>JBAMCJ010007074.1:0-1200000 GCA_037075205.1 Drosophila prostipennis
CACTTACAGCTTGTAATCAATAACGGGAACAGCCAAACACCAACAAGTCAAACAAACAACAACAATGGCCAGGAGGCGGGCAATCCAAGGGAAAACTTTGCGGCTTCAATTTCACACACAGTCCATGAGCAAGTTCAGGTTACTGGTCGCCTTTGCTGCCGGCTTTTCCCCATAAAAAAGTTTTGCCATTACTTTTTGACCAGCTGCACATAACTGTCGCTGTCGCTTCGGGTGTCCCTTTCCCTTTCCCAGTCTCCGATTCAGATTCAGATTCTATTTCTATTCCCGTTTCCTCTTGGTGCAGGACCAACCACCCAAAACACCACCCACAGTATCGCATCTCCTATTATTGTTTGCTGTTCGGCCTTGATTCATCGTTCTCGGCTGCTGTCTAATGAAACTCATGTTTTTATTACTTCCAGTATTGATTGATTGTTCAAAACGGATTTACTGGCGAAAAAATTCTTGTTGATTCGGGACTAGGATTTGATTACAATATTAAAACTCTCAAAACAGAATAAATCCGGGAAAAACAACTTAATTTTATTGGTTGAATAAAAAACCAGCTGCACATAACAACTCTTAGCGAGGTAAAAGGTGATGATCGTGCCTTTAAAATACACAAGTTATGAAAACCAATTTTGTGTCGAAAAATACCTATTTTTAAAATTTTCTGATATGGTCTGCACAAACAAAATATTTATGCTTCTTGCCTGAAATTATAATAGTCTCTGCAAAGCTATAAAAATGGCTAATTTTAATTTGAATAGTTTTCCTTTTATATTAAGTAAAGCACAAAAAATCTTTATTTACCTCATCTTCGTCTGCCAACTCTTGTAGACAGACCATCTGCAGTCAATGGGGCCCAAGGAAGTAAAAAACATTATCAAATTGCCAAGACACACCCAAAGACATCGAAGTGTGACCTTGAACAAATCAGTGAACTTGTGAAATTCAGCAGAAATTCAGCACAATAAGCTTGTGAAATGCAGCTTTTCCATCTGAGTATTGATTACTGTATGGCGCTTTAAATCAAACTAAGTTATTTTAATTTTAGTTTAATGAATGCGGGTAATAATTGAATAATTTTCATTTATTTTTAACTTTTGATGTAGGTTTTTCCAATATGTGTAAATTACAGAATTTGTTGTAGTTTGAGCAGACCAAAATTTTGTACTTTTCAAAGTGAAAAAAAGCTTTTTTGGTGAATTTCACCAGCTAACTTTTTAGCTGCAAGGGAGATTAGCTTACTGAAGTACACTATCAGGGGTCTGATAATCGAATACAATGAGCTGCTACAAATAAAGCCAAATTTCTGGTTTCACCGCAGACGCCAAACTGAGCTCTTCGCGAGTGGAGGGACATTTATACGCATTAAAAAATGGTTCTAATTACTTTTACCCTAGTGTCGTTGGCTGCAGGGCTGCTGTATGCCGTCTTCATATGGAACTACGATTACTGGAGAAAACGGGGTGTGCCGGGACCCAAGCCGAAGCTTTTGTGCGGCAACTATCCTCACATGTTCAATCTGAAGCGACATGCCATCTACGATCTGAATGACATCTATAGGTGAGTATCACAGCAAAGAAGGTAAAAAAAAAGCAAAAAAAAAAAATGTTTCTGTTCCCCATTATTTGACTACACACTAACTAAATTTAATATTCAACAAAATCCATGGGATCATTCCATAGAAATAGTCGATAAGAACATGGTTTATCTTTATACCCTTGCAGAGGGTATTATGATTTCAGTCAGAAGTTTGCAACGCAGTGAAGGAGACGTTTCCGACCCTATAAAGTATATATATTCTTGATCAGCATCACTAGACGAGTCGATCTAGCCATGTCCGTCTGTCCGTCTGTCCGTCTGTCCGTCCGTCTGTCCGTCCGTCTGTCCGTCTGTTTCTACGCAAACTAGTCCCTCAGTTTTAAAGCTATCGGGCTAAAACTTTCCCAAAAGTCTTATATCTATTGCAGGTAGTATATAAGTCGGAACGAGCCGGATCGGACAACTATATCATATAGCTCCCATAGGAATAATCGGGGGAAAAAATGTAAAAAAAAATTATCTTGGGTGTTTTTGAACCTAGAACCTCCTACTTTTGGAAATGCCATTTTTGATCTAATTCTGAATTTCGAATAAAATTTTTTTAAAATCGGACGACTATATCATATAGCTGCCATAGGAACGATCGAAAAATTAATGGGAATATAATAGGAAATAAATTATTATACCCTTGCAGAGGGTATTATGATTTCAGTCAGAAGTTTGCAACGCAGTGAAGGAGACGTTTCCGACCCCATAAAGTATATATATTCTTGATCAGCATCACTAGACGAGTCGATCTAGCCATGTCCGTCTGTCCGTCCGTCTGTCCGTCCGTCTGTCCGTCCGTCTGTCCGTCCGTCTGTCCGTCCGTCTGTCCGTCTGTTTTTACGCAAACTAGTCTCTCAGTTTTAAAGCTATCGGGCTAAAACTTTCCCAAAAGTCTTATATCTATTGCAGGTAGTATATAAGTCGGAACGAGCCGGATCGGACAACTATATCATATAGCTCCCATAGGAATAATCGGGGAAAAAAATTTTTAAAAAATTTATCTTGGGTGTTTTTGAACCTAGACCCTCCTACTTTTGGAAATGCCATTTTTTATCTAATTCTGAATTTCGAATAAAATTTTTTTAAAATCGGACGACTATATCATATAGCTGCCATAGGAACGATCGGAAAATAAGTGATTAATAGGAATGATCTGCAAGGGTATATAAGCTTCGGCTGACCGAAGCTAGCTTCCTTTCTTGTTTTTTGTAATTTTTCTGCGATAAACTAATTCGTATCGTAATGCTATATATTATAGTCCACATGATTGATAGATAGTAATCTTTTTTATCGTTTATAAGTTTTAGTAACTTAATGTGACTATTAACTGATTGATTATAACTATTTGTAGGCAGTATAAGGACAAGTACGATGCTGTGGGCATTTTCGGCTCCCGCTCTCCACAGCTGTTGGTTGTCAATCCCGAGTTGGCACGTCGAGTGTTTGTATCCAACTTCAAAAACTTCCACGACAACGAGGTTTCCAAGAGCATTGATGAAAAGAGCGACTTTATTTTTGCCAACAATCCGTTCACCCTAACCGGCGAAAAGTGGAAGAACAGGCGGTCGGACGTAACGCCTGGCTTAACGATGGGACGGGTGAGGCAGTGCATCCTACACGCAGGAATATCGTAGATATATCGATTTACCAATAACATTTACAGATCAAGACAGTCTATCCGGTGACGCACAAGGTGTGCCAGAAGCTAAGCGAGTGGGCGGAAAAGCAAATACGACTCGGTTCCTCCGATGGCATCGACGCCAAGCATGTAAGTTTGCATAAAATGTATGAAATGAAAGAAATTTTGTTTTATTTCGCAATTCACAGATGAGTCTCTGCTTTACCACCGAAGTGGTCACCGATTGCGTTTTGGGCCTGAGCGCCGAGAGCTTTTCCGACAAGCCCACTCCCATTGTGTCGAATATCAAGGACCTGTTCAACCAGCCGTGGACCTTCGTCCTCTTCTTTGTGCTGACCAGTACCTTTCCATCGCTGAGCCATTTGATTAAGCTGCGCTTCGTACCGCTGAAAGTGGAACGCTTCTTCGTCGACCTGATGGGCAGTGCAGTGGCGGCCCGTCGCGCCCAGCTGGCGGGTGAAAAGCATTTCGAGCGATCCGACTTCCTGGACTACATCCTGCAGCTCGGGGAGAAGCGCAAGCTGGACAATCGCCAGTTACTCGCCTACTCCATGACCTTCCTGCTGGACGGATTCGAAACGACGTCCACGGTTTTGGCCCACATGCTCCTCAACCTGGGACGTAATGCTCGGGCCCAGGAGCTTCTGCGTCAGGAGATCAACGCCCATCTCGAGGACGGCCTCATAAACTTTGAGAAGCTTAACGATTTGCCCTATTTGGATGCTTGTCTGCAGGGTGAGCCGAAGTATATTTCAGGCTAAATTTGAAGTTGCTAATTTTGTGTACCTCCGAATTGCAGAAACCATCCGCCTCTTTCCGCCCGGATTCACTTCCAATAAGCTCTGCACCGAATCCATCGAGATTCCCAACAAGGATGGCCCCAGTTTCGTGGTGGAGAAGGGCACCACTGTTGTGGTTCCTCACTATTCCTTTATGGTGGATGAAGACTTCTTTCCCGATCCCCAGTCCTTCCAGCCCGAACGTTTCATGGAGCCGGATGCGACCAAAACGTTCAGGGAACGGGGTGTCTGCATGGGATTCGGAGATGGTCCGCGCGTTTGCATTGGTATGTATACACTTTGGTACTAAATTAATTACTACATTTTTATATTAATTTTCATTATTTTTTAGGAATGCGATTTGCTACCACGCAGATAAAGGCAGCTATTGTAGAACTGATCTCAAAGTTCAAAGTCAAGATCAATACCAAAACCCGCCAAGACAATGAGTTCGACCCTGTCCAATTCTTTATTACTCTGCGAGGCGGCATTTGGTTAGACCTGGAAAAACTTTAGAGAACCAATGTACCCTTCATTGCCTTAAACAGGCGAAATAAATTTACCTTGCTTGACTGCATGGTGCAAAAAACTAGTGACGATGGCACTTAACCCCAATCATTTAAGAGCTATGCAATAAATCGGAAATGCAATAAATTAAGAAGAGTATTCTTTTAGTTTACAAAATGCCTTTTAATTATGAAAGTTTTCACACAAAATTCTTTATCTGCCTGGGATTACTTCTGCTGGCGCTCGGTCAAAAGACCCTTTACCAGGCCCACCAACATGTCCAGACCCTCTTGGTTGTTCTCCTTGTAGTAGGGAAGAGCCTGCAGACGCTTGACCCACTCCACCAGACGGGGGAACTGGTCCGCCTCAATGGGCGCGAAGGCCTCCGCCGTGGAGACCGAGGCGATGCAGCTGAGATCTGCGATGGTCAGTTGGTCGCCCGTTAGGTAATCTCCTCCAGCCAGGCAGTGCTCCAAGCCATCGTAGGCCTTCTGAAGATACGCCACTCGGTCGGCGGGCACCTCGCCAACTCCGAAGTAGATCACTGGCTCCACGATGAATCGGATGCGCGGGAACAGATGACCGCAGTCGTAGTACAAACGGGCATCCACCAGTCGTCTCTTCTCCGGATCCCGTGGATACAGGGAGTCATTGCCCTCCGGGGCATACTTATCCGCCAGTGGAACAGAGAGAGAGGGGAACAGAGTATTATGCAGAATAAATAAATGCATGGTAATTAATATTAAATTAAATTTCCAAGTCAGTGCTTTACAAAAAAAGATTCATATCATCATTTGAAAATATTTTTTCTTATTAGTTAGTAAAAGGGAAAATTTAATGTTACTTTCAACTTCACACAAAAAAAAAATTGTCAAAAAGACCCCAACCGCAAAAAATTGTCAATTTTGTCAGGGATATAGGTGTGTGTCTTTGCTAATTGTGTGTATTTGTTGTTGTGAAAGTAACTATTTACTTAGTAGAATTGACTATTTTTTGCAGTTGGGGACTGATTGACAATTATTACAGTTGATTTTACCAAGTTTTTTTTTGTGTGTTGAAAAGCTATACCTCAAACACTTTAGAGTCTAAAGTTTAGACAAACTAAGGGTTAATCCACTCTCTTGACTCGGCCATCTACTCTCGTTCGAACTCTCTCACTTTCTCTTTGCTATCTCTTTCCAGTACTGTCAACGTGAAAGCCGGAGAGCACAAGTCCGCTGAGTTCCTGAAGCTGAATGCGCAGCATACGATCCCCGTGCTCGATGATAATGGAACTATCGTGAGCGATTCGCACATTATCTGCAGCTATTTGGCGGATAAGTATGCCCCGGAGGGCAATGACTCCCTGTATCCACGGGATCCGGAGAGGAGACGGCTGGTGGATGCCCGCTTGTACTACGACTGCGGTCATCTGTTCCCTCGCATCCGATTCATCGTGGAGCCAGTGATCTACTTCGGAGTTGGCGAGGTGCCCGCCGACCGAGTGGCGTATCTTCAGAAGGCCTACGATGGCTTGGAGCACTGCCTGGCTGGAGGAGATTACCTAACGGGCGACCAACTGACCATCGCAGATCTCAGCTGCATCGCCTCGGTCTCCACGGCGGAGGCCTTTGCGCCCATTGAGGCGGGCCAGTTCCCCCGACTGGTGGAGTGGGTCAAGCGTCTGCAGGCTCTTCCCTACTACAAGGAGAACAACCAAGAGGGTCTGGACATGTTGGTGGGCCTGGTAAAGGGTCTTTTGACCGAGCGCCAGCAGAAGTAATCCCAGGCAGATAAAGAATTTTGTGTGAAAACTTTCATAATTAAAAGGCATTTTGTAAACTAAAAGAATACTCTTCTTAATTTATTGCATTTCCGATTTATTGCATAGCTCTTAAATGATTGGGGTTAAGTGCCATCGTCACTAGTTTTTTGCACCATGCAGTCAAGCAAGGTAAATTTATTTCGCCTGTTTAAGGCAATGAAGGGTACATTGGTTCTCTAAAGTTTTTCCAGGTCTAACCAAATGCCGCCTCGCAGAGTAATAAAGAATTGGACAGGGTCGAACTCATTGTCTTGGCGGGTTTTGGTATTGATCTTGACTTTGAACTTTGAGATCAGTTCTACAATAGCTGCCTTTATCTGCGTGGTAGCAAATCGCATTCCTAAAAAATAATGAAAATTAATATAAAAATGTAGTAATTAATTTAGTACCAAAGTGTATACATACCAATGCAAACGCGCGGACCATCTCCGAATCCCATGCAGACACCCCGTTCCCTGAACGTTTTGGTCGCATCCGGCTCCATGAAACGTTCGGGCTGGAAGGACTGGGGATCGGGAAAGAAGTCTTCATCCACCATAAAGGAATAGTGAGGAACCACAACAGTGGTGCCCTTCTCCACCACGAAACTGGGGCCATCCTTGTTGGGAATCTCGATGGATTCGGTGCAGAGCTTATTGGAAGTGAATCCGGGCGGAAAGAGGCGGATGGTTTCTGCAATTCGGAGGTACACAAAATTAGCAACTTCAAATTTAGCCTGAAATATACTTCGGCTCACCCTGCAGACAAGCATCCAAATAGGGCAAATCGTTAAGCTTCTCAAAGTTTATGAGGCCGTCCTCGAGATGGGCGTTGATCTCCTGACGCAGAAGCTCCTGGGCCCGAGCATTACGTCCCAGGTTGAGGAGCATGTGGGCCAAAACCGTGGACGTCGTTTCGAATCCGTCCAGCAGGAAGGTCATGGAGTAGGCGAGTAACTGGCGATTGTCCAGCTTGCGCTTCTCCCCGAGCTGCAGGATGTAGTCCAGGAAGTCGGATCGCTCGAAATGCTTTTCACCCGCCAGCTGGGCGCGACGGGCCGCCACTGCACTGCCCATCAGGTCGACGAAGAAGCGTTCCACTTTCAGCGGTACGAAGCGCAGCTTTATCAAATGGCTCAGCGATGGAAAGGTACTGGTCAGCACAAAGAAGAGGACGAAGGTCCACGGCTGGTTGAACAGGTCCTTGATATTCGACACAATGGGAGTGGGCTTGTCGGAAAAGCTCTCGGCGCTCAGGCCCAAAACGCAATCGGTGACCACTTCGGTGGTAAAGCAGAGACTCATCTGTGAATTGCGAAATAAAACAAAATTTCTTTCATTTCATACATTTTATGCAAACTTACATGCTTGGCGTCGATGCCATCGGAGGAACCGAGTCGTATTTGCTTTTCCGCCCACTCGCTTAGCTTCTGGCACACCTTGTGCGTCACCGGATAGACTGTCTTGATCTGTAAATGTTATTGGTAAATCGATATATCTACGATATTCCTGCGTGTAGGATGCACTGCCTCACCCGTCCCATCGTTAAGCCAGGCGTTACGTCCGACCGCCTGTTCTTCCACTTTTCGCCGGTTAGGGTGAACGGATTGTTGGCAAAAATAAAGTCGCTCTTTTCATCAATGCTCTTGGAAACCTCGTTGTCGTGGAAGTTTTTGAAGTTGGATACAAACACTCGACGTGCCAACTCGGGATTGACAACCAACAGCTGTGGAGAGCGGGAGCCGAAAATGCCCACAGCATCGTACTTGTCCTTATACTGCCTACAAATAGTTATAATCAATCAGTTAATAGTCACATTAAGTTACTAAAACTTATAAACGATAAAAAAGATTACTATCTATCAATCATGTGGACTATAATATATAGCATTACGATACGAATTAGTTTATCGCAGAAAAATTACAAAAAAAGATAAACCATGTTCTTATCGACTATTTCTATGGAATGATCCAATGGATTTTGTTGAATATTAAATTTAGTTAGTGTGTAGTCAAATAATGGGGAACAGAAACATTTTTTTTTTTTGCTTTTTTTTTACCTTCTTTGCTGTGATACTCACCTATAGATGTCATTCAGATCGTAGATGGCATGTCGCTTCAGATTGAACATGTGAGGATAGTTGCCGCACAAAAGCTTCGGCTTGGGTCCCGGCACACCCCGTTTTCTCCAGTAATCGTAGTTCCATATGAAGACGGCATACAGCAGCCCTGCAGCCAACGACACTAGGGTAAAAGTAATTAGAACCATTTTTTAATGCGTATAAATGTCCCTCCACTCGCGAAGAGCTCAGTTTGGCGTCTGCGGTGAAACCAGAAATTTGGCTTTATTTGTAGCAGCTCATTGTATTCGATTATCAGACCCCTGATAGTGTACTTCAGTAAGCTAATCTCCCTTGCAGCTAAAAAAGTTAGCTGGTGAAATTCACCAAAAAAGCTTTTTTTCACTTTGAAAAGTACAAAATTTTGGTCTGCTCAAACTACAACAAATTCTGTAATTTACACATATTGGAAAAACCTACATCAAAAGTTAAAAATAAATGAAAATTATTCAATTATTACCCGCATTCATTAAACTAAAATTAAAATAACTTAGTTTGATTTAAAGCGCCATACAGTAATCAATACTCAGATGGAAAAGCTGCATTTCACAAGCTTATTGTGCTGAATTTCTGCTGAATTTCACAAGTTCACTGATTTGTTCAAGGTCACACTTCGATGTCTTTGGGTGTGTCTTGGCAATTTGATAATGTTTTTTACTTCCTTGGGCCCCATTGACTGCAGATGGTCTGTCTACAAGAGTTGGCAGACGAAGATGAGGTAAATAAAGATTTTTTGTGCTTTACTTAATATAAAAGGAAAACTATTCAAATTAAAATTAGCCATTTTTATAGCTTTGCAGAGACTATTATAATTTCAGGCAAGAAGCATAAATATTTTGTTTGTGCAGACCATATCAGAAAATTTTAAAAATAGGTATTTTTCGACACAAAATTGGTTTTCATAACTTGTGTATTTTAAAGGCACGATCATCACCTTTTACCTCGCTAAGAGTTGTTATGTGCAGCTGGTTTTTTATTCAACCAATAAAATTAAGTTGTTTTTCCCGGATTTATTCTGTTTTGAGAGTTTTAATATTGTAATCAAATCCTAGTCCCGAATCAACAAGAATTTTTTCGCCAGTAAATCCGTTTTGAACAATCAATCAATACTGGAAGTAATAAAAACATGAGTTTCATTAGACAGCAGCCGAGAACGATGAATCAAGGCCGAACAGCAAACAATAATAGGAGATGCGATACTGTGGGTGGTGTTTTGGGTGGTTGGTCCTGCACCAAGAGGAAACGGGAATAGAAATAGAATCTGAATCGTAGACTGGGAAAGGGAAAGGGACACCCGAAGCGACAGCGACAGTTATGTGCAGCTGGTCAAAAAGTAATGGAAAAACTTTTTTATGGGGAAAAGCCGGCAGCAAAGACGACCAGTAACCTGAACTTGCTCATGGACTGTGTGTGAAATTGAAGCCGCAAAGTTTTCCCTTGGATTGCCCGCCTCCTGGCCATTGTTGTTGTTTGTTTGACTTGTTGGTGTTTGGCTGTTCCCGTTATTGATTACAAGCTGTAAGTGATCGCATTTATAGTTGTTAAAGCTTCTTTGGTCGCAAACTCTTGACGCTGGCTTTGGCTTTGGCCACTTAAACGGAAATAACTCAAGAAACCGCACCGGTAAAGTAGGACACGGGTTTTCTTTCCGTTAAACTTTATGTAAACTTGGTTAAGTTCTTTGGAGGGGAAGTAATTTAAACTGTGAGCCCGTGAAATTACAAAAACTATCTCGGTTTTTCAGTCTAGTAATCAGATCAATAGATGCGCGGATCCACAGGGGGATTTGGGGGATAAATGGGGAAATGTGGTATTCAAAGAGCAACAAAATATGTTGTGTCTAAATGGCTTTGTGCTCTCACCCATAAGTCAGACCACCTGGGTGAAAGTTGATAGGACGGCGGTAATCTGAAAGCTCTATTTCGAAACCACTGCATTCTTGAGCTCCGGCTGCATTGTGTAAAATCAAATCCTCACACAATGGTCAACGATATCTTGTATGATGCAGGCTACATATTGAAATCGATACCTGAAATTAGGTAGACTGCAGTCGAATCGAATGGTTAAAGGGGGAGTAAGAGGAAGACAATAAGCCAAAATCAAAAGCATCTAGTTTGCCTACTTCAATTTGTAAGGGGATGTTGCTTAAATAAATGAGGAAATAATAATTGCACAATTTGTCTACCAAAAATGTGAGTAGTCAAATTCTAAGAAAAGCAATCACAAGGTGAAAATCCACTTGATTAATAAATGTATGTATGAATATATATTCTATAACTCCCAAAACGAACTGCCTAAAATAAAAAATAGCTAAGGGATAGAAAACCCTTAAATGCCGCGGGGTTTAAATATTTCTGTATGAAAATTTATCTAAAATATTGTAGTAAAAATTGTACAAATTATAATTGACATTTCCCTAGATACAAAAAAGCAAAAAGGAACCTATAGACTGCACTACGAAGTGGAGTCCGCTTTTTTGCGCATTTTCACTTGATGCACTCGGATATGGCTGACGACTTTTTGCGAACGTGATGTGACACTTCACTTTGCACTTATGCCCGCCAGTCATTGTCGATCAGAAGTGGTGACATGAGGAGAGCCAGGCGTATCCAGTATCCAGTAACCAGTATTCAGTAACCAACAACCGGCGACCATCAACCAGCCGCCACAGGGAGCCACTCGGATCCGATTAAAGTGCAACACTGCGGCACAAAAGTTTCGCCGCCAAGGAGCAGCGGTCCGTGGAACTGGATTTCGGGAACATTTTCATCATGCTTTTTTTAACAGTTTCCAAATGCCATTAACTGTGCGGCGTGGTTACTTTTTTCCCTTTTCCGGGGTGTGTGTGTTTTTGGGATTAAAATTTAATGCCGCAAAAGGAAAAAGGCAACCTAAGCGCGTGCCAGGAGCGCTAAGTAAACCGGGTCTGTGGCAAACTGTAGCTACCCATGATTAATGATGCCTTTTTCGGTGGCTCGCCGCCAGGACCTTCGCCCATTTCGAGCATTTCGCCCATTTCCGGTTCGTTTAAAGTTGAAACGTCGTTGGCCATCTGTTTGCTGTTTTCAGCCGGGGTCGCTCCATTGTTTGCTCTGCGGTTGCGGTTTGTTTAACAATGAAATTAACTTCTCACTAAGCCAAGGTCCAAGTCCAACGATTGCCAACAAAATTCAATATTTCCCAGGCATTTGGCATTTTGACATGAACCAGGATAATTTAACTAATTGGAATACGCATTTATTGTGTGCAAATCACAATCTGTAACGTCCCTCCGGACTGCCAATGTACCAAACAAAGCTAATCAACTTCAACGATTTGGAAGTTTCATATATAATTATGACATTTGGGCATTGGTTTCCAATCATTGCAATCTGCCTACGCAGTTAGAGATGGTAAATGTTCTCTGTTCTTGTACCTTTAAAAAGGGGTCTACAGATACAAAATCATTTATTGAATTATATTATATTCTTACCTATATTTCAGGATTCGTAATCTTTTATTTTTAAATGGAATTTTATTTAACTATACTACGTATTTTTTAAATAGTTATGATTTGAATATTACATATTTTTACATACATTTAAATTGTTACCTTTTTCATAATCTAAAACCTACTGAAATTGTATACTATACATATTTTCTGGTATTCTAAAACCTATCGGCACTTCCCATCTCTGCGTCGAGTGGAGTGGCAGTGGGAGTGGGCCACTTGCCATCGACATGATTCTGCTCTTGAGTTGGACAAAGGGACGGGCTCTCATGGGGAATTCATGTCTCCACTCGATGGCCGGACAAGAAGCGTTGATGGCCGTGCTCCGTGTCCGTGTTCGATATCCGGGCTTTCAATTCCAATTCGACGTGTAGTCCGACACTTAACACTCGACAATCGACAAGGACAGGCTGACCGAAAGCCCATAATACATAATGCTGGAGATGCCCACTTAAAGGCTGGGGGTTCGGTTGTGGTTCCAACTAATCACCGGGCAATGAGACTAAATCTGTTTTCAAAAACTATCCAAGTAACCCAACTAACCCGTAACGAGCGACTGCATCTGTGAGTGTGCCAGGACAATGAAAGGCGATTATGCTTTCAACTGTCTGTCCGGGCGAGTGTCCTTCGGACAGGAGAGCCTGCTGAATGCTGCCTGGCTGGCTCCTGATAAACGGCTGAACGGCTGAAAACTTGTGGGCCTTTGTGCCGAGGCCTGCCATTCAAATGAGGTCAGGTCGCTGAGAGCCGAGAGAGCATCCTGCGAGCGCCAGGACAACGGACTCCGGTCCTTGATTCGATGCATGTTGATTAAGTGCTCGCAATTCGAATGCCGCCTGCTGACAGCAGCAACGTTTGCATTTGCATAATTGGATATGCATGTAGGAACGGAGCAAAGTTGATCTGTAAATGCAGATTCCCAGCCGAGTCCGAATGCACGGCAAACTTTCTCATTGCCGTTGACATGTCACTGCGCTTTCATTTAATCAATATCGGATGGAGCAAAGGGTTGGGGAATGCATAAATAAAAGGATGTTGAAGGTGCGTGCCGGGAACGTAAGGGATTGCGAAAAAATATTGAAGTTTAGAAATGCTATAGCTCTTAAAGGTTTTTAGGCGAGTTGATAAGATGGAGCCGATTTGTTAAATGTAAGAAAATCTAATTTTTAACTGACCTACTAAAAACAAATTTAAAAAAATTTATTGGCAAGATAAGTACAGAGAATTGATACAAAGTAGCTACAAAACCATATAAATAAATTTACTTTTTTAATTTTTAAGTGACCTTATGAAAAACTACATCCTTATCATTTTTCTGAATACATTTCCTTATTCTCTTACTTTTATTTCAAGTACCTTACTTGTTTGCCAAACACTGTATCCATGGTCGTCTCTCTTTTAATGTTGACTAATTAATTTGGTAAATGTGTTAAAAGAGTACTTTTTTCTGGACAGGCTGCTGCAAGTGTAATTAGGTTTAAATAATGGATCCCGGGCAGCTGAGGATGTGTCGGATTCGGATTCAGGGCTTTCGTGCCTCATTCATTACTCATTTCCATGGCTGGCAGCGATGTTTGAACTTCGCTTGCGACTTAAATACCCGAAAAAAAGAAGAGAATGAATTCTCGCATAGCAGCAATTATAGACAATAAATTTGTTGACACTAAGTGCTCGACAAACTTTTCCAATTAGGGGCAACAACAAGCGAATTATTGCCCTTGGGCGGGGGTGGGGGTGGTAAAATGTGATTGGTGGCTAGGGGGTTTGGGCGTTTGGGGTTCGGGGGACTCTAGGCTGACTTGCAAATGAATTCGTTCAGCCATATGACTCGAGCCAAGTCCAGGCCTGATTACAGGCCCCCGGCAGCCTAAGCTCCTTGCTTTCACGCCGTTTTCACGCATCCGCCTCATTGCGCTCCGCCTGGCACTTTGGTTGCCTATTGCCGTTGCCATTGCCACTGCCACTGCCTCTGCCACTTGGCCACCTCGCAGCCTCGTCGCCTCCGTGGGCAATCTCCTTAAACCAATTAACTTTCATTTGCCGCCACAACACAACCACACAATTTTGCCTGCCAGCTTCATTTACGGTTTGATTCATTGGTTTATCTTTGGCTAAGGCAGTGTCACCTGATTCAGCTGCTAGAAATTGGAAAAAGCCAGGCAAAAATGGAACTGCATCCGGATTTGCGTTTGCAGTGCAGCCCGCTTCCACACGGGAATTAAATTCGACGACCTTGTTTTCTAGATTTTAAAATAATAAATGTTTTTATTTAATTATTGGATTTATATTACTATTTTGTACACTGGATTATCAAATCCTCTTGATGTTAAAGTGCAACTTCCGAATGAAACCAAAAAATAAACTTCATGTTGGAAAAACTGAGCTTAGGTAATTTTTAAATCATTATTACAAGTGAACGGATTTTTGCTTAGTAAATTCTTGAAAATCATTTGCAAGTGCATCTTCTTAGCTTTCAAATACTTATTCCTAAAAACCTTTCAATTGTTTTAAAAGGGAAATCCCTTATGTTATCAGCTCAGATAAGCCTTTAAGTTCCAGAATCAGGTCGGAATTAATTTGCATGATTTTCTCCCGGTGCTCCAGCGATGACTTGGTGTTATCGTTTGTACAACACCAGGAGCTAGCTGCCATCTGCCAGATGCATCCTGCTTGCATCCGAAATTTTTGCAACCCCTCTTCTCCTACCCACACGGCCAGGCACACAAAAGCTTTTGTAATTGCCTGACTCATGGCCCACATGACGTATACGTGTTTTGCATACGTGATTCGACCCCTCGGTTGCCATTTCCATCCACAGCTCCCCATGGCTCGCTGTCTCTTTTGCAATTTTTGGGGCAGCTCTGGTAATTGGTTTTGAGTCTCCCGCACACGAAATCAACCTGTGGGCCAGGGGCGCAGGTGAAAGGGATGGGGGGGAGGGGGCCAACCTGCTTTAATTATGAGCATTATGCCCATTGAAAAGAGCTTTGGGTGGAAGCCATCCCGAGCAACAACTATGCCCAAGTTTTGGGACCGAGAGCTGACGAAGCTTCTTAATAACTTGGCAACAAAGCATTTTGACGCCCCAAAGAATGGGGATAAAACGGGAATTAATTATCTTTTGACTTTCGCTTTATTTAAAAAAGTTTTCTGCACGAATTTCGAGGGGAGTGTAGGAATCGCAAGTCTAGTGAATTCTCACGTCGCTTAATACAGTGACGTTTGGCTATTCGAAATTTAAATTAACTAGCTCTGTAAATTGTGGAGTTTATTTTGAATTGAATACACTTTAGAGGAAAGCCAGGAATTAGTTTGGGTTTTATTTCAGGCTTATGCCTATTTTTTGTATACTTTATTGAGCTAGATGTATAACTTTTGAATAAGGATTTACAAATGTAATCCAGATTTAAAATAGAGCCTTTTGATTTTGACTTGAACTTTAATGCCATAGAAATTCGGAATTATTTGCATGATAGAAAAAGTTATCTTTCGGTGTAGGAACTTTAAATGCGCCCGGATTTCGGGCTGCCCAACTGAGGAAGCTCGGCAACGAATTCGCATTTAACTTTGTCTAATCCTCGTTAGCATTTATTTGGCCAGTCCAGGTGTGCGGAAGGTAGACGGGGGATTTAATTTTCGGCCATGTTGGTATTTAAGGCATGTGCCCAGGACCCAGGAGCACGCACACACTCGCATTCGTGAATATTCATTCAGTTCGCATTACTAAGGACCATTGTTATACGCACTCGTTGTTATTGTTGTCCTCGGCAGGTGGGGCTGCGTGTGTGTGTGCGTGAGTGTGTAAAGTTATTAAAACCATTCAAAACGTTTGCTTTGGATCCGGATCCTGCTTTGTAAGACCCCCTTCCCCATCCCCTCCCCATTCCCATACAAACACCCATTGATATCGCACGTGCAGTCATGTGTGTGTGGGCGTGTAATTTGCATAACTACATGCCAGACCAATCCGGATCCAGTCGGGATATGAATAGGTTTCCCACCCACCCCTCCTCTGTCACTCTGAAATCCTATCGATGGACCCCAATAAGGGGACCAAATACCTACAAAGTGTCCCACAAAATTACATAACCGTTGCAAATTAGCACACAATGGCAGGTGTAAAGAGACAGGAGTCAATTCGATGTGACGAGGTATACAAATAGCTTTCAGGTCCTGTTGCTCATTGGATAATAGCCGGCCATTTATTCAGGCATTCACTTATTCATAGTGTTGCTTACAAATTACTGGATTAGTGACTAATGCTCGTAGGGGAATATTTCCGAAAATGTAAATTTGTGGCAAAATGTACATTAAAGGGTATCTGAATAAACCTTTTAAAAATCGTAAAAATAATATTTAAAAAAATTGGCATTCAACTTGGTAGATTATAAAAAGCTAAACAAGAATCATGCTTAAAATAAATTTGTATACATTTTTTAGGTATAATTCAGAATAATAATTGAAAATCTTTAAAAAATCGAAGGAAACACGAAATTATAGGTGCCATCATAAAATACAAAGATGTACAGTGTAGTTAGCAGTAACAGACCTATTTAATGACGTAACTTGGCAAGGGAAAGTCAGCGGGACTTCAATAAAAATACATGTTTACGGCAGGCGGATATAAGTTTTCCCTAGCCATTAAAACGATGGGTTTACTCCACATGCAGGAGGCCATTTGCCATTTGCCACTGCCCAGGCCAAAGACAATGTCGCTGGAAATGTGTCAGGGGCAATAGCCAGTTGGCCAGTTGGCCAGTCAACCAGAGTCCGGCCACTGGGCAACCTCACCTGCAACCTGTTGCCAAGGTGCACCTGTCACAGAAAGGGACTCGGCGGGGGGTTCAGAGGGGGAGGGGGCGTTTCAGTGGGAGGTGGAGCGGAATGAATGCTGTTTCGCCTGCTGCGGGATATGAGGAATTGGGTTTGCGGTCTTCCAGTCAAATGCATCTCGAAATGGTTTTTATTCGATTTGAACCGAATGTTGTTTGGCTGCCCAAAAGGTAGCTGGGAAATTCATTAATACACTTGGCTGGGCTAAAAAAACTAATTTCGCTTTGGCTTCGAATGGAAATGCCTTTCGTGTGGCTTTTGCGGTCTCTTCCTCCGTGGGTTTTTCAGCACAGAAGGAGTATTTATTTAAGATTTTTGTTTAAAGGGAGTTGAAGGAAATGTTCTGTTACTTGGCTTGGTTTGTAATTTTTAATTTTCTTAAGGGTTTATTTTCAACATTTAACTTAACAATATTGATTGTATTGAGTAAGTGGTCCCTGTGAATTTAAATCTATTTTTGTTCCTGTGTAAATGAGGTCTCCAAAAGCGAACCCAAATTCGGAGCCACCAATCCTCCTCCGCAAATGTCTTGTTTTCACTGCATAAAAAGCACATTTGTAATTTGTTAGCCGGAATTTGAGGGCGGCTCTTGGTCCTGCGGTCGCTCCGCAGATTCGGTCGCCTGCATGTTACACTCTCGGGTAAAATGTACTTGCATAATTTATGCGGAATCAGCGACGTGGCTGAAAAAACAACCCGCACCAGCTGGGTGAGAGGAGCACTTTATTTGGCAGCCGGTGGCACGTAAAATGCTTTATCCCCGATTCATTGTCACCGAAAAGATGCTTTATCGCAGCCAGACTACAAATTCCAGCGCAGCTAAAAATATTAACGCTTGAATCTCGTCCTAGACAGGCGGGTAGGTATGATATCAGGCAGGTGAAAAGAGTGGGTGGGGTATGTCCTCATTCTGGGGGAAGGACTTGGAATGGCGTGGCTGTAGGGCAAAAAAGGAGCAGGAGCAGTGCCCGCATTTATCTTCTGGGGGAGGGAAAACTTTGTCTTCAGTCATTCAATCCTGCCCGCCACACGGACGCTTTTTTCGGGGGATTATGGATAATCACCTTGCCGAGGAGAGGAAAAAGAAGACGCCCGAGAAGAAGACGCATTTGTTTTTATCGCACTTTTTACTTTGGGCGCGCACTGAGAGAAAAATAGTGCTAGGTAAATTAATATTCATGCACTAAGGGTGATTGATCAAGTTTATATATAAAACGAGGTACTTTAAAATCCCAATTAAATACAAAATTTTATTTTTGAGTTGATAAAATTAAGAAATTTAATATATTAAGCAAATCCTATTTACAGTTTAATGACTTTTAGGTGACTTTTTCCCTCCGTGTGCGTGCTTTTCGTTCACTTTTTTTCAGCCCTGCTTATTTTTGCATAATTTTCTAAGCGCCGCGCCTCAGTTTTAGTACATTTTCATTTACCTTCTGCCGTGGCCGTGCAAATTTGTTTACCTTCGTGCGTGCGCAAGTTTTTCCAGATTATGCTAAAGTTGAATTTTTCATTGCATACGCGTGGCGTGTCAATGCGAAATGACAACATTCTTCGTTAAATTCAATGAGAGGACGAGCAGCAAAACAACCACGCTGTTTATATTAAATTGTATTATTTTCCTTGGGCGGCAGTCTCATTTTCGAGCTGCCCACGGGCCGTCGAAGATGTTTACTTTACTGTATTTTCTGTAAACTTGCCGCCGGTTGTTTTGGGGCCGTTCTTGTCAGCGTGCCAGGCAAATGAGTTTACGAGCAGGACAACAGCCAAAAAAAGGAAAGGAAAAGCGAACAAGGAAAGGAAAACTAACTTTGTGCACATCTTACTTAGTTACAGGCCTCCCTTGTTTTCTGTTTTTCCCCTTGGTCGACCCTCTTCGGCTGCGTTAAGTTGTTTCCCTCTTTTCGGGCTCTTGAAAAGGATACTCTACACGGGGTCACAGGTCTAAAACTCCCGCATCGAGAAAGATTTTATTTTTACAATCTTAAAATAACTTACACCTACTTATTCTATTACCAAATGGAAAAATAAGTCACATATTTGGGGTAGAAAATATCTAAATAAATAATAAAGATACTGTAAAATATAATATATAAAAAAAATATTATAATAAAATAGGATATGATTAATTTTTAATTTCCCTACATTGTCATAAAGAGTGTTACAAGTTTCGGTGCACCTAACTTCTACAGAATCTTTTGTTCACATCCTATCTTTAATGTCCTCGTGTTCGCTGGCCGGGCCTGGGAAAGCAAATTTCAAACATAATGAGGGTCAAACAATATTTGTGATTTGGTTTTTCTGAGGCAACAAGAAGGGCTTGTTGTTCGCGAGGCTGCCATTGTTTTTCTTTTTTTCTGTTTTTTTCTGGCAACGAAACAACATTACGAGTTTGTGTACAAGGGGAACATATTTAACCTTTTCGGAGTCAGGGCCATGTCTTTAACATTTTTGTCAGGTTCACTCGGATTTCTGCCGCCTTTTCATTTTTATTTGGACATTTATTTGACTTCAGACATACATTTAATTTTAAAGAACTGCGACATTTATTATAAATGTGCTAAAATCTTTAATAAATATACTTGGACATTTACTTGCGGTAATTTAAAATATAACCAATTACTAAAGACTAAATTAAACCTTAAGTGACGAATAATAATAAATGAATCATATATTTTAAAGGAGAAATCAATTACGTCAGCAGTTTATATTTAAAATACCGCTTTATAAAAAATATTTTAAACTGCGCGCTGCTTGCAGGCATGTCTATCGATATATCGAGTTACTATATATCGATAGCCTTCTAAACTATGGTCACACATAAAGCAAGCGCCATCTAGCGTACGGTAGGTTCTACTAGACCGGAAACATTATAGAAGAAAATTGATGGCGCCTTTATTCAAATATCCATATGAAAATATTGAATGTGCGGTATTTAGAAAAACAGGGAAAATATAACACGTCTTTTCACGTTCTTAATTATAAACTACAAAAACTTTTTTAAAAACAGGCAAATTTAACTAATTTAAATTTAACAAATTTAGGCTATTGTTTCTATAGTATATAAACGCCGATCCTATAAATTGCGAAGATTTTAAACTAAGCTCATAAAGCTTAATCGACTCTACTGATGCTGAACAAGAATATATATCTCTGTGTGCGGGATCGCACCGGGATTGTTGATTCAAAGATTCAAAATTACTAATTTAATGGCATCGATAAAACTCTATTACTATTTAGAATGTATTCAGATTTAGCAATTTTGTACATTATGGAGTCCTGCTCTCTTTGATGCTCTTCTGGACGCTCTTTCGCTCTCTCTATCCCTCCCTCCGTTGAACCACCACCAACAGGCGATAGCGGCGGCATTTGAACTTTCAACCCCCGAAAAGCCACGTGCTCCTGCAGCTTTTGGCCTCCTTTCCGCGTGCGGCAATCAATGAAAGTGAAGCTTTGCCCAATTTAAACCCGCTGCCAGCCCAAAAATTTCCATGCAGAGTCCTGCGTCAGTGCCTGTGTGTGCGTGTGTGAGTGCGGCTGCGCTGGTGGTGGTAAATTCACCAGTGATTCAAATTCACCACGCCAATTCGCGAGCTTCGCGGGGCGCCAAGCGATTTGGATTCAGTTTACAACGGAAAGCACAAATCAACGGTCGTGAAAATCGAGCAAAGCTCCGTGAGAAAAACGCAGAAATTCGTCGAACGAATTTGATATCGAGCTATTAGCAGGATTAAAGCGGAAATCAGTGAAAATCTGTGATTTTCCAAAGCGAGCGAGTGTGTGTGTGAAAAGTCCGCCGAAGAGCAACCAGGAATTCCAGATCCCCCAGCCAAGACAAACTTTGGTACGGAATAAAAAAGGCAATGAGAAACTTTCTGCCTGACGTGTCCTGCCCACTAACACACACACACAACTGTATATCCAAAGGACTTCCTCCCTGTCCTTCTCAATCTCTCTCTCTCTCTCTCAGTCTCAGTCTCTCTGGCTCTCTCTATCTATCCCTATCTCCGGACCTCGTTTATAAAAACTCGAGGTTGGAGATGCACGTGGATTTCCGTGAAAACAGTGCACTTAGCTTTATGTTAATTTCATTTGTTTCGTGCCCTTAGCGCCAATGGAAATCTGCATTTTTGTGCATTGCCAGCGAATTGGCATTCCAAAAACCAACAAAATGCTAGAATTTGCAATACATTCAACTTTGCACGTTGACATAAATTACTATATATAGTGCATTGTAAGAACATGGGAAAACCGAATCAGATTTTGGCAGGGGAAAACATTCACTGATTAATCAGTTGACTCAACTGCCAGCGTAAACAAAAAATTTTAATTGGCTTTCCTAAGAGATTTCATTTGCTTATTTTAATTAGGATCCTTTTAAAAGTTATTCATTTCTTTTTTTATAATTTTGTTTATTTTATTTTCAATAATAATGTATTTTAGAACAGGTTAAATGCTTTAAAGAAACAAGGTATTTTAGCTTTTCTCTTTACTTTGGAGATGTTGATAAAATGCATTGGGGATGGCAATGGCATTGGCCGAGGGGATGTTTTGGGCCACAAAAGCTCCACCCTCCCCATCGACCTCAACAGGCCAACAGTTGATGCTGTGCCAAAAAATGGAAAGCACAAGCAATTGAACTTTGTGCCTGTCTGATTGCATTTTGTTTTCCCACCCTCTAATTCCCCCACTCCCTTGCCATCTCTCTCTGGGGTGAGAGCGAAAGTTGGATACAATGTAGAATGGGTTTTATATATGGTCTATATAAGGTACTGGTACCATGGTATTTTGGCAATCTTTTCGGCCAGACAAGTGCATGAGTTCGCTTGAATCCGGCCAAACGAACTTTGTTTGATGAAAAATTAATGTTGTGTTTGGGTTGGGAGTAAAGCACTTGCCACTTATCGATTGCTTACTTGGGGTAAAAGGTTAAGAAGCACAAAGGAATATTAAATAGAGGAAAGGGTTGGCTTTGTTCTTTGCAGAAGGGCTCACCACGCCCTGGAATTAACTCATTATTGATTTAATTATTTTAACATAGATTAATTATTTTTTATCATATTTATAATAATGTCAATTCATTATAATTCAAGTTTCTGAATTGTGACAATGAATGACTAACAAAACTAACATTTATTTAAGGCAACAAACAGTGTTTCTCTCATCGGAAGTTTATCTGTTTACCTTTTGTAAATATATGGCAAGTTCTATGAATTTTAAATACAATTTTTATTAATAAGAAATTTACGTCATTAAGGGTGAGACAGAATAAATAAGAAATTGTTAATCTAAACAGTAACAGAAAAAAGTGCCGCCTTGCATTTTATGTTTTCTGGTACTATATTTTTTTAAAAAAGAAAATGATATTTATTTAAAGATGGGAAAAAGAGACAGGTTGTATACCGTTTAATAAATTCAATATTCCCATGGAACTTAGTTTCATTTTATGTGAGACTTAAGACGCGGTTTCAAATGCAACAATAATGCATGAAAACTTTCCATAGTTCCTCAGCCAGACCATCAGCCGTGTTTATTTACATAATGTTTTTGCAAAACAAACCTTCCTTCCTTCGAGCAGCAGCTGACCAAGGTTAAGCATGCGTAAACAATCCGATTCGGGGGTTTGGGGGAATGTAATCCAACACCGATGTGGGGGGAACCCCATTGTCAATTTAAAGTGCCTCCAAATGTCTCCCATTCCGAACAGACTGACGCCGATTTCCAGGAAATCCACAGTGGCGACTACCGCCAAAACTGAATGCATCGAAGGCTGGGCTTCAAGGTCAGTCGGAAGCGGAAGGGGAAGTGGGGGTGGTTTTTGGGTAGTTTTTGGCTGCCGAGTGTCCTCGCTGATTTTCGGCGCAATTCTCGACTTGGCGCCAAACGATGGCCAAATAAATTAGCAAGAGCAAAGGGCAAGAATTGCATATTGGCAGCCAGCGAACCACTTGCGCAATACCTCTGTTTATATTTCGAGTGGTTCCGAAAATAGCCACAAATATGGTATGATTAGTTGGCATTTTAAAATCAAGAGGAAAATTCACGGTGAAACATTTCTGAACGATTCGCAGTGAATTTATTATGCCCGCCGCCGTGTAAACAAAAGGCCAATAAAATGTGCAAAATCGATTGCGTAAACAGAATGCATTTCATTGGCAATCAAATTGCATGATTTATGCAGAAGTAGGAAAGACAGCTGGCTTTTCCCTTTGATTTCCACCTTACCCGCAAAGCCGTTCTTATCGATTTAGCCTGCAACACGCCATGTCATCAGATTCGCCTACTTGTTTTATTTCCCCCGTCTCTGCCCACCATTTTTCGATCTATTTCGAGGGCACTTTAACTGGGAATAAGCTTTAAACCCGGATCTCCTAACCCGCGAGTTGAAAGGGGATGAACCGGCTGTTTTTTTCACAAAAGTGAGTAACATTTTTGCCACGACGCAATTGGGTTTGTCCTCTTTTTCTAAGCTTTTCTACCTGTGTTCGAGTTTGGGGGTAGCAGCTTTGTTTGGTAAATTTCCATTCATTTAAATTCCAAACAGATGGGATTTCAGTTCTAAATCCCCCGAGTTTTATAAGCCAAAGGACCCATTCTTCAATTAGGTCCTGTCACATCCAATCAGCCGCAATCTTGACCCCTCATTGGGTAATTTCCTACGGCAATGATTTAAGCACCCCCTGTTTTGTGTGGGGGCCAAGTGTTTTAACCCATTCCAATGACAGGGCCACGGCCACATCCTGGCCAAAGCTTTATTTAGAAACGCCGGTGATTGAAGGCTAAAAAAAAGCAAGAAAAACCACCCATCCACCCAGTTAACTGCGACGTAGAAAGCAACAGCACAACAATCGCAGGACTTTAATATTTTCACACTCTGGTTTACGTAACAGCAATCGGATTGTGTAATCAGAGGACGAGAGTTTTCCCGAGACAGCTCAGCGGGTGGGAATGTGTGGAAATGCGGGAAAGTGCATATTGCCGTCCTTTGATTACTGCTCGTTTCCATGCAATTTAATCAGAGTCACTGCAGCTGGGGGTATACTTTTCGGTTTCCGCCAGAACAACAAATATCAATGGGATACACTTTGTGGGCGTAACTGGATAAATATTTACACGAATGGGCGGTTGGGCGTAGCGATTGGGGAAGCGCAATTGGGAAAATGAGGCAGCCATCAAAAGACGTCATAGGGCATTACGTATACGCAAGAAATATAGAAGAATAGACCGAGAATATATAGCGTGGAGGTGTGCTCTTCCTCTTCCACCGCCCTCGAGAAACCCTCCCCCCGAAAGGCCATCAATGAAGCGGCAGGACGCCAAAAGCTCCGAAGAGCTTTCGTCTCTCTCGTCCTCTCCCAGTGGTGAATTGCTGCTTCTTGCCACACAGCTGCTGCCCCAAACAACACACCCATTGCTCTCCCACTCTCTTTGCTGCTCGCTCTCTAGCCCTAATTTACTACGTCAGCAACAGAGGACGAGCCTCCAAGTAAATGGCCACCGCATACCACATAGCACGACCCATGGGCAATCCAACCCCAACCCCCCACCCCTTTTAATTCCACCACCCAGGTTGCTCTTTTTTGCTTGCTCTTTCAATTTACAACGACCTTCTGCGGTGTTGCCGAAAATGTTTGGCTCTTCCCTACACCGAGCAACAAGGTTCAGGAAGTCACGTTTTTAGTGGGTGGTTTGGGTGGGTTTAGTGGCTCGTAAACAGTCCTTGGAGCTTCTTCCTTGTTTACTGCTGAAACTAAGGATCTAATTAACCTCTGACCCCCACATGCGAGCTTGGTACACAGACAGAATTAATCTTGGATAGCAATTACCAAAGAATAAGAGTATATCTTTGGATAGTAATATTTATTTCGAAGTTATATGGTGAAGATATATTTTTAGGAATACATTTCCTTTCTTTTTAATTTTTTTTTTTAATATAATGTTTTAATTTTAAAGGGAATATTAACCAAATATAATATCTCGAGGTGTATTGTTTTAGCAAACTAATATAAAAGTCTGAATAAGTGCCTCGGAGAACTAATGAACATACATTGTTTATGAATTCTCATGGCACTGTACCCAATTTGCATAGTAATAAAATTGCGAAAGTTGACAGGGGAAAAGGAAAGAAAGAACGAAAGAGTGGGTGGACCGGCGAAAAGTTTCCATTAACCAGCGGAGAACCCGCCTAATGGCAAACAATTAGGACACAAATTGAGTTAGCAGCCACTAGAAAGCACTAGTCTCAAGGACGAGCCGCCACACAAATGGGCAAACAAGCCCACACACCCAGATACTCGAGGAGTATCGATCAAACAGTGGGTCCTGGGGAGAGGTCCTGCCATTTGCTAACCGGTTGCTCCACCTTTCCGCAGAAGGTAACCACGGATACCACGCCAGGGCAATCCGCACGTTGATGGCTGCCACCAAAATCATCGATGCGCCGCGCAACGGCCACGAGATGGCTCCACTGAACACACGGGCAAGGGGCGACGGAACCCACGGGGTGACCATCGTCCTCACCGCCCCCCAGCGCAACTCGGTGCAGTCGGTGGACATACCGGGAAATGAGCCGGAACGCGCCGCCTGGAGCGGCAAGATGCAGTTCTTCCTCAGCATCATCGGCTATTCGGTGGGCCTCGGCAACATCTGGCGCTTTCCCTACCTGTGCCAACAGAACGGAGGCGGTGAGTACGAATATCTTAATCAAATTTAGTTTATAAGAAGAATTATATAGTATTTAGGCAGTATAATAATATTTTTAATAGTAAGATCCTAAAAGGTACTATTAGGAGTACATTTTTATCAATATAGTTCAAGAACACAAGAGGTGCAAGTGGACAATTTTTGAGGTATAGGGGAGAGTGGGGCAATTTCGCCACTGGGGCAATTTCATCACCTGCAATATCTCGGAATCTAAAAGTCGTAAAAATATAGTATATTTTTTGTTAGTTCTTCAATACGGCATGACACCATCAATAAATTTTTATGGCACAGAAGGCCAAGATAATTAAGCTATAATATTTAATGTTTTTTAATACATAGCTACATTTAGTTCTCGACGAAAATTTTTCTGTATCACACAATTGAAAAGGGACAAAAAACAAGTTATTTTGTAAAATACTCAGCGCTATAATGTGCATTTCTGCGTAAGTGAGTTAAAAACTTCGCGCGTAATTTTGGAAGAAATATAATTATTTCTAAAAAAGAACTGTGTGGGGAGATTTATAGGAATAATATAGGTATTTTGTGGAGTAAATTAAATTAAAATCATTTTTTGTATATTATAATCTATTTAGGACTTTATAAATTGATATTAAATGTATGATTTGGTAGGTAAGCTAAATAAATAGATAGTTATGCGATTATAATATTCTACATACAATTTTTTTAGAAGCCTTGGATGATATTTACCTATTTTAGGGCCGTTTTCCCGTCCGTTTGTTAAATTTAATGTAGGGTTAAAATCGTATGGGAAATCATTGTTTAAACCCTACTTCAAATTTAACAAACGAAATAAAAAACGGCCCTTAATAACATAAAACAAGAGAGAACGCTATGGTCGGGTGCCCGTTACTCAGCTAAGGTAGTGCGAGGGAGATGGAGATATAAAACTTTGATCACACATAACTTTTTAACGAACGGTCCGATTTAAAAAATGTTTCGATAGGTATTGATCAAGAATATATATACTTTATAGGGTCGGAAACGCTTCCTTCTACCTGTTACATACTTTTGCACGAATACAATATACCCTTTTAATCTACGAGTAACGGGTACAAATATTTTTTAGCATATTATTAAGTTCTTATGTATTATTTTAAGCCAATTCTCGTATATTGGCTATTTGGGTACGTAATAAAATCAAGTCGATTACGAATTTGCATGGAATTTTACGCTGAGCCTCGGATTACCGGGCAGCGGGGCGAAAAGCGCTAACTGGAGCAGTATTTTTCAATCAATGTCTGTTTGACTGCACGGGTCACCTGAGCGATAACGCTAAATTGGGTAGACTCCCGCCACGCCCCCTCCGCCCCCCGCCCGTCGACATGTGTCATATCCAATATCAGTTGGCCAACGAACTGCAGCTAATCAGGTGCACAGCTTTGACAATAACATTATGGGATTTAATGTGCACTAATTGCCTGGCTTTCGACGGCGGAAGGGCCCAATTGATGGCCTTGGGTGGCTTGTGGGTGGCTTGTGGGTGGCGGGTGACGAGAGCACGCACATTCCTAATGTCGATTTAACCCCACCCCGGTTCTAATTCAATTACAATTGACAGCATGACCAGGCATCGAAGTTCGAATACTCTCTTGTTGGCCAACCAGATATTTCTCGACCCGGCCAGAAATGCAAATTTCCGGATTGCGTTGGATTGATTTTGTGTCACGTCACCTGTCATTCAAAGTTGCACGGGGAGAAATAATAGCAATATGTATTGAACCATTCCTATATTCTTTTGTTTCCTTAGTAAATTAGTTTTATTCACTAAATTTATATATAGCTATTAAAATTAGTTTTTAATACAATTTTGGTGTACAAAAATACTTAATACTACAATGCTTTAAAAAAATCTAAGAGAATATTTTTAACTATTTAACTATTTTTATGGTGTTATTTTTTAATAACTTTTCTTCTCTGTGAAACTGAACCCCCTTTTTCCCCGTTGCAGGTGCGTTTCTGATACCCTTCATGATTATGCTGATACTGGAGGGCATACCGCTCTTCCTGATCGAGCTGGGAATCGGCCAGAGGATGAGACTGGGTGCTCTGGGCGTGTGGAACACCATCCATCCCTGGCTGGGTGGCATCGGCATCTCGTCGTGCATAGTGACGCTCTTTGTGGCTCTGTACTACAACGTGATTATCACGTGGGTTTTCTTCTACCTCTTCAACAGTTTCCGGGTGAGTGGGTGTTTGGTAATACCCTATATACAATACCCTATAATTAATTGCCTTAAATCGGTTGCATAGTACCCGCTGCCCTGGTCCACCTGTCCGTTGAATGGCACCGTTGAGCTGGAGGAGTGCGCCAAATCCTCGGAGACGACGTACTTCTGGTACCGCACCACCTTGGATGCGGCGCCCTCGATGGACGAGCCCGGCGGCCTCAAGTGGTGGATCGTGCTCTGCCTGCTGCTGTCCTGGACCATTGTCTTCTTCATCGTGATGAAGGGCATCCAGAGCTCCGGCAAGGTGGTCTACTTCACCTCGCTGTTCCCGTACATTGTGCTGACCATCTTCTTCATCCGCGGCATCACGCTGAGAGGAGCCGGGGCCGGATTGATGCACATGTACACGCCGAAGGTGGAAAAGCTACTGGAGCCGACGGTTTGGCTGGATGCGGCCACGCAGGTCTTCTACTCCTTCGGCCTGGCCTTTGGCTCCCTCATCGCCTTCGGGAGCTACAACACGCCGAAGAACAACTGCGTTAGGGATGTGCTCCTGGTGTCCGTGTGCAATGCAGTCACGGCCATCTATGCCAGTGTGGTCATCTTCGCCATTCTGGGCTTCAAGGCCACCGTCAATGTGGACCGCTGTATAGCCAGGTGAGTCGGTGGGAGTGGGTCACACGCATCAATGGGTTCACTGGGTGGGTCATCAACTTGCCCATCAGGCTGGCCAGTTGTTACCGGCCTGGGGCCACTGTCTTTGTTTCTATTTGCGTATCAATGAGTCGCCGGCTCGGTGGGTGTATCTGCGCCCCCTTCCATTGATATTCGAATCGATATATAGATGGAATCGCGGTCGTGTCTGTCAATTTGCATCAATTAACGGACCCACGTCGAGTTATGCACAATTGCTCTTGAACTGAATGTCCATCGGGTTCTAACCGATTCGAACTGGACTTCATTGATTGCTTACCCGGGCTCCTTTTTCCCCTCCCCCAGCAATACGGACATCCTGGTTAATAACAAGCTGCTCAATGATACCCAGAACTATGAACAGACCATGAGTCTGCTGAATGCCAGCGAAGTAACCAGGCTTAAGTTGAGCGAGTGCAGTTTGGCCCACGAACTGGACAATGTGAGTAATGTGATCCTAGCAACTAAAGGAGGGAGTTTCTTATTATATTTTACCCCAATACTTAGGCGGCCGAGGGCACCGGCCTGGCCTTCATCGTGTTCACCCAGGCCATCGTGGAGCTGCCCGGCGCTCCCTTCTGGGCCGTGCTCTTCTTCACCATGCTGCTGTCGCTGGGACTGGGCTCGCAGATCGGCATCCTGGAGGGCATGCTGTGCACCCTCTTCGACATTGACATTATCAAGCGGGTTAAGAAACAGCATGTCACTGGCGTGGTGTGTCTCTTCTGCTTCATTGTCGGTTTCATCTTCTGCACAGGTGCCGGCGAGTACTGGCTCAAGATGTTCGACTCCTTTGCCGGCACCATTGGCCTCGTGGTGGTGGCGCTGATGGAGATGATAGCCGTGATCTTTATCTACGGACACGAGCGGTGAGTCTGGGGGATTACCTCCCAGAGTTGGGTGGTGTATTCTAAACGGTGCTCTCCCACAGCTTCACTGAGGACATCTACCAGATGACCGGCTACCGACCTGGTCGCTACTGGCAGTGGACCTGGCGGTACATTGGCCCGGCGATCATGGTCTGCATCTTGGTCTCATCGGTGGTCTTTATGGTCATCAGGAATCCCACTTACGGTGCTTGGAACGCCGATTTGGTACGTAGCATTGCATTATATTGAAAAACGTTTAAGAAAAGTATGTAAGTTTTTGAATCCTTCAATGTTATAACTTTCCTTTTCTTATTTCCCAGGGTATGATCGAGCAGAAGAGCTACCCCAACTGGGTGATGGCCATCGCCCTGTCCATGATCCTGGCCGGGGTCCTGCCCATGCCCATCGTGTTCCTCATGCGTAGCTTCCAGTGCCTCAAGGTGGACCTGGACATCCACCAGGGATCGATCCGGCGCAACGAGACAACCGCCTCCACGAAGGAGATGATCGACAATGACGACGATGTAAGTGCAGATCCAAGATCTCTAAGTCGATTTATTACTCTTTCGATCCAATCTCGATTTGAGCTTTCTTTGTACCATTCGTTGTGTTCTTAGGCTAAGTCTAAGCCCATCTCTCTCTTTTGGTCTATACGTGTGACTAATTGTGTCTTTCTCTCACCTAACGATACATTCCTCACTCTTGCGCTTGTTTTTCCTATCTGACAATGCTTACATCCAAATACCGAATACATATCCAAACTCACGCCCATTGTCGTTCAGAATTTGAGTCCGGATATGCCACCGCAAGATTCACTAGCGGCGACACGCTTCACAATTGGAGACTTTGAAGTAAGTTGTGCCTCGTCCCGGGTAGAAAAGCTAACCCCTCCTGTCACCTGCACATCTCTGAAACACTTAAGCTAATCACACGATTCTCTGCTCTTCTTTCCCTCTGCTCCCGTGTCCATTTTCATTGGTCAATGTTTAGAATTAGAACGAACCGTAACCGAAATCGAAAACGAAGCCATGGAAACGATACGAACTTAAGTGCAGCGCCAAGTTTTAGGGAACCCCAGAGAAATCAGAAGTCAGAAAACTAGGATAGCTCTAAAAGTAGTTCACCAAAGCCCTACGCATGGCCCAGAAACACAGAACACCGAACACCGAACACTAAACACCCAGAGAAACCGAATAAACCAAGGACATGCCTCTCGACTCAAGTAGAAAACCAACTGCTCATCCTCGGTTAGCAAGCAATTACCTGTACTCAATACCACTAATCAATAGGAACTAATCAACGCACAGCAATTAATCGTAGCTAGCAAACAATCGCAAAATGCTCTTTTAAACCGAAAACAAACTGATAAGGCCAGAACAATTATTTACAAAACTTAAGTTTAGGGAAAAGACTAGCAAAATCGCTTGAGGGCTCAGCTGAAAGTAGGACAAAGAGTGTACATAGATATTGAAATCCAATTGGCGGCTGATCGTGGCTTACTTGCAGGTAAAGTAACGGTGGGATAACCAAGATTTAACCATTTCCATTTTGTTTGTTGGTTTGTTGGTTCGTTTGTTTGTTTGTTCATTGTTTCAATGTTTTCTGTATGATGATTCAAATCCTTTCAATGCAACCAGTGTCCGATGTACATCTACTTTACATCGACACTAGGGTTGTCGCTGGACTTTACGTGGTTATAATTTGAAAATTCTGCTTTCGTGTAGAGAGCTTTCGCTTGAGCTTGTGTAGAATATCAAGTATACGCAGCGTGGTGTCAGCTCATTTGATTTATGTACTATAATTTCGTAAGAAGTTCTTGATTTCCTAGAGGACTCTGTCCGTCTATCATTTGTTTGCCCGGCATGCTGAAGCCACCCTTTATACGTTCTCCTGCTCTTTCCAATTTCCCATTTAGGACGATGAGGACGACGAGAACGACTTCAGCGGTCCGGCGCTTGGTGGTCATGTGAAGACGCAGAGCGACTTCTCCGACGACGAGGAGGAGGACAAGCCCATGACCATGCGGATGATGATGATGCGGCCGACGACGACAACCAAGACATCGAACGCGCTTAATGTGCCAACAAGCAGAAAGAACAACTACAAGAAGGAGGCGTACGATGTCTAAAACAGCCATAAACCCCAGGTGCAGATACAGATGCAGATGCAGATACAGATAAAGATACAGATACAGGTAGAGGTCCAGGTGCAAGTCCAGATACAACAGGTCCAGGTCCAGGTGTGAACCGAAACGAAATGGCAAGTGTAACACTAGTTTAGCTGAGACGAGCGTTGATTGATGAGAGTGCGTGCCGAGCTGAGCGCAAAACATTTATAAATATTTACTATAAGTATTTTAACATAATTTAAATCTAAACTAAGAGTAATTACCAGAATAAACGGCCGAAGAATTGCATTCGAGTGCGTAACTAAAATTGTTAAACCGTATTTAACACAAAACTGAACTAAACCCAAACTGAAACTAAACTAAATTTAACAAAACTATGTACGAGTACAATGTACCGCAGGATGTTAGGTATTATCTGAAACGGGTTGCTAAAGGTTTAAATTCGATTATGTAGCATTTAGTTGGAATGCTTAAAGCTTTACCATTAGACACTCGAGCACACAAACTGAAAGTATTTCCGATCCCCACGCCGCCGCACTCCTCTCTCCCTATCTCCAATCCCGACAATCCCCCAGAACTCCCGCCACTCCCCGGAGATAACTCTTCAAAGGCAATCGCTTTATAGACGACTTAGCCAGCGCATTTCCAAAGAGTTAAACTCAACAGTTAGTTTTAGTAGAGGTCTGCAGTTTTTTTATTTTTACCTCAGTAGAACTCACCCGACCTACAACTAATATATGTAATCTAACGAGAGTTACACACTTTAATATTACTTCAAACAGGTTAAGAGCGTTGAGACACAATATTAACACTTCGAGTTCTAGTTGAGTTATACAAATACCTATACTAACTATATTGATTAGAGAAAGATACATGGAATGTGTGATATTCTAAATAATATCCTCAATGTTTAGGTGTTAAGACTCTTCATCCCCTCACATCCCCCAAAGTCACTCACTCGATCTATTTTCCCCGTTCAAACCACTCCAGAGTATTTCCCACACTGACAGAGCTACACAAGGAAAAACAAAAGATGAAAATAAACTGCTGTGAATAGTTTTAGTGGTTGTAAAGTTCTATCGAAGAAGGGAAACCATAAAGCGTCTAATATTTAACTAGTTATTAAGCGGCACCCCATTTCACTTGAGTTCAGTCCGAAGGATACCTACAAAGAAAGCCCCTGCCATATTTCCAATTCGGTTTCCGCAAAATGGTTCTCATACAATCCCCCCAACTTTCTCTTATTTCGGTAAGGCAAAGGCAACGGCAACGGCAAAAGCACACTGATATCTGAAAACTGACAACTGAATCAAAACACATGGAATTTCGAAGTACTCAAAGTCAATGCAAAGGACGGACGGCAGAACGTTGAAGACAATAAGACAAATATAGAGATATACTTATGATATGGCCCGTCGTGTTTAGAGAGATTTGTAGTCACCGACGTGGTAGATTTCCCCATAGCAGAGCAGGAATTTCTCCACTTTAACCATTATTTTTGGGAGACATGTATCCATTTTGTACACCGCCAATCAAAAGCAGTTCCAATCAAGAATCCGGTTAGTCAGCAGATTTATACGAACGTAAAATAAGAGGCCCCGAAACAACTAGTTGCCCCTCCCCCACCTTATCCATTAAAGTCGAATCCTCGCAATGCAAACGCAACCGAAACCAAATACATAGTACCATGCCTAATTGTATAGTTTACTTGTTTACGCCACTATATATACGAGCATTAAATCTATATATACAGTATATATTAATCTATATACCTAGCTCTACTATAAATATTGTATATCAATTATTGTCGTAGTGCTAAAGCCCCGGACTTGTGTAAATTTGAATGTATTAAAACCAAACACTGCAAGGAGAAGAACACTTATATGAAACATTACTGTACCGTACGCAAGAAATTATTATTAATAAAGATATTTCATGATTAGTGCGTTAAGTTGAAGAAGAGCAAAACGAACTTTGAGTGTTTTTATTTCTGGTTTCTGGGAGTTCCACTGTACCACAGCTGGCACGTTTGATTCCCGGCAGACGAATCTGCAGGTTTTTATGGGTCTCTGATAGACGGCAATGCCTTGTATTTGGTTTGCTGCCCCCTGGTCAAAGCACCTTGGACCGGGAGCTAAAAATTCCCGATTAGGCTTATCTCCTAGGGGAAAGTTACGATTTGTTTTGTTTTGTTTTGGTAGCATATGTATGATTAGACAAGTCAGGCCCTCCAGGCAGGAGTTAAACTAATCCAGGTGCCCGAAGAAGGAGTAGTTTAGTTCGACCTTCAATTTTGGCTATTTCGGTTAACAGTTTTATTGGATAGCAGCATCGTAAAAGGCATTGGTCTATAAATACGCTGGCACTGGTAAAACGATAATTCCCGACTGGAAGCCACGATCGATATGGGTGAAGTGATAAGCAGAATGCAAGGATAGAAATCAATTTATGAAGAGACTACACTGAAAGAAATTGTTGCTTAGATACGCTTTATATATTTTGAAAGTAGTATAATTTCAATTTCATTTATTCATTTTATTTAAAGATATAACATGTTAGATACCATACTTTGAGATGTTTGGTCTTTGCTTTTATATGAGCTTGTAAATAAATTCCCAATCGATTTTGTTGGAAAAAACTTTAAAAACATTTTAATTGTGTTTCTCTTCATATTTCTTCCAACACTAAGTTCCTTAGTAACTTTACTTTTTGTTTATTTAGGAATCTATTTCTTTTGTTTTTGATGTGCAGAGGCTGATCAGCGATGGCGTAACGCCAGCCAGTGTGATAAGAGCGCAGACATTGCAAAAGAGCTTCGCAGACCCGCCAGACCGGTGTGCTTCGATAGGGGGGCGTGGTCCCCGACTTTTCCCGGCCCCTCGGGAGCTTTCCAAGCCCGCCCGCTGAATATGCAGTGGGCGGCACGTAGCACGAGCGGCAAATGCAACGGCAACAACACCAGGTCTTATCTTATCAGAGCGAAAGCAAAACATATATGTAGACCATATGCTTCAGCGCCAAGAATCGAATCGATTCAAATGGGATCGAATCGGATGGGATCGGATGAGAACGACGGAGCAAAGACCCAAGTGGAGCCGAAAAAGCAGAATGCTCGGCTGTCTGCGCACACATGTTACTTGAGCGCAGCGAGTGCCGCATGAAGTCAGTTTGGCTCGTTGTGCCAGAGCAGCAACAAGTGCCTCCGCTATATCTGGATCTGAATCCGAATCCGAGTCCGAAACATAAGTCGTAGCTGTAGCTGAAGCGCCACAAGTGCTCCATAAACATCCAGAGACAAGTGCATCGGAGGCTGTGCGATAAATTCAAATTAGGTCGGCAATTTTATCAAATTAACAGAGGGTCCAACGAAACAGAGCGCAATAAATTGATTAAGGCGGAGATAAAATAGGAACTGCATCGGCTGCCAAGAGTATTAGCGGGCAAAAGTGAAAGCGGCCACGAACAGGTGACAGAATGCTGCTCAAAGGCGCTCAGCTGCTGCGATGCGGGTGAGTCTATTGCGATTCCGATGGATTGGCGGGATTCTAGGGCTTGTAGGGTGGCGAAACCCCACCTTGACATTGAGTGGTGGCCATTTAGTGGTAAATCCATCAGTGTAACCATTAGTTCGAACGCTGAATACCCTGTAACTGATTGGGAAACCCAAAAAAAGGAAAATGTTGAGCGTAACACATATTAGTTAGGAATTTTAGGTAAGAGGAATCAAAATACCAAGAAAATTAACTCTTTATATCATAAAGTGGTATCTGTGGTATCTGCTAATCAACATTAAACAAAATTTAGTTTTTGACAGTAATTAATCTAATCTGAACTTTAAAGGGTACTTTTTATAAACACAATGCTGTTGTTATCAAATTGAAATGATAATGCCGAATAATATATAAATAATTTGTTTTTAGTCGATTATCTCAATTTGCTTGTTATTTAATGCAAGCTACGGCAACATCTTCAATAAATGAGCAATAAATATTAAGTGACATAAACTCATATTAATGACGCACTTTAAGGCTGATAATTTGATTGTATACATATTGTTGATAAGACCAAAAATTCTTTCATTAACTCAATTTCTTGTAGCACTGTATATGTACATATATGATTTAGCTAAAGTAGCTAGCTAAAATGCTAAGATATAAAAGGAAACAGTATTTGTAATTTTAAAAGTTTATATGCCAAAGAAGGAATCATTTATTTGAAGGCCATTTAAACCCAATAGTATCCCTCAATAAACCCTATTTTGTAATTCTTTAGAGCGTTCAAGCACACATTAAATAACATTGTGTGGTCTACTTGGCTTACAAGCCCTAAGGTTAACTTAGTATTTGCCATTCGTTGTAATTGCTGTAGTAACTAACCTACCTCAACTAAGATTTGTTGCTAATAGTTATGATTCACTCTTATCGCATGGCGGGAAAATTCCACGCTCTCCAAGTCGCGAAGCGTCCGTTACACTTTCATTCACGTAAACAAGTGGCATAATCATCCCGAACACCGCCTCAATGTTAATGTCATCTATAAAGCTCCCGAGATCATTGCACTCGCCGCTGTATATTCTTAATCTCTTGGTGGCTACTTGCATATTTCTCCTTTTCTCTATCTTAAGAGTGTATTCTAGAGTTTATTATAAGAGTACTTTACACTTCCATACAAAAGAGTAGCGAACTTCTCTGGAGATATAGAAAAAATTATTATGATAAGGGTTTGATAAAATCTTCTTTATATTTATATTTATATTTATCTTTAATTATATTTTCGTATTACACAAATATTTTAAAAATATTTAAAATACTTAATACAAATTTCTTAGAGTGTAAAGACTGTTAAGTGTTTGTTTTTTTTCACTGCCTACTTTCAGCCAAAGCCGTATAAGTTTTTTTCTTAGGACGCCTGAGTTTATGCAACACTTTTTTCAGATCTTTTGTTCAATGATTCCCGCCTTTTCTTTTGTTTCGGTTTTTATCAGCGTTTCCGTTCCCCTCCATTTCCCCCCTCACCACCTCGCTTTTTATTATTTTTGTAGTTTTGTTTTGACTCGTTTTCTCAGTGTGTGCGGGTGTGTGTGCGATCGCTATCGCCTGGCAAGTTGTTCGACTGGCTCTGCCTCTCCTTCGCAAGTGTGCGTGTGTGTGACGCCATTAGGCGGGCAAAATAAAAACAAAGCACTGCATGTATGGGTTTTTTGAGGCCGCCTAGCAACAACGTCTCGAAATCTTTGTCCGCCTGTCGAGTGTTTTTACTTTTGGCTTCTGTTTTGATGGGGTGGCGTGTTTTGAGGTCTTTTTCTGGCATTTTTTGGCAATAAACCCACCCACTCGACAACCCAGTAACTGCAGCAGTTAACACATAAGTTTTTTTTGGAGCCGCAGCTCGAGGTATCCAGCAGATACTTTCCCGTTTCATGGAACTGCCATTGATGATAACCTTTAGACACAGCGACGTCGGCGAAGTGACAACAAAAATAAATAATATTATTGTTGACGACTCGCCTCTCTGAATCTATTTTTCAGGCCGAGCCCCCGTTTGCAAATTCGCCATGGCAAATATGTGTGGTTTTATTTATGCAGGCCTGAAGTCAAAACAATTTCTTAAATATAATAGGCAAATGGTAATTCTGCTTATCGGTTGCGAGGGACACGCGCCTTTATTGGGAAGGTCCCATCGATCAGCTTTGCTGAACATGGAAAATAGAGCTCATAGTCTGCTAATGATGTCTTATCAGTTAATGGTTTGTTTACCACATATTCCCAGAATTCCCAGAAACTTCTAGATAAGATTCCTCGAAATAATGACGCTTTGTTTGCAAGGTCTCCGAAAAGTGAATCACTTCATTCATCGAATAGGCTGCATTAAAACGCAAGCAATTCCAATTATCCGCACAGTTTTTCCAAGTACAATTTGCTCCCTGTAATTCACGGAATCAACCCGACCAGACATCCATTAACCATTACCTTATACACAGTATACCACTCACGGAACACTTTAATCTACAAATATGTACATTTCTATATGGAAGCGTGGGCCAGACTTGCTTATCAGTCGGTAAACAAAATACGAAATTAGTTGCTTCCACTCAGCGGACTTTGATATGCGGTAATGAGCATTCTACGAGTACTTATAAACCATCCTCGAGACTGGGCGCAATAAAATCCAGTTCTCACTGGGTTCCTTTAGTTTATTGAGAGAAGGAATTTATGGGAACAATGGTATGTATGAGTTTTAAAGAACAAGGAGACCGGAAAATTGGATTACTCATTTAGTAATAGGTTCTTTGTTATTTTTAAACTGTTTCAATAATAAATAAAGTCTGAAACGTGTGATTATTAAAGATGACGCGAACTATAATCTTTCTAGCGGAAAACTTTGCATCTCAACTGATAGGGTGTTTTCTCCGCGCAATTACAATTGTTAATAGCGTGAACGTCAGTGATAATGTACTGCATTTATAGTAATTTCGGTCTTAATTTCTTTGGTTGGATGGAACACTTACCAGCTCTAGTTGAAGTACCCATAAAAGTCTGGTCGATAAGCCGCAGATTGTGGCTGCCCTTCGCCTTCATTTGATACTGTGATACTGGGTTCCTTCATGGAATCTAAATCTAAGGCGAAGGGCCAAGGCTAATGAACCCTCTGATGGAACCAGTTTCGGTTATTTCGTCAGACTGCAAGTACAGTTTTTTGGTTGTGGGAAATCTGTTGAATCAGCTGACACCCCCATGACTGTTCTGTTGCCAAGTGTTTTCGGGGGACTTTTCGTATCCCACTAACCATACTATTAATAGACTGATATGTTCTTTTTCCATAAAAAACAACACAAACACATCAGAGGAACACGCGCTGGCTAAAAATTCAGCGAATGTATTTAATGCGTATTTTTCGCAATAAAAAACACAAATAAATGCGTAAACAAAAAGAGGAAGTCAACGAAGTGGGAAATACACTTGAAACGCTTACTCATGGAATTTCTTTAATGGCTGTCAAACTAGCAGTTCAGTTTCGAGAGCCCTTTGGGTAGGGTATACATGTGGTATGTCCAACACAGGATGGTCAACATTCGTGGCGTCATTAGAGGGGGGTGTTTCTTTTTTAGTTGCCATTTCGAAAGGCCAGGGGAAATTCTCGGGCCCATTCCGCGACAGAGAAGTCGCTTATCTCCCAAAATAGAACCCAATACGCAGCGGATTTTCAGCTTCCAATTGAGGCGCGTGTCCCTAATCAAATCCGCGTCGACAACTCGAGTGCTGCTCAAATAATTAGCTGTTGGTGTCAACAGCGATACTAAAGCGGTGCGATTTGGACTAAAGCGGTTCGCCCAAAATGCTCTCTTATCAATATCAGTTCTGTCGTAAATATTGTTGGACTATTTGACTAGCGTTTCACGAACAACAAAGCTGGCAAACAAAGTTCTCACACGCAAAAGCCACGATAAATGCCAGACGTGGGCCATGAAAAGCCCAAATCAAAAGCCAGTTAATCGGGGGTGTCAAAGAAATCTTTTCCAACTAAAATCCGTTAAGGGTCTTACGTAAATCAATGCACTAAACCAACAATCTTTGGTTGGAAGACAAAGAATACGATTGAATTAAATCTTAATTTTCATTCATTTTAGCGGCTTAATTGCTACTCAGGGCCCAGAATTGGCAAATCCGAGACATTGGGAGACATCGCTGGTCTTTATCATTCACCTCACATGCTCCAACCATGCAGACAACTTATGCTAATATAAACCAGGCCAGTTTGGTATACCCATCTGTATAGGTAGACACCTTTGTGCATATGTAGAGCGTGTGGCGGAGAAAACTACGCAGTTCGGAAATTATAAAACATACATATATTTCGGCGGATCGGATCTATACGGTTCATCAGACATTCAGACATTCGCCTGACGTCACAAGTGGGGCAACCCTGAGCGCGTGTAAACGATAATTCCGCTGTTGATTCGGAGGCGGGGAATCACTAGACTTTGGACCCCCTGTAAGCGATCGCTGGCTGTCTGGCATATGTATGACCCACAGACAAATGTATCTCAGCAGTGATATCTGCCGGAAGGAAAGAGGTACTACGAGTAGTAGATACCACCAGGCTACCTGCTCTTCGCTTATCTGCCAAGACCAAAACAAAGAGGAAAAAGATGATGAAAGATTGCATCATGCTGTCTGGGGAGCTCCGGCTGGAGCCGCTTCTAATGAAAGTGACGCGGGCTGGCTTTACGCCATATGAAGGTTGGATCGATCGGCTGGAAACCCCATTACCCACCATCTCCATCTCCATCCTCCCTCCCCCAAGATCTTCAGTTTGCAGAGCTCTGTGCGAATTGTGCGGCGGCCAGCGAGTTTCTCGAGTTTGGAGTGGAGCTCTCCAAAACCTGAACGACCAGACGAACAGCTGATCAGCCAGTTTGACTGTATCTTTACTGTTTGTGTTTCGATTTTATTTGTATTCGTTTCATTCGCGGCACTGCCTCTTTTCCAACGGCGGTGCGTTACCGCTTAGAATTTGAAATTCACGTTACGAGGTCCGTCAAGGGGGTACAGTTGTGCTCGCCGCGGCTAGTCAGCTGTACGACTGGCGCTGGCTGTAGGTAGAGTATCTCGAAAGGTCGTTATCATTGGTTATAGAACAGGGTACCCTTTTACCTAACGGCGCTAGAACCTTGGACCGAAATGGACCGTATTTACTTTCTATCTAACCTTTCATTTTTATTCGTATTAATTGCACAAGAGTTCTTTTGTCTGAAGATAAATTAAGTAACAGATAGTTATTGACTACCTTTATTTCCTCAATATGTAACCCATTTTCTTTTGCACAGTCGAGCATTCTTAGATAGAAATATTATTTTATTCTAATACTTTCACTAAAGTGGTTATTCTGATTTAATTAAAGATATGCAAGTAGTAACTGAGATTATTATTTGAGATTGATTATAATCAATTATTTGCTATTACTTTTATTGATTTAGCTTGGTTTAGTAAAGTTAGGATAAGATTACACCACTTTATTCCGTTGAAATACAATCCTAATTTCCCTCTTTCAGCTTGGTCTCCCCACACCGGAACTACAACTTCCGGTTGACCTGCCGCTACCTCTCCGTCCAGTACGGCGATGCCAAGGTCCTGACCCCCGCAGTCAAGCAGTATGTGGAGAAGTGCGTGGATCTCTGCCAGCCGGAACGGGTGCACATCTGCGACGGAACCGCGGGCGAGAGCCAGTTGCTCCAGGGACTGATGCTCAAGCAGGGAACCATCGTTCCACTGCCCAAGTACGATAACTGCTGGCTGGCCCGCACCAATCCGGCGGACGTGGCCCGAGTGGAGGGCAAGACCTTCATCTCCACGGACAGCAAGGAGCAGACAGTTCCGGTGACGGAGAAGGCGACACCGGGAATGCTGGGCAATTGGATCGCGGAGGGGGACCTCCAGGTGGCCATCAAAGAGCGATTCCCGGGCTGCATGAAGGGACGCACCATGTACGTGATTCCCTTCAGCATGGGTCCGGTGGGCTCTCCGCTCTCCAAGATCGGCATCGAAATCACGGACTCACCTTATGTGGTCGAGTCCATGAAGATCATGACCAGGGCAGGCAATCCGGTGCTGGAGTATCTGCAGAGCGGCGATGGTCAGTTTGTAAAGTGCCTGCATTCGGTGGGCACTCCGAAGAGTGGGGTCCAGGCCATGCCATCCTGGCCCTGCGATCCCGATCGCACCATTGTCCTGCACAAGCCGGCGGAGAATGAGATTGTGTCCTACGGTTCCGGCTACGGTGGCAACTCGCTGCTGGGCAAGAAGTGCTTGGCCCTGAGGATTGGCAGCACCATTGCCAAGCGCGAGGGCTGGCTGGCGGAGCACATGCTCATCCTGGGCATCACCAATCCGCAGGGCAAGAAGATCTACATAGCTGCCGCCTTCCCCTCGGCCTGTGGCAAGACCAATCTGGCCATGATGACACCCACATTGCCGGGCTACAAGGTGGAGTGCGTGGGCGACGACATCGCCTGGATGAAGTTCGACAAGAATGGAGTGCTCCGAGCGATTAACCCGGAGAATGGATTCTTTGGCGTGGCGCCCGGAACCTCGAGGGCCACTAATCCCATTGCCATGGACACGATTTTCCGCAACTCGGTCTTCACGAATGTCGCTTCCACCTCGGACGGCGGGGTTTACTGGGAGGGCATGGAAAGGGATCAGCTGAAGGGAGTGACGGTCACCGACTGGCTGGGCAAACTCTGGTCCCAGGAGTCCGGCAAACCGGCTGCGCATCCCAACTCCCGCTTCTGCACCCCGGCTGCCCAGTGCCCCATCATTGATCCCGCCTGGGAGGACAGCGAGGGAGTGCCCATTTCGGCCATTCTCTTCGGCGGACGTCGTCCCACTGGAGTTCCCCTGGTCTACGAGGCCAGGGACTGGAGGCATGGAGTGTTTGTTGGCGCCACCATGCGCAGTGAGGCCACCGCAGCGGCTGAGTTCAAGGGCAAGGTGATCATGCACGATCCCTTCGCCATGCGGCCCTTCTTCGGCTACAACTTTGGTGACTACCTGGGTCACTGGTTGAGCATGGAGCAGCGGGGAACGGTGCCCAAGATCTTCCACGTCAACTGGTTCCGCAAGAGCAAGGATGGAAAGTTCCTGTGGCCTGGGTTCGGGGACAACTCCAGGGTCCTCGACTGGATCTTCCGGCGAGTGGAGGGCGAGAAGTGCTTCGTGGACTCTCCCATCGGTCGCCTGCCCACCAAGGACTCTCTGAACCTGGAGAGCCTCAAGGAAAACATTGATCTCGAGCAGCTGTTCTATCTGCCGAAGGACTTCTGGGAGCAGGAGGTAGCCTCCATCGAGAGGTACTTCGAGGAGCAGGTGGGCCACCACTTACCGAGTGCAGTGGCCGAGCAGCTGAGGGAACTGAAGGCGCGTGTGGCGGCCATGTGATGTGCCCGTTCCATAGGTTACTCCCTAATCTAAAACTAGACCCCTTATTGCCTAAAATAAAACCCAACGAAACGAACGAGATTTTTATAGCGAAAATCGACTTGCTATTTTTTGTGGGTTATGTGGGATTGGAAGTGCGAATGCGAATGGGATGGGAACTTAAAGTGGGGCGTGGCCTGGAGGCCTCTTATCAGTGGTCGCCGGAGGCGGAGGCCCGTCCGCTATTGGCGTAAACAAGCGTATAAATCCATAATGCCGTTTAACCTAACTTATCAACAGATCGAAACGATGAAAAACAAGCAAATAAAATACTGCCAGTAGAAGCCAAAAAACTTTATGGAGCAACTTTTATTTTTTTTGGCTGGCTCTTGGGTTGCCAAGGACTGATTGCCAAAATTGGGAATGTGTGGTGTGATGTACCCTCTGGGGTGCAAAGTGATAAGAAGTCAAACAGCTAGGAAACCAGAGGCCCAAAATCAGAAACCCCTAAATATAGTTTTCAAGTTAAGATCCCTTTAAAATCCCCATAGTAACGATTTTTCCGTTGGAAAATTTTCCTGGTTGCCCGTACAGATCCGGGTGTGATCTATATTTAGACGAGCTCAGAGGCTCGCCCACTGATAACCCAAGCGCCAGTCCCACAGCAATCCCTCAACTCCGAACAGATCGCATATTGATTATGCATATACATTCTGCGGATCGATCGTCTACTGACGTAAATTCCTAATAAGCCCGAATCATCGAAATGCGCCAACCCAGTTAGGGAGAGGTGAGAACAGGAGCGAAGCAGTTAGCGGCCGAGTCCGAGTCCAAGTCTGGGTCCAGCAATCCAGCAATTAGCGATCGATGCCGATGATGAAGATTATCAGGCCCAACTAGAAAAACAAGTCCATAGTTTATAAATAAAGCGAAACCAACCGAAAAAAGAGGCAACGCGTGTAGACGAATTCGATTAAAATCGAAACTGGACTGGCCGTAAGGGAATCCAAAAAGAGGCAGAGGAATGAGAGGGTGGGGGAGGGATGAGGGAGCCAAGGACCAAGGACTACAGGCTGACCAGGTTTCCTCAAGGCCGTTGGACGCCAATGCCAATCCCTTCTGGGTCTAGGCTAAGTGAGCGGTAAACGGAACCTGATTTCAAGGGTCGCCAAAAGTGGAAATTTATTTGCAAAGGAATTTAATGTGGATTCTCTTATTATACCCGTTACTCGTAGAGTAAAAGGGTATATTGTATTCGTGCAAAAGTATGTAACAGCTAGAAGGAAGCGTTTCCGACCCCATAAAGTATATATATTCTTGATCAGGATCACTAGCCGAGTCGATCTAGCCATGTCTGTCTGTCCGTCTGTCCGTCTGTCTGTCTGTCTGTCTGTATGAACGCTGAGATCTCGGAAACTATAAAAGCTAGAAGATTGGCATTTGGCATGCAGATTCTAGGAGTTCCTACGCAGCGCAAGTTTATTTCAAAAAGGTGCCACGCCCCCTCTAACGCCCACAATAGCTAAAATACGATTTTAAAAATTTCAATATTTCGAAAAAGTAAGAATGCAGTTTTGTTGTGTTTATCAATACCTATCGAAATGTAGAAGAAATTTTTTAAATCGGACCATTCGTTTAAAACTTATGCCTGATCAAAGTTTTATCTCCATCTCCTTAGCACTCCCTTTAGCTGAGTTACGTCTATTAGATAGTCGGGACACCAACCATTTAGCTGAGTGACGGGTATTAGATAGTCGGGACACCAACCCGACTATAGCGTTCTCTCTTGTTTTTAGTATTTAATTTAAGCTTTGGAGGTTTATATTTATCCATCTGTGTTATGAATGGAATTTACAAGTATATTTCATCTTTATAACCATTTTTCCCTGAAAGGTATTATTTGGCAGCGTAAATCAAATAAATGTAAAAAAAATAATGAAAACAAAAATAAATATAATTCGGAAATAAATATATTAAATTGTAGCTATTTATAATTGAAGCATTTGGATAAGTAAAAATACATTTTTAAAAAAAATCGGCTATTTTACTTAATATTTTAGGAATGGAAGACCCTTTTTGGTGAACTTTTTCTCCGAGGGGCCAGAGGATTCCGGGGCCTGTTAACTGGAATAGGGGGGCAAAATCACACCACCGTGAGCACCTTCATTTCTCCTTCCCCAGCGACAAAAAAAGAGTGGCCACATGACAACCATTCGGGCAGTGCTATTCTGGTGCGCCAGAGTCACATGAATTCCGCTGGCCTCCAAGGCGGCCATGGCCAATTCAGGAGGCCGGGACTCATCTCGATGGCCAGAGGGGCGCGGATTAGCATACAAATTTTCCGTCACCGATTCCGCAAATAAGCGAAAGTTTTTTCGATTTGGCATAGGGCCAAAAAACGAGAGTAAAATAAAGATATGTGTGGTCAAGAGGCAGTCGTAGGAGGGCGCGTGTTTGAGGCAGAAATAGAGGCCTTCTCTAGCCGAGGTTGCATCTACAAAAATGCAGCTATAGACACATCCAGAATTTACCCAGCTGCAGGGGAAGACAACTGCTGTTGCCTCAGCTGTCCATGAACTGGTTTCTATTTTCGCTCCGCTCGTATACGTATGATATAGTACGTTGACGTATCGCATAAAATCATAAACAAAATAATTAAATTAACAACGCGAAAGTGGCAAATATCAGGGTGTCAAAATATGAAAACAAACGCTTATCAATGCAAACGCACTAGTACCGAACAGAAAACAGAAAACAACACTCTGCTGTTGCCAAGTGGGGACATACCCCTTACCAAACCCCTGATTTCGTGGCCCCCCCGATTCATCGAGAGACCGAGTGAAAAACCAAAACAATCGCCGAGCCTCCGCCGGCAGCCAATCAGCTCGTCCGGAGTTTGACCCTCTCGCTCGGCGAGGCGAGGCGATCGTAAACCCGATTCCGATTCCCCGAGGCGATCGGCCGACTTGTTCTAGTCGCCTCGACGGCGACGAGGGGTATAAAAGGCCCCGGATCGCGGCAGTTGGCATCAGTTACTCGTGGACAGAGTAAATGGAAAGATCAAGTGAAAAGCCTACTTTCAGTGGTCTGAAAACCGAGTTGATGTTTGACAAAAAACTGTGGAAGAACATATGAACATAGCGAGTCTTTAGCAGTCGAACAATAATTGTGATAATTACCCAATTGTGATAAGCGAATTAAGCAAAGTGCCAAAAAACAGCAAAATCTAACAAATTATTCCAAAGTTTTTGTTGAGAGAAACACATAAAATACAAAGCAAGCAAAATGCCTGAGCTCATTGAACAAAGCAAAATTATGTAAGTATGCAGAAAAGGGGTCACTCGAAATGCATTTTAATATTTAATGCAGGCCATTATTTGGGTTCCGCTCTAATTAAATGGAAATATTAATTTAATTTCCCCCCTCTCCCCCTTTTAGTTCCGGCAACGTGTGCGGCCTGCCCCAGTTGCACAAGCTGCGCCAGGACAACTGCGGCCTGTACAGCCACATCCGCGGCATCCCCATCTCCTACGGAAATGTGGACTCCCTGACCGCCGGAGTGCGCAGCTTCGTGGAGGAGGGCATCGCCCTGTGCCAGCCCGACCAGGTGCACATCTGCGATGGCAGCGAGCAGGAGAACAAGATGCTCATCAAGAGCCTCCTGGAGGCGGGCACCATTGTGCCGCTGCCCAAGTACGAGAACTGCTGGCTGGCCCGCACCAATCCGGCGGATGTGGCCCGCGTGGAGTCGCGCACCTTCATCTGCACGGAGCGCAGGGAGGAGACCATTCCCACTCCCCTGGAGGGCGTCAAGGGCGCCCTGGGCAACTGGATCTCGCCCAGCGACATGGACGCGGCCGTCCAGCAGCGATTCCCCGGCTGCATGAAGGGTCGCACCATGTACGTGGTGCCCTTCAGCATGGGACCCGTGGGCTCGCCGCTCTCCAAGATCGGCATCGAGCTCACCGACTCCGCCTACGTGGTGGCCTCCATGCGGATCATGACCCGCATGGGCGCCGCCGTCCTGCGCCAGCTGGCCAAGAAGGAGGAGTTCGTCCGCGCCCTGCACTCCGTGGGCGCCCCGGCCAACGGGCAGGTGGAGCAGGCATCCTGGCCCTGCGATCCCGAGCGCACCATCATCCTGCACAAGCCCGCCGAGAACCTGATCGTTTCGTATGGCTCTGGTTACGGTGGCAACTCGCTGCTGGGCAAGAAGTGCTTCGCCCTGAGGATCGGCAGCACCATTGCCAAGCGGGAGGGCTGGCTGGCCGAGCACATGTTGATCCTGGGCATCACCGATCCCAAGGGCGAGAAGAAGTACATCACCGCCGCCTTTCCCTCGGCCTGTGGCAAGACCAACCTGGCCATGCTCAACCCCTCGCTGGCCAACTACAAGGTGGAGTGCGTGGGCGATGACATCGCCTGGATGAAGTTCGACTCACAGGGAGTGCTGCGTGCCATCAACCCGGAGAATGGATTCTTCGGCGTGGCTCCTGGCACCTCGATGGAGACCAATCCGATTGCCATGAACACGGTGTTCAAGAACACCATCTTCACGAACGTGGCTTCAACCTCGGATGGCGGTGTCTTCTGGGAGGGCATGGAGAGCAGTCTGGCCCCCAATGTCCAGATCACCGACTGGCTGGGCAAGCCCTGGTCCAAGGAGTCCGGCAAGCCGGCCGCTCATCCCAACTCCCGCTTCTGCACCCCGGCTGCCCAGTGCCCCATCATCGATGGCGAGTGGGAGGATCCGGCTGGAGTGCCCATCTCCGCCATGCTCTTCGGCGGACGTCGTCCCGCTGGAGTGCCCCTGATCTACGAGGCCAGGGACTGGACCCACGGAGTCTTCATTGGCGCCGCCATGAGGAGCGAGGCCACCGCCGCCGCCGAGCACGTGGGCAAGGTGATCATGCACGATCCCTTCGCCATGCGGCCCTTCTTCGGCTACAACTTTGGCGACTATGTGGCCCACTGGCTGAGCATGGAGAAGCGCGGAACGGTGCCCAAGATCTTCCATGTCAACTGGTTCCGCAAGAGCGCCAAGGGCAAGTTCATGTGGCCCGGATACGGCGAGAACTCCCGGGTGCTCGACTGGATCCTGCGCCGCGTGAACGGAGAGTCCTGCTTCGTGGACTCGGCCATTGGTCGCATTCCGGCCGAGGGTGCCCTCAACCTGGAAGGCATGAAGGATGAGGTCGATGTGGACGAGATCTTCTCGCTGCCCAAGGAGTTCTGGTCGCAGGAGGTCAAGGAGATCCGCACCTACTTCGAGTCGCAGGTGGGCGCCGATCTGCCAGAAAGCATTTACCAGCAGCTGGACGAGCTGTCGGCCCGCGTTGCCAGCCTTTAAGAAGGATCTATGAGGATCTATCCAACCAAACAGAAACATCTTCACCCGCCCCACACTCCTGCTCACCATCCGTACTATCCCGTACCGACCCCTCATACTCACCCCCTATGTGCTATCCTGTATCCAATCTATCCTGTACCCCAATACCTTATTTAGTCGTTTCTCTAGTTCTTAAGCCGAAGACTTCCAAACTATTTATTATGTAAGCAGCTTAAGTTTAGTCAGTAAGCCAACAAACAAAAACCTGAAAAAAATAAAACAAAACGATTTTATAACCTGTATTTATTCGAGTATTCATTTTACACAAGGAACTTTTCCATTTTGACTTTTTGGTGTTATTAAGCTAATTTAGCGATTAGAGCAAAGGCACGATTCGCTCTTATTAGCGTTAAAGTTAATAATAACGAAATCAAATCTATGTGTTTAAACCTGGTTTATTAAATTAGGAAGTTTTTTACAATCACGAGTTATAAATCAGCGCAAATATAACTAAAATGTAATAATTGATCAACTTTGCGTCTTTAATCTGACTTGTATATTTCAAGGTACCCTAACATTTTTGTTGAAAAAATTAAGTCTTTCAACTGTTGATCCTATTAAATCTTAAACTAGAGAGAACGGATGAAGTTTCGGGATTAAATTCGTCTGTATTAGTTTTAAACAGATTTGTATCAATATTATTTCAGTAGATTTTTAAATAAATAATTCTGACAAAATTCTACTAATTAGCAAAGAATTTTAGATATAATGAACAGGATGGAAGCTATTTCCAAAGTCCAATCTGTTACAATTAGTACAATCCCCAGTAGTCCTTTCATTAACTGTTAATTGGCACTTGATTAGATTACATAAAACCGTTAGATGATTTTCCAATCACATCCTGCAGCGGCAGTCCTGACCATTGCACTCGTCAGCTTTCACCGGCTCCGCTTTCCTTTCCAGCCGAATGGAAGGCCGTGAAAAGCTTAGCAAGCGGAGCTTTTCCAGATACTTCGGATAGCACGGGAATCGGGAGCCAGGCAAAAGGCAGCCGAGAATCGAGGGGAACCACAGTTCAGCTCGAGCAGCCGCCGCCGCAGCTTCGTTCGGGCGGAAGTTTGTGAGAGCGGCAGACGCCAGCGGAAACGGAAGTGCAGAAAGCCCCGAGCGGCTGGCCGTGCAAACTGTTGCTCGTCGGTGTATCGGTGTGTTGGTGTATTCGTGCTTGTGTTGGTGTAGCAGTAACGGTGTTTGCGTATTTGTTGGTGTTGGACAATTAGCAAAGTTGCTATAACGGACCGAATTATCCGACAAATTTGATGAAAATGGTAAACATTAAACTGTAATGCGGCACGCGGAGTAAAAGTGAGTTAGAGTCTGTCTAAGTGTGCGTGAGCTGGGTGTCTGTGTGAGTGCGTGGGTGGGGGGTGGCACTTTATAAGCTGCGATTTGACATGTTGATTTATGCGCTGCTCTCACTTTGCCCCCAAACGGCAATTGCCACCCAACCGCCCCTTTCACAACTGGGATTACTCGTGTCCTGTGTCTCTTTCGACACCACTTCGTCCTTCGTCCATCGCATATACCCCTCTCTTTCTGCGGCACTTGTTGCGCTCACAGGACATTCGCTTAATTGCTAATCCTCGCGCCCAGACGCGTCTAATTACACGTAAGTTTGCGCCATTTCTGTCTATCCAACGACATCACTTTGCCCACCCGCCGGCCGTTTAAAGTGCAAATTGGCATCCGCTTGGGGGCACTGAACGTGTGTACGTGTGGGTGGGTTTTGAAAAGCCACCCGGAGGTCACTTAATATGCCATCAACATGAGATTTGCACAAATGGCCCCGGCCTCAAGAATTATGTGTTGCAATAAAATCGATGCGAAGGCGGAGCTTCGGGACTCAAGTGGCGGCTAATGACCAACTTGCGACGTGACTTTGGCCAGGATTTGTAATTTGCGAACTCACTGGGCTAGTGACCAGTTCCCCGGTCTATTCCCCGACCCCCCTACACATATTCCTCGATCTTAAGTGTTTTATGGACTTTCCTTGTTTGTGTTGTACACACACTCAGTTTATTTTTACAGCAGAGACAAGGGGTGAAAGTGCCCCGTTAGCCTGGGTGGCTGGTAGGTAGGTGGGTAGATAGGGACAGTAGGAATCTGGAAAGTGGGGGTGGTGTTAAGTATGCGTTTAACGGGTGCGGGCTTAATTACAAGCAAAGTTTACCAAAGGGTTGTCCGGCGAACTTCTTTATGACGCGGTGAAGGCCTGCAACTTAATGACGGTCCGTGCGGGAAGAGTAATGACTCTAGCCACCTCGAGAGGGGAATAATGACGGCCAAAAGTGAGGGCCGGAAAACGGAAAGGGGAAAAGGGCAAAAAGGAAAGCGAAATGCGGAAAAGGTGAAGCCATAAACCTGATTGAAGCCCGGCCCACGCATTGCCATTTGTATATGCAAATGCAGCCTAACCCCAGTCAAATTATCCACACATCGTTCCCTGCCATGCATAACTTATGGCCAGGTGGGTAGGTCTCGCTTTAAAGTCAATCGAATCCATCAATAACTCCATCCGCACCAAGGGTTCACCATATTCCTTTATAATTCAGAAATCTGTAGCAATTATTATCTTACACAAGCTTACCTTTCCCCGGCAGTCCCAATGTCCCCGGGGCCCCCACGTAATACAATAAGCTGGACGAAATCTCCCAAGGCCCCCGACTCGTTGGCCTTTATGCATACACAATTCCGTATGGAAAAAAGTTGAGGACCGTTGCGGACCGAACTACCGAGGATTTGAATGCGTCCAAAAGAGAAACGACAGATATTCCTATTGATTTGTTGTCTGCAGATTTTCACAGAGCCGAAAGCTGTTGGCCAGAGCGAGAGGGCGATGGAGTGAGCCAGGTGAGCCCTGGACTCTGGGCCACTTTTCCATCAACATTTTGTTATCATCCTCGAACCATATCCCCCGATCCATCCCCATTGGCCGGTTCGGTTCGGTTCGACTCGTTGCGGTGGCAACACGCCATTATATTACGTGAAATGCAGAATACAAAAAAATGGGAAAATACGGAAAATAGAAAAGGTAGCGGAGGTAGGGAAACAACAAGTTGCCAAACACTTGAATCAATCACTCGAATAATTGATGCCTTGTAAGTGGTATTTACGAAAAGATTGTCTCAAAGATTCGAGGGCTTAAATGGAAACTTTTAAACGCAGAACTTTTAGGTTCATGAATATGCAATGCAAGTTATTCAACTCAGTCTGCTTCAAGTTGATCAACTTTTACTTACAAAATGTAATTCAAAAATATTTTTATGCATATCCAACAAAATTATGTTGGCCGGACTCGTAAATATTTTGTTTATTAAAATACAAGCATAATAACTGAAATTCCACATAATTTGCAACCATTGTGGGGGACTTTTGATGCTGAACGCCTACGCCTACGCCTTGTTAAGTAAATACCTGGGTTATTTATGCAGATTCCTTGGCATAAGATACTTGGGTTAAATCAGAAGAACGTTGATTTAAAGCTTAGATTGATTATCGCATTTAACCCTTTTGGTTTTCCCTATAAAAATGATTGTTTTAAGGACAAGAGAGTCTAGCCGTTGAACTATTACATGAAAATGAAATGAAATTCCCCTGAAATTCAACTGAATAAAGTTCCGCTTCCGTGTGCAGCCAAACCACAAAGGGCCCGGGCCAACAGGCCAACAGACCAACAGGTAAACTGTGAAACTACCAGGTATGCTGCCACCGTTATTCCGCACTATTTGCTTGGCCGTATGGGCACGTACTCACGCAGTACGGATGTGTGTGGGCGCCACGGCTATTTGTACACACGATAGATAATAATGGCCCGCACTGCCAGCAGTGGAAGGTGGAAATTCGAACGAGCCACGTGTTTTCCATGGGGAAAAGCAGCAGCAATTGAAAGGCCAGCAGAAAGTGCAACATATTCAATAGAAATGAGACACAGGAGTTGCTCATGTGAGTGCAGCAATCGTCATTGGGGAGTGCAGCATCGTGAAACTAGAGTGCTGGGCAAGTTAAGAGGAGAAGCTCAATTGGAGCTGGAGTTCTAGAAATGGCCAACAATTGCTGTCTGCTGCCCCCGAATGTAGGCAACAGTTTGCGGCAGGAACTTTAATAGCTGCAACTCAAACTCAAAGCTGGCAAATCCCATTAGGGAACTTTCTTGCCGCGCCAAAAACACCAACATGAACTTCCCCGCAAGCCGATTGTTTGCAACTTTTGCATAAGTTAGCAGGCTGTGTGCGAATGTGCTGACAGCTTGTGGGTTCCCTTAGTTGGTTCGTTGGTTGGGTGGATCTAGTAGTCGATGAAGATGTGGAGCGATAATAGGGGCAGCCACTTAGGCCACCATCTCCATCCCAAACGATGGAGAGCAGAACGGACATTTAACAATAATTGCCAGGCCAAATAGAGCACTTCTTCTGGCCTTCCTTCCTGCTCTCTCTCTCTCTCTCTCTCTCTCGGAAAAGTCGGAAAATGACTTGCGGCTCTAACGTTCACCGCCCCGTTTTGCGGTCTTCGCTCTGCGGACTTGTGGGCGGTTATGATGACCGGCTGCTATTGCCCCGCTTTTCATTATTTTGATTAAATACAGATAAAGCCATAAATTATGTTTACTTTGTGCCCATTTGGGCCAGGGCGCACTTTTGTGTGTGTGTGCGGGATGAGTAATGGCCCATGATATTTACACATGAGTTGGCCATCAGCGACTCGTTCCCATCTCCATCCCATCTACTCATCGCATCAGAGTGCCAAATGCACGGGAAGAAATTGATATATAATGTTATTCGTATTTAACTGGGAAAGGGGAAGGGTGAGAACGAAAAGAAACTATCTTGCATGGCTTGATAGTCATCCTGTTTTTTAAATTTTAAACTTAATTCGAAATTCTGAAATATTACAAGAAAGGTGTATCCCAGAGTTGAAGAAAATGCGTTAAAAATTAACGAAGCTATAATTTTTTTTAATTATTTCCCATTAGTTTTTGTTTTTTCCTATGTTACCTATATGATATTGTCGTTAGTGTACTGAATAATGTATCTTCTTTCCCCAAGAAGTCCTAAGATGGCACAGCAACAGCGCAGCTGGGACGAGGGCGCTGTCGGAGGAGGAGGATCCTATGGCCATCCCCACTCCTCGCACCACAAAGTACCTGCACGAGCGTCCAGCAATCCGCTGCCCTGCAAGGGAGCCACTCCCAAGCTGCCCAGGTGAGATCCAGCTACATTTATTAAGCAAAGAATATGTAGACTTGACATGACCACCAGGCCATACCACAATGCTCCGACGCCCGGCTATGGATACGGGGGATACGATTCCCCTAGGAGTCCCCAGATCACCACTACCTTTGCCCAAGACAGTTGCGATGATGCGAGTAGCTCCACGCCGAGTTCATATTATCAAACGCCTCCTTCCGGATCCATCGACGACTCCGCCTCGCTGCTCAGTGGACGCACCACAGCCCGCAGTCCCAAGTCCCCTTGTCAGTTCGTCTTCGATGCAGTGAGTCCCAGTCACGGGCGGAAGTTCGAGTACTACGAACCCATCTCGCCGGACGACGGAGCCCTCTACTACGATCCCCCCAGCTCGCCACGGCGACAGGGCTCCAAGAAGTTGATGCGCACGAAGACGCCACTGGATGCAGTTCCTCAGTTGACCACAACCGGGGTGGATGAGAGTATGGCGGTGGCCATGGCCATGGGCAGCGGAGGAGGGGGAGGTTATGCCCAAGGCGGCCTGAATAAGCGGCAGCGGGATGAATGGGAGCTACCGGTGATCAGCAAGATCGAGGCCAGAAATCTAAGTGCAGCTGCATCGGCCGCAGGAGCAGGAGGAGGATCGACTGGAGGCAACTATTACGGCCTGAAGCGCGACTCCTGTGTCACCGATTGCACCCAGCTGTCCATGGAATCCGGAGGGACGAGTACCCAGCACACGAACAGCACCAGGGTGACCCACACCACCACCAGCTTCAGCTTCACGGAACCCGAAATGGATATGGAGCCAGAGCCTGGACAACCCGGACAGCCTGGACAGTCGCAGCGCCAACGCCGCCATGCCATCAACATCACCTCCAATCCCGGCTACCAGGTGCTGCACAGCTCCCACTCCACGCTGGATCGCACCTGTTCGGACAGCGTGGTCTCGCTGCGCTATCGCAAGTCCACCAGTGACCTGACCCAAGATGCCGACCACGAGCTCAGTGGCTGCAAGCCCAACAACAAGCCGAAGGCCCACGTGGAGCACAAGCCGCGACGCAGGGGCAGCTCCAAGGGGGGATTGGCCTACCTGGCCAGTCGGCGCAGCTCGCGGGAATCGATGAAGAGCGCCTGCTCCAATGCCTCGATCGTGTCCAATGACGACGTTGGCCCACTGGCCTTCCAGAGCTCCAATCGCGGTCGCCAGCGCAGGACATCCAACTTCCTGGAGTTGCCAGGTGAGAAAAGTCTACACACAGGAAAAAGCATGTCGCCGTAATATCGATATTTCTGGTTATGCAATACGCATATCGAATTTACGGGGCCGAATTTTACATAATGTAAAATCGATCTACGTTTCATATCGATTTTTTTTTGGTGTAGTTATTTCCTGTTTTTTAATTGATACCCTTCATATCAATAAGATACCCCATATATCCATAATGTAACTAGTTGAATAAGAGGGCAGTTAAATGCAAAGTTAAAGACAGTTTTAATAGGCTGTATTATTACAATCCTGCTAAATATGGGGCTAGTTTAAAATAGGAACCAGGAGGATTCGTTGCTCTTTGTTATATTCTTTTAAAGTATCTTTATATAAGACTAGATCAATTATCAATATTATCTTTTAACGCGTGCTCCAACCCCTTTCTAAGATTTTAAAATTTATAAAATAGCTGCGATAGGATCATTAAAAAAATGAATGATAAAATAAAAAGACGAACAACATAACTTCCGACTGTAGCTTTTTCTGAATTCGGAATTGTAGTTTAATGTAATGTTTTTATTATCTTACCCCTCTTAAGTTCCCGACCATGTTCGTCCGCGAGTCTGCTCGCTGCCAGAGCGACCGTACAATCCTCGGGCCAGCGACGACCTCTACCGCCTGCGGCACTTCTCCATCAGCAAGGGCAACGTGGTCAACTGCGGCGACTCGATAATCTCGCGGAGATCGCGGAGCAACACCAGCGTCAACTCGACGAACAGCCGGGCCAGCGAGCGCTCGCCCTTCGAGGGCAGCTGTTGCGGAGCCGGCTACGCCAATGTGGACTCCCTGCCGGCGACGCCGGACGACTCCGAGAACCTGGACGAGCCGCCGCCACCGGCCCGCTATCGGGTCGTCATGCTGGGCGACGCCGGCGTGGGCAAGACGGCGCTGGTCAACCAGTTCATGACCTCGGAGTACATGCACACCTACGACGCCAGCCTGGGTAAGTTGAATGTCGAGTGGGGACAGTGGGCGAGAACCATCCGCAGTGAGTAGCCGCGTGACCCCTAGCTGGAACCTATGTGTGTGCTTGACCCCTAGCTTCCCGGCTGCCACTGGCGTCTTTAGAGTTTAATTCTGATCTGAGTTTTAGACGACGAGTTCGGCGAGAAGACGGTGAGCGTTCTGCTGGACGACGAGGAGTCGGACATGGTCTTCATCGACCATCCCAGCGTCGAGATGAGCGTGGAGAACTCGCTGTCCACCTACGAGCCGCATGGCTGTGTGGTCGTCTTCTCGGTGGTCGATCGCAGCTCCTTCCGCGTGGCCGAGGAAATCATCAATTACCTGTGGCAGGAGAACTACACCAAGGACAAGGCCGTCATCCTGGTGGGCAACAAGGCGGATCTGGCCCGAGCTCGGCTTATCACCTCACAGGGTGAGTTAAGGTCTTAATTATGATGGCTTGATTTCATTTCATGATTTCCCCCGCCCATTTCACTTTTGCTCCCCCAAAAGAGGGTAAAGCCCTGGCCGCCTCACGCGATGCCAAATTTATTGAGACGTCCAGCGGCATACAGCACAATGTCGATGAGCTGCTCGTCGGCATATTGAAGCAGGTGAGTGGGTCGAAAGGGTGGATGGGGGTGGGTCGGTAGGGGTGGCAAACTGGGGTTGCGGTTATTGGGGCAAGGTGCGAACCACACGCAACCCACCGATGCATGGCGAAATTGTGCAGGAAGTGGAGTTAAATGGATTTGCCATGGGCGGTGGGTTGGGTTGCCCTCCCCGTTTTCGGGTTGGGTTTCGGTTTCGCTTTAGCTGGGCCTTACTAATTAATGAAAATGGTGCGTAGTGGTCAGCTAACCAGATTAGGTGAGGGTTATTCAGCCGGGATGGGGATATTTCCGATTCCATTGGATTAGTTTTAAACCCCCTTTGTTTTCCTCTCTCAACCCTCCAAAATAGATGCGCCTGAAGGAGAAGCGCGAGAAGAAGGCCACCGCCTCCAAGATGAAGACCTCGCGCACCCACATATCCCTGCACTTGGCCAAAGAACTGCTGCAGAAGATCTGCCTCAGTGACATCTCCAAGTCGAAGAGCTGCGAGAATCTGCATGTGCTATAAAAACGATGTCCCCCAACTGAGCCAACCTCGATGTCTTCTTCACCCGGCTGAAATTCCTGGGCGAAATTATGCCACAAAAACCAACACAACACAAAACTGTATACAAAAGAGAATTTTATCAAAAGCGGCTGCCTGGCAAAATATTCCGAATGCCATTCAGATTGGACCGCAAAAAACGGGCGGGGTTGTGGATGTGGATGTGGATGTGTTCATCGCCTTTGTTGTGCTCCGTTTATTGAAAGTTTAATGCCGGGTCTCGCGTTTTCGGCAAGTCATTGGCTGTGGTCAGGCCTCCAGATTCGGCGATAGTCGGCTGGCTTGTTTATGGCGGATGTTTTGGATCGGCTTATCTGGGCCAGACGCTCCTCCAACTGGGTGGCGAAGGCCGGATCGATAAGGCCCCCGATCCAACGATCCAACGATCCGACGACCCAGCAATCCAGCGATCCAGCGAAGCGTGTGCAGCCTCCAACCCAAAATAAATATTAAAAAAAACCCGCTGAAGGGGGCGTGGCCCATAATACTACGATTTATAGATGTATATTTAAAATGCGTACTTGCGTTTACATACTTATATGTGTTCCAATCGCGAATATTACTTCAATTCCAATAATGTGCTGTCAATTGAACGCTACGAAACGCTTAAGGAGCAGCCCCCTCGGGAGACGAGGGAAACTTTATAGATGTTGATTTATGTATACACATAGAGGCCATAAGCAGCATACATATATACACGTGACCTATATCGGATAAGTTTATTGTCTAGGCTAGGTTACTTAACGCTCCACCTGCTTCGCAAAGAAAAATTCTTCCAATTGACGAAAATCTCATATCGGAATGACTGTTGAATGTTGACTGTTGACTGTTGTTAGTCTAAGCCAAGAACAAATACCATTTAATCAAAGTACTTCACTCAGATATATAGATGTATCTTTACGTGTGTACACTGTGTACCTATATATTATATATTGTATACCCATATATTTAAAGATACAAAGATACATATACATATATTTACGACCGTACTTCTAACACTTCTAAACTCATACGCTTATATATTTGAAAAATACCTTTTACAAAATGCGAAAGGCAAGCAAAAACAAACGTAACTCTAACTATTTTCATACGCAAACTTACACATTAGAGGGGCGGGGGAATGATTCCGAGGATTCCGAGTGGGATTGAAGGCCTGGCCAACGGGCTCGTCCAAAAAGTCGGAGCACTCGACAGCTGTGCACTCATGTTTGCTCTACTCTACCTCCTGCCTTCCGCCTGCTACCCCTTACAACCCCCTTACTACCCCCTTACCACCCCCTTCCTTCCGCTTCACATCCTTCCATCCTGCTTTCTGTCGAGTGCACTTTATCATTTTTAACATTTAGCAAACAAAACAGAAACTTGCTCCGGCGAAAGTTTTAATTTGCAAAACGCAAACGGCAAACGGCAAAGCCTGGCTATTCGAGTAGATATTTCCCATCCGCACCGTGGCAATCTGCATCGCGCATACGCCGCGTGCGCCAGGGTCAGAGGCTCTAATTTGAATCGCTAATCGAATCGCTGACTCGAATCCAAGCCCAAATCGAATCTGGGCCAGCTATAAACTCCCACCGAATTTATTGTGTAAAGCCATTAAATAACAATGTATTCTAAATGAGATTTTACGGCCACCACTTAAACATGACAATTGGCTTAGAGCGTAGCTATAAAGATATCCAACCAAAAACATATACATACTAAATATATATTTGTGTAAAGTTCGATGTGTATATTTATATTTTTCAAAAGCCAAGCCTATACAACTGAATAGAGAACCCTCAGCAGAGAATCCACTTTGTGTTGCATAGTGTAATCCGCAATTGTACGCTTTCGCCTGTCAGCGAGATGAGGCTGCAGAAAAAGCAAATTAATTAGAGTACACGGAGATAAAATCCGATTTCCTGTTTGGTGTGTATAACTTTGCTCCATTTCCCCCTCCCCCTCTCCCTCACCATCCTCCTTCCAGACTCGATCTCATCATCCGATAAATAAAGGACAAGGCCGCTCTGTAACTAACTTGTGTTTCCTTCGCCGGGGTCAGGGGTCAGGGGTCACAGGGCGCAACCGCAAATTCAATGCCAACTCATGCGGCTGGTAGTTAAGTACTGAATCACCGAAATCCCGGCCTCCGCCTCCTCAGATCTCAGCTGTTGCGCACTTGTGGTTGTGGGTGGAAATGTGTTAAGTGCCTGTTGTCAATCGCACCCGAAACTTGGACGGATTTCACGCTCCTGCGGCACAAAACACTCCGACACAATATTGGCTTTTCGGAGAATCAATCGCCAGTTGGTCGGGAGGTTGTAATTAACTTACGAGGAACTTGGGCCGAAGAATGCGGCTGAAAAGTTGACAATCCGGCTCTGATTGATGGGAGAAATCAGAGGAATTGGAGGCATGGCAACCCAAGCCACCCACCACCGTCTTTAAGATATATCTGCGAAACTTTGATGGCATCCGCCCGCCGACCCCGCCACCTGCTGGGTCTCATAATTTTAATGAGCTTATTTTATTATATTTAACGCACCAAGGAGCTGCCGGCCGGGATTATCCTGCAAATGTTTCCCTTTTGAGCCGAGATTGTTTCGCTTTACCTTCAGCATCGTCCTTCGTCCTTCGTTCTCGGTGGTCCTTTGGCTCGGTGCCAAATCAAACTAATTCCAAGTTCAATAAACAAGCCTAAATGAATATCCCCGCCCGGGAGCTGCCATTCCTTAATCAGCGCCAGCCTCCCGGGCGTTGTAAGTTCTTTTGAAAATAAGCAGCGTTGGCATTGGGCCGCGGAAGTCATTGAGGGATTCAAGGATAGCCCGTGAACCCCCCTGCCACCTCGTGCCATTTCGCAATCGGAGTCGCAATCATAATAATCGAGTTGCCCGAGAGTCGACAGAAATCGATTAAAAGCTTAAGCATTATCCCGCTTAAGCTGGGATATTGCCAGGCACACAATTTAATTGGGGGGTGGATATTAAGTTAATTATACGTGGAATATCTGTCATATCAGTAAACCTGTATTTAATCCCAATTGGCCAGGAACTGTCATTCATCTACGATTTACTCTTGAATTTCGCATCGATTCGATGGCATATGGTTTAATGGCACTCTGCATTTGCTCTTACCTCTCCAAACGGATTACCTTATGCTCCGGAATGGGCAGGCAATACCTTAAGAGCTAGCCGGAAAAAGGGATCATAAAGGATGCCAAAGTACACACAATTTTTTTTAGGGCCAAAAGCTGTTGGCCATCTGCACACAGCCCTGTGTGTGTGTGTCTAGTACCAAGCCATCTAAAAAAAAGAAACCAGGCCACTCAGACGCACAGAAAAACAAACAAACACTCAGGTATTCTCGCATGGCAGATGAAGAAATATTCGCGCCGGCAGCCGTCACTCTCGGGGGATTCATAACCAAATAAGCCGAATTTTTAAAGCCTACTTTCCACCTACCGCTCCATCAGTATTTTTCACAGGATCCTGGGCTGCGATTCCCGCAGCGGCGACGAAGCTGAAATTTACGAAATGAAACTTTAAGCAGTGTGGAAAATGAAATTTAAATAACGATTTATGGCCTTTGAAGTATGATTATTTGCACGGCGGGACGAGGAGCTAGGTAAACAAAGGAGGGGATGGCCCATGTAGATGGCGACTTTGGGCATACCCTTATTCGTAACCAAGGAGCTGAATTTGGGGACTCTTTTCAGCTGTTAAATGGAATTTTATTATAAACTCATTTCATATTTGAAAAATTTGTCGCTTTGTTTTTTTTTGAGCACAATTAGGATAAGGGATTTATCACAAAACAGGTATTTTTCCGTTTTTTTACCGGCTCTTTTGTATAGCATTGCACATAGTAACGAATGACGCACACTCTCTGCGAGAGGAAGAAAGAAGCTTACAATAACTGTATTTATGTAGTCAAATCTATAACCATCATAAAATATGATATAAGAACTTTTTTATGTTGAAGGTGCGATCGTCACTAGTTATTAGCCCCGTCAAAAGGTGTTTTTGATTGATTGGAGTTATTAAGATTTAAGGGCTGGCATATGTATATCAAAGCACATAATCTGAAAACTCCTAGAATTCTTAAGTATTCTTCGTTTGCTAAACTAGTAAGGAAACGTATTTCCTGCTAGTGGCATTCTAGGAAGTGAGTGTCCTGCCCCATAAGCGTAATGAAGCGTCGGGCATCTGGAATGGAATGGATTGAACGGATAGAGGTCGTCGGCAGGCTCCTTGTCCCTTTCCCTCCCCCCTCTCCCTCCCCGACCACCTGTTCCACCCATATACTCGTACACCACCACATATAGTTCACCTGTCCGCCCGTGTGTGCCTGGGTTATCAGGATCAAGCGCCGCCGGCATCAGACAAGGGCGGTCCTTTCGCTTCGCTCCTTCTTTCTGCTGCTGCTGCTCCTGCTGTCGCTGTCAATTCATCGCATTGGCATGAAATTGCTTTTTGCGATAGCTGAGAGGCAACAGCAACAAGTTGCGCCTATACTACAGGATACTATATATAGGATGGCTACACTGGGGTTTTACAAAGGAAATGAGAAAAGGTTGGCTGGCTGGTTGGTTGGGTTGTTTGCCCGCCTGTTGATGTTTGTGGGTCTGGCGCTCGGTGCCCGGGTATACTTGCAAATTTGCGCGGCTCGGGAAACAGGAAGTTGTTGGTGGGGCTTGGGCATTGTATTGTTTATTCTCCGGCAGCAGAAACAGACGGGAGGCCGCAAAAAGTCACCGGGAAACGGGAATGGGTACGGAAAACCCTAACGATACGAAAATGCGCAAAGAGCTGCGACAAGGGGGCGGTGGAAAGGGGCTGGCGAGTGGGCGTGCCACTCGCGGCATGCAAATTACAAGCGGAATTTCGATTGTAGCCCACGACCTTCGGTCGGTGGAAAGGGACGCTGGGGCTGGCAGAGGGGCGAACGGAATTAAATGCGAAAAGCGATAGGACCACGACAAAATAATCTCTCAAATGTAAGAAAATTGGCGGCGGGGGGCCGTTTTCTCCTGCTGCAGCTAAATGCCAAAATGGCAATTTGCTAAAGTTTTCCCCAGAAGCGGAAGAAGGCGAAGACGAAGGCGATGGCCAGAGACCTCAGATGGGTTCCCAGCTCAGCAGGGTCAGCCGGGGGGTTGGGAAGAGGTTTTGCGGGGGGGCCATAAAAGTCAAAGCTTGTCTGTTACACTCGGTATCCTCTGGTACACTTGCAAAATAGAATAAACGAAAATAAATGCAAGTCAAATATGAACAGACTCCCTGATTAGTTGATTACTTGTTCTAATCAATCTTAATTCATACTTTTTTCAACCTACTTCTTGGTCGCAAAAGAACATAAATCATTCACATAGCCAGCTGAAGTCTAATAATATTTTCTTTAAAGATGATCCTTGGTCAAAAACCCTAAAAATAATTTATATTTCCAAAAAACAGACTATTGAAAGGCCTCAATAAAATTGTAGACTCTGAACTAACTAAGAAATATGTAAAAAAAAATATTTTAGGAAATGGTTTATTACGAAATTTATAAAATTATTTTCAATATTTCATTTTGGTGATTTTTATACCCTTGCAGAGGGTCTGATTTCAGTCAGAAGTTTGCAACGCAGTGAAGGAGACGTTTCAGACCCCATAAAGTATATATATTCTTGATCAGCATGACTAGACGAGTCGATCTAGCCATGTCCGTCTGTCCGTCTGTCCGTCTGTCCGTCCGTCTGTCCGTCTGTCCGTCTGTCCGTCCGTTTCTACGCAAACTAGTCTCTCAGTTTTTAAGCTATCGGGCTAAAACTTTCCCAAAAGTCTTATATCTATTGCAGGTAGTATATAAGTCGGAACGAGCCGGATCGGACAACTATATCATATAGATCCCATAGGAATAATCGGGAAAAAAAATGTAAAAAAATTATATCTTTGGTGTTTTTGAACCTAGAACCTCCTACTTTTGTAAATGCCATTTTTAATCTAATTTTGAGTTTCGAAAAAAATTATTTTAAAATCGGACGACTATATCATATAGCTGCCATTGGAACGATCGGAAAATTAGTGATTAATAGGAATTATCTGCAAGGGTATATAAGCTTCGGCTGGCTTCCTTTCTTGTTTTTTTATATTATCCTTACATAAATATGACATAACCTCAAATATTCGAACTACAGAGACTTCAGGTTAGAGAAAAAATAAAACAATATTTTTCTTGTATTAGTTTTAATACGCTCTAAATATTTTTTGGAGTGCATCTAGTCCCTGTCAGTTCGTTGTAGATACTCGGGCTCAACTGCTCAGCATCCTGGCACTTGTTGAGCGTTTTGCAAACGAACAGCAACAAGAACGTGTCAAAGAAATTGAAATTCTGTGTGTGAGTTTGTGTGTTTTTCTTGTTTTAGCAGGAGGCGAGCAGAGCAGGTGAGCTTTTTGCCAGCGATGCCAGTGGCAGGGAGAAAAAAGTGAAAGCGACCTTTACTCCAATTGGGTTATAGCATAATGCAGTCAGCTCACGATTGGCAAAATGCTCTGGGCGAAAGGGGGAACCGAGGCTGCTCCCTTGGCCCTGGAAAAACCAACGGGGAACCGATTCTATCTCGCCTGTTTTTTCTGTTCCGTTTTCTGTTGAATGGAGTTGGTCTCTGGCCCAGACTTTCGACCTTGCTCCTGTGAAGTGAGCTGTGAACCTGGCATGGCCTTGCGGCTCCAGCTGCATCCTGTGCATCCTGTCCTGCGCCATCAAATGCACGGCCACTGCCAAGGACATTCAGCCAAGTCCTTCCGGCAATTGGCCAGCATGGGACCTTTGAATTGCTGTCAACTCCGGACCTCGCAAAAACCGTATGCGTTGATAAGTTATAACTGGTCGGAAGGAGTAATTGTCAGCCGGTCATTTGAGCCATGAATTATGCAAAAGCGAATGGATTTTTTTTGCCATAATGGAGCGGACACACTGTGTCGACGGGGGCGACATGTGTGTTTTACTGGCCGCGGACACACGCTTTTGCATTTAATTTTCCACCAGATTACGTTGACGGTCGCCGATGGCCGACGGCCTGATTTTCATCATTGTTCAACGGCAGGACCTCCAGGGAACTGGTCAACGTTTGCATAATCAGTGAAAAGCTGCTGCACGGCTGGCTATTTTCTCCGAAAATATTCCAAACTGTATAAGTGGATTTGTCCCGGATCTTTTTCGCCCCGGTCCTGGCATACAAATTATAATTTGCGTTTTATCATAATTATCGGACGAGTGATTGTCAATCAGACCATTAAACAGGTAAACGGATTACCATTCAAATGAGTTCAAATTATAATAATTTTCTGATGTCATTCGGTTTTCAGAGGAATACAAGGGGAGGCGTTAAAGCTCCAATGCAGAGCATTTTTGGGAATTTGTTCGAATACCATTAGAAGCTAACATTTCTTTGGAAATTTCTTTGGAATTTTGCATAAAACTATCTTTTATCTTTAAATTTAGAGTTCACAGAGTGAAAAAAAATATCATATCAACCAAATCCCTAGGAAGCCGGAAAACGGGGGTTCGGACTCTGACTCTGACTCCTCAGGAGCAGCAAGTTTCACAGCATCCAGAGGGCGAAGACGCCCTGTCCAAGAAAAAGCTCCAGGCCAGCGGACCAGGAGAGGACCTGGAGTGCATCATACGCAAGCACTCCTACTAATTATCCTGCAACTATCTGGGCAATAGCGAGAACCAAAAACCTACTGGCCGCCAAAAAGTCCGGCCGATTTCAATTCATTTTTATAACTTGTAATTACAAGTTTAAATTTCCTGAAATTTCTATAGAATTTAATGTATACATTAAACACACTCTTATATGTCCTTTTTGGGTTTTTTTTTCATTTTTCCGATTGTCCCCATATAAAATGGCTATAGAACTCTTTAAAAAAATGTATGTCAAATGTTGAAAAATAGCGGTAAACTGGTTTTAAAAGAGAGAAAATATCGGAAATATTAAGTTCAATGAAACCCGTATTTACGTTAAGGTGGAAATGTAGCGTGTACTCGAACCAATGTATATCTACATGTAAAATGTATATTTAGTGTAATTGACATCGCAAGCGGTATTAAAACCGACGGATATTGTCATTAGATTGTTTTAAATCTTAATTCGAAATTCAGAAATATTAAAAAAAAAAAAAAATGATATCCTTAAGAATATAATCTAATAAAAGCAAAAACACTGAAGATATACTTATTTTTCAAATTTTTTTTCGATCCTTCCTATGGGAGCTATAAAACATAGTTGTCCAATCCAACTCGATCCGACATATGTACTACCTGCAATAGAAACAAGAGCATTCGAGAAAATAACACGCCAGCTTTTTGAATTCAAAGACCTCTATTAATTTTCAATGTGATTACGAACTTTATTAAATGACTCTGCGGTTATGCAACTAAGCTCTAAATATAAAACAGTCGACTAAAGGTATCTAAGATTAGCATTGCATACAAGGTGTGTATTGAACACTTGCAACTATGTACATGTAGAAATTACAAAGGAATTGTGTTTATGGCAATGGGTTTGCAACGTTTACGACGGTATCTCTCGTCTCTGGATCATAAGGATCCTACTTGTTGAAGTTCTCGATCTGCTGAAGGACCCAGCTGCGGGAGGCCGACTGGCAGACGATGACGCCCGCCCTCTGCTGGATGAGCTGCTCCCTGGAGGGCTTTGGGGCAATCTGTGGCGGCTGATGATGATGAGGACGTGGTCCCAAAGGCGGGGGCGGCGGAGGCGGACTGCTGGGCCGCCGCAAATGCACATCGTAGTCCCCCGACCGCTTCTCGTTATCATCGCTGTAGATGGCCGAATCCCGGAAGTCATTCTCCAGACTATCCTCCACTTGCTGCTCATACTCGAAGCTGGCCGACGAAGGATCTACTCCCGATCTCTTGCGCTGCTGCTCGCACATGCTGTCGTTGGAGGAGGAGGTCAGCGAGAAGACCGAGTCCCGCTCTGATTGGTTCAGGGCACACAATCCAAACAGGGTCTTCGGATCGGCATAGTCCACATGGGCCATCCGCTCGCCCACCGCCTCGCTGCCCTGGCGGTGCAAGACGCTCTGGCGGCACATCTCACTCACATCGGAGACCCTGCGCTCCGGCGGTCGATTGGAGCGACCGAAGGCCATGTCCAAGGACTTCAGGGCCCGCGGCAGCAGCGAGCTCTCCGATCCCGAGACCGAGTTCTTTGGCAGCGGACGAGCGCCGTGCTCCTGGATGGCCTCCATCGACAGATTGATCACCGTGCTCTGGCTGTCCCTCTTCAGCGTGGACCCCGATCCGTTCGAGGACGTCGAGGTGGAGGAGGAGGAGCTGCAGCTGTCCCTGTGCACCGCCTCCTCGCCCACACGTTGCAGCACTCCCTCGGGCGAGTAAACGAGGGTCACATAGTCCGACTCCGGTCGTGGGGCAGAGGTCGCCGCCTTGGATCTCTTCTTCAGCATCTGCGAGGACTTGGCGCGTCCCAGGACAGGTGAGAATTTGTAAGGCACATGGACGTTGCGCAGCAGGGTCTCGTAAATGGGTTCCTCACGGGTTGCGCCTGAATCCACCACCTCCTCCACCCGCTTCTTCTGCTCCACCTCCAGTTCCAGGGGCGGCGGCGATCTCGATGGTGGGCGTGGTGGCGGCAGGATGGACCCACGACTCACATCGGGACTGACGGGACTCACAGGACTCTCGCGCCTCTTCTGCTGCTTGTTGTATATCCTCTCGAACTCCTTGTTGTTCTTGAGCAAGTCCAACACGATCTGGGCATCCCGCTTGGACTTCTCCGCCGGCGAAAGGGGATCCACCGTCTCCTGGTCCGGGCTGTAATACAGTGGATCCGTGGGGGATCCTTCATCCAGCGTGGCCGCCTCTTGGGCCAGTTCGATCTCCCCGTCAGGACGCAGTTCCTCCGTGGATTCGGTTATCTTCAGCACAGTGGCACTGCTGCTATCGAACTCGCTGAGATCCATGTAGAACCTGGAGCAGCTCTTGGTGTTGCTGCCTCGCTGCTTCTTCAGGGTGGCTATCTTCTTGGGCATCGTCTTGTGGTTGTACTGCTTGACCTCGAAGAAGCCCTTGCCCTTGGCCTTGCGCTCGCTGAGATCGGGTTTGCTTCCTCTCAGAGAGGCGGCACTGTCCTCGTCCTGTTCCCGCTCCCGCTCCCTCTCGGCCTCCTCGTCCAGGCTGAATCCTCCGATCCGGGGCACCGATTTGCTGCGCTCCTTGAGCGCCTTGTAGCTGAATACCGGCGAATGCGATTTGGCACTGCGACTACGCTGATCCCGCAGAATGCAGGTGCACGCCTCCTGCTGATCCTCCTGCTTCGCATCCTGGCCGCACTTGCACGACTCCTTCACCGGCGTCTTGACCTCCTCCTTGCCGCCAGCATCTCGCTTGCGATATCTCATGGCAGCCGCCAGTTTCTGTAGGGCAGTATCGTCTAGGCTGTTATTCCGCGCCAGAGGCTTCGAGGGCTTCACCTGACCAACCGTCTCCTCCTCCTGCTCCAGCGACTCGTTGAAGCTGTCGAAGGAACTCGAGTTGGCCACCGTCTTCCGCTTGAACTTGGAGTTCCGCTGGCGTATCTCACTCCGCCGACAGGCATTCCTCCGCTCCAGATATGTGGGCGTGGAGTTGCTTCCCGAGTGCAGGCTCCACTTCCAGGTGCTGCGATCCGGCGTGCGATCTGCGTTTGGGGATAACACATTAGTCAGGGTCTGATTCGGTGCTCCAGCTAATGATAATGATAAGCGGTGGATGGGTGAGTGGTTTTGGGGGTTGTGAGCGAAAGACAAACACCAGTGAGTATGCATTCTAAGTTCATTCAGTCGGCATGCAAGCAGTCCTTAAGATTAGTTTTGATTAGTTAGTGGGTAGCGTTCGCTGTACGATTATGGGATTAGGGTTAGGATGCATGCAAAACACAGACCCCGATCGAGTTAGAAGGCGAATTAAAGCTAGCAATCCAAATACGGTTCAAGTACTTAGTACAATACTTACTAGGCTCTTCGGACACCGGAGTTACTTTTAGCGAACACTACGATTACGATTGATTAGCATGTTTAACAATTAGATGTAGGTACTGGGGTTTACAGCTGCTTAGCCCTTCTAGCCCTTATTTCTGTCTGATCGGATTGGTTTTTTTCGATTTTTGTTTTTGTTGTTTTTGGTTTTTGGTAATTAGATCGGTTTCAGTCTCTGGGTGTTGGGGGATTTAGCCTTAGAACGCCTTAAACACTAGTCAAAGTAGTTTCGTTTCTTTGTTTTGGGGTGTTTAGTTTTAGAATGCATCACTGGTAGTACTACAACGGTAAACATATAGCATTTCGTAGAGTAGAGTTAGATCAAGTTGAATTAGTACTAGAGTAGGACACCAACTAAGCACGGTAGAGGTATTAGAGTGGCCCAAAACCCCTAACGATTATAATCCAGGAAAGCGGCTGCCGACGGTGGAGCCCAAAGTCCGCAATTAAAATGCGCCTACATCGGGCCCAAGTAATAAATCAGCCAGCCGCCGAGGCGTCGACAGATTTGGCACGATTTTGGCGAAAGGCTAGCGACTCGCTTGCCACTCGGTTATGTCACTCGGTCGCAGCTGGAGCGTGCGAATCATAAGTGCACCGTCGAGTCGAGTCCTCCATGTGGCCGGGATTAAGGAGAGCCACCAATAGTGCAGAGAGAGAAAAAGCCACTAAGTTTTTAGAGAAGGTCTTACAAATGTTATATACATGTACTAAAAAAAAGTAATAATAAAAAAAAAGTTAAATATATTAACAATATTTCTTGAGAATGGATATTTTTTTAAAATTAGAATCAAAGATACATTAATCTTAAAGTTTGGTGGGAATATAATCAAAGTTCGCTAAGCATCAAATGCTTAAAATAAGATGTCTATTCATTAACACTATTGATTTCCTTAAACTATGAGTTAATTGTCATCAAATTTAGGAAGAAACCTTAGTGAAATACATATATATTCCTAGTAGGAATAAGTTTAATTTCCAATTATATCATTCAAATCTTTATTTAATAATGTGAGGACTATAAATATCAAACATATTTTACAAAATTATTAGAGGACACTTCGCTTTTCTCTCCGTGGCTCCCCTTTTCCCAGGCCGACAGGCATTACCCAACTATAACAAGTACCCGCATGTGCATAACCGTTGGCACTTCATCATCTCGTGCAGTCCCCAATCCAAATCGTTAAGTGTTTTGGCCACATGACAAAAGTAACACAACAAAAACAACGGGGGTAAAACGAAAAGTAAGACAAGGAACGGAAAACAAAAAGCAGCAAGAGCCCTAGAGCCAAGCCGCGGCTGAGCCAAGTTAACCGAGTTAGCCAAGATTGGGAGCACTCACCTTCCTCGTTGCCCAGCTGATAGACCAGCTCCTTGGCGCGCATCGGAATGTCCAGCTTCTCCAGCATGACGCCTTTGATGTGCTGCGTCCAGATGCGCTTCTGGTCACGATTCCTGGCCGTCAGCTTGATTTGGTGGCGCGGCTCGTCGAAGGGGATGACATAGAAGCTGGTCGGCTCCCCGGGCAAGTGTTCGCTGAGCATCAGATTGTTTTGCTGCGAGATTGAAGGATTGTTGGTATTAAGAACTCATAACTCATTGGATCGCACAAAAACTCACCGAAATGTAGGTCTTGAACTGCAGGCGACCGTCCTCCTTTTGCTTGGTGATGATCAGCATGGTGGCGAATAGGAGAACCAGGCGCTGTTTGTTGTGCTGCTCCATCAGCAGACCCTCTTGACGCAGCTCACCCAGGACAGTGAGCTCTACAAATGGGAAAAGGGGAAGGGTTACTTGTGAGCCAAGAACTAGGAAGCCTAATGCCACTCACCTGGTCCCAGCCAGCCGTCCAGAATGCCGGACAGCTCCTTGACGCGACTCTGCTGCTCCTGCTTGCGTTTCACCTGGTCAATGTTGTAGGCCACCTGACGCATGATCACATAGGCCTCGGCCACCTCCTTCACATCACAGTGCTTGCGCAGACTCTGTTTGTAGGGAAAGTAAAATAGTCAGTTTAAGGCTCACACCCCTCATATACCAACTACTCACGTCCAGAAGCAGATGGTACTTGAGGATGCGCTGCACCGGCTTCAGCAGGTAGGAGCCCAGGGGCAGGCGGTGCTGGAGGAGCTTCTGCGTGGAGGCCAGCAAGGAGTACGTGTGCGTGGCCTGCAGCAACTTGGTCAGCAGCGAGATGGCTTCCGGGTAGCTTGTGCTGCGGGGAATCGAAAGAGCGGGGATGGGGATTTATGACATGTGCTTTAGGTCTTCATCATCGGTCGGCATTAAATCTGAATTTCAAATCAGTCGCTGGGAGCTTGGAGTTTTTCAGGCTGTGGGAGGCATGATGTATGCGGCGTGTCATTGGGGGCGACAAATCAAACCGCTGCCATCGGATCCCGCTCTCCAAATTGGCATCGCCAACCAGGTAAACGTCAGCGTTTAAATGGAACATGGCGTGCCTGGATTGCCAAGAGACGCCATCGCTTCGTTTCTTTTCGTGTCATGCTGCTGGCCAACTGCCTATCGAGATCGTTTGGGCCGTCGTTACCGTTCTTGGCCAATAGCTAAGGCCGCAGAAAACAGTATCGAAGATGGAGCGAACACGCCAGGCGAGTGTGGATGTTTGCCCAGAACCCCCAACCAGGTCAGCAGTAAACCCACATCATCGGAATTATTAATTTTAATACATTGTGTTAGTGAAGTGCTAGGCATGATTATTTGGCCCTGATTCTCAAATCTCAAACTAATGCTATGAAAAAGGATTTTGATTACACTTTCTTGGTGCAACAATTTTTATACCCGTTACTCGTAGAGTAAAAGGGTATATTGTATTCGTGCAAAAGTATGTAACAGCTAGAAGGAAGCATTTCCGACCCTATAAAGTATATATATTCTTGATCAGGATCACCAGCCGAGTCGATCTAGCCATGTCTGTCTGTCCGTCTGTCCGTCCGGATGAACGCTGAGATCTCGGAAACTATAAAAGCTAGAGGATTGGCACTTTGCATGAAGATTTTTGGAGTTCCTACGCAGCGCAAGATTATTTCAAAAAGGTGCCACGCCCCCTCTAACGCCCACAATAGCTTATATACGATTTTAAAAATTTAAATATTTAGGAAAAGTAAAAATGCTGTTTTGTTGTGTTTATCAATACCTATCGAAATGTAGAAGAAATTTTTTAAATCGGACCATTCGTTAAAAAGTTATTGCTGATCAAAGTTTATATCTCCATCTCCCTTGCAATCCCTTTAGCCGAGTGACGGGTATTAGATAGTCGGGATACCAACCCGACTATAGCGTTCTCTCTTGTTAAAATGATTTTAATGCTTTTACTTCCTTTTTCTGACTAATTTTAAGAAAATTGGACTAAAAAGTGCCTCCCATATAGAAAAAGGGGAAAATTGAAAGTCCTATCAATTTATTTCTACTGACAGTCTTTGTCATTAGAACTTAGATAAGAATGTTTAAACAACCAGAGCTTTGACACTTTGAATGATTATCTCTATGTGTAAGAAACTGATAGGAATGAAATGAGTAAGCGCTAAAAAAAGCAGGGAGTTCCCTAAATATTCAGGGGTTGGTCCAGCGCTCCCTGGCCACACAAGTAGAAGTATACTCTACCATCCACTCACCAGTAGGTTGTGTACACATCAAAGCCTTCGCGCAGGTCGATGAAGCACCTGGCGATCCTCCCAGGATCCCTTCCCGTGTTGATGAGCCGCTGCAGGAGCATCGAGTTGAATTCGTAAATCTCTTCAATGTTGGCGAAGAGTATTTGCAATTCGTCCACGCGCAGACAGGCGCGCTCCTTCCAGTCGAGCAGGTACCTAAAATATAGGAAAGTGTGAGATCCCTTGAGGAGTATTATATTGTACCCAGAAGTACTCACCCCTTGATCACCTGTCCCAGATCCTCGACGAAGCTCCGCTCCGAGTCCACGATCTCCAGGCAGGTCTTCTCCAGCACACTCATCGCGGGCGGATGGTGTGGATCGCCCAGCTCGTTCTCACTCTCCGCCAGACTCTCCACGCTGGCCAAGTAGGAGGTGGCCGTCAGCTTGCCGTTGAGCAGCTGATCCGAACCGGAACTCGAGCTGGAGGAGGTGGAGCAAATGGAGGAGGAGGACAGCGGCCGGTTGTTCAGCCGGGCCAGCTCACTCAGCCGGGCGGCGAACTTGGGCTTGATGTCCGTCAGCCTGTCCAGGCTCTCGGCCGACAGCTTGTTGGCCTCCTCCAGCTCCGCCAGCTGCTCGGCAGTGGGCAACTTGAGGGGCACCCCGCCGCCCAGGGTGCTGGCCTTGGCGCCCAGACTCTTGGTGCGGGCGTAGGTCAGCAGGGGGGAGCTGCAGATGGTGGAGGCGCAGGCGGCGGAGGAGCTCCTGACCAGCGGCTTGCTGACCAGCGTCTTGTTCACCGCCTCTATGAGCTCCGCCCGAGGATCCAGCCCTCCTCCTCCAGGATCCGCCAACGTGAGGCGCTCTATGTGCTGCGTGACCAGGTCAAAGTTAATGGTGTCCACAATGTCCACCGGACTCAGTGGCTCACTGCACACAAACTCCTTTGGCTTGGGCATCGTTGGAGTCTTGGGAGTGGGCGTGGCCGGAGTTCCGGGCGTGGCAGGCTGGGCATGCTGCAGTTGCGCACTGGTGGCCGCCAGCTGCTCCATTTCGATCAGCTTGATGCTCTGCTGCGAGTCGTAGCGGGGCAGGGTTAGTTTTCGCTTCTGGAAGGGATTCCCCTCGAAGTGGAAGGGAGTCCCCGGGTGGTTCGTCGGTGTGCGATCCTCGTCCATGGCCTTGGAGCTCGTTTTCTCGAAGGCGGCAAAGGCCACCGAGTGCAGATACTCGTTGCTGGAATCGAAGGTGGAGACCAGTTCGCTGCCCGATTGGGTGGACAACTTGCCGGTGATCTTGGACAGCGGTATGTGCGATAGCTTGTGCTTGGGCGTGGAGCCACCACCGGCAGGTGAGCCGGCCGCACTATTCCCGGTCTTTATGTACCTTCCCTGGGTGGGACTCCTTTGGGATTGCTGCTGCTGCTGCTGGTGCTGCTTCAGTGCCTCCGCGGACACCGCCTCCACGGGCTGGATGTCCGAGTGCGTGATGATCCTGTGGACATTGGGCGAGAGGATGCGGATGTTGCTGCCGCGTCGACTGCTGCTGCCACCGCTGGAGGCGAGGCTGCTGCTGCTGCCGTGGAGCTGCGACTCCTGCTGGCTCCTCCGCTGCACCACCAAGCGGCTCAGCTGAGCGCCATCCGGTTCGTCCCGCAGGCCAGCAACCACCAACGGAGCGGCTGGGTGCTCCTGGTGGCCACCCAACTGGGAGCTGGACTTGGCTAGCGTGTAGCTGGCGGACTGGTCATCGCTGGTGGGGACACTCGAGCAGCTGCCGGTCGACGAGGAAGTGCTGCTGCTGCTGCTGCAGTTGCTGTTGCTCCGCTTGGGCGTCGAGTCGCCGCTGCTGGAGGCCTTCGATTCGTGAGATGTCGCGGTGGGAGCCGCGGCCAATGTGTCGTAGATGCCCAGCAGCGAGGGTGCCAACTCTGTGGTGCTGCCTGTAATTGAAAGAGAAGAGAAGGTAGTGGTAGATGTAGTAGGCAGAGAAAAAAAGCCAGTCAATGTCATAAATTAAAAGAAAATCACTAAAGGTGCACCCCAATCTGATAAAATGATTATGATATAATTTTAAGAAGATATGTATGTATGATATGTATGTATATATATTATGATAAGGACTGTTTTAAAATTACTTTGATCTATAAATCACATTAAGTACAAGTATTATAGAATACTGATTGGGAAGTGCCAATAATTAGTATAGGTTTTAAATATTATTTTAATTAATCCCTACTTTGTTTTTCACTACACCAAGCGACCTATAACGATTATTAAATAATCCTAAAAATGGTATAATTTACAACACAAATTGTCGGAAGAAAAGCTAGTTTTTAAATAAATTATAAATTACGAATAAATACTTTACAGTTATAATCAAAATTTATTGTTCATTAGAAAACCTTTAAATATTCAACTGATATTTTACAACGCTTGTTATTTTTAAGATTTTTTAAAACGCACGTGACATTAATTTATTCGCACCAATTTGTTCGATCTTTAAAAACCAGAGCCCAAAGCCTAAAGTATTTAGTCTAGGAGCCAATCCCGAAATCTAATCATCATGCGCTTTGCACTTCTTATCGTTCTTATCATTTACAGTAAGATCATAGAAGTGTATAGAATAACTTATTTTATAAAACGTGTTTCTATCGCCCTTTTAGTGATGAAATACGATTGTGTATTCCCATTGCTAAAACTGGGAATGATAAATATTTCTCCAGTTTTGTAAGCTCTGTATAGGTTAAAATTGAAACTAAGTATCACATTTTACCAGTTTCTATATAGAGCGAACTAACAAAGCGATGACTAATTTGGGCGATAAGTCTCCCCCGAGTTCTTAACCTCGTAAGGCGCGTGGCTAGTGGGCGGTGTCTAAGCCCCCCCCCCCCCCCCACCCACCACCGCCCTTTTTGCGAGACCCAGCCCAACCCAATCGATCCCAGGCCATCGAGGTGCTGCAATGTTGATGGGCCTGCACGGCACACACGCTCGTAATCCCGCGATATTTGCCATAATTTTGTTGCATAAAATGATTTATGCCGGGGCGAACAGCGGAGGGGGATGCAGATGGCTGATGTATTGAGTTGTTTAGCCGCAGGATGCATGGCCAACGAGCCGGCGAGTCAGAACGTGGCCATCAGTCAGAGTGTGTGCATTCTGGCCGGGAATCGGAGTTGCAGCAGTTCGAGCCTTGAGCTGGACTTACTTGGCCCGGCCTGCTGCATAAATAAGTAGGTTGCTGCTGTTCGCCTGCCTGGCGGCCTGACATGTGAATTGATATGCCAACGCAACATGGCCAAAACCGCAACGGGCAACAGGCAACTAGCAACCAGCAAGCAGCAACCAGCAACCAACAACTGGCAACATGAGGCAACAACATGGCAGAACATCGACCCGAGTCAACGGCAATTGGCATGAACATTCCGTGGCTCGCTCATCATTTCTCACAAACGGTTCAATTAATCAAAAGCGCTCACAACTGCGGATTTAATAACATTATCGACAGGGGGACTTGATCTATAAATTACAGATCGCGTCAGTCAACAGTCAATGGTGCATGCAGGCACTTTTAATGATGGCCTGCAAATTGCAGTTCAAGCCGGGAATTGTATACTGTGTATATGGGTTCTATAAATAAAAGGAAATAGCAGGCAAAGCTTTTTGCAACTGGCCAACTTCATTAAGGCCACTGTTTATGTGATTATCTCTTAGCACATTTGGCTAACAACCCAACAGCCCATACATCTCACTTCCCGCTGGAGGAGAGAGGCTGAGCAAATCAGGCAATTAACTTTTTAAGACAAAACTGCGGCCCACGTTGTGGCTACCGGTTTTCAGCTATTTAGATTTTTTTCCAGCCACTAGCATCATCCTCTGGCACATCCACATCCCCAATCCCCAATCCCCAGTAGCCGACGGGGCACTTTTCTCCTAATTGCGAATGGTGTCAATGTGGCCCGAGTTTGGCTGGCTCTTTCGCCTGGTTGGGCAACATTTTGCCAAGCCACGAACAACAATTAGTTGGCATGAGTAGTGCCACGCCCACTGTCAGACCGCCGCTGTGCCGCCTGTCTTTTCGGGCAGACCGACGACAAGTCGTAAACATGATTTGTACATTTAATTTTCCATCATTCTGTTTGATTATTTTGCGTGGGCCGCGAGCGCAGACATGCTAGATATTCGCCCATCCAGCGGCCAATAGATAGTTGCTATTGCTTGGATGTGGATGTGGATGCAGATGCAGATACTTTGCCATCATCCTGCAGGCTGACCCAGTTAGCCGACGGGACGGAGCGTTTTGCTTAATTGCCAAACCGTGGGCCGCGACGACAGGTTCTCTCTCAATGGCTTTGCTCACACAGAAAAAAAAATCATTAAAATTTCCTAAGTTTAAAAAACTTAAAGAACTTTTCAAGATGTTTAATTTTATTCCGTGATCCCTACATTGACCTATACGGATAGTTACGTAACTATAAAAAAATGCATTCTACTATCCTTGCAATTTGTGTGATTTTTTGTTGTCAGAGTAACTATTTGATTGGTAGAATTGACAATTTTTGTGGTTGACAATGATATTGATTAATTTCACCAATCGAGTTTTTTGTGTGTATATAAACACAAATATTTTAGGAACCTCTTAAGTTTTCTATGACAACATTTTGTCCTCATTTCGCTTTAATGAATGTATAATATTATCTTTGTCCACTTCTTATAGATAGATATAGATATTTGAGAAACCTTGCTTGAATAATATCATTATCTTTGTCAACCTAACCTTACCTTGTCTGAAACTTTAAAGATCATTTTCTTCAAACAAAAGATTTGTAAATATTTTTTCCTGTGCAAAAAGTAGAGTCTAATCATTGCCACTTGCCGGCGAGCATTTAATTAAAAGCCAACAGCTGTGGCCGTTCCAAACTATTTATGGCATAATTCCGCCGAGATCTGGCTAAAATGTTGGCCAGTCGGGGCTAATCTGAAATCTGGAATCTGGCCGACGATCTCCGCAACCGGAGTGGCCAACAAATTCAGCCTGTCAACCGGCGAAACAATGCAAAGTCAGCTCTCTGTCATTTTGCAATTTGCAATTGGAGTAGCCCCCTCACGGCGCAAAAAAAAAAACAGAAAAAGGGTGTCAGGGCCAGAGGTGTAGAAGGAGGGCCCCAGTCTGGTTTCATTTTCCAAATCCAAATCCCTTTAATGCCCCGGCGACAAAGTGTCTTATGTCCATAGCCGTAGCCGTAATTTTCTGCAGCGGCTTCAGGTGTCCGCTTCGCACCTGGACAAGCTCCCAAAGCCGGCAATTTATGGCTGGCCTGACACAATTTCATAAGGCCCCAAAGGCTCCAGCTCGCCAGAGTCGAAGGGGAATTGGAAGGGGAAGCCGAAGTATGGGCTAAAGATTACGCGATTGTGGCTAAAAATAGCAGACGCTAAAGGTCAACCGGCCCGAAGATGCAGCTGCGTGCTGACTGATTTACAAGCCAAGTGCAACTCGCTCATAAGTCGGCGACGCTCAACTGGCGACATTGAATTATGCGATGCCAGGGAAAGTGCTGTCGTCGGAATCTCAATCTGAATCCGAAACCAAATCGAAATCGAAATCGACAGCGTTCAAATGTTGCACCTTTGGATGGAATCGAATGGAATGGAGTGATATGGAATGGATGGTATGCGATGACATTTTATTTATGCACGGCGTGGCCAGCTGTTGAGAGCATTAAATTAATGCGCTTAGTCGCCATCATCGATGGCCCAGGTCCGTCTGGCAATTGATATTTTAATCGCCATTTCATTTTGTCTGTCGCGTCTTGACTTGGCGCCATGGTTAGTCCGGTGTTTAGGGAGCTGCTACACAGGGAGAAAACGGGGTGTTTTCCTGAAGCAGTTGTTTATAACAATTTTAGGGCAAATTACGCCCAAAAACATTAAGAAGTTAGCTTCTGCATGCAAAATATATATAGCCTTGCAGCTAAAACTGTATTGTTCTGCGAAATTGGTAATCCGGAAACCGTATTAATGTGGCGGAAAATTTTTTCAAAAGCTTCAAAGTTTTTAAAAATTAAAAACAATTTTTTTAAGTAGTAAATAATATAATATAGAAGTTTTGTATATTCTCCCATTCCCTCCCTCGTAAAACGATTTTAAAAATTTAAATATTTCGGAAAAGTAAAAATGCAGTTTTATTGTGTTTATCAATACCTATTGAAATGTAGAAGAAATTTTTTAAATCGGACCATTCGTTAAAAAGTTATGCCCGATCAAAGTATTATCCCCATCTCCCTCGCACTCCTTTTAGCTGAGTAACGGGTATCTGATAGTCAGGGCACTTTAGCGTTCTCTCTTGTTATAAAATTAAATTCGTTAGCTTATTATTTATTCCTTAACACCATTTTTTCCTGTGTAGCTTATCAACTGGCATTATTAACTTGGACACTATACCTACGTGTCCCCTGGTAGCTTGGCTTATGGGCACGCATTTTGCAACTTCCAATTAAAATGTTATTCAATGCGTCGCTGAACGCGACTTAAAAACACATTTCCCCCGATAAGACGACGACCTGAAAACCGCAACTTAATGGCTCTTAACTGAAACGATATTGCCGTAAACAGAAGCCAAAACAGAAACTGAAACTGGAAAACGGAAGTGGAATCCGCCTGTCCAAATGGTCACAAAAGTTGGCAAATATTCCGAGCACATGTGTTGGGAAAAACTGCAGGGAAATTGTTTGGGAAACGGCACATGTGCCATAAAACACAAGCTGTACAACTTTGTTTTGACAATAATGGGGAAATTCCGATCGATAGAGAAACATTTTCTTGGCAGAGAAATTCGAATGAATGTTCGAATGAAAATGTTCAACCAATAAATTTAAAATATATAGGTCTTTAACATTTAGGGAAAATATTTTGTAGAAACTACATATTTTTGTAAACTTCCAAACTATCTAACACTCCACCTCAAAAAAAAATATAGGAAAGCATAAGCCATAAGCCCATAGAATTATAGATATTTCAATATGATTGCGTTCACGATCTGGCCAAAATGGCCATAAAAATTAAGCCCCATCCTTCAACGCAGCCAATTGCATCTAATGTTCGTTAAGAGCCATTGATAATTTCCCGAGGATTAACGATCGTTTCCGCTTTCCTCCAGCAATCCCGAAGAGCCTCCGCAAATAGGCTGGAAATTCTTTTGAAATTGAGCGAATCTCGCAGACGCATAAGCATAAAAATTCCACGAGATGGGCTTCTTCTACCTCACGGAGGGCCATGGATTTGGATGTTATTTTTAGCCCGTGCTGGATATCCATGGATCCAATGGAGGCACTTAAACGACGACGCCTGTGCGCTGCTCATCCAGGCCAACGCAATGGCAAACAGCACGGCAACTTTTGCTTTTAGCACAGAAACTTCAACCGCCTTCCCTCTTTTGAATCCACCCCCTCCTGGCGTTTCCCGCTAAAAGTGAAATCCTTTTAAAGCGGCAGCAAACAAAAATCTAGGAAAATGTCGCCGCCAAAAAGTTATAAATCTTGTTCATATTTGCACGTGAAGCCAAAGCCAGACTTTCAGGCCAGGTTGGATGGTTCGCTCGATGGTTGGTTGGTTGGTTGTTTCTTTGGGAAGCCATAAATGTCACAAGGCCCGGCGAAGAGCGGCTGGCTGGCATATTAGTTTTCCTCGGAGCGAGCGGCAAAACGTGCTAAATTCCATGGGGCAGACATCCATTAAACAGCCGCGGCCTGGCCCGAAACATGCCGCGGCTGAAAAGTGCTAAAATCTCATAAAACATTGCCTGACTGCTGATTCTAAATTAACTTTGGCTTCCCCCAGGCACAGTGGTTCAAAAGAGAGGAAATATCCAATCATAAATAGAACAAGGTTCTACTTTCTACTTACTTATGTACATACATTACACACAAGAAAATCGATTGGTAAAATTAAGCAATATAATTGTCAAACAGCCCCCAAGCACAAAAATTGTCAATTCTACCAATCAAATAGTTACTTCCACAACAACAAAACACACGCAATTAGCAAAGACACACGCCCAAAGCAAAAACAAAATACACGTAACTATTTTTATAGTTACGTAACTATTCGTATAGGTCAATTTTACCAATCAAATTTTTTTTGTGTGTAAACTAAAATTCCATATGAAAATTCCTTTGATTTACTGCTGCACTAAGTATGAAAATATTTTATTAAATATCTAAAAAAGATTCTGCTTGCAAAATACCCCGAATTCGAATTTATTTTGGTATTTTAATAGCATTGCCCAAGTAGCGAAAGATAAAATGACATTCAACACAATCCACAAGTTGGTTACAAACTTTTATAGGCCTTTATTTATTGCTAAAGAAAATCCCTTTTGGCATTTTAATAGTTTCATGGAATTAACCAATTCTTGGATTTAGAATTCAAGGCTAGTAACTCATTTTTCCCCAATGGAACCACTGTGCCTGCCTCTCTCTTTTCTCGTTCATCCTGGCAGGCGACACTTCAGCCGAGGAGCAGAATGGAGTAGACTGGAGTGGAGCAGCCCAAGCTGTTGCACTTTGCACTTCAGCCCAAGGAGGCGGGTTCTGAGTTGAAGACCGACGTGATTTTGAAGAACTTCCCTTCGGCGGAAGGCAGCTCGTGCATTTTCAATGGCCTTCCTTGACTTTGACATGACGAACTGCGTGACTGTGGCGTTTTGAGGATCTCCTGGCCGTAAAACACTGTCTGTGATGAATGGCAGCTGCGCGAAAAATGCATAAAAGTGTGAACAAATTTTGCCCACTAAATATAAATATAGCCGCTTCGCCTTGCCGGCAAAACAAATCTTGCGAAAAAGTCGAGGCCAATGGCCCTATGTTGTTGTGCCGCCGGCGGTGCCAAATAAGGAGGTCTTTTGGAAGTGCAAACATGGTCATGACCAGTTCAAGGGCTGCGGAGAAATTTCCCTGCCAATAGAGATATCACCTGGGAGCGAAACAAAACAAACGGAGAGAAAAAAGGGAGTGGGAACGGCGCCATTATGTAAGGCCATCGCATTTAATTAGCCACTGGAGCTGCAATATGGAAAGTGGTTTTTAGCCAGGGCCAAGAAACGCTAATCTGTGCGGACGGGCAACATTTTCGTGCGGTTTCAGCCTCAGCCTCGCGGTTTTCGCTTTCGAAATCAATTTTCAATTTTCCCATATCGCACACGCATTAGAAAGACGAAAGACGAAAGCTGAAAAAGCGGCCAGGAAATGTCAGTCAGGGCTTAGGCTCTTTGCCGCTGCTGATTGATTAATGTGGAGCACGATTGCATAAGGGATTGCAGTCGCAGTCGCAGTCGCAGTCGCCGAAAATCTCGCATCTACGTGGGCGACACACTGGTAACCCAGTCAAGCCATCAGTCAGTCAATCACTCACTCACTCAATCAGTTGGAGGTGGAGTAGTGGGAGTTGTCGCCCAGATAGAGACCCCGTCTGTCTGGTTTGAAGGCCAAGATACCTTACACATATAGTTGAGTGCGGACCCACTCGAGGGTAGTGTTGACTCAAGATAGCAGCTGGACAGCATCGGCTTCTCGGTAATGGTAATGGCTTACCGCTAATGAGCTCCATAAACAAGCTGCCCTGCGTATCGCTTGGATAAATTTGCATTCGGTCTCCGGCCAAGATATCTCTGTTAGCATGGTTAACAAGTTCTGCCGGCCTGCTCCTTATGACAAGTCAATCTCGATCGGCTTAAGTCTGGGGTCATCGAAGGTCGCTCTTAAGTTCCAAGCACTAACTAAATAAAACTATTTAAATTAAGAAATTAAGAGACTTGCAGAAAATTCCTGATTTCAGTGCTGTGTTAAAATAAACTAGAATTCCACTTGGCTATTTATTTCCCAGTAATAGAAGCCACTTACTTTAGATCTCCGACTGATCAAGAGAAAATAGCCATCTTGCCCGTCCCCAAGGATGGCCAATAGATGCCCCTATTTAGCAAGGCCGCATCCGCGGAATGCGGTGCCTTCCCCCATTTGGAGCTGCTGCTCCACTCCACTCCACCCAAGGCAGTGGACCACATTGCGCAGCTAGATCCAATGTCAATGCTTTTGAAAGGCATCAATTAATGGTCAATGGTCTCTGCAAAGATTTTCCAGCGAAAAGAGCGAGGAGAACGACGAGTTTGAGGCCATCGACTGTCATCGTCATCCAGTTCAGGCCAAGATTGGCACAACGACCACCGGCGTGGCAGCTGTTTTGTGTGGCAGCCATAATTGGCAAGTGGAAAACTCGCGGCTTGGCCATAAAAAGCAGGTCAGGCCACAGCTAAGACAATCAAATTATGGCCACTTCTTTAATTGATGAGCATAGTCTCGGTTTGGTGGCTTCATAAAATTTCACTGCCATTCTACTAGCCATGTCCCGATTCCAGATCCCCAAACCGATCTCCGGCCAACATATGTTAATGAACCTGGCCCAGACGACGCGATGGCGTGATGGAAGACAGGAAAAGGCGAGCAACAATTTAGCGCTTTAATTTGATGGCCATGAGGAGCAAGGAGCTCCGACTGGTAGTGGTACTGGTACTCGTACTGGTCCTGTTGCTGGTGCAAATTCTATCAACAGCTACGTTAGATGGCCAACACTCGATGGCGAGGTGGCCGAGACTGCGCTGGGCAGGCAATTTATTTTAATTACTGCCTGGCCAAGCAGAATGGCTAAATGGCTAAATGGCTGGATGGCTATCCGAAAAAGCGCTAAAACCCTAACAAGAGAAATCAATTTTCGCTGGCCCTGTTGCCACATTGAAGCAGCAAAAGTAGCAGGAGCAGGAGCAGCTGAAGCAGCAACAGCAGTTGCAGTTGCAGTTCCTCGAAGTCTTGAGGACGAGATCGTTGAACCTTGGGACGGGCCTTCGGGGGTCTTAATTTGAATTGACTTCCGTCAACAAAGAGCTGCCTCGGCCTCAGCCTCAGCTCGACTCGAGATTCTAATTGCAACATGCTGCAAAGTAAGTGCGGACACTTGCAATTAATAAGAATCGCTGCCGCTGCACAAGGAACCCATAAAAGAGCCTGCTCTTGGCCTTCGTCTTTGTCTGATTCGTTTACTGGGATATAAACTTTACACCGAGAAATTTTAAATATATTTTGGGGATAATTAAAGCTTACTTTAAAATAAAGTGTTAAATTATTTCCACATTTTTTATAGTGTTTGCTATACTTTGTAAATCAAAATCCAAATCTAAATATATCTATGTTATAATATGATATTTATTGACTTTCGGAATAAATAATTCAAAAAGTGCTACAAAAATGTATCTATGCAAAATAACTAAATTTTAATAAATTTAAAAATCACTTTTGAACCTGATTTAAAGAAAAATAAATGCCATTTTCTATATTTTCTTCAAGTATTCAAGTATCAATTAAAAATATTTTTTAAGCTAATTTAAAAACAGTTTTGAAACCATTTCATCAAACTTGCAATAGGATTTAAGTGGACTTGTTAGGGGTTTCCCTTGAAGCACATAAAAAATGGATCTTCATTATATAATGGACATATAATTGTCAAGAAATTTCGTTTTCATGACAATGTCAGATCAAATAGAGATCAAATATTTATCTATAAAATAGCCTAAAATAAGCTCTATTTTTTCCGGTGCACCTGGCTCTGCAGTCGGGGCCGTGGATCTTCCTTCTTGGGTCTTGGGTCCGCTTTTATAGCCGAAGGGCTCGACTCGGTTCAAGGAATGCGGCGTAACGCCAGCAACATTTCACGCTTAATTATAGACGCCAAGCGCTAGGAATTTTTCATAAGACAGAGGACGAAGATGGGGGAAGGACGGGGAACGGGGGCAGGCATTTCCTATTGCCATCATCTAATGCCCGGCCAGGGAAGAGCTTGCCACGTTTATTTATGTGTGGGCCGTTGTTTTGTAATTTAATAAGCAATGCAAAAAGGGGCGCGACAAGAAAGTGCAGCCCGATCCCACCGATTCCGTGATACTCTATGGGGTTCTGCAGGCCAGGACTGTCATATTCTGTTGGGGAATTTACAAGGCAGATTGCCTGCTGGGTGAATGCAGACTCGTATCGCCTGCCAGGCTGGCTAATAGTCAACCCACCCACACATTCTGGCCAAGAGAAGGTAAGAAAGAGACGGGCACTCGCCGTTGACGCCTCTGACGACGATCGGCGCCATGGAGCAAACCGCTGACTCAGATGACTCCTCCATATCCATTCCTCCGTCTCCAGCTCCATTGCTCCAGCCAAAGGAATGCTGCAATGTTGCATATGCAATTAATAATTGGTTGCACATGCGCAGCAGTGTGCAACATTCTGCTGCCCGCAGCATGATGCGGCAACACGATGGCTAAAAATATCTCGCGGACCTTTGACACTGGCCATGTCGCTGGAAATTGTGACTAATTAGAGGCTCCAGCTCCACGCGGAGTGTCCACCTCCGCAAAACGGGGCCAGTCTCTCAATGGGAGATCCGCGCCGAGACTGAGACTGAGACTGTGGCATTGCCACACATTCGAGCGCATTAAAACACGCAACACATTCATCAAGATCAATTGAAAAAGGCACTGAGAAAAAATATTAGGTGGTGGTATATTAAACCATTTTTAGGAGAATATGATGATAAAATTTTAAGTATGAAAGTTTTATGCATTATAATGCTTATTAAAAATATCGACGCCTAATAAATATCTTTAGCTAACATTTTTATTATTTAAAGAATAAAAAAATGCTATTATCAAAAAGAAACTAAAATAAAGTAGTTTCGTTTCAGAATTATCATAAAACAACTCAATTTTTCGCTGTGTAGGAGAGATTTAAAACTATTTAAAATGTCAAATGTAGTTTTGCTAGAATGAAGTTCTCTAGGTTTAATTGATTTATAAAAAAAGGAACAACTCTATTATTATTTTATAGGTCAAGTTTAGTGTCAAAGCCTTGGCCGCAGTTCCCCCATTTTCTTTTTTGGCATTCCCTTTCTTTTATCCCCTGTCTGGCTCTCTAATTAAATGCCCGGCCATAATATTAATTTATGGTAATTTAATACTTTATCGGCAGAGGAGCAGCAGTTCCAATAGAAGATTTATGCTGCCTCCGGAGTCCCGAAGAAGACGAAACAAATTGCTGGCAATTTCAAAGGCTTCGAGGGGCCACAATCTGAAGAAGATCTTTTCAATAATTTGCGCCAATTAGAAGCATATTCAGAGTGCCATTCAAGTGAGTTTGGAGCGCTCTATTCCATTATTATGATGAGGTTGCTTGCTTGGCCCCTGTCTGCGGGGCTTGTGCAATGCCAGAGATCCAGAATCAACTTCAGAAACATTTGGCCCAATGGACTGGCGATCGACTGCAGCTATAAATAGTTCTCCCACTTTTTTCTCTTTAGTTGCCCTCGGTTGGGGCAACATGATGTTGAAATTTTGATTGCGACATTCCTGCGCCCATTCCTCGGACAAATTGTGCCAGGGAAAAAGTGGGGAGGGGTTTGAGATTTGGTATAGGGATCTTCGGAACTTGGTGCATTTGATTTACGGCAAATGCCAGTGTTGACATGCCGCAAGGCTTTTCGCTTAACGACGGCCTTTTCCTCGCATTTTCCCGCCCCATGTGGCGTGTGGCAAGCTGATGACCTGGAAAAGCCATGGAAAACCAAACAGAACAGAACCGAACGCAGTCCCCAAATTAAATTCTTTTCGTGTCTCGCAGACACGCCATCTTTATCGCCGATTCGGAGTTTTTGTGACTCCGCTCTAACCCCGTTTGGGTTATGCTAATTCAGTCGTGCTGGGATGTTACCTCTTTTTTACCCGTTTTTTTGGCCCACTCTAATGGCAATGCCAAACATGTGGCACCTGCAGCAGGCGGATCGTGATCGGCGGTGGGCGTGGCTAATGGCCGCGCAATAACAACAACTAATGACTAAATTTCACATAGCCAGCGCCAGCCACCTTTTAGGAAGCAAATGTTAATTAAATTTAATCACGTTTCGCCGCGACAACATGGCCAGTTCAAAGGTTAAGTGAGTGCGCCCAAAGTGGCCGCATTCGGCTGCAGGCGACACACCCCGAAAGCCAAAACCCAAAGCCAGTAAATCGAAGGAAACCGAAAGACAAAAAGCGGCGAAAAATCCAGGCGTATCAACAACGCATCAGCAACATTAGTTGCAGGTTGCATTTCGTCGCTTGTGGCATAAACGCCAATTATGTGCAACATATGCATGTCTGTGGAGAGCAAAGCGTGGCATGTTTGCCAATTTTTCATTTCCTGCAATGGCCAAAACAAAACCCAAACCTGCTGTTGCTGCTGCTGCTGCAAGTTGCAAGTTGCAAGTTGCCAGTTGCCGGTGTGTGTTGCTGGCAGATGCGAGTGCGGCGATAAGGCGCCAAATGTGCAACAGCCATGAACCAGGTAGCCAGGCGGATAAAAAACACAATTCAGCCTTGGCAACGGGCGCAGCCTTAGAATGACGGCAGCAACATAGCAACATTGCAGCGGCAACGGCAACAACAGCAACATTGCAATTGTCATTTTTCACGAACGAAGGCGGCATGCAAATTGCCGTAAATTGAATTTGTCTGATTACGTTTGCGCCGCGGTCCGGTAATGGTAATCGATTGTCTTGGGATGATTTTAATTCATTTTACTCAATAATAAAACTTGGCGAGCCACACGGCTTTTGAATAAGATTCTGTGCCAATTTCATTTCAAAGCTACAACCAGGATTTTCTAAAATATTCATTATAAATAATATTCTTTGAAAAATATTATTTAAACGAAATGGTTATTCGCGGGCAAAGTATGACCTTAAGTCACAACGAAATTATTTACAATTATTTTATTTCTTCGGAATGTTAGTACACCCAAAAAAAAATCCTGAGTGTCAATTAAAAAATTGTGGGTTAAAATGACACTACCAATAGGATCAAATTTTTGGGGTCAATTGGCTTCCAAATGAGTGTCAAAAGTATACCGCATTTTTAGAAAAATCGTATTTGATACTTTAAACACTCATTTGGGAGTAAGTGAACATTTTTAATTTTTTGATCGTGAATAACTTTTTTAGGAATGTCTTCTCAATTTCGATAAACACAATAAAACTGAATTTTCAGAACCAAAATAATTAATTAATGAAGATAAGAATAGATATAGTTGTATTTTTATTTTCTCGAGACTCCTCCCAGCATCAATGTTTACTCTTTCGCAGGACTCGATAGCCGGCGAGAATCAGAAATGATAAATTGTGCCAGCAAGGCGGCAGATAAATGATTGCACTCGAATTGCATTTCGATGATTGCGAAATTGCCGAGTTGCAGATGCAACGCACCAGAAATTATGTGCTGCATGTGGCAAGCGGAGAGGCAAGGGCCTAATGGAGATTATAGAGTGCGAGATGAGATGCCAAAGGAAAAGGTGAATCACACAGAGAATATTGAACTTTTTTGTAACTTTTGTTAAATATACTTTCATATTTGAAATATTAACTTTTGTATGTCTCGATAAAAAATCTATTACATATTTAAAGCCCCTGTAAATGATCTTAAAATTAAAAGGAATTTCCTTCATGATAAAAATGGAATTTAATAAATATATTAATTAAAACTTCAATTAATACACTCAAAAAATTGTTTTTCCTAAATTTTAGAAAATCGCCATAAAATGAAATTTTTTCTTAATTTTAGAAAATTTTCTGAATTTTAGAAATTGTTTTCTTGAATCTAGGAAAAAAGACCATAGAAACAGAATTTTATGAAAAACCTTTCTTAAATTTAGAAAAATGATTTTTTTTCTTAAATCAATGGTGTTTTTTCCTAGTTTGCTCTCCAAATATTTTCTTAAATTAATGGCGATTTCGCCATTAAATTAAGAAAAAATGTACTTCATCCCTTCCTAGAATCTAGAAAGTCGCCATAAAAAACACGGTACATTTTTTTTAATTTAAAGAATTTTTCTGAATTAAAAAAAACTTTTTTCTTGAAAACAGAAAAGTAGAAATAGAAAATCACCATAGATTTAAGAAAAACTTTTTTTATTTCTGTTATGCCTCTCATTCTTTCTTCGAAACGAAAAAGAAGAAGACATGGGGTTAGTCTTTAATTTTAAATATTATATTTTAAATATTAACTTTTGTATGTCTCGATAAAAAATCTATTACATATTTAAAGCTCCTGTAAAATTAATTTTGGTATATGTTTTTCTGATGGTAATATGTGTAAGTGTAGATAGTATAAATTCAAAAAGTAAGCAAAATTCGAGTAAGTGTTGATTATCTTTCATCTTGATTCTCACGTTTGGCAAAATTGTTCCTTTGATCTTTGCACACCAAAGCAATACAACGCAAATAAAATTCCCCGCCTGAAATCGCAGCCATCCATGCCAGAATCAGAATCAGAATCAGGTTGCCAAAATCTAATCCGGCGGATGTTTATCGTTCCACTGTCACAACAAACAGCATATCGATTACCCCCAGGCAGTCTGGCCTCCGTTCACACGGTGCTGGAGAAGTCTGGGTACTGGGTTCGGGTACTGGATACTGGAGAGTGATGCACGTTGGCCAGGGTGAGTCATCCCCATGCAGGCCGTAAATTCCTTCGCTTTCAGCAGGCTGAGAGTAGGGGGGGTTGCAGTAGGAAGCTGTCAAAATGCGACTGGAGCCCGGTTCAGCGATCGGCGAGGCAAACAAAGAGCAGCTGCGACTGCTGTTCTGATTCTCAGAGGCGAAGTCAGCAATCAGAAATGCGCCAAACAGGAAACATGTGCCAGTGCCACGCCCTCAAACCTTTTTCTCAGTTTTTTCCTGCCTGGGCACCCCATCGATCGAGCTTTTCCTTTCACGAAATGCGTTCGCCGAGCCGCAGCCATTAACATAAAAATAAATTTCGCTTTTGCCGGCCATATCGCGGCTACCAAATCGCCAAGGCGAAATGAAGTTGTAAGCATGGATCCGCGACTTTTTCGCTTTTTGGCGTTACGTGAATGCAGAAGAAAAACGATCGAAACGCAATAAATTTCACAAACGCGCGCAACAATTAGAAACCAAGCAGCATGGCAATAGCAACAGCAAAAGCAACAGCGACAACGGCAACTGCAGCAAGCATTGCAACTGCAACGGCAACATGGACGCAGACTGCGCATGCGCGTCGATAATTTCTTGCTATCGACGCGCCATGATCACGTAAATTATGTCCAAAACTGAAAATAAAATCAGGCAACAGCCAAAATGAAAAAAAAAGCCATGCGACGGTAAATTTTGTATTGGAATCCAAGCGATATGCATTTTGGGCATTCAAGCGCTGCCTATAAAATTTTTTTTTTTTTCCCGCCATTGTGTATTTTGTTGTTGGCTCTACCGCTTGATTAATTTTGGTGCGTTTGGCAACAGCGAAAAACTTTTAAAGCGTCATTTTCTTGATATCGATGTGTGTGTGTGCGGCTTGATTAAGTAAAATCAATTTTCGTCGCTCAGCGATTTCTAATTAATTGCCATCGGCCTGTGGGGAATTGGTTTCTCTAGCTTAAGGATACAAACGTACATATATGTATAAGAAATATAGATTTTTCAATTTTAATTTTGGTATAGATTAAAAAGATTTGAGAAGAAAAATAATTAATTACTTTCCTTAATAATTTCGCTTTTTTTTTATTCTGTAAAAGTATTTTCTTTCATTTAATAATTTTATTTATAGGTATCATATATCGTTTTAGCCATCTTTCTGGATCTTGGAATTCCGCAGCTGAAATCCAGTTAAATAAACTCATATCCAGCTTTCTTAGCAGTTTACCCACGATTGCAGCTGCTATTTTTAGGCTTTCGAGCCTTGTCACTCCGTTCGCCAGTGATTCATGCATTTTTACTTGGCCAACGCCCGCCTAATTAAGATAAATACACAGATGCGATCTGGGGGCCTCACTACCATAGAGATGCTGCCGTTGCTGCTGGTGTTGCTGATGTTGCTGCTGTCATGTCATTGTCGCTGCTGCCGGGGAACGTGTGGAAATGCAGCCGCCGCTTTTCAGTTAACACGGTTCTTCGGCGGGCCCAAACCCAAACCGTAGCAACGGTTGTTAACATCGCAGCTCCTTTCTAGCCGCAGGTTGCAGGTACTCGTACAACTGCAATGCCAACAGCAACAGCAACAAATTGCAGACGACACGAGGTAAGAAGGCAGCAGCAGCAGGAGAATGGAGCCAACGCCTCCTCCTCTACATAAACAACACTAGCGCCACCTACGTGCTCCGTTCCCCACGAGTCCCCACAAAGGAGCCTGGGTGTCCACGGTCCACAGATGGTATCGCCCTTGCCCCTGGCCCATTCCTGCCTCCACTTCTTGGCCGACTCCTGCCTACGGGGCTTAAGCCCAAGCCCAAGTTGCTGTTGCGACAGCAATGGTGTTGCAGTTGCTGCTGCTGCAACGGAAGTCAGTAAACTTTCAGGGTTATTATTATGCCAGGCTTGTGGGCCTCAAAACCTGCGGCCCCACTTCAGCTGTCACTGCTGATCGTCCCAGGTTGGGAATTTCAATTGCCAAAATAAAGCTGTTCTGCTGGATGCACAGTTGTTTACAGCTAATTCTACAAAGGCAAACAGAGAAACCCACTCCCATATTCCCAACTGGGATTCACAAACATTATGCTTGAATAGCAATGGCATACGAAACAATTTTATTTAAAAAAAATATATTATAAAACATTATTAAAAAGAGGTAGATAATCTCGAGAGCTATTCTATGTTTTTAAATTTTAAATGTTTATATGTGGAAGAACTCCACATTCTTAGAATTCTTTTTTATAATATTCACAATTATTATTCTTGAATAGCAACGGCATACGAAATCAAATGATTTAACAACATTTTATAAAACCTTATTAAAAAAAAGAAGATAATCTCGAGAATAATTTTTTTTTAATTTTAAATGTTTATATGTGGAAGAACTCTTCTTTCTTAGAATTCTTTTTTATAAAACTCAACAGTTTATATTTTGGTACTTCTTGTGAATACTATTTTTTCCTGTGCAACAACAGCAGCGACCAACGCTCTTTTCCGGTATTCCCCCCAAAAACTCCATTTGCATGGGCTTTTCCTGGGGTAAAAAGGGTCGGGCGGGAAAATTGGTCACGCTGTGGCCCAGATTGCAGGTAGTACAAAGTGCGAGCAACTCTTATCGTGGCCCGCGAATCAATGCCAGCGAGGCTTCACTGTAATTCAACTGTTCGTGCGAGCGTTGAACTTCTTTTGTTCGTCACTCCGAATCCACTGACCATTATCTTTCGTCGCTTTTGCGTCTCTTAATCCGGCCACTTTGGGGCTTCTTGGCGATAAGCGAATTGTGCATAGTTCACACCCCGCACGACCGATAGATACGAGTGACCCCAAATCGCGGGCCGATTAATTAACTGCCATGGATATGGCAAATCAATGACTATAACGGCATCTGCGGGCTTATGGCTCAATCTGCGCCGATCTAGTTAGGAAATCGTACACCCATTATGCGGTCTTCGCTCGCCATTATCGTCTGTGCCCCGTACTTGGGCCCAATATCACGTTACTACAGAGTCTCTCCCCTCTGGAGAGTCGAACAACAGTCATTGACTTTTGTTTATTAATTTAAAGTGTTGTTGTCGCTTTGTGCTATGTTAATCCGTTTTATCTGCCGCCTCCGCTTGTTCGCTGGCTCTGTGATTTTCGATTTCAATAGAATAGATTTATATCTCTGTCTTTGTTCGCGGGGGGGCAACGAGCTCACTTGGATTTCATGAGCACAGATAAAATACTCAAGTATTAGGTACAATAAATAAAGGAAATCAATATAATAGGTTTATATTGGAGTAGATGGTAGATTTTGATGTTTTAATATGGTACCTAAAGTAAAGATATTTAAACCATATGAATAAACCGACTTCTTAAGTATTTCCACTTGGATTTCTTGTGCACAGATAAAATACTCAAGTATTAGGTACAATACATAAAGGAAATCAATAGAATAAGTTTATATTGGAATAGATTGTAGATTTTGATGTTTAATATGGTACCTAAAGTAAAGATATTTAAACCATATGAATAAACCGACTTCTTAAGTATTTCCACTTGGATTTCTTGTGCACAGATAAAATACTCAAGTATTAGGTACAATACATAAAGGAAATCAATAGAATAGTTTATATTGGAATAGATTGTAGATTTTGATGTTTAATATGGTACCTAAAGTAAAGATATCAAAACCATATGAATAAACCGACTTCTTAAGTATTTCCCACTAGTAATACTTGTTTCATAACTAACCTACTTTCTCTGTGTAATTGTTCTATCTTTGGGATGCGGGTGCAAACCTATTTTTGGGGGTGGACAGTGACACAGTTTTCCGTAGAGAGCATTGCACTCACTGGAATCCGAATACCCGGGTCAACTTATCGATGCGGCAACAATGTTGCTGTCCACTCACCTGGCTATCGCCGATTGTTTGCTGTATCCGGGGCCTACTGTACCCTCTTAACCCGCTTCCATCCACTGGTAATCCAATAAAGACCAATAAAGACGGGATATAGTTCAAGTGGAAGTCCGATTACGGGCCACAGCAGCCGCGCTGATAACAAGTTGCTGCTGGGTTTTTATGGCATGCAATTATAGCCCGAGACACAGATGCACACAATGCAGCCGAAGGCACATTTAAGTTTGTTCACTCGAGTGGAAAATTCTTCATTTACTTATGATTTAAAGTAAATGCAGTGCACTTAACTTTGAACTTAACATTCCGTTTCTCGTTTTTCGAGCGCTCGCTTCATTTTTCGTTATCGGCAATTGGAAATGCATTGACCTCGTTTCGGGGCAACAAAGTTGCCAAACACTGTAAACATTTTCCGTTTTTTCCACTTTTTATTTTGTTATTTTTTTGTTTTTTGTTTGCCGTGTCAGCGGGGGAGGGCGTGTCGCAGGGGGCGGGGCTCGGTAACAATTGGTGCGCAACGGAAGCGAAATATCTAGTATATTATGAATATATTCCGGGTGCTGGCTGCTCAAAAGCAATTCAAATGCATCGCTGCACACACACTGGGCATTTTCACTGCTCTTTTTTTATGTTTAAACAAAAAGCGGTCAGCTGCATGGAGTTTCCGAGTTTTGGGGGGTTTTTATGACAGTTGTATAGGTATGTTTTTATATTTTCCTGGACGATGCTCACCGGTCAACGTGAGACTGAAAACTAAAAACTGAAAACTGAACGACAAAACAAACCCAACCGACCAACCGAATCGAAACCCAAATCAAAATGTAACAGTCGCCCAAAGAGAGAGAGAGAGAGAGAGAGAGTGGGCAAACAGGGAGAAATAGAGAGAATGAGTGTTAAGTGCTCATGCGCGTGGGCGATGCGACGGTTCCTCCTAAGGGGTGACTACTGTCGCTGCACTTGTGCGTGTATCTCGCAGATGCGCCTTTCGCATCGCCTCGTATCGTATCGTATCTGCCGGATGCACTCTGTGGGCCCGGGCCCCTTGTGCAGCCGTATCTCAAGGGTTGGACCCCAAACTGGGGTAATAGTCGCATTCACTGCGAGTCGCAGATGAAGATGGAGTCGAGTCTTTTGATTTACGACGAGCATTGACTGCAGTGGAAGCCGAAGCCCCGCTCTTCGGTAAGCGGTGAAAGTGCTCGGCCCCACCCCACCTCTTAAACTCCCCCACATATGTATACAATAATAAACAATTCGGACCAGAGACAGATTTCGTCACACAGCGGAAAACCACAAAAGTAAATCAGCTGCTCATTGTCATCCAAAGATTGTTTTATAACACTTGTGTTGTCGAACTTATCTGGCTCATATTATATATCAAAAGCTCAAATTACATTGCAATTTAACATTATAAATGGAAATCTAAATTTTATATCATTTTTACGATAACATTAATAATTTCTTATAAAAGATTTTAAGCAATAACCTTTAACATGCTCTGTAAATATTTATAATAACTATTATATTTTTCTTATTATAACTAATATTTTTTAATATAATATTAAATATAAAAATTAATAAAAGAGCTTAATTTTCTGATCGAAAATATTTTATACCCCAATATCAATATTAGATATTTCTTTTCCTCTCTTTTCCTGTGCAAGTGTCGATTCCAATGGGTTTATTCAACTCTTGAGGGAAAATCGGGGGATGGGATTTTCTGTTCACTTGGGGGGATGCTGCGACCGGCGAAAACTGTTGCGTGCTTTCGGGATTTCCCGGGAAATTGGCGCACTCGTGCACTGGGACAACAAATATTGGAGGGCTGGCTGGTGAGCTGGCGTTCCACATCCAAGGGGTTGCTCGGCCCTTTAAGGGCACTCCTTAAAACGCATTTACAATGCACCACATATCGCCATATGAGCAGGGTGACTTTCGCACACACAGGCCATTGTAATGGAAATCCAAGTTTGACACGCGATTCCTTTTTCTGAGGGGTGGACGCTGACATTGCAATCTGTTTAATTGAGGTGTTTAGCACGGTGAATAATTAAAACAACAGAAAAAAACCCTTATCGGGAAAGCAGACAAAGGTCAAAATAATAAATTAGACACGCGTCTGAGTGGAGTTGAAATGGAGAGTGTTTAGGGATGGGAGATTCTTCTAGATAGACCAACAATAAGATTAAACTCCTTGGGAGATTCCCTTTACATTTTTCTGAAAACATTTTTCCTCGAAAATTCTGCCTTTTCCTTCAATTCTTCTCCAATTTCCCTCTACATGCTCGAATTACACGCTGTCATCGCTAGCTGCGTGGAGTTCTATTACCATTTGGGCGCAACAAATGTGTCTGGAGCTCATTTCGTGACCAGGCACATGTCATTAGCCAAACCAGCCCAAACAAATGATGACTGCACCACGCATTTACAGTCCACGGGAAGGAGCAGCTTGGTTTGGAAACTGTGCCACCGTAGAAAACAAAGTACTAAAGCCAAAGTAATAAAGCGTTATTATGCCGGCCAAGCATGCTCGTGTGCTAGTAAAAACTGAGGAAAAATTTTCACCTGCACTGTGAAAAAATCGTAATACAATAGAATGGTAATTGGTTCAAAGAGTATTACAGATCTTTTGTATTAAATGTCTTTCATTTCGTTATAATCCTTGTAATCTTATTTTCAGAAAACATGTTAAATTCATTTTATATCCGTTGGAAATATAAAATATAATACATCAAATATATTATTAATAATATTTGGATGTCCTTATAATTTTATCTCCAGAAAACATGTTAAATACTTGTTATATCCGTTGAAAATATAAAATATAATATATCAAATATATTATTAATACTATTTGAATGTCTGAAGCGTATAAGATTTCAAAATCTAAAAATGTTAATTAGAGAACTTGGTTTATTTTCAAGATTCTTCTCACTCTACTGACTGACTACTGTATCTGGATCCCGCAGATCGCCAGGCAGTTGCTTGCGTAAGAGCAAACAGTGGGCTCGCAAAGTAATGTGACAGGCGTTAAATGCGCCGGCAATCGATTTGATTTGCCGTCCCGATGCGAATTTAATTGAAATGAAAAATAGTCGCCCATTCGCACGGTGGGCAGTTGGCGGTGGACAGTGGGCGTGGCAGTCGCTGGACGACTGCGGAGGCTGAGGACCAACTGGCGACCAAGAGACCAAGAAAGCCAGCTGTAAGGAAGTCAGTCGGTCGGCTGGCAAATGCAAATGCAAATGCGAATGCGAATGCGAAACCGAATGTAAATGCAAATGCAAATGCCAGGCGGCCCACGCGAAATTATGAAAAATTATGAACACTGACCAAGTTGGAGCTGAGAAAGCCATAGTTGCGGCCAAAAACCAAAAGGAGCTGGTCAAAAGTGCATTTCACGCTGGCTAATGAAACAAATTATAAGTGGCCACTGTCGTCGGACTTTTGCGGAAACCCATGCGAGTTTCGTCTGCTTATTGTATGGCTGGATGGGCCGATGATGTTGTATAATGTGTAACCCAAGCCCAGGGGCAATGTTTTCGGTCTGGAAATGCGATACTTTCTTCACAAAGCGGCTGTTTTGAATTTCTGCTTATTACCGAATATTTTCAGTCGTAAAACAAAAGTTTGTTCGCAGGTTGGTAATTTAACTCTCTCTCTCTCGCATTTATGAAGTCCCCTGCTGATTACGAAGACGATCGTCATAATGATGATGATGAATGTCTGGCGCGTGACGCATGCGCAGGAAACAAAGAACGCGGGATATCATGAGAAGAGCTTCAGTTCTTAGGCATCACCATGGATTCAAACCGTACCAAGTGATTCAGTCTATGGGGTTGAGTCAACGCGCCGAAGAATTCCCCATTTCCCGATACACAACCACAAATAACTTTGGAAATTTTATGTTGATAGGGAGAATAAGTGCTATTGGTCTGGCCTCAAGTTGCCTCTAATTTGGTTAAGTATTACGAGTCCCAAGACGGAAGCTTTCCGCACCATATATCTTTGGTTTCGTATCTCCTAAGTGGATTATCTCCAGCACTGTCACTGTCTCACGGCTTTTACTTTTGACTCACTTTAATGGACCTCAAGCTCACCTTCATCTTGGGCTGCTTCCTCAGCTTCTTTGTGTTGTGGTAACCCTTTTAACATTCCATTTCGTTTCACCGCCTTTGTGGACCTAAGCTACTTTCGTTGTGCCGTTCTCGAGATCTCAAGACGTGTTGTGAGGGACTTATTTTCGCTTTTAATAAGCCACCCAAGTGACTGGGGCACCACTTGACCGTGATTTGTTCTTTGGCTCTTAATGTGTCATTAAGTGATGGTTGGGTTACAGGGAAAAAGACAGATATGAAGTGTGGGAGCTATCTCCCAATTTTCCTGTATGTGTTTTTTAATAATATGTCTTAATCAGAGATATATTTATTTATTTTGTTGAAACAAATAATCATTAATAAATAATAGAATAGAATAATCAAATTTCGATTATTTTTGATTTTTTAAAAATCGATAAATAAATATCGAAACTAAATGTATAATTGAACTCCGATTTTTTTTCTCAAAAAATCATTAATAAATAATAGAATAGAATAATAGAATTTCGATTATTTTTGATTTTTTTAAAATCGATAAATAAACATCGAAAATAAATGTATACTTGAAATTCCGATTTTATATATTTCAATTTAGAGTTTTTATACCCGTTACTCGTAGAGTAAAAGGGTATATTGTATTCGTGCAAAAGTATGTAACAGGGAGAAGGAAGCGTTTCCGACCCTATAAAGTATATATATTCTTGGTCAGGGTCACTAGCCGAGTCGATATAGCCATGTCCGTCTGTCCGTCTGTCCGTCTGTCTGTCCGTCCGTATGAACGCTGAGATCTCGGAAACTATAAAAGCTAGAGGATTGGCATTTTGCATGAAGATTCTTGGAGTTACTACGCAGCGCAAGTTTATTTCAAGAAGGTGCCACGCCCCCTCTAACGCCCTCAATAGCTTATAGAGGATTTTAAAAATTTTAATTTTTCGGAAATGTAAAAATGCAGTTTTGTTGTGTTTATCAATACCTATCGAAATGTAGAAGAAATTTTTTAAATCGGACCATTCGTTAAAAAGTTATTGCTGATCAAAGTTTATATCTCCCTCGCACTCCCTTTAGCCGAGTGACGGGTATTAGATAGTCGGGACACCAACCCGACTATAGCGTTCTCTCTTGTTTTAAGATCATTTCATTGTGCGGTTTAAATACTTCTTCATTGAACATCATTTACTGACCAAGCCCAATTTAACATTTTCCTCTGTGCGGGTAGTTTCTGTTGTTCCTGCTGCAGACATTAATCACTGTCAGCGGCGGTGTGGCCACCTCATCGTCCTCCTCTGCGAGCCGGGTTCCTGGTTCCCCCCCGGTTCCTGCCCCGCGCCGCCACTTTGGGCGACTCGTCTGCATGTGATTTCATTAATTTCGCATTCCAATGCACAACGGCGAAAAGCAGAATTCCATGCCCATGCCCACTCCACTCCACGAGGAAGTGCAAAGTGTTGAACATGTGCGGCGCATAGCTGGCACTTGCATTTATTCATTTTATTCATTTCTCATTTTATTTATTGCTCTGTGCGCTTTGATCAATCAATTCAGCTCGGGGCCTCGCTCGGTGCCATGAGATATTTTAATTGAATGATCAGAATCGGGCTCCTTGGGGCTCTGGGGGCTCGTTGAGATCGAATTAGCCGCGCTTGGACATGTGGATGCAGTGCGGCTATACTTTTGTACTGCCAAGCGGGTTTAATTGCACGGAACCCATATGAAAATCAATCGATGCCAGCGAGGCGCCAGTCTCAATTTCGATTCCCTCGATCGACCGCCTGACCCACTAAAGCCGACGATCTCGTCGCCAAAGCCAAAGCTAAAGCCAAATTGGGCATCAAGAGCGACGTACAGATCCACGGGCACAAAGACTCTGGGCCTCTCATGTTCGCAAAGGCAAATATAAAATATTTGCTTATTATTTATATTTGAGATTTATTCGCCGAGAGGCAGGCACACACGCATCTGCCAGCCGATCCGACTTCGATTCCGATTCCGATCCGACTCCAAAAAACACAGCTGCGACTTTTAGCGCTGCTAGCGATGGAAATATTCGAGGGATCGCGTTGGCGATATTTTAACACAATCTTCTGCGGAGGCAGTTAAGAGTTTTCGTAGAGTAAAAGGATATATTGTATTCGTGCAAAAGCATGTAATATATAATAAAGTATATTCTTGATCAGGGTCACTAGCCGAGTCGATATAGCCATGTCCGTCTGTCCGTATGTCTGCCTGCTCGTCCGTATGAACGCTGAGATCTGGGAAACTAAGTAAAAAGTAAAAATGCAGTTCTTTTGTGTTTATCAATACCTATCGAAATGTAGAAGACATTTTTTAAATCGGACCATTTGCTAAAAAGTTATGCCTGATCAAAGTTTATATCTCCCTCGCACTCCCTTTAGCTGAGTAACGCGTATATGATAGTCGGGGCACCCGGCTATAGCGTTCTTTCTTGGTTTTTATGTTATACTAGCAATGTTTATAAGATATTGGTTATTTTGATAGGGAAAACATAAATTTCTACTATATTTTGTAATTTGCCCTCCCTTTCTATATCCAATGAAACATTTTCTAACTTTTATATTTAGTTTATTCTTTCATCCCAGTTTAGGAACCATTAGGCTCGACTTTAACCACTCCAATCACGCTGCCATCCTCAGCCGGCGAGCATGTCACCATCACCTTGTCGCCTCTGCCTGGCTAAGTCGGTCGCACATGTCGCTGTTGCCATTTTAGGATTTGTGGCCAAAAAGCGCAGGAGAAAAAAAAACGTGGAAACAAAAATAATACAAATGTGTATGGAGAGTATATGCAACATGGCTGCTTATTTTTGGACAGTCGGTAGAAAGTGCCGCCGGCGGCACCGTTAAAATAATGAGCTGCAACAGCGGCACTGTGATTTGTTGTTGCCGCCGCTGTGTACCGCTTTCGGTTTTCGGTTTTTAGTTTAAAGTTTTCCTTTTGCATATCACCATTAGCGCTGACAAGGCAGAACCACAAAAGAAGTCGCCGGTTGAAAGTGAGCGCCAGCTGTCGCCAATTTCCGCATTCAGATTCGGAGGCGACTTCCCCTGGCATTTCCCCATCCCTTTCCCTTTTTTCTCTGTTTTTGTTTGACCCCTCTTCAGGGGTCTGTTCTGTGATCCCCAGTTCCCACCCCCGCCTCCCCACTCTCATTCACCAACTGCAGCTACGTGCAACATGTTGCGAAAGTGAGTCGGACAAAAGGCATTTTGCATTTTGCCGGCGCTTTTAATTGACAAACAAATTACAGGCTGCCTGCTCGCTGCCTGGTCGTTCGCTGTGTGCTGTTTGTCTCCGGCAATGGCCATAGCTCTTTGGCTTTGGCCAAACCCCTGCGACGGATGACATGTAAGACCAGTGCCGAATGACTAATTGGTCGCCGTAATGGTCAAGCCCGGTCGGGCCAGGTTGGGGCCATTAAAGCAAAGCTCTGCACGGTGATCAGACACTCAATGTTGCAAGTTATTGGGCACACTGCGGGAAAAACTTTGTAAAACCATACGTTTTGCTTAGTAATTTGCAGACAAATTTTACAAAAGTTTGGTTCCACTTAACCTACATTTTTTTGTAAATGGGCAGCATTGTCAGGGTTGCTTTGAAGCAACAAAAATAGAATTGGCATCATTTACACTGCTGACATTATACTAAGGCTTTTTGGAGCTTGAATCGAAGTTTTGTAACGAAAAATAAAATGAAAATTATTAAATTAATTAATTTGTGTTACAAATATTACTCTATTTAATGTTAATAATATGAGTTAAGCTTGAATTTCGCCGGTTTCTCCCACTGTCTCGCTGCAGTTCGTCAAGCCATTCACACACGATTTAGCGTAGTCGCCCCGGGGCTTAGGAGGCCGGTGACGAGGAACGCGGTTCGGGGGCGGAGTCGGGATCTTGGGGGACACTCATGTGATGAATTTGCCGCCAAGGCGCCGCCGCCACTGACGCTTGGGTGGTCAAATGGGGCTGGGCGCAACTCCTGCGGCTTAAATGTTTCCCCCAAACAGTTCGTTTCCATTCGATTCCACGGCCGCCGACTGGCGAACGACTAAATTATTCATTGCAGGATTTATGCAGCCGGCGGCCCAAATCACTTTCGCTCATGCTCAAGCTCAAGATTCAAGACTCAAGACTGAAGCCCGCCCCGAAATCATGAGCTGCTAGCCAACTGCCCTGCCCTCCAGTTGTTTGCTTTGGGTTCAGAGCTCGGGCAAACATTTGCCACAATTAATGCACATGACGCCGCTTAAACTTTGACTTGACAAATGGAGTTAACTCCCCTCCAGGAATTTTGGTCCACTCTAAAAGCCGGGGTACTCAGACATGCACTTGTAAAAAAGATAGTGAGTGCTATTTCATAGGACATATTCAAATTAATGAATAAATTGTATTTATTTTGTATTTTGTGAGTAAAGGAAAATATTTTCTAGAGAAGATTTTGGCTCAGTATTTTTACAATAAATCCACCTAATTTATAGAATTCGCATACAAATTGCGCTAAGTGTGGGTAACTCATTACGCGGATCCTGGGACCTGCCATCATCAACCAGTCCGGACGCATTTGTTAGCCGGCGTAGTCTGGTAGATGACGCCTCTGTTGCCATTGTTGTCTGATGATGAGGAGCAGAGAGGGCTGAGGGGAGGGGCAGGGGACCTGGAGCAGGCCAGGATGAGGGGCAACGCCCACCTGGGCTGCCGTTTAATGGCCCAGGCAAATGGGGGCTAGGCGCGGCTTGGCTCGGAGCTGTCATCGTCTGGCATCTGCATCTGCATCTCCCCGTGGAAGTGGCTGGCTGCTTTCTGGGCTTTTTATCTGGGCCCGGCCAGAAGCACGCGCCAGGCTGCATTGTCTGACTGACAAGGTGATTTAGAGAGTGGGGAGCGGGGATCTCCTTTATTGTTATTGAAAAGCTGGCAGCAAGCACTTCAGCCACTTGGCCGATCGCGGAAAGGTCGAGGACGTGCAGCTGCCAAGTCCAAGTCTCGTTTTTAGACCAGAGCCAACATTAAATTACTTTCGCCATTTTATAGGCCTTGTAAAAAATTTAGTTTAAAAATTACTAAAGGAAAGGCAACTACAAAATATTGTATATATTGTGTAGGAGTCTGTAAAAAATCAGCAATTTATTTGTATTTTTCTAGTAGACATTGCAAGATATTTGGAAATATTCAAAAAAAAATTTTAACATTTCTAAAAATAATTACATTACAAAACAACAAATTCTTCGGTTGATTATTTTTCAAAAATTACGAAAACATTTTTAAACTGTTTAATTTATTTTTACTGTAAGTTAACTTCTGCAATTAAATTTATGACAATTGTTAAAAAAATATTATCCAAAATATGCCGAAATGCCTAATTCTTGAATTTAAATACAAATTACGGCCCTTTTCATGCGATTCAACTTTGTGACTCCTATCACCCAGGCCAGCGTTATGACCCAATAATATTTAAAATTATGACTTCAGTTGGTTATTTCGGCCTGCCACACATTTCGGCTATCGCAGCGGGGCAATCGCCTTGCAGCTCCACAAAAAGAAAGAAAAAACCACAGCGAATTGCGACGAAACCTTACCCCGCCAAAATCATAATCAGACGCTGGCCATTTGCCACAGTCACCCACAAAAGACAACTTCCTCATTGCCGCCAAACGCAGCGGCAGCAGCAGATGCAGAAATCAAAGGATCGGGTGTTGCATAAGAGGGCTCCGGGGTGGTGGTGCAACTTAAACAGAGTTTAGCATTAATTTGCAGGCACCCAATGCATTTCCCGATCCCGATCCAAATTCAGCCCAACGCAAAGTTATGAATGAAAACGAGGCGAAACAGAAATAGAAATTGCATTGCATTTTGCCTGGCAAATGAAAGAGCGGCGTCTTTGAGGGCAGGAAAAAGCGCAGGAGGCAGGAGGGGATTGGGATCGGGATCGGGGAATCGGGATTGTATATTGTGGGTGATCGCCGATCCAGGGGAGGCATGGCAATTGTCTGCGGCTAAAATGAAAGGCATGAGTGCCTGGCAAATGATAGACAGCCGGCTGACTAACTGACTGCCTGACTGACTCCGACTCCATCTGGAATATGCAACTGCAACTGCAACCAGCAACCAGCAACCAGCAACATGCAACGGAAGCGCAAAAATAGCAAAAAATGCCGGCGTTTACTGGAAACCTTTAGCTCGCCATAATTTGTTGAACTTTCGGCGGCGGCGTTTGACTTATTGCCTACTGATTCGCAGGCAAATGGCCAGTGTGTGGGTGCTGGGCGCATAAACAAATTGCAATTTAGTGCGGCACAGGATGCAGCTCACCTCTCCGCCAGGTAACCACCAAACCCATGGCCACCGAGCAGCAAACACCAAGCCACCCATTGCCAGGCGCCAGCTGCGCCGAAGAGAAAGTGAATGTTTGCTGACGTTTGACAGGTTCATTTGACACAGCCGACCCATGTGAAGGTTCCCAGATGGCCTCACAAAGTGTTTTCTAAACGGATTAAAGATCTCTCTGAAAGTGCAGTACAATTTTGGAAATTAAAGCTGTCTGAATATTTATTTTTAATTTCTCTAAAGATGAAATTATATTTGGAAATCCAATTCAACAGAAATAGAATATTTTCTAAAGATCTTTAAGATCTCTCTAAGCTTGCGGTACACTTTAATTATTAAAATCTGTCTTTAAAAAAATCTGAATATTTATTTTTAATTTCCCTATAAGATGAAATAATATTAAGAAATCTAACTCAACAGAATTAGAAAACAGAAACTAACGAAACAGAATATTAGGATTTTTAGAGAACTCTAAAAATATACAATATTTTGAAAAAAATATCTTTCAACCTATTTGAAATTGTTATAAAACCTCTACAAAAATATTAGTTTTTTTACAATATCTTATTTCAATCGAAAATCAGGCCAGTCGGCAGGCTCACAGATAAATCATGCCACTCGCCATTTGCAACATCAATTGCTAAATGGCCAACGCCCGTTGTACCGGCTGATTTCCGCCTTGGGCCAGGCCAACTACATTTTAACCCAATTAGAGAACAGGTTGGCACCTCCGCACATGCCGAAATATGGAGCAGTCAATATATTGGCGATCTCAAGATCTTATCAGTGCGGATACCAGCATCATCTTGTCAACCGGGCGAGGGCGAATGATCGGGAAAGTTGTGCTGTCAGCAGATAGGGAAAAGCGCATTTAATTACCGCGATCTCTCTGGGGGACAGGGGACCATAACTCATGATATCGGGGCTCTGGGGGAAGAGTGGAAAGCACACATCGATAATGGTGACACATGGCTATAAAGATATCCCACATGCAGATCCAAACCGATTGGATTGGATTGGATTAGGTATGATAGCGCCCTGCGGGAATGGAAACCTCTTCGCGATCCCCTGGTGGCGCCACTTGTCGTCGAGCAAGTGGGTCAGTGGAGCTCTCTAGTGATTTGTGGGCTGCTTACCTGCAAAGAAAGGAAAATGGCGAAACGAGTGAGTAAAGCAATTAAGCGGCAGCCGCCATAAAAGAAGCTTACAGATACTTGGCTCCACTCAACTGGAGATAGATTTGCCAAAACCAAACATGACACGAACATAGACAAGAATGCACACAGAGAAAATTAGATTACTATCAAAAAGCAAGATCTATTTCTATAAATTGTAAAATATTAAAAATATAAATTTTATTGTGACCAAATTTCCCTTTTATTTATTTCACATTTAAAAATATTAAATTTTCTTTCAAAATAAAATGTGCAAGAAATATGGATCCTAAAAAATAACAACACTATTATGACTTACATGTTTTCCTCATCAAGAAAAAACGAAAAAAGAGGCAGAGTAACGAAGGAAAGTCCCGCATTAGACACAGATAATGCTGGCTTAGCCGTAATAAATCGCCCAGAACGAAATGAAAGCCAATTCAATCGTCCATGCAATCTAGAGAACACCATGATACCATCATATTTATCCCAAGCTTATATCACCGAAATGCCAAGTAATTAAAATTCAAAACTTAAACGGTTTACGGCCCATTAAAGTTACACAAAATTAAAATTTTATGCTTCGTGCTCAGAAATTAACATAATATCACAAACGCCAAATTCCTCCGAGAGACACGAAAACACAAACAAAAAGAACTCGACACATGAAAATATAAATTTTATGAGTCTGCATCTGTTGAATTTAATTGCTTCATTTGCGCCTAAGGTTTCGTGTGAGCTGAAAACATTTCTTTATGTCTTTTGCCACACTTTGGGATTTGGCTGTACAGTAATTGCCTGTCTTCTGCACTCATAAATTATGCATTTCAATGCAAATGCCATGGCGACTAATTGGTTTATATAAGCCGAAGATTAAGGTAAGTGAAGGAGAAAGGGGAGTGTATACAAAAGAGGGAACAATAACAATAATGGCGTAACGACAACTGCACGACATTGACAAATAAAAGGAAAGCATGCAGTCGGAATAACCAAAATGCCCCAAAAAGGTAAATAAAGAAGCGCATTACGCATACGCCACCGAAGTCGAAAGCAGCGATTGCGCAAGCGAGAAAAGGTTAAATAAAGATTTTACTCCAGTGTTTACTCTGCTGCACCTCGGAGCTCGCAATTAGAGGTGCTAATTAGGAGGAGGCGGGCCCACAGGTCACTCACCCACTCGAAACACGTCCAAAATCAGTGATAAGCCTCCCCGACCATTTATGTTTTTTATGCTCGCCGTGTGCTCCGCCTGCTAATGCCCACCGATTTGGCTTAATTTGATTTGTTTCGTGTTTCGCCTGCTGGCTGGTTTCGATTTGATTTGTGTGTCAAACATGATCGGCCAAAAGGTGCCGACAGATGTGTCTTTTCTCTCGACTTAATTTGTGCCACTTTTGGCTTCGCGTTTCTTTCCCATGTTCAGCAAATGCAAATGAATTTATGAGCATTACGTGCGCGTTTCGCCAAGCGTTTTACGATCGCTCATTATGGCGCTCGACTTGATTTCTGCAATTGGCAGCACTTTTTCACACTTAATTGCAAGTCGGGAATTTCAACCATTTCATTTTCATACCATTTCGATGGGAACTTCACGGGGGTAGATTGGAATTTCAGGTTATCAACTTAATGGAGTCACATAAATAAATGCTCATCTCAATAATTAATTCAAATGGATCGTGTAAATCAAAATTTCTATCGCCTCGAAAGTGTGATTCTGTAGATAAGGCCTTACGAAACCCAGTTGTGTGATGGGGGTCAGATTTATATGCTGGCCATAAAAATGAGTAGAAAAATGTGTACAAGACGCTTTGGCCATTAAGTCGAAATCCGAAATCCGAAATCCAAGATCCGAGCTTTTGTTGCGGCACCTGACTTGAAAGGCGTAACCGTAGTCTTTTTGTTCGTTTTTTTCGGTTTTCTGCCTTTCTGGGGAGGTCATAAAACCTGGCAGTGCCACCAAATGAGACTGTGCAGCCAGCCGCGAAGAGATAAACCTCCGTCGGCCATATCGAGTGGGTGTTGCTCGGCTTCAAGCTCCACAGACGTGCCAAAGATGAGGAAAAACGGAAAAAAATCAACAGAAAATATAAGAAACTAAACAGAAAACTAAAAACTAAAGCTGATCTTGCATTCGGAGGGGGCGTGGCACTCGCATGCGCGCCTCGTTTGTGGCCTACGTGTTATCACGACCAAGTCTCTCAGGCTCTTTCACTTTTTCCCCATCGCATTGCTCGCCTGTCCGCACAATTTGTTGCCCATGGGATATTATTGGCCCCGCAAGTAATCGTTCAATAATCGCAGTCGTCGAATCGCAGTGGAAAATCCATCCGCCATCCGCCAGCGAACTTGAGCCACAGTTCGGGTTACAACGATCAGCGGTGTAACCTTAGACTTGACTGGGGATCATTAAAATCATACGCCACGTTGGCCATCGCCATTTGACCGGCCGAAATAATGTTGTTAAAAAAGCAAATTCATTTAAATTACAAAGCCCCAGCGACATACAAATGAGTTTCAAGCTCCGGATTGAAGGTGAAGGTGAAGGCTGTGCACGGCAAAATAAAACTAAATCAAAGGGAAAATATAAAATAATAAAAAGTACTTACAACTAAATTGGTTTATGAAACAAGAAAAGGTCACAGAGTTTAAAAACCTCACTTAAAACTAAAATTCTATGTTTAAAGGGCCAAATAGCAATATTTTTTGTTTGGTAAAAATTTATAGATCTCCAAAGATATTACTTTTTAGTGGTTCTACACCCAAAAAAATCGATATGAAACGTAGATCGATTTTACATTATGTAATATCAATTTTAACTTTATATGAGGACCCGTATTTCATGTTGAAACGATATGCGTATTGCATTTCTAGAAATTTACATGCGCATATCGATTTAATTTGTGTGCATTCCTTCTTCCTTAGTAAGTATCAAATTACTAATAATATAATTGTTTCTTTCAGTGCCAGCTTTGCTAGCTAAAGCTGGCCAAAACAAAGAACCATCGGGTTTGAAATGGTCACGCTGATTGCCATTTTTTAATGACCCCACAGGGCGGGGCGTTAATTTCCCGGGCAAATACGCGCATTGGGAAACTGGTGCACAGGTCAGGGGCCCCGAAGCCAATCCGATGATGTGCGTTCGAATTAATTAGAGCGGCGGTACCTAAAGCAAACTCATAAATTCCGAACCATTCGAGTGTATAGACTCTTGTGTGTGTTTGACCCAGCCCCCTGAACAAGCGACTCTTTGTAATTTTTGACATGATATGCCGCACAGATTGTGTAGGAAATTAATAAGAGGAGAGAACGAGCCGCGATCATCGTGATGATCATTGTTGAGTCGATGACGATGATCTCGGAGCCGCTGGAGAACAAGTTGCCGGACTGGATACTACAGACTGCAGACTGCAGATTCCAGACGACAACGAGTTTTTCCGATTTTCATGCAGCAGGCGCAATCAGTGCTCATGATCTGTACATTAGCGTCGTGTGTTGATCACGCAGATTGCTCAAACACCAGACACACACATCAACAGACCGTTGAGTGATATGCCCATGGCTGGCGGGTTATAGCCAGTTTCCACTGGCCATATCGCTTTTTGGGCTCAAAACCCGGCAGACGCCCCTATGCAAATTCGGCACATTTTCTGCACTTTTCTGCAGCGGATCGGTTATAAAGTCATCGCTGTTCGGATATGCCATTATGCAAACACAATTTTCTGTTATTTTTAATTTGGAAATTATGCAAATTCACCCATACTGGCATTTAGCAGGTGGGCGTGAGTGAGAGGGGCGTGGCCGGAGTGAAGAAATGACCGACAAACTGGAAACTCGGGAAGAAAAAACATAAAGATAAATGCCGGTGATCAGAGTCCTGCAGGTGATCATAAATAAGTGATCGATAAGTGCTCACACTTTAGAAATTTGATTGGGAAATGTGATAATGTAATCTTGAACTTGGTTAAAAATGAAATACGATGTTTTAATAAATCTCTGAATGAAACAAAATTTACTTTATTAAAAAAAAAAAAAAAAAGATAGGAAATTTTAAATCACTCAAACAGCTAAAAATTTGTAATTTACACTTCTTTAATGAAATTATGTCGGTTATAATTCATTAGCCATAAGTTATTTATTGCATTTATACGGGTCATTATAGCCCACATGCTATAACGATGACTTATCGAAAGAAATAATCATAAATTTGCATTTTGATAGGAAAAGCTTTGCCTTTGGTCGATTCTCTTCATGTCATAATGATCTGCTTAAAATGTTATTATAAAATTGCCTTGCTAACCTTACCAATTAAGATAATAAAATGCCATAATTGCGGGACAGGAATTTTCCACTGCCTAAAGATCGGTTACCAAACCAACTTTGTTCTTTTTCTGTTTTTCGGTTATTAAACACCGCTTAAAGTTCTTATGTAAGCAACTTTTGTATTTGGCTTGAGCAAAGTTCAGATTCTCGCTTCTCATTGTTTGCTTTTCACGGCTGCTCACGTTTTCCTCTCGCTCTCTTTCAATTTTTTGTTGAACTTTTGTGCTAAACACAGAAAAGGCAGAAAAAAATAAAAATAACAAACCTGTTCGGCAGCATATTTTCATTGCTTTTTTCGGTTCAGAGAATTTTGCATGAGTTCAGCTCGGAGAGTTGAGTAAACACAATTCTAACGCAATTTGTTTTGTATTTGGCTCTGGCTTTTTGTTGCCAAACAGCTGTGTTTGCCCATGTTTGGCCAAAGGTAAACAATACTTGTGGGCACATGAATATTTAAACAATGTCCAGACGTTGTCGTTGTTTGATTGGCAAACGAAGAACGAGAAATCTGAGACAAAGAAACACTGCATTTTTCGAGTGGAATTTCCAGCCACTCCACTTTAGATGTGTGAATACTTTTATTATTATTATTGTTTTACACATGTATGCATTTTACAACTTTAACCCGAAGCAGAGTCTCAATGTAAAACAGTCGCTGACACCTGAAGGTTGGCCGTTCAAAAACTTCGTTACACCCAACTGCTTGATATTTATATGTGTGAATACAGTGCGTTTCAGAACTGTAAGACAGTTGGAAGTTTCAATGCCATAGATCAATGTCATCTTTGAGTCGACTAAAGTGGTTACAGAAAATATTTCAATTATAATAATGGGGCGAGTAGTTTTACTTCGATACACCTTTGAAATACTTAGATAGAAAGCGACTCGTAATAAAAATTCCATCGCTGCTATTGTATGGAAATTAAATAAACTTCCCCCTATTATAATTTCGAAACAAAAGCAAGTGAGAGCAATGCGGAAATCTATTTTTTCGCATTAAGACTGATCGATTTGCCATAGAACGAATGGCCTTTTTCATCTTAATTCTTGAGTCCATCGATAGGTATCCACTTATTTACTTAGCTATTTTTGGCCTTTATTTCGTTAGGAACATGAGCCAATCGAACTTTTTAAGTGCCTGAAATGAGCCATTATGGATAGAACGAAAATATACTGGGGCTTTTTTGAGGCGCATTTAATGACTCGAACAATAAAAGCAATTGTATGAATCACTGAGGGCAAAATACAAGTAAAAGTCAGAGAGCTCTTCAGTTTCTCTATGTCGAAAGTGTTCGCTAATGATAGTTATAACCTTGACTTCAGTTATAGGCCCACCCCCTGCTGTTAAATGCCGAAATGCGGCCAAGAAAATTAGTGATACCCCCGAGCCACTTGACTCCCGCTGATTTTGTATTTGCCATTTGCAATGACCCAATTCCGCTGACCGAGTCCACGGTATGGGGGATAATTAATCAAGAAATAGAGCTTTAGTTTCACTCGCAAAATGGGAATGATAAAAAAGGCGACCCGAATTTATAACGATCACATAAACGAACAACTGACGGCCATTGTTCTCGTACACAGAAACAAACTTTAATCTAACATCAAGTGGAAATTGGATTGATTAGAAATCTTATCGATTCGTACCTGAGATGATTAAACTCTATTCAAAACAAGAGAGAATGCACCGACTATCAGATACCCGTTACGTTGATCGGGCATAACTTTTTAACGAATGGTCCGATTTGAAAAATTTCTTCTACATTTCGATAGGTATAACTAAACACAGCAAAGTTGCATTTATACTTCTCCGAAATCCCTACGAGTAACGGGTATAATTATTAAAATTACCAAAAATGATCTCATTTATTATTATAATAGAAACTATGTACATATATCTTGAACATTCTTTATTTTGAGCTTAACTTTCCTGTATCGAAGCCATTTACTTCCGCTCCATTTAGAAAAGGTACCCATAGTTTTCTCTCTCTGCATCTTCCGAATAATAATCGTTTAGCATTAATGCAAATCGTGGACATTATGTCAGCGATCGGTGATTGCAGTCGACGAAAGCGAAAGTGTGTCAGCGGGATGGGTTTATAGGTGGCCATTAAGAGCAAGTGAGACGGCTGGAGACATCGGCGGAGCGTGAAAGATTCTCTGCAGGTCGCTGCACATGGGAGGGAGGGAGAAGGGGACTTAAAAGCTCAGAGCATGCGTGCCTGCTCAGTGAAATGGAATGGAAAAGTGGGAGGGAGAAAGGTGGGGTTTCATGTGAGAGAGCACGATCGACTGCAGTGACGACTTTCACTAGAAACGAAGTACAATAAAAGCTTGATAACATAACTTTTCACAGCTCTCCCGATCAACGATCATCACTCTCTTTTTCAATCCAACATGACTCACGATCTCTCATTCCATTCAATTTCTATCGATATTCGAGTATGTGAATAAATACATACATACATGGTGGAACTATACAAGGTGATCTCGTCGAGAGAGCTGCTCTCTTTTGAGGACGTTATTTGTGCCAGTCGTTTGTCAAACGTTGTCGAAAGAGGTTGTGTAGCGCTTTTTTTTCGTTGTCTTCTTCTTGATTGCGTACACAGAAAACGTTACATTTTGCAGCTTCGTTTTCTCTGTGTTTCTTGTTGTGTTATATTCTCGTATGTGTGTAATTAATAATTATAATTACTAATTATATAATTAGTTGGCCAAAAAAAAATGTTAAAAATATTACTATAAATAGTTTTCTTGACCTTATTTTATATTTAAGTAATTAATTTTTATACAACTATCTGAAGTATAAATTTAAATACAAAATTTTGCTTTAAATATTTCGTTTTATTTATTCCTGAAACATATTCTGTCCTGAAAGCGAATACAAAAGCAAAAACGAAGCGTGCGAATGAAATACTAGTTCTATCTCTTTCTAGCGCTTGTCTCTCTGAGAGCAGAGAGAGAGAGTGCTGAAAAATAACGTCCTCGGCAGAGCTGACGAGATCACCTTGTATAGTTCCATCATGCATACATATATGAAGTAAAGTACCCAACGACTATATACGTTCTAAGCGGCTTAAGTGCATGTCATAGGTATATTCCATATCCCACCCCCTCATCCGGCTGAGGTGGGCGTAAATTGCCAAAGCAAATGGCATTTCTGCAAGGAAGTTGTAAATCTGCTGCCAAATAGAATTGTGAGCGGGCCGAGTGCAAAAGCGTTCATTAAATCCCAAGTCCCACTGAAGCATAAAAAGAGCGAAAAATGTACGAGGCTCTTGACAGGTAGTCAGAAATAAATACCCTTTCGGAAAATATGATTTTTGGAAGTATTAACTTGTTGTTTATTCTAAAGTGAATTTTATAATAACTGGAAAAAAATTTTAAAAAAATTTCATTTAAATTATACAATCACCGATACAAAACACCCACTTTCTTCAGCGTCCCTATTAATTTTCCATCTTACTAGTCCGTAATTACCGATAAATACAGGTTTCATTTTATGAGCCATGTCATTAGAGTAATTAAACACATTACATGTGCACTTTCATTTAAAGAAGAAAACTTTATGCTCGTTTGAATATAATTTTATGTGCTGTTTATTCCTAACGATATTGTTTCTGTTTATTACCAACATTAATTGATGAATTTATACTTGATATGAAGTATTCAAGTTCCCAACTACCGTTTTGGTTAGGGTATACGACCAGACAGACTCTCCAACATTCATTGAGAAAAACCTTTCGGGACGTGCGTGCACAATACCCGGGTTTTACGACCTTCTGCGACGCCCACAACGAAGCCCGCTGCACTGAGAGAAATGCAATTAGAGAACCGTCGAGGACTTGGTGCTGAGAGGCCTTCCACAAACGTCGACAGACGTCAGACAAACGCCGACTGCCGGCCCACACACAGATCACTTCAGGTCTGGTCTGGTCTGGTTCTGGGATATGACTTCAACTTCAACTCAAACTTTAAGATCCCAGAGTCTGGGTGCAGGCAATTAGAGGGGAAAGACTTATGGCCCGGGTTCAGAGGTGCCAACTTGGCTATGTGCTTCCTACCAACAGTTCTTGAAAGTCTTTATGTATTATAACATAAAATTTAAAAAGGTCTTCTTGAAGTTTGGATTGTAGTTTAATTTACAAAACAAATAAAAGGATTTCAAAAAAACTTGTAAAATCTTCATAGCAGTTTAAAACATTTATAAACTAAATATTAAAATATTTATTTAACAATTGACTTGGCTATTTCCTGCGATCAACAGTTGACAGCACTGACTGGGTGAGGTAATGGCATTAACATCCAATTGGCCAATGAACCCGAACCCGTCGATTATGAAACCGAACTCTGGGCGGCGGTTAATTAGGCGAACTTCGTCAATTGCCTTAATTAAGACCCTCTGCCCTGCGGCAACGGAAGTGGAGCAGTGCAAAACTGACCTCTTAACTTTCGGGAATTTCAATTGGTAGCCACGCACACACATAGGCTAGTTATTTAGTATGTGCCACAGGCTAACAGGTCTGTTGGCCTTGTCGGCTTTATCAAAAAGTCAATAAATAGCTGCCGCGGAATCTTATCAACTCCTTGGCCGCACCATCGATATCTATTAGTATTTATTGAATAAACAAAATATGAAAGCCAGCACAGAGCCAAATAAATGTCACAAGAGAATCGATGAATCGATGGCAAACCGCAGAGCCCAAAAAGGTTTCCTCAGATCACAATCTTTAACAATATCGAATGAACAGACGACTCCCGTGGTGTTTGTGGTTGTGCGAGGTAATTCAAAGACTTGACCTGGACCCCGCCCCCTTGGCCATACACTTGTGTCCACAGATGAAAATTTCTTATTCCCCGTCTTGTTTGTTTGTCTTCGACTTGAAGAGCCAAACAAACACAAAGACGGAAAGGGCAAAAAGAAGACGGGCTGGTGACATTTGATAGTGCATGCGGTCAACGGCTGGCGGTATCTTTCGGCGGGTTGGGTTCTATTTATAGGTCGATGCAATCGGTAATGCCCTGGACATGCGGCCCGCAGATGGAGTCACGTTCGGAGGCCAAGCTAAATGTCAGCCACTTGCACAATTGGTTATCTTTCGGCTTTGCAGCGGATTCGCATTTTTAAGCTGGTGGGATTAGCGTAACAAGCCCATAAATGCCTCCGAACCACCCGACCGCCCAACGTGATTCATTCGCCCTACTCATGAGAACGTAATTGATACAACAAAGGCCATTTTCCGGATCCCGGTGCCCCTTATCAATCACTTGACTCACAATCTTAACCCTTTTGTAATCGGTACTCTGAGCTATTTGAAAACTACCCTTTCGGTTTCTTGAAGGTTGTCTAGTTATAGTAGAAATTATTATGATTATTCCTGTTTGAATGTAAAACATTTCTGAATACATTCTGAATTTAAATAAAATAAAAAGCTTTCAGATAAACAAAGTTTTAAATAAAAGTATCCTAATAAAGTTCGAATACATCTCCCGGTTAACCAGGGGTTAACTAACAGAGCTGTTAAGTTCATTGCTGTGTGCTTTTGTGCTAAGGGCAACGTTATCTAACATCCGCTGTTAGCGGGCGTGCAATAATAATAAAGAAAGTCAACAAAAGACACAATGCTTATGACTAACTCACTAATTGAATAAAAGCTCTCGGCGAGAAGGAAAACAAATGCAAATCGGCGTTACGATTTAAGTGGGTCAGCAAACCGTACGGAGCCACCCGAAACATAAATTGCAAATCTCAAGACAGACCTTTTCTTGGCCACACTTGTATGGTAATGTGGGTCAAAAGCCCGAAATTATGTATTATCATTAAATTTCATTACAACCGACTTTTCGAGCGCTTAAATAATGTCGAAAAAATTCGGACTGCGCCAAAGCGGAATGCAAAAACAAAGCGAACCCGTTACACCACCGCAATTCACGCAATGCCACCACTCAGTGGGTTGTTATTTTATTTTTCCCCCACTTTTTTATACAGTTATGGGAACGGAACGAAACGGAGTCGTCGAGCCACCAAATGCAATGGCCGCGGCCCCATCCCAAGCCCACCGAGCCAAAGAAAGCCAACTTGATGGTCTCTTCTTGTACGCATGTCCATATTCGGAGTTCGGAGTTCTTGGAGAATGCGTAGAATCTCCACACCGAAAGAAAATACAAGATTGGATTTATATTATGCATAACTGATCCTGACAGTTTGGGTTCAATGTGCAACGTCTGCCTTTGGTATAGAAAGTGTGGTAAAAGATCATTTTTTAAGAAATAATCACTTATGAGTTGGTTAGGAAATTAATAAAAATATGTTTTTGCTACGAAAATTCAAAATTTGTAAAATTGTGCCAGTAAATACGACTTCTAAACCTGAACGATAATTTTTTAAGAAATCCTTACTTATGAGTAAGTTAGAAAATAATAAAAATATGTTTTATCAACAAAAATTCAAAATTTGTAAAATTGTGCCAGTAAATGCCACTCATTTTTTCCGAAAAACCCAAAGTGATACATGCTTTTTTCTCTGTGCACCTCTCCACCCCGTTGACTCATGTCGTTTCTGCACGCAGGAGTTCAGTGATCCCGCCCCGCTTACCAAAAAAGTCCTCCCATCTCTCCGAGGTGTCCGAATCGGATTCTATGTCCATCTTGGTCTTCTCCGGCTGCTTGATTTACGAGTGCGTCTTGTTTGGCTTTGGCCAGGTCGCTCTCCTGGTTCGTCTCTAAATTTAGACAACGGTGGCAGAGCAACTGGCACTGAAGGAGGTCGTTATTATCGCGGCTGCTTCCTCGGCTGCTGCATTAGATATGGCCGGAGATACAGTATCTAAAACGGGCGGGCTGTGGCCAAATGACTTCACCCGGCGCAGAGCGGAAAGGCAAAGCTCAATCAATGGCCAGCCGATAAGATAAGCGCCCGATTTAACTTTAAACACTGGCACCGAACTGTGCGATTTTCTTTTCCGTTTTTCGCAGGTACGAGTACGACTATCTGGCTCTATTCACCACTAGTCGCCGATGTCGATATCTTATCGCGGCCCACGAAGCTCTGGGGCAGAGCCAATACAAATATCCAGCAGGTACGGAGGCATTGCGGCCAACAGCTGGTGGCCAGCGATTCGGAATGAGAATACGCGAATGTATCTCAACGTAGCGCTCAGTTCTCGGAACTTTCGGATGACTAAACCGGCTCGCGAACTTGTGTCTCAGTGGTTTTTTATTGGGTTTATTACTTTTATTTGGTCTAGAACAAATTGTGGGGCTCCTCCCTCACTGATCGCCGATCGCTGATTGAATTAATGTAATGGGCTGCTGCTCTACACTTGTTGTTTGGCGAAACGAAAACAAAACGAAAATTCACAATTCACAAATTGCAGATACAAGTATCTCGCGCTTCGCTGGTTTTCCAGTTTCTCCCGTGCAAATCACCTTCGCACCGTTACTTCTAATTGCGGCAAATAGAAAACACTCTCGTCTCACAGATACGGCTGCACATGCAGATACACTTGTGTATTTTCCGATATAATTTTTGATTTTCCTTTCTTTATTTTTTTGAACGGGCAGGGGGCGGTACACAGGCACACACACGCTCACTCGCTGGAACAACTCGATAGCTCCAGGAACGACATTTCCAGCGCGCGTCTCAGATCGCACTGACTTTACGAAAGGCCCCCAAAGTCGGAAGACCCGAACCAGCTCTCTTAGGCCAGCCAGTTCTTCTCTTAGCTATGCTATTGCAGCCGATCCAAAGATCGCGGAGAGTCGTCGCAAGTATCTTTGTATCTTGAAGTGCGCTCTCTTCGAGTTGCGAGACAAGAGCCACAGGGTACCAGCAGCAACTCCTAACAGTCGTGTGTGCATGACCGACAGCACCACCAAGTGGATATGATAATCCACTCGTAGTACAGCTCGACTGTATAAGGAAGAAAAAAAGATTTTTTTTAAATCAAGAGTACACATTTTTTTGATTAAAGGTTTTGAATATCTTTTGAGATTTTTATCGAGTTTAGTCTTTTTATGGTTTTTGATTTTATAGACATTGCCAGTAAATTTATTATCGTTTAACAGTGTTTATGATTAAAAGAATTAGTCGAGGAAGAACTTATAAAATAAGACTATTACTTTTAACGGTTTAAGTGCCGTTTTCTCGCCCGCCTGTTAAATTTAAAGTAGGGTTAAAGCTCTGATTTCCCATACGATATAAAGGTTTTAACCCTACTTTAAATTTAACAAACGGACGAAAAAACGGCCCTAAAGATGGCAATCGCATGAAGGTCTTATGGAATCGCTTAAACTTTCATATTCTCTAATATCTTAATTTCTGTATAAAATAAGATTAAGAGAAATTAGAATTACTAAAAACAATGACCGACAATAAAAATAAAGAAACCTTCAATACATTAAAAACTAACGAAGCTATAATTTGATATTTTTTTTCGCGATCGTTGCCATAGCAACTATGTGATAAAACTCATATTCGAAATTAAAAATTTAGAAATATTAAAAAAAATTTGTTTTTATGTTTTTCAAGGCATGACTCTTATGAATGGTATGAGCCATGACCGAAGTAATTCATAAATGAAATATTCTTTGATATATTATTGTAGCTATCCAAAGTCCCCCAACGACTTACTTATGCACAGGATAACGCCTAGAAGGAGGTGCAGAGGAGCCGGTAAATGGAAGTAAAAGAACACAGCCAATGCAACAAGTAATGCCACGCCCACCAAACCAATGATGAAGGACAACAGAATGGCCCAGCACATATCCTGGGGGAATTGAGTGGGGATTGGGTTAGAAAATCGAGGATTAGGGTCAATACTCCAGTGTCCACTCACCCACATGGTGCCGAAGAGCAGAAATACTTTGGCCAGGGCGTAGATGAGGGCGAAGACCATAGCTAGGGTCATGAGCATTACATTGGCGTTGCCCGAAATCAGCTCGAACAGACCCACAGAAAAGATAACCACGGCCAGGATCATCCCCGTGAAGCCGATGAAGATGCAGCCGATGTAGAGCGACACATAGCCGCAGAACACGCGCAGACACATTTCGATTTCCCCTGTCTTTTGACTAGAAATTACAAGCACATACTTCACTAGAATTTTGAATTAAATTTCGACTTTCAAACGGGGCACTTTTTACATGTTGACATCAAAAACAAGCTCAATATTAGAGTTATGATTAATAATTTCATTTCCTTAAACTAGAAATTACAATCCCATAATTTACTACAATATAATTAGATGCTGACATCAAAAAACGAGAAAGGAAGCGAGCCAGACGAAGTTTATATACCCTTCCACCTCATTCCTATTAAATTACAAATTACAAAAATATGAAATTTAGATTTACTTGCGTATTTGTTACTACATTTTTACATTAACTTTTCAATCCTTCTTTTTTTTTGTTAAATTAAATTGGAAATTTTAAAATTTAAAAAAAAATGTATATAAGAAAATAGAAAAGAATACATAAAAAATTAAGGAAGCAACTATATAATATAAATTTATATATATTAACAAAATTGGTTTTTATGTTTATCAAGTCATGACTCTTATGAATAATATGAGCCATGAACTAAGTAATTCATTAGCCAGGAAGTGACTAAGACAGCTCAATAAAAATTCCGACTGTGAGGGTATAAACTACCCTAGAATAAATCATATTAATCACATTAATTCAATTCTTTTATGTACATATTTATAGTTTAAACTTTTTTGTTGCTAGTACTCATTTTAAAAATTGGCGCTCAAAACTCAACCAGCTGTTTCAGTGATGGAACTTGTCTGCTATCGATAGTCAATCTAAGACTGGCCAAAACCCTCGCCAAACTATCGTTTCCAATTAGCATCCATCCAACTAACTGAAGAATCTAGTAAATAATGGATATAGCCGGTGCTCCGCCGAATAAACGAGCACGGAAATCGCCCAACCTGGAGGAGGACAAGGACATCACTGGCATCCGGGCCATCCTGTCCGATGAGTTCGACGAGGACATACCACTGATCCAGGCGCACAGTTGCCAGCTGGAGACGAAGCAGCAGCTGCAGGCGGTCATCCAGGAGCTGTCCCAGAAGCTGCCCCACTTCCAGCACCTGAAGCGAGTCCAGGATCGCAGCGTGCTCATCTGTCCCAGCTCGGAGATCGAAGTGGCCAAGACCCTGGAGCAGCACCTCGAACAGTTCGCCTTCTCCGAGCACGTGCTGCGTGCCTTGTGCCAGGGAGTCCGGGTGGTGGAGGTGCCGCAACGGATGCCCCGGCTGCGGGTGCAGTACGAGAAGACCCTGAAGCACTGGCCCTGCAAGTTCCACCCCAATCACTACTCCGAGTCCCTGCGAAATGGCAGCAACTTCAGCTCCTCACAACGCGTCTTCCACAAGAGGATGGCCCAATTGCTAGTGAGGCTCTCCCGGAATGTGAATGCCAACCGGCCGGTCGGCATCTGCGTGGATCCAAGACAACTGAACATTGTAGCCATCGCTGGAGCCGCTGAATCTTCTAGTCCGCACGAACATTGCTGCATGCTGCTGGTGGATTTTGTGGCCCGAAGTCAAGAGGGAGGAGCCACAAGGGTTGAGTTTCCATTCACCGAGGATTCCAAAGAGCTGGAGACCACTCTGCGGGGCATTCCCAAAGCCTACTACGATTACCTGATCAAAGATGAACAGTACAAAGACCTGACATTCGGAGCAGAGAAGTCGAGGGATTGTAAGGTAGTGGATCCCGCTCAAGGAGCCGATAACCTGGCCAAATTCGGACCCTATCTGTGCACCGGCTACGATGTCTATCTGCTGCAGGAACCCTGCCTCATGTGCTCCATGGCCCTGGTCCACAGCCGGGCGAAAAGGGTGTTCTTCCTGCGCAGCTCGGAGAACGGAGCTCTGGCCACGCGGTTCCAGCTGCACTCGGTGCGGGAACTCAACCATCACTACGAGGTGTTTCAATTCACCACCAAGGAGGACGAAGACTTGACGTAACGTTTAACAGACCTTGTTTTAATAAAGAAGATTTATAGAATATCCTCGATTTTGGGCGTCGTTCTGGCCGTCGACTGGCGGGTGGGCGAGGACAGGAGGCCCAGCAGCTGGCAATCGGCCTCCAGGATGGTGATGTCCTTGGACGAGCCCAGGAATTTGGTGGACAGCTCCAGGTCCTTGACGCGCAGGCGAACGCGGGCCCCTCGCACATAGTCACTAGGGGAAGAGGTGGATTAAACACTTATAGAGACACCGGATTCTTTTGAACTCACCTGGCATTCCGAGATGGGCGACTGCAGACGCAGTGGAACTTCCAGCCAAAGTCTATGTACAGGTCATCGCCCACCACATGGAAGATCTTGCCGCTGACCACTTTTCCCTCAGCGTTGCCCAGCTGCTCCAGAGATCGAAAGGTTATTACATAAACAAGGGGATTACTTGGATCGAACTCACATCTATTAGCTTGGAGTTGCGGAGCAGGGAGGCGAAGGTCTGGTTGTCCTCTGGTAGCTGAGCGGGCGTGGCAGGAGCCGTGTACTTGTCGAAGGCACGGGCGAATCCTCCCTTGCTGCTACCAATCTCCGCCGGATTCTCCACGGGAGTAGCTCCCTCCGCCGGTTTTTCCGTTTCGCCGCTGATTAATCTCACGGCCACTGGCATATGATGGCGGCGGGTTAGGGAACCCATCTGGATACCGGATCTGCCCAGTTTTTGCAGCAGCGACATCGCTTTAATTTAATATTTTAAAATAAATATCCACAAGATTCAGGCCAATTGGAAAAACAAAGAGGAAGAACTGTATCGATAGACCGCAAATCGATTGGCAAAACAGCTGGCCCAGCACATCACTAATCCATAATACAAAAAACACGCTGCCGGCATTTATTTATTACGAAATCGGTTGTAATTGACTATTAAACTGCAAAATGATCCAGCAACAGCGCCAAAGAATCGAGGCCGCGGTGACGGAGATGATCGACGACATGGACAAGACGCACCTGCGCAAAATGCAGGTAAGTGGAGTCCTCTGGTCAGAGATTTCCGAAATTGACTTACTTTTCATCCAATCCCAGAACGAGATGCATTTGTGTGCGGCCAAGTGCTGCCAGGATGGAACCTCCAGCGTGGACAGCGTTCAGAGATGTGTGGACCGGTGCTCCACGCCCATGACGAGGGCCCAGAATTACGTGCAACACGAACTGGGGGAGTTCCAGGGCAGACTCCAGCGTTGCGTCATGGTCAGTACCCATTGCATCAACTTGTTGCTCTAGGGAACCCGTAGAAAGGGCATCACAATAGCCTCCATCACATAACCAAGACTACTAAGTCGCGACTCTGAATATAAAACTTTTTAGACGAAATAGTTATGATTATATTCGTTAAATGGCGTAAGATGGATTTCACATATTAGTCGACATCTAATTAATTTATTTTTAAAATTCATGACAAAAAATAACTAAACCAAATACCCTTTAACAGCAATGCAACGACGATGTGAAGGTGAAAATGCCGCCCAATCCCAACGAGGATCAGATAGCCAAGTACACCGACCAGTTCGAGCGCTGTGCCATCCAGTGCGTGGACAAGCATGTGGGCCTCATTCCCGGCATGATGAAGACCATGAAGGCTGTGCTCTCCAAGGGACCCGAGAGCATTCCCCAAGTCTAACTCAACCTGCATTTACTACCTAATTAGTTGTTGAACTCGATTACTTTTAAACCGTGCAATGTTGGCCATCGCTGGAGTCATTTTACATTTTGCTTACACTTTTAAGAATTTAAAACACAATTTACCTTATTAGTTGTTGAAAGTCTTAAGTACCGATCCAATGTAGTGTTAACAATCTCTGGAATCATGTCAAATTTTGCCATCATCTAAACAAAAATACAAATACTTTGTACACCGAAAACTGTCATAGCCACATTTAGTTTTGTTATTTCAAAATTGTTCAAATTCCGAATAGTAATGGTGGAGCAACAGAAGAAGCGTTTGGAGAACGCCATCAGCGACATGATCGAGGACATGTACCGCACCCACTTGCGCAGGATGCAGGTAAGTTGGTCTCCAGTTCGCTATGATGAACTTCTGCTAAGAATGATGTCCCCAAGTCTACGATGCACCGCTGTGCCGCCGGTTGCTGCGATGATGAACGAGGCACGCTGGAGAGCGTTCAAAACTGCATCGAGAAGTGTGCCGGACCTCTGATGGATGCTCAGGACTATCTGCAGCACGAGCTGGGCCAGTTTCAGAACCGCCTCCAGAATTGCGTCAGGGTAGGAGGAGTGTGCTTATAATTCGGCTTAAAGCCTTTTACGGTATCGTAGTTACACCTGTACAGTAAAAGGGTATATTGTATTCGTGCAAAAGTATGTAACAGGGAGAAGGAAGAGTTTCCGACCCTATAAAGTATATATATTCTTGATCAGGATCACTAGCCGAGTTGATCTAGCCATGTCCGTCTGCCTGTCTGTTTGTCTGTATGAACGCTGAGATCTCGGAAACTACTACGGATTAACTAGACATATTCTTGGGTTTCCTACACATCGCAAGCTTGTTTCATCCGAGCGTCACCCCCACAGTCGCTTTAAAGGGCTTTTAAAAACGCCTGGCGCCCACATCTTTACAGATTTTGGAATAGTTTTAAAACCATTTTATTGTGTTTTTTAATACCTATAGAACTGTAAAAGAAAATTTTAAAATCGGACAATCTATTAAAAAGTTATGAGCAAAATGAGCAAGTAGCTTTGAAGGCTACATATATCCATCTCCCTCGCACTCCCTTTAGCAGGTATTTGATAGTCGAAGTTGTCGACTATAGCGTTCTCTCTTGTTTTTGCCTGAATCCATCCAACTGCCTTCAAAGTGTGCATGTTGTTGATCATCTGGTGGCGGGCAAATTCTATAAAATTTACAAAGCATTTATGTTACTGTGTAAAATCTTCTGCACTTATAATTTTATTAGGGGCTTTTGGTATTGGTGTAATTGGTATAATAATGTTATATTGTGTACTTGAAAAGAACAAACATACATCAGAGTTCATGTAGAACCGTTTCGAATCTTCTGCTCGTTATGTTCTTAAATATAGTCATGGAAGATATTGTAGAAACGATCGTTCGTTTGACTCAAATATTTCTTTGTAAAGAAATCATATTTTTATTAACAAGTGCATTTAAATATCTTTTAAAATCATTCGGTTTTTTATTTTTAAAGATACTTTATTATATGTGTAAGTAAAAGGTTAGTTTATTTTACTAAGAAATATTTTAAGATAGCGAAAGCAAAGCAATAGTTTATATTACCTTTTCCTCTTCCGAACTGTATATTCGTAAGCAATTTGCTATTTTTTTTATGAAGTGTTTTATTAATACTGGTAAAAAAAAAAAAAATAAAATTAAAATTTTAAAGATTTTTTTGAGCAATAACCCATGATGTGAGTTATTGAATTGGCAGGTTATACATCCTTAGAAAAACTATCAAAATGTAACAGTTTTGGGAATTGCATTGCGAAATATTACAACGTTTGGAATCTTTAGTTTACCAATAGTGCTGCAAGGTTCGGTAACCGAATGAAGTCATCCTTTCTCCTTTAATTCGTCTGATAATCCCCAGGATTGCAACAGCGATGCCCGTTCCCGTCTGCCCAGCAACCCGAGTGACCGGGACATGTCCCGATCCCAGCACATGTTCGAGAGCTGCACGAGCGGCTGTGTGGACAAGCATATAAACCTCCTGCCTGGGCTGCTCAAATCGATCAAGCAGACGCTGGACAGAGGTCCTCCCAAGAGATCCCGCAACATGGACGCCTAACCCGGTGGCCAATTTACGATTAAATACACCGGTAGAGGAGTTGCAAATGATACACTTATTTATTGAATATTTTTGGTACAGCTAACACTAAAGATACACTAAACGAAACTGTGATCCGGGGAGGGCTTATCGGAGGAAGGCTTATCAGCGCCCACGTGGCCGTCACTCTGCCTGTTTGAACTCCAAGCTCCCGGATCTTCTTGGGCCCTAGCTCATTAAATATCTAGTAATAAAGATTCTTAGTAATATGCAACAATACGAGCAACTATATTTGGGGTTCTGGCTCTGGGTCTACTGCTCGTTCTGCTTCGTCCTCACGCCGTACTTGCTCCAGAACGTGACCTTTGCGGTGGTCTTCTTCTGGTTGTCCTGGAACACGGAGCACGTGTCGAAGGGCGGACAGTAGAGGTGCAGGGACACGGAAGTGTCCGAGTGACTGGGGTTCTCCACGCGATGCAGGCCCAGATTGTCTATGAAAAACAAGAACCAAATCCAGTAAGTATTAAAGCCCTATTTTTTCGTAAATTCCCATTTCCTCACCATTTATGTAGGCCACATCGTTGACTGCAATGGGTGTCTCACCGATCTCCACCAGCTCTCGGCTATCGATCTCGCCATCGGGATGATGGGATCGGCCGGTGTCCCTGGCCGATCTATTGGGGTACTCGTAGCGCTTCTCGCGGAGATCCCCCTTCAGCATCTTCATGAAGCAGTGGGAATCGGCATGATCGTGCACGGATGAGCCATGTCCTTCGCCCCAGCAGAGGATCAGCAGATTGAACTTTCCATTGCCAGCATCCACCAGATTCCGGGTGTAGGTGTAACGATCGAACTTGGCGTACTTGCGCCACTCCCGCGGATTCGACTTGTAGGTTAGCATCAGGTGATTCACCATCTCGATGTTGACGTAGTTGGACTCGAACTCCCGGTGGAGGGCAGACACCAAGTCGGTCAGGGAATCCACCGCGGGTCCGTACTTCAGGGGCTTCTCCAGAGCCTGGTAATAGCTGGTTGCCTGGCGCAGGTACTTCTCCTGGTCAACCTGCTCGATCTCTGAGTCGATCTTGGACAGGGACATTTTGGGCTTGCTCTGATTAACCTACGATTCGAAGGGAAACGGAAGATAAGATCGTGCATCAGTTAAGGTGGAAAGTGAAGGGCGTGGAAAACTACCTATTCGCTCTATAGAGTTCAATTCTCAATTGATTTAGATGAATTACGTTTTAAAGTCGATGATCGCTGCTGATAGCTAAAGGCTGTCGATATGGCTATATATTCCGACTGCGGTTGCTGCTGGAAAATATTGAATTGTTTCGAGTAATCGCACACGCTCCTCCTTGGATCGCAAAATTCGAACTGAACTGAGACACCCCGATTTCCGAAGATTTCGCTCTCCTGTCCGGGCTATAGATTATATAGTCAGATCGGACGTAAGTCGTAAGTCGGAGGCGCAAGTCCGCAGCAATAACAAAAAACAAGAAGTCGCCGGCGGTAATCGCCCAGCCCCTTATCAATAGGAGATTCTGCCAATACCCTGGGCTATATACAGTATATGTCTATATAGATGGACCGAATGTTGCCAGGAGGGGCTCAACAGATGCGCCTGAAATTCTGACAAGAGGTTAACGGCGTTCTAATGGCATCGTTTTGCGAATAAAAAACAAATTTACTTATTTATACTCGTGCCCAAAAATATTATGCGATGGGGACATCTCGTCACTGATAGTGATAGCTAGTTGAATCTGGTTGCTGACGCATTTTTTCAAGATCTACGGGTAGGACAAATCTTAATTGCGACATTTTTTTATCAGCCTAGACGGTCAGGGACTTTTTCTGAAGCGTAAATCTATATTGCTTCAAATTGCCACGAAAACAGAAAACTTTCTCCGAAATTGGTAGAATTTTTATCGACAAAAGATTCAGGTATTATTAGTTCTATTAAAATATTAAAGTTTATTGCCTACTTTTAGGTTTGTTCCAGATTTCTTTTTTAATTGCCTTTCCTGATTTAAACGATTTATTTGAGGAATGTGACGATGCATTTGAGATCTCTTTGTGATTCAGGAAGTTCATTAGTGACTAACACACTGACCTTACTTTCTCCATCAAAACAACTGATTAAAGAAAAGGGTTCTTCATTGTTCTCTTACAGAAGTTGGGAGTCTGAATAGCCAAAAATATATGTATTATATAACTTTGGGAAAAAAGAAAGATAAAGAAAACACTTTCCATCTTGGCTGCAATGGGCAGCAGTGAACTTGCATTATAAGTAATAACTTTTTTACGATCCCCAAGCTTCAAGCCCCGTTATTAAATATTTTCCCCCTAGTGCCACATCAAGGTGTTTCGGCTTGGTATTTGAAAAATGTTTTGCAATGGCCAAAAAGCATAAAACTGCCAGCTTGGCAGCCAACTTTCGCAACAGGTTAAGGCCAATAGCAAAAGTCAAAGCAAAAACTAAAAGCTGCGAACTGCCATTTGTGTAAATATTAAACGAAGCGAACAAATAGTTTGGAAAATTGGTGGAAAGCCTGAGGCGATTTTCGAACCAGTTCAATAAACTGAGAGTGCAGTTAAATTTTCTAATTTTCAAACTGTTAGGCCAAGGAAAGGGGTTTTGTGGTACTCGATAAGGATAAAGGACTTACCATTTTGTCTTTGTAGTTTCACTTTTTTATTAGCTATATGAACTTGATAATTTGGTCTGATCTTTGAAATTCACTTTTTAAAAAATACTTTTGAATCAGGACTTGGACTTGCACTTTTTTCGAATTTTCACCGGGTAGTTGCCACTTGGATGCGCGCCGCCGTGTTTGTGTGCCTGTTTTGGGTATCTTTCACCAATTTATGGAGATCTTGGCCAGCAAAGCCCCCATTTCCACTCAAAACGCAATTCGAGTCACAAAAACGACGCCGGCAGAGGCATCGCAGCTCGAATGGCATTTTGAGTGCTTTTCGAAGTCGCGAGCCAAAACTCAAACCCCAAAGCGGTTTCACTCGCCCAACTTGGCTTGTTGTTGTTTGCTCAGTTGGCCAGGCCCGAAATTTATGCTACCACTGCCATGTCGATCCGAGGTTGAGCGGCCAGATATTTCAATACATTTCTCCCCCGGACCAACTATTAATTATTGAGTCGTGCCGTTTTTTGTATTTTTTGTTGGTCTTGGCTGGTCTTCTTTCGTATTTGCGTTTTTGGCCGAGAGAAATGGCCGGGAGCCTTTTGTCATAGCCACTCGACGGAATTCTCTAGCCAAAGTTTGGCCTGGGGTCAAAATGATGAAAGGTTTTATCAAATTGCTTTGAAAACCCACATGAATTGTGTGTCAAGTACTGGTTGCCAATATTTATTTTGCTCGAAACACTTGGAATAACACTATTTCTATTATTTTGAGTGGAAATACATTCGCAGTTTTTGTCCTAATAGCACAAAACTGACTTTTTTTTAAATATCGAAAAACATTTTTAACTTAAAATTTATAAGTTCATATTGCAATTTAAATATAAAATTTTTTAAATACTACGATATTTGTAATCATATTTCTTTTTTTTTAATTTATTTTAAAACCATTATAATTGTAAGTGTATCTCAGAGATGTCAGATATTTTTATTGCCAAACCATTGCCTGATTAACATATTCAATCAGTTCGTGGCTTTCTAACCAGGTTTATTCAACTTTGAACTATTCTTTCGCATACCTGGCCCTCTATGTAAATTATTTGCATATTCCCAAAACAATTTAGTACAAACATTCGTCTTTGTTTTTTTGGGATTTTCGCCTTGAATAATGCAGCTAATAACAATATCAATGACCGACTGGGAATCAAAAACAATATATTTGTCAACCATAAAAGTGGGAATTCTCAACCTAGAATAATATTTACTTATTTGAAAGAAAACAATTTATAAGTAGAATTCTCAACCTGAAATAACATGCACGCGTTTGAATGAATTTTTCTTATCAGGGGAAGACGTTTTATACGAACAAACAGAGGCCAAAGGCTCCAGCTTGTAAATTAACGGAAATACATTTGCTCCAATGCTCAAGTATTGGTCTTATCATTTAAAATACAGAATATTTTATTTAGATTTTATGTAAATCTTTAGGGAATTTACAATCTTACACTTTCTTATATTTATTTTCCCATTAATTTCATTTGATTAATTCACAATTTCACTTATGACTAGATAAAATACATGCAAATAATGATATACACACATTTTTGGTTTAAAAATTGGACTCTAAATGCTTTTCAAGCTAAATTAATAAATGTTTCAGAAAATTCAATGTTTCAACTTGAGGCCTCGATAAGCTTTTTTAATGCGGAGTTGGAGAAATTTTAGAGAATGCCGCAGGCTAATCTTCATCGTCCTCGGACATATCAAATTCGTCATCATCAAAATCGATTATCTTGAAAAAACCAATTAGAATTATAAATTGTCTTATTTATATTTAATAAGGGTGCTACAAACCTCACTGTTTAGTCGCTTAAACTCTGAGATCCCAGTCAAATCCTCTAGGTACTTGGCTGTTTCGAATGTTTTGAAGAGGAATGCATTTCCTTCTTTCTTATATGCATTTAAAACGGGCTGGAAGAAATAGATTTGTATTTAATTATAATATAATATTTAAAAGCAGCGATTTAGGAGGAAATTCTTACCGCTGAGCATGCGATGCACTGAGCAAACTTTTGAGTAGCGGGTAAAATATTTTCGTAGTTGCAAAGCATTCCTCGGATGGAGTGAGGTAGAATGCCCAGTAGACCTTCTGGCACCTTGCCGGCTGCCTCCTCCGATTTGCCACGCCCACTCTGGGCATAGTAGGCGGGTGCTAGTTCCTTTCGGGGATGCTGGAGCAAAGCAACCAGCAGCTCCACCGCATAACTAGCAGCAATGTTGGATACGCCGGGTCGTGTCACAGTGCATTGCTGGTCCAGAGTGCGGTCTTTGAGGGACTGGAAAGAGGATAGTGCAAGTTATGATCAATATCAATATTCTATAAAAAATGTAAGTAAAACTAAAGGAAAGTAAGTCGTTCAAGCCTTGAACTTCAAGGCCAAAGGTATTGAAAACTGCAAGGAGTTAGGAAAATTTGTATCCAAATAAACAGATTTTCTACTTATACCATTTTCTTAGCGATACCATTTTGAATATGGCTGCAATATCTCTCCTATATATAAATATTTATTTAAAATAACAAATATATTTAGTTGATCTATTAGAGATGAACTGGATCAACTCGTTCAGTGTTAAAATCGCATCGATCTGAGGATATATATATTTGTTGTGATATGATACTACGTAAGATGGAAAGCTTTCAAAAGCTTCTCAGTGTCAACAAACACATGCTCCGAGCAAACAGAGATGACGCCTCCGGGCGAGAACAAAACAAATAGTTGGTCTTTTAAACCATACCTAAGGTATAGAAACTTTGTCGGTTCCATCGGTTACTTAAGTAACCCGCCGCTCCGCCCATCGCTGATTAGATAAGGTTCCGGCGAGCGGGAGAGCCGGAGAACTCCGGACTCTCCCACACCCCTATAAGGTAGGTGCATTTTGAATTTGCTCAGTCGAAAGGCGATAGTTAGTTCTATTGGTAATTTCAGGAAGGAATCATGTTAACCGAGTTCGCTGGCAATCTTTCGCATCCGCTGGAGTTCGGTCATGTTCTGGAGGTGGTGGCCAAGACCATCGATGGAGCAGCCAGGTAGGTGGTGTTCCAGACCCGGATTATTAAGCCTTGACGAATCCATTTCGTGACTAATTTGCTTGTCAAACTGGGCTTCTTATCAGTTGGTGACTAATGTATCGATTATGATCACTTGCTGTTCGCCAGGTTCCACATCAACCTCTGCACGGCCAAGAGCACGGTGGATCCCAACGCGGATATTGGGCTACGCTTCTCGTGCTATTTTCGCAATGATGTGATCGTCCGGAATGCCCGTGTGAACGGCACTTGGGGCGAGGAGGAAACCCATGTCCTGGATCCCAACACGCTGCCCAATCCCATCGTCAGCGGCGAGTTCTTCCTGGTGTACATCCTGTGCTGCGAGGACAGCTTTGCCATCTCGATAAACAGCAGAGAATACTGCAGGTTCCGGTACCGCATGCCGCTGTCAGCAATTCGTGCTCTGGAGATCCGTGACCAGATCCAGGTGATCAAGCAAGTGGATCATCGCACAGTGTTCCCCAATCCCTGGCCCGCCATCCATGCCTCGGACTACTTCAAGGCGTTCAGCAACGACCAGCCAATATTGTTCAGCCCTGGCCATGTGATCGTTCTTACAGCTCGCTGCTTTGAGAACAAGAAGGGTCAGTTTATCATCAAGTTCATGGATTCGGACACTAAGCGCGAGGAGCTCCACTTTAGCGTGCGTTTTGATGAAAAGGCGGTGGTGCGCAACTCCATGAACAAGACCTTTGAGTAAGCCAGCTTTGTAATGTAGTAATCCATCAAGGGCTAACTGAAATTCCTTACAGTTTTGGAAACGAGGAGCGCCATGGCGGCTTTCCCTTCGTATTTAACCAGCAGTTCAAACTGGCGCTTGCCTTTACGGAACGCGAAATTCTGACTGCCGTGGATGGTTACAACTTCTTCAGTTACGCTTGGCGCACACCGAATGCCATGGCGAACCTAGTGGGCTTCAAGGTGACCAGCATAAACGGCCTGGTCGTTCAGATAACCGGTGTGGATCATTTGCAGACAGGAGATCCAACTTGCGCCGGCTTCGAAAAGTATTCGCGCCATGATTACGAGTGCGTTTAGTAGCTATTTAACCAAACTAAGTCTGAAAATACAAGTGCTATCTTAATTATTTAAAACAAAACTCACATTTCCTGGGGCCGTGACATCGTTGCAGAAGTAGCAACCCAATTGGTCGCCACGGATGCACTTGAGTCCCTCGATCTGTTGGCCACCATCGCCCGCCTCCTCACGGGTAGTGCCATGTCGCATTACCAGATAGCTATCAAAACCAAGTGCAGCGTTGATGACAATCTGGAAAAAGCTAATGTTAGTTGCATCTCGTGTGGAAGGCATATATTTACCGCCCACCTTTTGGTTAGCCGCTCCCAGCAGCGTGGGAAGCCAGCGGCTTTCACGCGAGTCCGTGAGCAAAAAGATGACATCATGGTCCCGCACCTGTTGCTGTATCACCTGCAAATGCTCCTCCGTTTGGGCAAGCAGAGATTCTCCGATGGTGTGTCCAGGCATGGGAATCTCCAACACATGACCCGCCGTTTCGGCACTCGGATTTATCTCCCGCAATCTTTGGGCAGCTGTGGTGGCCTTCATTCTATTGCCCGCCACGGCATCTGCATGGGTGTAAAGATTCTGACGTACTGGATTGGAGAATCCAATTTTGCCATTGTCCAGCAGAGTGATGTGCTTGAAGCCCCAGGACTAAAAAGTTACAAGTATTAAAGTCAGCTCTGAGGAACAAAAGTAAATAAGCCCACCAGGAGGTTTCTAGCCACAGCACAGCCTAAAGTACCAGCTCCAAAAAGCAGGCACTTGGTTTGGGAAATGATTTCCAGATTGAGATCGGGTACCAGACGCCATTTCATTAGCTTAAGATTGAGGTTTACAGAGTTCTCAGCGAGTCTGAAAGGAAAAAATAATATATATTAATCAGTAATGGACAAGATATCTTAGTTTTAATTGGCGAATGGCATGAAAATGGTATCTACAACCAAGGACACACCTAATACCACTAACATTTCTTATCAGCTATTATCTTACTTGGCTGGATCCATGCTGTCCCTCATGCAGACCATTCTCGGGCCCATTTTGCCATTTTTATTTAGCTCCCATCCCACGAATTTCACGTCCCCGGCTTGGCTTAGATCGCAAGCTTCTGTTTGGATCACCTGCCATATGCGGCTGTCTTCGATCTGCATTTGTTGATTGTATCGCAAACCCAGAAACTTGAGTGATTTGCCAACAAAAGAGGGACTGTAAGGGAACGCAGTAAATGTATCACTGAGCTGTGATTGTTAAAAGTTACTACCCACCATTGCTGGAGCAGAAAGGCAACATAGTTTCGCATCAACCAAGCGGGATGCTCGTACTCGCTGGGATCGGCAAATCCAAAATAATAGTGCTCCACATCCTTTTCGTCCAGGCAGCTTAAACTGCGGGCCTCGAAAACCTTCTGCTCCTCATTGGCATACAAAATGAAGAAGTTCTGTGAGTCAGACGGAAGGTATTTCAACGCCTCCACAAAGTTAAGACCATGGGGTAAGTCTCGCAGCTTTTGGACGGCACCCAGCAGCTTTAGGGTGGGCGTTAGGGGGCAGGGAAAGGCGAACCAGTAGTAGTAGCTGTGGCACTTCAAATCGGCGAAGGAGAGGACAAAGAACCGGGTCAACAGACTGGGATCTTTCAAGACCGCACCACTGCACATATCAGCCAGAAGTTGCTTGCCCTCATCGGCCAGCAGTTGTAATTTGTCCAGGGCCTTGAACTCTTCAATTGTGTTTTTGTTGTAGATGGTGCCGATGGCGGAGTGGCTGAATTTTGGGGGCTGTGCCGACCTGAAATGCGGGTGTATGAGTTCCAATGGTCTTATCATTTTCACCTTTCCAAACTCACCTGTTGTAGGCCGTGTAGTCCACCTCCAGGAGACATCCACTTGCATTTCGGTTTGTGTAATGTCCAGCTATGGAACGTTTGGAGTCGGACAGGCGATCGTGGTCCAGCTTGAGCTCCGCCAGTTTGTGCCAAAAGGTGGGCGACACAAAGGATTCCCACGGAGCAAACTGCAAAATCATCTCGTTCTCCGCACTCATCTTTTATCTCTTGCTGGGGGCTTTGTTTACGTTCAAACTTTGGGCTGAAAATAATAAACAAAGCTCTCGATGGCGATAGACCAGCAACAAAACCACTTATCGATAACTACTGTGGAGCTTCAAGATGTTGGAATTCTAAATATTTAATAGTTCAATTAAAAAGGAAATATAAAAATACATATATTAAAAGATTAAGTCTTAAACAACTAAATTAATTATTTATAAATGTTTGTTTTTATTTTCCAATTTTTTTAATTTTGGAAGTAAATTATTATTTTATTTTAGGACACCCACAATTTCTTTTGTTTATTTAATTTTTTTTGTAAGTTTTAAATTAAATCCCTGGTCTTTTTTTTTAATTTTTTAGTAATAATGCTGGATGTTGCAGCATTAAAGGTTCCACTGTAGTTATTTTATTACGAGGATGTTCGCCGTTCCAGCGTACGGTCATACTAGCCCACTCCCGCTGACGAAGATTGGCTAATCCAAACCAAAACAGAGAGCAAATCAAAGCAAGCAACATGGATCTGCAGCAGTTGGAGGAGCAGGCGCGCCAGGCGGCGCTTAAGGACATACAGAACATGCTGCAGCGGCCGGGACAGCTGGAGAAGGTGGAGCAATATCGCCACCGTATCGCCCGCAAGAAGGCCTCTGTGGAGGCGCTCCTAAAGACAGGGATGCAGGGCCAACTGGACGGGGTGAGGGTGGGCCTAAAGCAGCTGGAAACCTGCATGCAGGACGTCCGCGAGGTTAGGCGCCGGATGGACGAGGTGGACCGCCTGCTGAGGGGCGTTCCTGAGGTCTATGACGCACTGGAGGTCGTCCGGGAGGAGAACACGAAGCACTCGCAGTACGCCACCGCCATGGAGAACCTGAAGCACATCTTCAACGTGGACGCCAGCGTCCAAAAGACAATGGCCCTGATCGAGGACGACAAGCTGCTCAATGCCCACCAGTGCCTGGCGGATTTGGAGAACTCACGGGATGATCTGCTCTACGAGCTGCACAAACAGCCCAAGCAGCACGCTTCCGACAAGATCACTCTCAAGCGGCACTTCGAGAAGGTGGACACCGTGTCCCAGGAGCTGGAGAAGAAGCTTCGTCTGATCCTCAGCCGCACGATAAACACACTGCGCAAGAAGCCCACAATTATAGTCACCGCCCTTCGCATCATAGAGCGGGAAGAGAAGAACGACCAGTTCGCTGTGCAACAGCAGAAGGTCACCGGATTCCTGCCGCCCGGCAGACCGAAGGCTTGGCGGCGCATGATCATGGACGTGCTGCAGCAGTCGGTCGTGACGCGCATAGAGGGATCCAAACTGGAGGAGCGGGCGGATAACAAGATGTGGCTGGTGCGCGACCTGGAGATCCTGCGCCAAATCATCCTGGAGGATCTGCGCGTGGTGAAATCTCTGTGTGTGCCCTGCTTCCCGCCGCACTACGATATATTCGGGGAGTACGTCAAGTTCTACCACGAGGGACTATCCAGCTATGTGAGTAAGCACAAGAAACCTTCAAAAAAATATCTAAACCGGATGTTATTATTATTTGTAGTTAAATAACATTGTAAGCTCTGGTTTGGAGGGCAATGAGTACGTATCAATGATGGCCTGGGTCACGCACACGTATCCAGGCGTAGAACTGATGTCTCATCCCGATCTCAACGTGGATGTTCATCGGCTGATAGGAACTCTGCTGCGTCCGGAACATCTCAAGGCGCTGGAGGATGAGTACCTGCAGAATATGCAACGCAACTTCCAGGAATGGATGACCAAGGCCGCAGAGACGGAAAAGCAGGAGTGGTTCACCGAAACGGTGCCCGATCAGGATGACGAGTACTACCACACGTCGGCGCCGGTCATCATATTCCAGATGATTGACCAGCATCTGCAGGTCACCAACACGATTCACCAGGAGCTGACGTTCAAGGCGCTGGTCATGAGCATTCAACAGGTTGAGATTTTTGGCCAGACCTACCTGAAGAACGTGATCGAGCTGAAGGAGCACCATTTTCGTAACCGCGATCAGATTAAGTACTTCACTCACTACATAATCACCATTGTGAACAATAGCCAGCAAATGGTGGAGCTGGCACAGCAGATGAAACAGCTCTACTGGCCCAAGTCGCGCACCGAGCACTACGAGGATTTCGAGCGCCTGCTGGGCACATTCCAGCGGATTCGGGCTCACGCCGCTAGCTACCTGCTGGAGGAGGCTTTCCTGGACATGGAGTGCCACTTTAACGATCTTTTTACCGCCAAGTGGTTGGCCAGCAACATTGCCGTGGACACCATCTGCGTGACGCTGGACGATTACTTCCAGGACTACAACCACTTGCGACCCAATAACTTCGAGATGGTCATCAACGAGGCCCAGAAGCTGCTGGCCAAGCGCTACATTAGGGCTCTGCTCTCCAAGCGGCTGTCGAAGCCAAAGGTCGAGTGCGATGCCATCACCCGGAAAATCAAAACGGAAGCCAGGCGGTTTAAGCTCTTCTTTGAGAAGATCGCCCCAAAGATTTCCCTGAGCGACTCGCCACTAGACCTTATATCTACGCTTTCGGCGCTGCTGAGCTCGGATATTGAGCTCCTTGCTCTGGATCTGCACACATTGTTGGGCAGCTATCCCTCGCTGAATGAAGACCACCTGGTGCGACTCTTCTACATCCGAAACGATGTTAAGGCGGCGGAGGTGCGCGAAAAGGTGCAGGACGCGATGAAGTCGAAAAAGGCAATGGTCAGCATCGCCAAGCAGGACTGCATCTTCAAGGAGATTGTATTTAGCGACAAACTGTGGTAGACTTAGTAGAACATTTTCTTACCCATTCCGCATGACCCTTTATGTTCAGTATCGTATTTACTCTTAAGCTGAGATTGTAATATTCATATTGTGCTTTATCAACAAATAAATTATTGTATAAATAACTATCAATGTTTTGATTTGTACTTATGAATAGAATCAAACCATTTATATAATACAAAAAAGTTAATACTCTGTATAAAAGTAAAATGTTCTTGAAAGGATATTATTTAATATATATGTATATTATATTATATTATATATGTCATGTTTTTGAAATTTATCCGTTAAATAGCTAGAGCGCCAGCACTTCCGGTGAAAGATGCCAGTGTTGTAACGGTCTAGATCACGGTTTTCAAGCACTGGCTGGGCGATAACATATGGCAGGAGCATATATATTCGCTACGGATTCTCTCCACGTGTCAGTTCCCCACGATCCGCGTTCCCAGACAAGATGAGCTACAGAGTCCAGCCGAGCGGCTTCGCCACCAAGTCCATCCACTCGGGCCAGAGCCCCGAGCAGTGGAAGAGTGCCTCGGTGATTCCGCAAATATCGCTGAGCACCACCTTCAAGCAGGATGCTCCGGGCGAGCACAGGGGCTACGAGTACTCCCGCAGCGGAAATCCGACCAGGACTGTGCTGGAGACGTGCTTTGCTTCCTTGGACAATGCCAAGTACGGCCTGACCTTCTCGTCGGGACTGGGAGCCACCACCGCTGTGCTGACCATGCTGAGCAGCGGCGATCACATCATCATGGGCGATGATGTTTACGGAGGAACCAACCGCCTGATCCGTCAGGTGGCCACCCGCCTGGGGATCACCGCCACCTTTGTGGATCCCACGAACTTGGATCTTATTAAGGCTTCCATCAAGCCAGAGACCAAGCTGGTGTGGATCGAGTCGCCCACGAATCCGCTGATCAAGGTGGCCGACATCGAGGCCATTGCTCAACTCGTCCACGGAGTCCGCGCAGATCTGATCCTGGCCGTGGACAACACCTTCCTGACCTCCTACTTCCAGCGGCCCCTGGAGCTGGGCGCCGATCTGGTGTGTTACTCAATGACAAAATATATGAATGGCCATACTGATGTAGTAATGGGCGGCATCACCATGAACTCCGAGAAGCTGTACAACAGCTTGAAGTTCCTGCAGAACGCGGTGGGCATTGTGCCATCGCCTTTCGATTGCTACCAGGTGAACAGGAGTCTGAAGACCCTGTCGCTGCGCATGGAACAGCACCAGAAGAACTCGCTGAAGATCGCCAAGTACCTGGAGAGCCACCAGTTCGTGGAGAAGGTCCTGCATCCCTCTCTGCCCTCGCATCCGCAGCACCAGATCGCCCTCAAGCAGACCTACGGATACAGCGGAGTGTTCTCCTTCTACATCAAGGGTGAGCTGAAGCACTCCTCGGCCTTCCTGAAGGCCCTCAAGGTCTTCACCCTTGCTGAGAGTCTGGGTGGATACGAGAGTCTGGCGGAGCTCCCATCCGTGATGACCCATGCCTCGGTTCCGGCGGAGGACAGGAAGACCCTGGGCATCACTGACGGCCTTGTCCGCCTGTCTGTTGGTCTGGAGGATGCCGAGGATTTGATCAAGGATCTGGAGCAGGCCCTGGACGTCGCCTCAAAGGCCTAAACCACCCACATCACATGTATTTTCTCAGGATAATGAATTTGTTTATTAACCCGCCCAATAAAAGTGTATTGTCTCAATTTATATGATTTCTAATCGGTTTTTTATGGCTAATCGAAAAAGTACATGTCTATAAGTTCTAGACATAGTAAAAATAAATCTCATAAACATTTACAACTGTAATTCTTGGTAACTGATATACTTTCTGTTTTACTGCTGATTTTCTAGTAAACAATTGTATTCGTTACTTTTCTGAACCAGCTGCATCTCGGAATACTGCTAAGAGATAGATTACTTTTAAATGCGGAATGACCCCCCATAGCTACAGCCTTGAATAAACCGAAAAAATCCATTGTCATGTCGATTACTATACACAAACAATGAATCAGCATATTTAAATTCGCTGGATCATTCCAAGTCGAGATAGGAGAAATCATATCTCGCGAACGGATGTTCAGATTTTTCGAAAAGTTCGTTCGCCTGATGGATTTTAAATATTTTTAGTAAAAATTCCTGATTTGAATATAATTGAGGAAAAGCCAGGAAGATAGGAATAGAAACATTTTATTAAACAGTTGTTTCAAAATGAGGTGTTCTAATCAGTGTTGCTTATCAAAATCATTGCTTCCATATGGTCTTTTTTTAGCTTGGTGACTTTTTGGCAGGTTCATAAATATGGTGCGATTAATTTCACAAATAATATTACCATCATGATTTTAACCAATTCTAAAGTCTTTAAGTTAAATTGCATAAAACAAGGGAAAATAAGCGATAAATAATGATGAGAAAATTGCGTTTATTTAACAATTCCCGGTACATGTCTGACAGAATGTAGTTGATTAAAAGTAAGCTTTAACATTATATGTACGATGTCCAAAACCATACCATTTGAAAGATACATACTATTGTGAAGTGTGCATAGTATTAAATGTACAACAAGAGCCATATCGTTATAATAAGCAACTGCGGCTTTCCAACATTCATAATTTTGCCATCTATATATATGTATATCCTTAAAAAATGCTTTTCAATTGCTTAAAGTAACCAGTAGTTCAATGTGCAATGCTTGTCCTTAGTACTTGTAACGATAAATAGCGACGCCAGCTACTCCAATTAATATGGAACCCATCAGATAGCCCAGCAGCTTAAGCTGAAAACGAAAGATATAGATTAATCAGCCTTTTGATTATCTCTGCTGCATCTCACCTTGGAATTATCTACGAGGGGCTGCTTTTGCCTGGTGGCAGTCTTCTGTTCCATTTTCTTAGCCTGGCCCAGCATCTTCTGATACATCTCCTTTTCGTTGTGCTCCTCGCGGCGAGCCTTGATGAAGAGTCTGGCCAAATCCGACTGAACGGCACGATTGTCGGGTTCGAGAGTGGCCACCTTTTGCAGCAGCTTAATGGCGCCCTGGGTGTCCGCCTTTCCCTCTAGTATCTACAAAGGAATTTAGAGAGTTACTAAAAGGATATCGACGGTTTTTGGCGCCCCACTTACCCTGCCTTTGCGGTACAAGGCCTTGGAGTTATTTGGCTGGCATCGCAGGACGTGCTCCACGGACTGCAGAGCTGCGTCAAAGGCTGCTATTTTGATTTGAGTCATGGCCAAGTTGTTATAGACTATCAATCGATCCTCCAGCAGGGCCTGCGTGTCGCTGTTGGAGAGCTCAAGATCCTCCTTGTCGAATTCGGATTCCGGATCCCCGTCCCGATTGTCCAGAAAGTCGAGAGCACGTCTGTACAGATGAATGGCGGTGGTGAACTCCGAGCGCTTGTAAAAGAAATTGGCACGTTCTTTCTTGCGGGTACTGAAAATATGTATGTTGATCTTATAAAGTGGTTCTTAACAGAAGTAATTTACATACCCGTATTTGCGCAGTGTTTCAAAGCTCTTTAGGTCCGCAAAGTCTTCGTATTTGATATCCAAAAGCTCTATTTCGTAGGTAAGCTGCAAGAAACCAAGTGTTTAAGATCCTGATCCTGGGGATCCTGAACGCCAAACTTACATGGGAATCGGGCGGAACCAGGTAATCGGACTCGCCGTCCTTTTTAAGTCCTAGGGAACCGTAGCCAAAGCGAGGATCCACGCTGACCTGGGCCACCTCGCCGACCTGCAGCATGGGCACCACCATGTCCAAGCCCTGGACGACCTCGAAGTCACCCACGTGGCACTGGAAGTTCTTCTCCTCCTCCACCACCTTGCCGTTGTCCAGTTTGCCGGTCAGGTTCAGGGTGACCAGTTCTCCGCGCACCGGTCGCCTGCCACCGTCCTCAGGCGCCTTTTTGATTGTGCGCTTTATCAGCTGCTTGTTGCCCAGTATATCACATTCGTCCTCGGGATCCTCCTCCACCGCCTTCTTCTCTTCGCCAGGAGCCGCAGACTGAGCTGCTGCTCCATCTCCGGCGGCGGCCTCCTCCGCGGCCACCTTGCGGATGTCCTTGGTGTCCTCGGCGTTGGTCAGGTCCTCGAAGGAGCTGCTGCTAGACTTCTCCGTATCCATAATTACCTAAGGTTGGGCGAGACGAAACGAAAGTGTGTAAATCATTGGAATCCGGAACAAAGGGCAAAGGCAAACGCAAAGTCGACTGAAAAGACGGGTCCCCCGGAATCCAGTAATCCCAACTCACGGCCGTACCTGACTGGGGTCTCGTATTTAAGTAACAAAAAAGGTTCGATTTGATTTCGAAAGAAACATACGACAAGAAAGTTAATGGAAACGAAAAAAGAATTTACGGCCTTCTGCGGAGGTGGAGAAACATCGATGGGAGCAGCGAAGTATCGATGTTTTTAAAATGTTGAGGATCATCGATGTTTCATGGCGACTAGCGATGATTCGTTCACATCACTAATGTAAGAAAAAAAAAACCCGCGGAAGATTTCAAAAACGCATTTAAAATTAAATTATTGATCCTTTTTAGATTAAAAAATCTGATTAAACGCAGTTGGATGCACTCAACAGTTGAAACACCTAAGGTATTTTTAATCGTTTTAAAAAATACCAAATAGTGTAAATACTGCCTCACCCACCACTAGAACCTATCGATGCCGGCAGTGCTCTATATCGGCAAAGTGTTCATCTCAAACTCGCGTCGGCTGCGAATTGTTTTTTCTGCATTTTAGGAAAATAAAAGAAGAAATATAGAGAAAAGGCCGGATCCACACAGAGCACAGAGCCACAGCCACTGCCAAAATGGTGAAACTAACGCCGGAGCTGATAAACCAGTCGATGCAATACATAAACCCGTGCCGGGAGCGCGAGCTGGATTTGCGCGGCTACAAGATTCCACAGATCGAGAACCTGGGCGCCACCCTGGACCAGTTCGACACCATCGATCTATCCGACAACGATCTGCGCAAGCTGGACAACTTGCCGCACCTGCCGCGCCTCAAGTGCCTGCTGCTGAACAACAACCGCATCCTGCGCATCAGCGAGGGCCTGGAGGAGGCGGTGCCCAATCTGGGCTCCATCATCCTCACCGGCAACAACCTGCAGGAGCTGAGCGACCTCGAGCCGCTGGCCGGATTCACCAAGCTGGACACCATCTGCCTGCTGATCAACCCAGTGTCCACGAAGCCCAACTACCGCGAGTACATGGCCTACAAGTTCCCGCAGCTGCGGCTGCTCGACTTCCGGAAGATCAAGCAGAAGGACCGCCTGGCGGCGCAGGAGTTCTTCCGCACCAAACAGGGCAAGGACATGCTGAAGGAGGTCAGCCGGAAGTCCAAGATGAGCGCCGCAGCCGCCTTGGCCGCCGAGGCGGGGAATGGCAAGGGACGGGGATCGGAGGGCGGACGACTGGCCAATCCCGAGGATATGCAGCGCATCCGCGAGGCCATCAAGCGGGCCAGCTCGCTGGCGGAGGTGGAGCGGCTGTCGCAGATCCTGCAGAGCGGCCAGCTGCCGGATAAGTTTCAGCACGAGCAGGAGGCGGCGCAGCAGAACGGGGCGGGGCAGAACGGATCTGGGGCCGTGGCCATGGATTACTAGGAATTGGATGCGCCGCCGCCTCATCCGTCAGCTACCTTATAACTGTAGACCAATATTTTGTAATAAAACGCCGACACAAGTTGATTCATCGCATTCTGCATTTTGGACATTCACAAATATATATATAGTATCTTTTGTTCTCAACTACGGCCGCCGGCCGGAGGATCTTTCACAGAAAGATCTGGGGACAAGTGGCCACCGTGGAAATGCATTTACATGAACATAATTGGCTAAAAGTTTAACAATCTACGAGTGAGTACGAAGGGGATAAAAAATCGGAGGAGCAGCTGGCTTGGAGGATGTTGATTGGAATCGGGATCTGGTGCTCCGGGTCTGATATGGCTGGGAGGTGCTATTAGGAGACTTTCGCCGCCATTATGGTGTCGTAGTGCAGGCCCGTGTAGAAGATGATCCACGTGACCAGGAATCCGGCGAACGACGTCATGAAGCCCTCCTTGATCAGCTCCCAGACTCCGCCGTAGGCGTCCTCGTCCACGTTCTGGAAGTTGATGGCGTACAGGTAGACGATCCCGCAGCTGATGCCGGCGAACCTGGCGAAGCACACACAGAAGATGGGTCAATTGGGGATCCACGGGCTATTTATAGGTTATAGCTACTCACAGTACGAGGCCAAGGAAGCCCTTCAGCGGCACTATGCCCCAGATGACGCCCAGGAAGATGCCGAACACCTGCCGCGACCAGTAGATCACATCGAGGAACTCCTCCTGCGGGGGATGAGGATTGGGGGATTAGCATGCGGGACTTTACGACCGGGAACTTTGCTCACCTTGTCCTCCCACTCCGATTTTGTGATGGCGCGCGCGCAAATTTCCCGCAGCGTCGAGGATTTGGCCGAGTGGCCGTTGCGCTCAATTGTACTTGTTTTCGTGGCCATTATTTGATTCAGTTTTGACCCAATTCTCTTTAAATTATTTTGTTAATTAATTTTTCACTATCAAATGACTAACGCGTTTGTCGAGTTGAAAATCCCTAGCGCCTTTGATGACGATAAGGAAATACCACCACGGTAACTGGAAAATACCAAAAAGAAATATAACGCATAGGTGTTGGTAGGGCGACAACCCTGCCATCAGCTGTTTTGGTTATGTGAATTCGTTTTTCCTTTTGCCACTGGGTAATTTTTGATAAATAATGCTACAAATAACGAAGATCTGCCTGGCCACCTCCGCCACAATTACGGGTGAGTGCCCTGCCTTATTCCCAACCCTTCACAATTCATCAAATTTCTGTATTAACACAGCACAGCGGGGAATTGCTCTAACAGCCAGCCGCTCCATCGATCAAAAGTGGCGTGCAGGCAAGGGATTGCCGGAAAACCCGAATGCCTTTGGACCACTTACCAATTTGCCTGACTTTACGTACCTAGATGGCAGACCCACGCCCCTGGGAGTAAGTACTGCCCTACAAACCCTTTATATGATGTTATAATAATCCTTGTTTGGCAGGCCAACCAGAAGAGGCGACTGCTGAAGCAACAGGAGATCGCCTCGAGGATCGTGGAGCTCAGTGGCGAGCTGGAGTTCGCCAAGCAGCGCCATGAACGGCTTAAGGAGGCCGCCGAATCGGAGAAGCAGCGCCTCATCCACAACAAACTGAAGCCCAAGGGCCACCTGCTGCTAAAGCAGAAGAAGTAGCCGCCTAATCTTAGCCTGTATAAGTGTTATCATAAGTCGCTTAGTGAATGGAGACGAAATTATACGATGGTCTTGTGATGTGGACACATGTTTGCCCAAAACACGTTTCAAAAACGTTCCCCAAACAGCAAGCGTGGCTCAGTCGACGGTTCATTAGACGTACCGCTAATGAGGAATTAATTGCAACTGGGCGAGACACCTGCCGCATCTTAATAGAGTGTTAAAACGCCAGTGACGCACTTGCCGTAGTAGCGTGTCCTGGCATTTAGACGAGATGAAAGCATTGCCCGCTTTTCCGAGCCGTCCAGAAGATGAGCCCTTGGGGCGGGAGTGGGCTCCCATTCACACATTAGCTGCTAATAGGAGGCTTACGCTCGCGCATTCGAGTCTCTCCTCAAACTATTTTTGTAAACAAGGAAGTCGGCGGTTTACTTTGTATCTGTTTATCTGTCAACGGTTGTCCAAGGCCAGTTACACAGGCTGGATCTGAGGCTCTTCTCTTCCGGCCTGCGCAACGTGCTCCAGATTCCAGAGCAGCGACCTGGAGAGATTAACAGATCGATCGTGCCAGCTGAGCCAACCGACCATGACAAATGTGATCCCTGCTGTTTGCCTTTATCAGTAAATATGTACCCTCGTTTGCCAGCCAAATATTTGCACACCTTGCCCGTGGAGCTCCCTTGTTTTTCCGAGTGTTTGACTTTTCGGTTAGGATATCAAGAATTTGGCACGCCCGGTCTTCGATTTGTTCAATCGTTTGCGTATAAACCAAACATCGGCATTATAAAACCCACCGAAACGTGCTCCACTTAGGCCTGTTTTCGAAGAGCTCGTTCAACCGATTTATTGGTTTTAATTTGGTTATTAGCCATGCTTGTTATAGCTGCTACCTTACACTCTATACCTATATTAGGGATGAAAAACACCCGACTTGGCTGAGCTTCACACTTCCCGAAAAAAACATCAACAAAACTGTGGATCCATTGATCCCCTAGGTGGCAGACATAAAAATTTCCATAACTCTTTGTTAGTGCCCAACTCACACCGGTCCAAAATTGGTAAAAGTGGCAATTAAATAAACGGATAATGTGCCACTGTAAACACTCAAATATTGCAGGGTGCAAATTTAGCTATTTACATTCGCACATTCAGCTAACAAAGAAATCAAGTTGAGGAAATTTTCTAAGCAGATGATCGTCACTTGGAAACACGGCTATTCGAGTGCAGAATGTTTGTCGCACTTCTTGCAGAAGCAGAAATTAGCCAAGGGGTATGAAATTTGGCACCGTTTTTCAGCTGAGGGTGTGACAAAAAAGAGCTCTCAATCAAACTGAAGCGCAAGTCGCTGCGCTTGCTTTGAATGCAGCCAATCGTGCGTATACGTAATGCGATCTGATTCCAACTGGATTGTTTATGTTTCCTTTATCTCCGGCAAATCTCGCACCTTTCTGTTGTTGTTGACGACGATGTTTTGGGTGTGCAAAAAAATATTTACCCCCGCGTTGGGTGGCATGGAAAAAGGTGGTGTTGTGGAAAACAACTGATCCCGACTGGGATTTATATTTATATAATTGTATAAATTTATATAATTAGCGGGTTTATATTTACGCCCGAAACTTTTCGAAACATTCGGCGATAATTAAGTGCGAATTGGTCTGGGTCCAAGCCTGTCTTTTCCTCAATTTCATCTGCTTAACAATGGTTTACAAATGGTTTAGCCCGAAATCTCTGATTCATCCATCATCATCATCATATCATCTTTGAGTGCAGTCATGCCCCCTTTTTGGGGGCATTACTCAAAGTGCAGACTAGACCGCAGCCGTGTCGAGTTTGTTTGTTAATTAATATTATATTGCTCCCGAAAGCCGTACATGTTTTTCTAGAAAATCGCGGTATTTAACACTTCCTGAGTCAACCGGCCACATTTTCACGACAGATTGATTAGGCTTCGCATGAACCATTGCGGTTGGATATTTATAAAGTCTGAGCCGTATTTTTAGACGCCGTCTTATTTGCGTATCTATGCTGATTTGTGATAAAAACAGCGAATTTCATTACAACGACATTCGAGGTCTGGATTTAGACTTAGCGTGTGACCACACGAAAATTACCAACCGGCGACCACAGCGCCTGGTACACATATTACTCATACGCCGTGTGCGCCGCAAGCCTCTCGAACCGAAAGCAAGATGCAAAAGCAAAAGCAAAATGCTCGAAAGCCCCTAATTACTTTCGTCCGTTCACTGGCCTACGTCAGAGTGGCGAAAATCAAAATTAATAATATTATAATTGATCCAAATTCAAATCAAAACAAAATAGTCAGAGACAATTCTCTGGGGAATTCTGGGGGACCGTATCTTTCCGCATTGTAAAAACTTTTCCGAGCCAAACTGGTAGCTCCACGCTAACCGAAAACACTGCAGCCGGCAATTAGAGCCTTTTGTCTTTGTCCCATCGAATCCCATGGAGATAAGCCCATGTCTCCAAATCACAGCATCCGCGCATGCGCAAAACAAAGCCCAGACGTCAACCCAAGAGAGTTTGGCTGCGTTTCCTCCGGACTTGCGTCACACAACGGAGCATCGGCTCGGCCCGAAAGCAAATTTTCACATTTGGGTGCGAATATGGCGATCGGTGCGTATATAAGGGAAGGGTTCTTCGCAGCAAAGCACACAGAACTCGCCAGACGTTCAGAGCAATCAAATCAGAGCAACCAGCCCAGAAATCAAAGGATAACAACTACCCCACTGCCTAAACAGGATTTTACTCTAAATAGCAACCAGTTAAAACCGAATAACACAATGGATCTTAAGGTAAGCATCGCTATAGAGAGATCTCCGAGAGAATTCAGCTCACCCAGCCCCTCTTCCCTCTGCAGCAATTGTACTCGTGGATCTGCCTGCTGGTCAGCATCATCATCTGCAAAGTGTCCGAGGCCAAGCCCACCTACTATGACCTGGATAGCTACGAGACCTACGACACCGATCGCTACGACACCGACAGCGGCTCCTCGTACGCCCTCACCTATGGGAAACCGCTGACGGATAACCGCCTCAAGAAGCTGAATCCGGGCTACTACTATGTGGACGACGGCTACATTGCCCCGGTGGCCGCCAGTGCCGGCTACACCCGCCGCGAAGATGCCAATTCCGAGGGCGGTGCCCTGCCCCACAACGTCAAGTTCACGCCCATTGTGCGCGTCCGGCAGACGAAGACCAAGCGCAAGAAGCTGTTCGTGCCCAACTTCTTCGGCTAGAGAGGAGCGGCTCCTTCCGGCCCTCCCGCCGGGACTGAGAGTACAGACTGAGGATGATTAGAGTAGGCTTAGCTGTAGTGTTAGTCGCGTGGCTCCCACACCAAAAAGTACCTTATACCTATACTGTTACCTATTTTATACGCGGCCAAAGCGATGACCAAATTATATTTATATACCCAAAACTTAAATAAATCAAACGTAAACCAAATTGATGAAAACATTTATCAAATGAATAATTATTTTTGCGGTTGCAGCCTGAAAGGCTGACCACAAACGAATGGGAATCGTGAAATTTAAATTAATATTTATTTTTAGAAAAATGGCAAGACAAGTCTGGTTTGTAATTTACAGTTAAGAAACAAAAATAAGTCTTTGCTCTTTAGCCGGATTTGTTCGGTTACCAAAGGTAAGTATATGATTATACAAATATTAAACAATTTTAATGATAACAAAGTGTATTGCTCGGTTGTAAACGCTTTCGCTGATAACGCCGCCACTTTTAATGAAAAAAGGCGTAGAGAATTTTATGAACCGTAAAGTGTCTATTTAATTTGGCGGTTCGGTGCTAATTGACCACTTAGGCGATTTAATAAAATCAGAATAGCATTTATTGTTATTTATACTTGATGTACAGTAAGCTTTTCTGAATGATGTGATCATTTAAAATAAATATTGTGTAAAGCAAAAACATATTTGCGTGTCAGCGCCCTTGGGATTCCAATTTGTTTATTGTTTAATAACAAATATATAAATACACTTAAATTTCTATTACACTAAAAATCGAGGTATCCTTTTTAGTATTTGGTTTTCCCCGTGAATATTTAAAAACAAATTCAAACTAAATGATAAAAATGTGTTAATGAATACATATAAAACGCCAACATGGTTCGAATAAAAAATGTATAACTTTGAAATTTCTTTTTGCCTTAAAAAGTTAATAAAGATCTAAATTTGGTTCATAAATATTTTAAATTTTTGATTAAACCTTATTTTTTCCCAAATGACCGTTAATAATTTTGAAAACGATAATAACGGTCTGCGATTGACGCACGTTTATCGATGACTGCGTTCTATATCATCGACATATCGATATAACAGCTGTCGTCATTTCTGGAAGAAGAGGAGAGATTTGCGAATTTACAAAGAAACTGGGAAATTCAGCGTCGTCCAAGATGAGCTTTATGCAACCGAGTCCCGTTAAGTACGCGTGCTCCTGCGGCATCCTGAACCCGATCAACAAGCTCTTCTTCTGCCGCCACTGCCCCAAGCTGCGCTGCGGCTTCTGTGTGACGCACGAGATAGAGTCCCACTTCTGCTCCAATTGCCTGGAGAACATCCCGTCCACGGAGGTAAGAGCAGTCTTTCTGTATTGGCCTATATGTCCTTGTCTGTCTACAGGTGAATTTACCTTTTTTATATTAAAAGGGTCTGTTCACTATCATCTTGTAAATTACATACTTTCCATGTTGCCTATGAAACCATTTACTTATTTCCATAAATTTTAGGCACGCCACAAGAAAAACTGCTGCGCCAACTGCTTCGACTGTCCCTGCTGTCAGCACACCCTTTCCGCCAGAGCCTCCACCGTACCAGTTGTGCGCAAGTCGGAGGAGGCGAAGGACGCCAAGGACCCGAAGGATGGCGATTCCAAGGGCGACGCCACGCCCCCTGTTCCGGCGAGCAGCAAGCCTTCGGCGGTGCCCACCACCAAGAAGATGTACTATCTGTCGTGCCTGTCCTGCCGCTGGACAACGCGTGACGTTGGCATTCCCGACCAGGGCGTGGCCACGGGCACCTGGCCGGATAACGAGTGCCTGTACCAGGCGCGTTTCAATGCGCTGGTCGAGTACTTCCAGGCGGTGGTGCTGCAGGAGAAGCAGGAGAAACTGGAATTCATGCGGCGCAAGGCGCCCAAGCAGCACAAGTTCCCCAGCCTGACGGATCGCACTGGTCTGACCGTATCCCTCATTCGCCGCCAGATCGGCTGGAACGACAAGGTTCCGAAGGCCAAGGCCGTGATCACGCCGGCGGAAGCCACGGCCGAGGTAGAGGGACTGCCGGCGAACATCTTCACGGAACCGCTGAATCTGCGCAATGTGACGACAATCACACAGCGACACAGCCAGCCAGCAGACCAGCCCACGGCTGTGGGCAGCCTGTATCCGCAGCGGCGATCGCTGTGGATCAAGCGTTCGCTGCGTTGCCGGCAGTGCGAGCACAATCTGATCAAGCCGGAGTACCATCCCACGTCGATCAAGTACCGCATCCAGCTCTTCGCCAGCTACCATGTGCCCGAGGTTGTGATGGTGCGTTGCGAGCAGCCGCTGTTGCCCGGCAAGAGCAACGCCATCCTCCTGAAGCTCACCAATCCGACCATGTATGACATGACCATTCGACTGCTGACTGCTGCTCCTCCCGAGGATCCGCAACTGTCAACGGAGGCCACTCGTGTTGTGAAGGAGGAACCGATTTGCTCGACACCTCTTCTCAAGTCTGTTGGCATCACCTTGTCGCGTCAAAATTCAACCCGGGAGGTTAAGCGCGACGTGATAGATATGTCCAATGCCGAGATAGTTCCACTGGAAAGCGAGTTTGTGCTCAGCCAGCGCGATGATTCCAAGGAGTTTGATGAGTACGTGCAGTTGCCCACCGAGGAGCCCAAGTTCATTGTTTGGCGCAAGGGCAACAAGGTGCTCTTACGACTGCAGTTTACGCCTGCAGAGAAGCTGCCTGGAAGCACGGACGTAGTGCTGGGATTCTTTATGCAGTACACGTACGTCAATACTGTAACCAATGCGTCCGAGAAAAAGGAGCCCACCACGCATGCACTCCACTCCAGGGTGTTCATCACCGCAGGCGCAATTGAGCAGAAGGCCAACTGAAATGAATACTTAATTACCCAAATGGCATACTAATCGAACTTATGAAAAACATAAAACATGCTTTATGAAAGCTAGGCAAATATATGTATTTATTTATTAATCCATTTGTGAAAAGCAGCTAGTATTAAAGATGAATAAACCGCTTGTTCTAACCCTAAGTGCTTAGTTTTTGGTTGCAGAAGAAGCCAAACCAGTCCACTTCTCGCTCTCCGCCCACAGGAACTTTCCAACCTTGTCGTCCAAGGCGGCAGGAGCCACAGCCTTTGGCTTGCAATCGCTGAAGTACAAGCCAGTGACCTCCTTCAGTTCCGGATCCAGAGCAGCATAAATTGAGGTCTGAGCTCCACTTTTCGGTGTCTTCAAAAGGGGCCAAATCATTGGCTTCAAAAAGAATCTAAAGTTTGTAATATTATTAATAGAGTTCCTTCTCCATTTAGCTCTCACTTACTTCACGAGATTGGTCTGGAAGAAGGCCCAGTTCCTGGCCAGCTCCGTGTCCACAACACCAGGATGTAGGGCGTTGACAGTAACACCAGTACCCTCCAAACGCTTGGCCAATTCCCGGGTGAATAGGACGTTGGCCAATTTGCTCTGGCTGTAGGCGAGGCCCTCATCATAGGACTTCTCGCTGTTAAGGTCATCCACATTAATAGCACCACGGGTATGGGCCAGACTGGAAACGACGACAATGCGACTGGGAGCCGATTTCTAAAAAATTTTCAAGACGGTTATCTTATGTTCTTAATTGATTTATATCACCCTCACCTTCAGCAGGTCGAGCAACAAGTTAGTCAGCAAAAAGTGACCGACGTGGTTGACACCCAACTGCAATTCGTAGCCATCCTTGGTTAACATCTTGGGGCAGCGCATCACGCCGGCATTGTTGACCAGGACATCGAGCTTGTTCTGCTCTTTCTTGAAACTAATAGGGGTATAATTAGTACAACTTATAAATGCTAAGAAGCTTCTCAGGATAGCTTACCCAGCTACAAATTCACGGATAGAGTCCAAGGAACTCAGATCCAGCTCCCGAGAGAATATATTCTGATTGTTAGTCTCCTTTATGATGTCATTGCGGGCCTTGTTACATCGGTTCATATCCCTGCAGGCCATATAAACCGTTCCACCGCGTCTGGCGATCTCCAGAGCCGTCTCCTTGCCAATTCCGGTGTTGGCTCCCGTAACAATAAACACTTTTCCAGTCTCATCGGTATCCTTTGTGAATTTCCCTCCTTGCATGTATTCCCTGAAATTATTAAAAATGATTTGTGGAAAAGTTATTATCTATAAATCGGAAATCCTAATGGCAAGTCATGCGTCGTCACTTTATATTTCATAATTTCCAGAACGTATGCAGGCAACTTACTTCAAGAGGTAGATACCCACGCCGATAATACCTGGCCACAGTATTATGGGGCTTAGTAAACAATCGATGAAAATGCACATTTTGAATATATTTTATTTTGTTTACTGTTTGGGGTGTTGTCAGATCTGAGTTCTCTCGGAGAATGCGAGAGGGTACGAAAAGCACAGCTGTTTATATAGTACCGGCTACTGCGACACATATATATTATCGCTAATACATGGTGAAATCGCAAAAATCAAAAGGCAAAGAGAACAAGGCTCTCTTTACTTAAGAGAAAAGTTTGATTACGGATGGGGTGGGAACATGATGGAACTATACAAGGTGGTCTCGTCAGCTCTGCTGAGAACGTTAAATATGTTTACCTCTCTGTCTCTCTTAAGCGATAGAATGAGATAGGTAGATAGAGACTGGCACAAATAACGTCCTCAAAAGAGGGCAGCTCTCGCGACGAGATCACCTTGTATAGTTCCATCATGGGTGGGAATTGGTCCGATCAATTTATTAAAGTACAATCGATTACTAAAGGGAACGCTATTCTAACAAACTAATGCAATTTTTATGATTATAGATTTATTTATTTATTATTGGTTTAAGTATAGAAAGTTTAATAAAATACAGAACGGGTGGTCCATATCTTTTTCTCTGTCCACAGGATGTGTGCACCTCTTTTGTCCTTGCTTACATAGCGCATCTTTCGGATTGCAGTCGCTAAAGTGCTGACCAGTAATGTCCTCCAGATCAGGGTCCAATGCAGTTCAAAAGTGCCCTTAAAATTAAAACTTGTAATATAAAAAGAAACAATTTAAATCTGTTAAATCTTTTTACAATGAGTTTTCTGTAATTCTCTTAGACAGAACGATAGAGATTGTATTCGAGCGATAAGGAGGGGAAAGAGTAGGTAAATCATGGATTTTACAGATAAATGTTTATTTAAATTTCCAACAACTGATTGATAGATGACATTTTGTTTCCTTGAATAAAACAGCATTTCAGCTATGGGTACTACTTATCTTATTAATCTGACCGAAGGTTCAGATCCCTTTTTGTATTAAAAAGAATCTAATTTTTAAAGATCGTAATAGTTTTTATTTTTATAAAAGTTAAGTAATAAATAATGAAATGGCGGTTAATAGAATATAGATTTTATCTAGTCCAATTTATTCACGCCTGTCCACTTCTCGCTCTCGGCCCACAGGAACTTTCCAGTCTTATCATCCTTAGCAGCTGCTGACACATCCTTAGCTTTGCAGTCGCTGAAGTAGAGACCGGACACCTCCTTCAGCTCAGGGTCCAAAGCGGCGTAGAGGGTGGTCTGAGCTCCATTTACAGGTGTCTTGAACAGAATCAATTGCAAGGGCCTCACCAGGAACCTAAGATACAGGAATTAATATCTACATAATTCAAACTATATCTCATTTACAACTTACGCCACAATGCTCGGCCAGTTCCTCGACAGCTCCGTGTCCACAGCTCCAGGATGCAGGGAATTGGTGGTGACTCCAGTTCCCTCCAGACGCTTGGCCAATTCCCGGGTAAACAGAATGTTGGCCAATTTACTTTGGCTATAGGCAGCGATCCGACCGTACGATTTCTCACTGTTCAAGTCATCCACATTGATGGAACCTTGAGTGTGCGCCAGACTGGAAACGTTTACGATGCGACTGGGTGCAGTTTTCTACAAAGTGCATTGAGTTAACAACGAGTTATGAAAGTCATAAGTGTCTAAATGCCAAAAATACCTTCAAAACATCCAGCAGCAAGTGGGTGAGCAGAAAGTGTCCCATGTGATTGACTCCCAGCTGCATTTCGAAGCCATCCTTGGTCAGAGTCCTGGGGCAGTGCATAACTCCAGCATTGTTGATCAGCACATGAAGCTTATCCTGCTCCTTCTTGAAGCTGTTTTACAAGGGATTGAGTTATTTGCATATTTACTGATCAGTCATGTTTTACTTACGCAGCAGCGAATTTGCGGATGGATTCCAAAGAACTCAAGTCCAATTCGCGGGCGAAAATGTTGTTATTACCCGACTCCCTGATGATATCCTGGCGGGCCTTTTCGCATCGGTTCATATCCCTGCAGGCCATGTACACAGTTCCTCCGCGCTTGGCAATCTCGAGGACTGTCTCCTTGCCGATTCCCGTGTTGGAACCGGTGACAATAAATACCTTGCCGGTTTCATCGGTCTTCTTTGTGAACTGACCGCCCTGCATGTATTTCCTGCAATTTAATCATGGTAAATTATGTTTAGTTTGGATTATAGAAAAACTATTTTTTTAAATGCCGTTTTAAATGCAAAAACAGAGATATGGTTTTTCTTCTTCTTCAAAGAAAAACTATTTCGTGTCGAAATTACCTCAGAAAATACGCAGCTCCGCCAATTAAAGCCGGCCAAAAAAGGAGGGGGCAGAGCAAACAATCAGTCAAACAAGCCATTTTTGTTTATTCCGCAGGTACTTTCAGTTGTGGGATCTCTCAGCGAATGCGAGCTAAGCCGGTTCCAGCTGTCGTTTAAATACCATGGGCGCTATCTGTGAGAAAGTACACGACAGCCATAAACTGCTTACTCACCATGAGTATTTTTCGAACTTGCGAGAAGAGAACGCCACAGGTTGGCGTGGAAGAGCGAATCGATACGCAATGTTTTCAAAATATTACGTATACGTCTGTATGCCGGGCCCGAAAATACATACTTATATATATCGGTCAGAACGAACTTAGCCGAAGTCATGTTATGGCAAACAGCTTGTTAAACAATTGGTTAAATTTATTTATAGTCCTAATCAGTTATCACTAAACTGCGAGGAAAACGATGAGCAACTGGCATTAATTGGTTGTGTATAAATTAAAGGGTAATAAAACATTTGAACATGAAAATTCAATGGATCATATTTTAATTTTTCTTAATCGTTAAGTTTTAAGTTTGAATCCAAGTAAATTTCAAAGTCTAATCAGTATCCTTAAGCAAGTAGTTTTCAAGATATTATGAAATACTTGGCACTTTGAAAATACTTCGAAGTTGATAATTACATTTTAAAATCTTGATTTGAGTTATGAGTTTTATGACTAGCGATTGTCGCCCTACGTGGTAACTAATCCAGTTTAGAACTATCTAGACCAGTCCATTTTTCGCTCTCAGCCCACAGTAACTGGGCAGTTTTGTCATCCTTGGCGGCAGGAGCCGGTTCCTCCTCCTGGCAATTGTGGAAATACCTCCCGGTAACCCTTTCCAAATCGGAATCCAAAGACAGAAAAATTGAGGTCTGGGCTCCACTTTTGGGGGTCTTTAGAATGGGCCACATCAGAGGTTTTAAAACATATCTAAACGTGATCTGATAATAAGTGAAATTCTATTTAAAAGTCAACATTCACTCACCGTATAAAATAACCATTTAGAGTATTCCAATCCCTGGCCAGTTCAGTGTTAACCGATCCAGGATTAAGGGCATTGACCGTGACTCCTGTTCCTTCCAATCGTTTTGCCAGCTCCCTGGTGAACAGAACATTGGCCAACTTGCTCTGACTATAGGCATCAATTTCATCGTAGGACTCCTCGCTATTCAAGTCTTCAAAGTTGATAGTGCCCTTCGTATGGGCCACGCTGGAAAGGACCACAATTCGACTCGGAGCAGTTTTCTAAAACATATTTCAGGATCAGACATCTATCATATAAAATTAATCGTATTTGCAGTACCTGTAAAATATCCAGCAGAAGGTTGGTTAGCAGAAAGTGACCCATGTGGTTAACGCCCAGTTGCGATTCAAAGCCGTCCTTGGTCAATCTTCGAGGACATCTCATGATTCCAGCATTGTTGATGAGCACGTGTAACTTATTCCGCTCTCTCTTGAAGCTATTTTATAAAATATTCTTAAGTAATATTGTTAAATTCAGATTAATTTCAATATTACACACCCAGCCACGAATTTGCGAACGGAATCCAGTGAGTTCAAATCCAACTCACGAGAGAAAACATTCAGATTGTTCGTTTCTTCGACGATTTCTAAACGGGCCTCTTCACATCTGCCCAAATCTCTGCATGCCATATAGATTGTTCCACCCCGTTTTGCCAATTCTCGAACCGTTTCCTTCCCGATTCCGGCATTTGCACCGGTAACAATAAAAACCTTACCCGTTTCATCGGTCTGCTTCTTGAACTGAATGCCTTGCTTATGTTGCCTGAAATAAATGCGCTCATGACTCTCTTAGAGGATGTATCTTAATGGCTAACAAACTTACCTAATGTACAAAACAAGCGCTCCAAATAATATAGGAAATACTATAGCCGGGCTTAACAAACAACCGATGATAAAACACATTATTCAATTTACAATATTCAGCTTGGTGTAGTTTTGTGTGTTGTCGGAAGGCTCTTTCTTTGTCATATGAAGTCACAACAGCTACTCTTTTTATATAAATACTCTTCGATGGGTATATATTCTCTGTGTTTAGCCAGAAAGCAAACTCACGATGATTTAATTGTATAATTTTCAAGAGAGCACCCTTTAGAGGATTTTGGCCAAAAAGATCACGAGTCATGACGATAAGAGACAATATAATAGAATATTTTGTCAATGGGTTTTCAAGAGCGGGATCGATCTTTCTCATAACGTAGATAAGAGCGTTGAGATTATAAAGCTTTTTGATTGCTTACTACCTAGAGGTGGAGAAAACATAGATGTGAAACACCAATTTTCACTGCGATATACTACGGTTTACTACGATTTACTACGGTTTACTACGGTTTACCATGTTTTACTATTTTTCAATATGGTTTTCTAAGATCTACCATGTTTTACTATTTTTCAATATGGTTTTCTAAGATCTACCATGTTTTACTATGTTTAGTAAATCGTAGTATATCGTAGTGAACCGTAGTGAACCGTAGTAAACCGTATTAGATCGTAGTAAACCGTTGTAAATCGTAGTAAACCGTAGTAGATCGTAGTAAACCGTTGTAAATCGTAGTAAACAATAGTAAATCATAGTAAACCATATTAATCCATAAAGCCTTAAAGGACTTTGAAATGTGTCTGGCGCTGACATCTTTAAAGATTAAGGAAAAGTTTAAATTACATTTTTTGTGTTTATTAATACCTATCGAAATGTATAGGAAAATTTAAAAATCGCACAATCTATTAAAAAGTTATGAGCAAAAAATGAAATAGCTGCTAGATGGATCCAGTAGCTTTGACGGCTGCATAACTCCATCTCCCTCGCACTTTCCTTAGCTGAGTAACGGGTATCTGATAGTCGAAATACTCGATAATAGCGTTCTCTCTTGTTTAAATTTATTTTCTTTTATAACTGTCAGGGTAATTATGTTTCGACTTGCTTTCATTCATATAACTTTGGCTTACGCCCTCTCCTTGCTATTGAAACTTTTCGTTTATGTCAGTGTCAACAACACCTAAATTCGCTTCGAATAATAAAATATCCATGGGTAAATGGGATGATTGATCACTAACACCTAGAAATTAAGATAATTGTCTTAAAATACACAAATTTTTGTTAAACTAATAACTAAAGAAATGACGGGTGATGAAATATAGAATTTTTCTAATTCTAACTAGACGTATTCACGCCTGTCCACTTCTCGCTCTCTGCCCACAGGAACTTTCCAGTCCTATCGTCCTTGGCAGCTGCTGACACATCCTTGGCCTTGCAGTCGCTGAAGTAGAGCCCAGAGACCTCCTTGAGTTCAGGGTCCAAGGCAGCGTAGAGGGAGGTCTGAGCTCCACTCTTAGGAGTCTTGAAGAGAGTCCATTGAAAGGGCTTCGCCAGGAATCTATGATACAGAAATGAATATCTAATTCAAGTAATGGCTGACTTATAACTTACGCCACAAGCCAATTATTTAAGAACTTCCAATTCCTCATCAGCTCCGTGTCCACAGCGCCGGGATGCAGAGCATTAATCGTGACTCCAGTTCCCTCCAGACGCTTGGACAATTCCCGGGTAAACAGAATGTTGGCCAATTTACTCTGGGTATAGGCAGCGATCTTACCGTATGATTTTTCACTGTTCAAGTCATCAACATTGATGGAACCTTGAGTGTACATACCACTTGAAACGACTACAATGCGACTGGGTGCAGTTTTCTACAATACGTATTGAATTAATTAGGTGTTAGGTCGCCAAAATGCCAAAAATACCTTCAAAACATCCAGCAGCAAGTGGGTGAGCAGAAAGTGTCCCATGTGATTGACACCCAGCTGCATTTCGAAGCCATCCTTGGTCAGAGTCTTGGGGCAGTGCATAACTCCGGCATTGTTGATCAGGACATGCAGCTTGTTCTGCTCTTCTGTGAAGCTGTTTAATGAGTTATTCATGAGTTATTCATTCGCATATTTATTGATCAGTCATGCTTGGCTTACCCAGCTGCGAAATTACGAATGGACTCCAGCGAACTCAAGTCCAATTCGCGGGCGAAAATGTTGTTATTACCCGACTCCCTGATGATATCCTGGCGGGCATTTTCACATCGGTTCATATCCCTGCAGGCCATGTACACAGTTCCTCCGCGCTTGGCAATCTCGAGGACTGTCTCCTTGCCGATTCCCGTGTTGGAACCGGTGACAATAAATACCTTGCCGGTTTCATCGGTCTTCTTGGTGAACTGACCGCCCTGCATGTATTTCCTGAAATTACAGCATGGGAAAATATTTTTAGTTTAAATGTCAGATATAATGGCAGTTAATTTGCGGACAAAAAACTATTTTTTTACTTTTTACAATATTTTGACCGTGATTATTTTATCACTCATACGAACAAGAACTATGTATTTACCTCAGCAAAAAAGCAGCTCCGACTATGAAAGCCGGCCAAAATAGGAGGTTGAACAAGAGACAAGCAGTGAAATGATCCATTATTTTTATTCCGCAGTTATGTACTTCCAATTGTGGGATCTCTCAGCGAATGAGAGCTAGGCCGGACTTCAGCTGACATAAAAGAAATGCAAAGTCACGATGAGTAAATTTCGAAATTGGGGGTGAAAACAATATAGATTGGCGTGGAAAAGCATATCTATATTCCTCTGTGTTTCGACCCGAATATACTTACATACATATATCGACCAGAGCAAGCATAAGCAATTGGTTCAAACGCAAATATATTTGTAGACCTAATCAGTTATTATCGACCCTTTAGAAAAACGTTGAGCACCGGGCATGAACTGTTTGTAAATAAATAATACGGTAATAGAACGTTTAAGCATGAAACGTATTTTAATGTTTCATAATCGATAAAGTCAATTTAAAGTAGTTTTCAAGATAATGTAGAACACGTGGGCACCTTGAATATAGTTAGTACACATTTGGTTTTAATTTATGATTAAATGTTTAAGTCTTGATATGAATCATGAGACTAATGTCTAGTAATTGTAGTTCTTCGTGGTAATTAATCCAGTTTAAAACTATATAGACAAGCCGATTTTTCGCTCTCAGCCCACAGAAACTGGACAGTTTTGTCATTTTTGGCGGCAGATGCCGGTTCCTCATCCTGGCAATTGTGGAAATACCTCCTGGTAACCCTTTCCAAATCGCAATCCAAAGACAGACAAATTTAGGTCTGAGCTTTACTTTTGGGGGTCTTTAGAAACCAAAAACAAGAGAGAACGCTATAGTCGGGTTGGTGTCCCGACTATCTAATACCCGTCACTCAGCTAAAGGGAGTGCGAACGCTGTAGTCGGGTTGGTGTCCCGACTATTTAATAAACGTAACTCAGCTAAAGGGAGTGCGAGGGAGTTGGATATATAAACTTTGATGAGCCCTAACTTTTTAACGAATGGTCCGATTTAAAAAATTTCTACATTTCGATAGGTATTGATAAGCACAACCAAACTGCATTTTTACTTTTCCGAAATATTTAAATTTTTAAATCGTATATTAAGTATTGTGGGCGTTAGAGGGGGCGTGGCACCTTTTTGAAATAAACTTGCGCTGCGTAGGAACTCCTAGAATCTGCATGCCAAATGCCAATCTTCTAGCTTTTATAGTTTCCGAGATCTCAGCGTTCATACGGACGGACAGACGGACAGACGGACAGACGGACAGACAGACATGGCTAGATCGACTCGGCTAGTGATCCTGATCAAGAATATATATACTTTATGGGGTCGGAAACGCTTCCTTCTAGCTGTTACATACTTTTGCACGAATACAATATACCCTTTTACTCTACGAGTAACGGGTATAAAAACACATAAGAGGTTTTAAAACATATTTAAACGAATTTCGATTATAATAATAATTATAATTATTATATTTATATTCACTATTCACTCCACTATTCAAATCGTCAAAGTTTATATGGCCTTTCGTATGGGCTACGCTGGAAAGGACCACAATTCAATATAACCGGTCCTAAAAAACAACCGGTGTTAAAACACATTTTTTTAAATTTACAATATTCTGCTAATGGCAATTTGTGTGTTGTCGGAAGGCTCTTTGGCGTAATAAGTCGCAACAGCTACAGAGTTTATATAAATACTCTCTGATTGGTATATTTTCCGTGTATTTAGTCAGAAGGCAATCTCACGATGATTTAATTGTTTAAGTAGCAAGAGAGCAACCACTGGGGCATTTTGGCCAAAGAGAACACGAGTCATGACGATAAAAGACAATATAATAGTAGAGAATATTTTGTTAATGGTTTTTGAAGAGCGGGATCAATATTTCTCATAACATAGATAAGAGCGTTGACGTTATAAAGCATTTTTAATGCTTACTCTCTTTATTTTAATGTATTTAATATTCCGTACCTAATTACATATTGTACCTAGAAAGTTGGTTCCATACGTAATATATTTTAAGAGTCATTACAAAAAAATAGGTCACTAAAACAATAAGGAAAGATTTCCGGTCAAAATTGGTGCAACGATTTGAGAACTTTAAACTCATGGTTCATATTGCTTATGAAAAACATAATAATCATATAGGGTCAGTTAAGTTTAAAAGCATCATAAATTTGGTCAAATACTAATACTCGTCCACTTCTCACTCTCTGCCCACAGAAACTCGGCATCATCATCATACTGGGCGGCAGAACCAACATGCTTTGGCTTGCAATCACTGAAATATTTTCCTGAGACGTTTTCCAAACTAGGATCCAGAGCTGCATACAGTGATGTCTGGGCTCCACTCCTTGCAGTCTTTATAAAAATCCAAATGAAAGGAGCTATGATCAATCTAAAACCAAACCATAAATTAATTGCTTCCTAGGGTTTAACCATTTAGTAAACTTACTTTCCGAGCTTCGATCCCAAGAATGGTGTATTTCGAAAGAGTTCCGTGTTCACCACACCAGGATGTAGGGCATTCACCGTGACTCCAGTTCCCTCCAGACGTTTTGACAACTCCCTCGTGAAAAGGATGTTGGCCAATTTGCTCTGGCAATAGGCCATCTTTCGGTCGTATGACATTTCGCTGTTCAGATCATCTCGTTTTATTCTTCCGAACCGGTGAGCTATGCTGGATAAGACCACAATTCGACTGGGAGCGGAACTCTTCAGGACATCGAGGAGCAGCAGAGTAAGCAGGAAGTGACCCATGTGATTCACTCCTATTTGCATCTCGAAACCATCCTTCGTTAGCATCTTGGGGCAGTCCATAATACCGGCGTTGTTGATGAGAATGTGCAGTTTATTTTGCTCCCGCTTAAAGCTTTAAGTAATATGGTAAAGATTTTGTGTGAAACCATTATAGGGAAATACTTACCCAGCTGCAAAGTTCCTTATGGACTTCATGGAGCACAAATCTAGTTCACGAGCGAAAACATTCTCATTGTTAGTCGCCTCGATGATCTCCTGACGTGCCAGCTCGCATTTTTTCATATCCCGACAGGCCATATATATGGTGGCTCCCCTGCGGGCCAATTCCAGCACAGTCTCCTTACCAATTCCCTGATTGCATCCGGTCACAATCACCACTCGGCCAGTCTCATCCGTTTTCTTGGTGAACTGACCGCCCTGCATGTAATGCCTAAGGAAGAGCAAAGGTTATATGACCACTGAAACCATGCGCGGATCCACGGGGGGTGATATGGGTGATATATCACCCCCCATTCGGGTGAAAAATGAAAGGAATTTTGGTATTAAAAAAAAATGCAACAAAAAAATAGTTCTGATATCATCCCCCACAACAAAATCCTAGATCCGCCATTGACTGAAACCCTAATAAACTCACCTGAGAAGATATATTCCAATGGCAGATAGTGCTGACCCATATGCCAGGGGGCTAAACAGGTAATCGGTAGTTGCACTCATCTTTCCACTCCGCATGCTACCAGCTTCAAGTGTCGACTGGCGAGATGAGACCCACTTGTACTTTTCTTTATACAAGTTATATCAAAAACTTGGAATGCACATACTTGATACATTAACGATCATGAACCGGTAAAAGTATCATTGGTAGTTTAAGGTCGGTGGGTTTACGATTTTTAAGACTCTCGGGGGGAAATGACGCTTCCGAGACTTGTTACCGTCTGGTCAAAGTTTGACATCTAAAGTATATCAAATTATTCGTTGATCTCAAGTTGTTTAAATCGTAAGCTTAAACGAACAGTTACTAATAATGATCAAAGCATTGCAGCTTTTAATAAATTAAATAAACTTAAGACGATGGGTTTAGGGTATCGGTTTTTAAAAGTTTTATTTAACGACTCTGGCGTTGACATAAACCTGCTGTTTCTGTAATCTTTTTTAATTTAATTTCTATTTTTAACTGCAAGGGTATTTATATTTCGCCTTGCTTTCGTTCATATATTTTTGGTTTAAGCCCTCTCCTTGCAATTCGGAACTTTTCGTTTATGTCAGTGTCATTAACACCTAAATTCGCTTCGATTAATATTATATCCGTGGGTAAATGGGCTTTTTGCTCACTTATACCCGGAACCATGTCGAATAAAGACGATTTTCTCCGACATCGCACAAAGCCTACACAAATTTTACATCGATTGTTTTTTAAAGGGAGTGCATGGACCATTTACGCAATCGCCTGCGGATTCCACTTCTTTAAGCTGCACTACAATGAGCGAACCAATCAAGTGGAGGAGGCCCAATACCATCGAGTATGGTCAAAGATTGTAATTGGTATCAAAGTGTTGCTAGTGGCTAGCCAATATCTGCAGTACTTCGTACTTGGGTTGGTCATATACATCCACGTCAAACTGGTGCACACAAGTAGTGCTCAGAACTTCGTGATGAGTGTTCTCATGCTGGGAATCGTCCTTACCGTTATGCGGCGACTGGTGATCTTTCTGCACCTGAAGAGGGATCGGAGGTTTGTGGAGCATACGGTGAACGAAATCCTGCAAATTACTAGCGTGATCGAGCGAAATATCGGTATGGTATACAAATGTGATGGGGTGTTGCTGTTGGTATATTTGATTAAACTGTGGATACTCTACATCCTACTGGATTCCCTATGGAACAAGCCATACTTCCTGGTAGTTAACTTTCTCTACTGGGTCCTCTTGGAGTACTGCTTTGCGGGATATTTTATCTACCAGCTGATTCTGCTCAGCTGGTATCACACCATCAACCTGTTCCTGCACCGCTTTACAGAGGACAACAAGATTCGGCAGGACATTCAGGTTTACTACCATCGCCGATTGTTCCTGCTTTTTGAGCTGCATCTCCGGATTAACAATCTGCACAAGGACGTTAAGGAGAATCTGTCCTGGCTGTCGACTTCTATTTACCTGATGATCTTCACCTGCATCTTTAACATGGAACTGCTCATCGAGTGCGCTCTATTCGCCGAGGACGAGTTGGAGAACAAGATCTACATCATTGCTGATGGCTGTTTGGGACCTGTGTTCATTCCGATCCTATATGTTCTGATCCTGGGAATGTGCACTGACAGAATCCGCGATGCTGAGTTACAGCTTCAGCAGCTCATCGTAATCATTCAGGGATTGTATGTGAGGAAAGTAATACCACACCTTCTAACCGTAAGGGTTCTCGACAACGAGGTGAGATCTTTCGTCTGCTGTCTAAGTGATCTAATCAATCGAATCTCCCCAGCATACTTCTTTGATGCTTCACCAGAAATTGGAACCCCTCCAGAACATGATCATTTTAGATATCACCTGCGACCGCCAGTTCGCCATGGACTTTATTCTCACGGTGATCTTAACAGCACTGTCTCTTGTACAGTATACTATATCATGTGATAGAAATATTAGCGAGTGTATGACTCATAAATAGACTCGAAAGCAATTAAATCTATGATTTTACAAGATTGTTTTGGCTAGTTTCGCTCCAGAGTCATAATTAAACTTAATTACTCTTTCTAACCGTATCTAAAATGGTACCTGCATTAATTTTATTTATAAATATCAATGGCTTTTTAAAGTGTTACTTTGACTTAAATGGCGACTAGCTACATAACAATACCCGAATGACCCAATTTAGAGGGCAATCTCCGCCCACTTCTCGGACTGGGCCCACAGCCACTTGGCCATCCGATCGTCGAGGGCAGCGGGAGCTACAGATGCCAACTGGCAGTCGCTGAAGTATTGACCCGACACATTTTCGAGCTCGGGATCCAAGGCGGCATATAACGTGGTCTGTGCCCCGTTTCTGGGGGTTTTCATCACGGCCCAGAGGAGCGGCCTCAGGATGGTTCTAAAAGAAAGGGAAACAATTAACTCTTCCCATATTGAGAGGCGATTTGAAGAGGACACACTCTACCACATACTGAGCGAACTTTGTTTGGAAGAAGATCATGTTCCTGGCTATCTCCGTGGCTGCTAATCCAGGATTGAGGGCGTTCACCGTGACTCCCGTGCCCTCCAGTCGCTTGGCCAATTCCCGGGCAAAGAGTATGTTGGCCAGCTTGCTCTGGCAGTAGGCCACTCCCTCGTCGTAGAAGTCGGAGCTGTTGATGTCCTCCACTTGAATCTGACCCCGTTCGTGAGCCCTGCTGGCCACCACCACCACGCGGCTGGGCGCCGACCGCTCCAGCACATCGATCAACAGGTTGGTTAGCAGGAAGTGGCCAATGTGGTTCACCCCCAGGTGCATTTCGAATCCCTCTTTTGTCAGTCTGCGCGGCTCCCAAAATACACCAGCATTGTTGATCAGGATGTGCAGCTCCCGTTGTTCTTTCTTAAAGCTAGTGGTGAATAAATTAGTTAGTTTATAAGTAAGAAAAAAGGGTTTACTGTATAACTCACTCTTCCACAAACTTCCGAATGGATTCCAGTGAGGAAAGGTCGCACTCCTTGGAGAAAACGTTCGAGTTTCCCGTCTCCTTGATGACCTGCTTTCGAGCTATATCTCCCTTTTCTTTATTCCGGCAGGCCATGTAAACGGTGGCTCCTCTTCGGGCCAACTCCATCACCGTTTCCTTGCCAAGACCCGTATTTCCGCCAGTAACGATGGCCACTTTTCCCGTCTCATCGGTCTGCTTCCTGAACTTTCCCCCCTGCATATACAGCCTAAATCGGGGTAAAATAATGCCTGTTAATCGGTGATAACTACTTTGTCGTCACGGCTATACGTCGATGATAACGCTTCTCAGCGTTACAGTTCAAATCGCCGCCACTTACTTACCTCACACAGAAGGCGATAAAGCCGACGATTCCATGGGCCAGAAATAGGGGGGCGATTTTCTGTAGAAAATTAATAATGATTTCCATAATAGCTAATAGGTCCGGCCGTGTTCGTGGTCTTCTGCAGAGTGCCAACGCGGGTGTAATTTTGCGAGTTTTTAACTGATCGCCGCGGCGATTACTGGACGACAACTGATAAAACTGATAGTGCAAGGTTCTATGAGTAGCCTGTAATCAGGGAAACGCTACTCAACACACTTAGCATAGATAAGTGCGACCAGAAGCCGAAAACCGAGTCACTTTCTCGACGGCGCGAATGTTTTAATACTGGTGAAATGAACCTAAACTTTTGGACCGAAGGCTCAAGTTAAAAATGTAATGGATATACATATCTATTTTAAACAAATGATGTAGAAATTGACCCCTAACCGGTTTCGCAGTACATACGTTCGTACACATTCAAATCTTGAGCTTTCAACTGTCTTTAGCCGTTCAAGCGTTCAATTAAGCCAGGCTAACGTAACTAAAATAAGATAAATGTGGAAACTGTTGACTGTAAAAAACTGAAAATTTAAGCGAAGGAACAGAGAAGTAACATTTGTTTTCTACAATACGAACTAGTGTATTTTGATCATCGTTGGCGTGGTCCACTTTTCACTGACTGCCCAGAGCCACTTTGCCGTCTGAGTGTCGGTGGCAGCCGGTGCCATTTCCTTTAGCTTGCAGTCGCTGAAATATTGCCCCGTCGTCTTTTCCAGTTCGGGATCCAGGGCCACATACAACGTGGTCTGAGCACCATTTCTGGGGGTCTTAACAAAGGGCCAAAACAAGGGCTTCACAAAGATTCTGAAAGGGAAATATATTCGTGAATAATTGGGTCTCGGGAGTATCCTCTTCGAGTACCAACCCAGCGAAGAAGTTATTGAAGAAGCCCATGTGTCTGATAATTTCCGTGTCCACCACACCTGGATGCAGGGCATTTGCCGTTACTTTGGTGCCCTCCAGTCTCTTGGCCAGCTCCCTTGTAAAGAGCACATTGGCCAATTTGCTCTGGCTGTAGGCCTTGCCCTCGTCGTAGGATTTGTCGCTGTTCAGATCGCCTGTATTTATTTCTCCTCGAGTGTGCGCCAAACTGGAGACATTCACAATCCGACTGGGTGCAGATTTCTAGGGATATCATTTTTTAGATGGGCCTTGATATGGGGGTATGCTTTTGCTGTACCTTTAGCATATCCAATAGCAAATTGGTGAGCAGGAAGTGGCCCATGTGATTCACTCCCAGCTGCAGCTCGATGCCATCTGAGGTGAGGGATCTTGGACAGCGCATGACACCGGCGTTGTTGATGAGTACGTGGAGGTGTTCCTGCTCCCGTTTGAAGCTGCAGGTGTCGATTGTATGATATATAAGGGATTCTAGAACGCCTATCTCCTTACTTACGCAGCAACAAAGTGGCGGATGGACTCCTGGGAAGCCAGGTCACATTGCCGGCAGTACACATATTTGTTTTTGGTCTCCAGCACGATTTCCTCGCGGGCCTGTAAATAATTATTTAAAGATAAGACCAATTTTGAGGAATAATATCCATAAAGTACTTACCTCCTCGCATTTCTTCAGGTTCCTGCAAGCCATATAGACGGTGCCTCCGCGCTTCGCTATCTCCCTGACCGTTTCCTTGCCGATCCCCGTGTTGGCGCCCGTCACGATGACCACTTTGCCAGTTTCATCTGTTTCTTTGGTGAACTGACCGCCTTGCATAAGGTCCCTGTAACACGGATAGTTGGTCAAAAGAAGTGATTCCTGTGTGGAAAGCGGAGCACCCACTTGGTGAAGAAGGCCAGTCCCGTCGTGGTGCCAGTGAGGCTCAGCCAGAAGATGGTGCGGCTCTTCAAAAACGCAAACAGTGACATTTTACGAACAAAAAATATACAAATTGGCTAGTAAACGAAAACAGCTGTGTTTACTCTGTTAACAGTTAACAGCGCTCGTTAACAGTGGGTTATCGATATTTCGGTCATCTGTGACGGAGCTTTTCGCCTTGTTGTTGTTTGTGGGCTGCTGCTGAGAACAAACTTTACACGTAAATAAATCTAATTTGCGTTAATTAATTGGCTCGAGCTAAACAAAGGGGTGCGACTTTATCGAAATCCGAGAATATATCCGATATCCGGGCCAGGAAATTCCCTCAAGGCGACCAGGACAACACAATGCGACGCAATGCGTAAGTCAGCGCCAACTCGACTGTTGCTTTCCCATTTCCAAGTGAAGCGAGTGTGATTCGATCAGAGCTCTCTTCTCCAGGCGCCAGCAACATCATAACCTGGAGGACGTCGACCCCGACGACGTGGAGGACATCTTCGCGCGTCCCGCCTACGATGACGACGAGTTCGAGGACCTGCTCCCGCTGGCCAGGAGGCCCAATGGCCATGCTCGTCTCGGGCGCTATGAGAACACACTGGAGGTGAAGGTCCAGGAGGGCGACACCCTCCAGGCGCTGGCCCTTCGCTTCCACTCCTCCGTGGCGGACATCAAGCGGCTGAACAAGATCGATCGCGAGAACGAGATTCATGCGCACAGGGTCATCCGCATTCCGGTCACCGTCCACAACGTTCTGCTGGGCAACGGAGGCCTCGAAGCCCTGCCTGCCGTCCACCGTAGCGGAAACAATAGTCCCAGGCACAACCTGGAGCGGGAACCAGCCCCCGAACGCAATCCCCTCGAGGATGCGCGCCAAATGCTGGACGAGCGACTCCTGGTGGCTGCAGTAAACGCTTCCGGCGCCGTGGACCCCGACCAGCCGTCGACGAGCAGAGCAGCTAGACAGTTCTACGAGGGAGCGCAGGGTGCGCCCAATGACGAGGGTGAGTTCAGAAGCTGGGGAAGATTAGCCTTGAAATCGTCGCGGCTTAAAATAATAGTGTAAATTTAGTGCTGGAAAGTGTTAGTATTTTACAAATAATAATTAAGCTTTGATAAATTCGCGATAGTTAAAACGTAACTAAACGTAAACGTAAAACCCCTCTATACATTTTCTTAGCAACTGAATGTAAGCGGTTTGTCATTTTAATAATTACCTACCCTTTATTAAATTGGGTTTTCGAAACGTCTACGGTTTGAACTTTAATAGTAGAGTTAACAGTGCACAAACATCGATAGACCCAGTGTTGACAGAAAGCAAAAGTATCGACGAGTCGATAGTGCCAGCGTTGCTTCTCCCACCACTATCCCAAATTGTTCAGTCATTCTCGCCGTAAAACAAAAGGAAAACATAGCTAAAACTCACTTTTCGCCCCCGAAATCATACTAATTGCAATTGAACAAGATGCCGGACTACCTGGGGGACGACCAGCGCAAGGTGAAGCACGACGAGAAGGAGGACAAGGAGATCAAGTCGCTGGACGAGGGCGACATTGAGCTGCTGAAGACGTATGGCCAGAGCCAGTACCACAAGTCCATCAAGAGCATCGAGGAGGACATCCAGAAGGCGGTGAAGCAGGTGAACGAGCTGACCGGAATCAAGGAGAGCGACACGGGCCTGGCGCCGCCCGCCCTCTGGGACTTGGCCGCCGACAAGCAGATCCTGCAGAACGAGCAGCCCCTTCAGGTGGCCCGCTGCACGAAGATCATCAACGCGGACTCCGACGATCCCAAGTACATCATCAATGTGAAGCAGTTCGCCAAGTTCGTGGTGGATCTGGCCGACTCTGTGGCCCCCACCGATATCGAGGAGGGAATGCGCGTGGGAGTCGACCGCAACAAGTACCAGATCCACATTCCGCTGCCGCCCAAGATCGATCCCACGGTTACCATGATGCAGGTGGAGGACAAGCCGGATGTCACCTACAGCGACGTGGGCGGCTGCAAGGAGCAGATCGAGAAGCTGCGCGAGGTCGTGGAGACGCCGCTTCTGCATCCGGAAAAGTTCGTCAATCTGGGCATTGAGCCGCCCAAGGGAGTGCTCCTCTTCGGACCGCCCGGAACGGGCAAGACCCTGTGTGCCCGAGCCGTGGCCAACCGCACGGACGCCTGCTTCATTCGCGTCATTGGCTCCGAGCTGGTGCAGAAGTACGTGGGAGAGGGAGCTCGTATGGTGCGTGAGCTCTTCGAGATGGCCCGCTCCAAGAAGGCCTGTCTCATCTTCTTCGACGAAATCGACGCCATCGGAGGCGCCCGTTTCGATGATGGCGCCGGCGGCGACAACGAGGTGCAGCGCACCATGTTGGAGCTGATCAACCAGCTGGATGGCTTCGATCCTCGCGGAAACATCAAGGTGCTGATGGCCACTAACCGACCCGACACCCTGGATCCGGCGCTGATGCGTCCCGGACGTCTGGACCGTAAGGTGGAGTTTGGCCTGCCCGACCAGGACGGTCGCTCGCATATCTTCAAAATCCATGCCCGCTCCATGTCCGTGGAGCGTGATATTCGCTTCGATCTGCTGGCTCGCCTCTGTCCCAACTCGACTGGTGCTGAGATCCGATCGGTGTGCACGGAGGCAGGCATGTTTGCCATTCGGGCACGTCGCAAGGTGGCCACTGAGAAGGATTTCCTCGAGGCCGTCAACAAGGTTATCAAGAGCTACGCCAAGTTCAGCGCCACTCCCCGCTATATGACGTACAATTAAGTTAATTATTATTGGTCCCATTTTGTATCCTCTGCAAGAAAAACTGTAATTCATCCTGCAGCTGGCAATTCATGAAATAAAACGAAACCTATACCTCCATGAACTGAAAGCAATGAGGTTTATTTTATCTTTTATACCAACTTTTCAAAACTCTGTTTAATTACCTAATACTAAATTGTTTCTAAACTTTGTCTGCAGCCAATATGGAGCAGCCATTCGAGGAAAACGCTGCTCTGCTCAACCACATGCTGGTGGACAGACATGCTCCGCTGGTGCGCCCCATTCCTGGACCCTCCTTGAGTGCCATCGACTGGTCTGGATCGGACTGCGACTTGTCCTGGATCTGCCTGCTGATCTTCATACTCGCCTTGTGTGTCGTCATACCGCTGGTCTACGTCATCTATCTGGCGGAGCATCCGCATCACAATCACAGCGCCCAGTAGTTGGGTCAATGCCTGCACCCGAAGTGATCATCATTCCAAATGTACCGGCAACTCCTCACCTGTCACTGTCTCACTCTCTTCAGATCAGCCTGGCGCATTCAAAATGCATCCACAGGCGATGGAATTTATTTTTATACCTAAACGTATGACTCTATATTGACTTGTGTCAAATATAATTAGGTCTTTGTGTACTGTTCTTCTCTAAATAAGTACGATTTGGGTGCTTTCAAAATGCATATAGGTGTCTATGCTATGCTCTTTCCACATCACTCCCGTCAGCCAAAACTAATCTTACGAACCCAAGATCCGATTGTGTTGTGAATATTCGTAATCCCCCCGGCAAATTTTGCTTCTTTAAATGTTTTATTGAGTACAATTATGTAACGTTTAAACTAGTTCGGTTGAAGGTGTAACATTGTTCAGCTGAAATTGAAAATAGTTTCGCTTACATCTAAAAATACATAATGCATATCTTAGAGCTAAATAAATAGTATCCATGGATATAAGAATTATGTAATAGTAAATACGAGCTACAATTAACAATGGCGCACGTTGGAGTGCCAATTGAAGTTAAGTACGTTGTTGTTGTGTGAATTTTCGGTGTGGGGAAATGGAGGCCATGGCACATGGTTTTTGGCGAAGATTTGGTTTGGATTATGGGCTGTGTGTGTGAGCCTCGTCATTATCGTGCATTTTCCCTCCCGGGAAGATCAACCAATGGCCGCATACTCAAGGAACTCCCTCTCGAATATTCACTTGAACTTTAAATTCTCAAAGAAAGCAATATTGCTGCGGAGGAAGCCATGTCGCACGGGCACAGGACTCACCGGCGTGGCTATGGGTGGATTGCCCTCCGAATGAATGGAAGGATCCCTGAAATAAGAAGACATTTAGAATGGATTTGGTAGAGTTTCTTAAGGAAACTAACGTTTCGAGGGATGATAAGTCTGAGGCAATCGTCGACTCATCGGCTACTTCTGCCATGGAGACGGCATGCTCCAGTTTGTGACGCTTGGCCAGGGATGTGGATGTGTCTGGCTTATCTGGAGTCTCTGGCGGGGCTGCAATTCTTACCTTTTAATGAAAGTAAAACATTAGTAGTATAAATAAGATAGATCCATTTGAATTTCCTCACCTTGGCCCGCCATCTCCGCTGTGGTTGTGTGTGCTTGCTGGTCAACAGGAAGGCTTGGGCCAGAGCCTTTACCGATGGCATGGCATGCGCCACTTCATCCTCAATGACGGGCTTCTCCGCCGCCGGAGTAGTTGGTTCAGGCTATCGAATAGGGATATCATAATATATTTCGAGCACATAATAGGTCACTCACCACTTCATCTTCATCGACGGACAGCACCTGACTGGGATCGATGAGGCGACGTTTGGGCTGCAGGAATCTGAAAGCTGGAGGAGTGGATCCCCGCGTGGGTGTACTGACAGGAGAACCTATTGTGGGCGCCGAATCGCCTGGACCAAACTGAAGGACCACCGGTCGCTCCCGCTTCTTGGAGACTGATGAGTCAATGGAGGAAGCCGACGGTGGAGCACTCTGGGCGGACTCCATGGACGATGTGGTGGAGGAGCTGGGCTGCTGCTGCTCCGCGGGAGCAGCCTTGATAACCGTCGTTTCCTGTTTGTTAAAATCGTAGATGCGCACCGTATCGGATTCATCGCTGGTGGTGGTCGTGGTCTGCAGGGAGTACAGCGAGGGATTCGACTGGGAGTCCAGGGACTCGTCCAGGACCTGAACTGGCAAGGCTTTGTACACCAACTCCGGCGGCTGTTTGCCTTCTTTTTGAGCCTTTTGATAGAACATTGTCGGTTTTGGTTTTGGTTGGTTGGTTGGTTTTTGGTGGGTTTGTGTTGTTTTGTTGGTTAGTGTTGGTGGTTAGGGTTTCGATGGAAAGAAGAAGTGTAGGTGTTTTAGTATTTTATATTAGTGTAGGCGTGGATTATTTTTTCAAGAGTTTAGCGAATGCGGTGGAATTTTGTGGGTGAAAGCGCTCAGGCAGCGGCATGCAGGCAAGATTATCTTAAGTACAGTCAATCCGGTAGTTACAATCGCTCGGTACGATTTCGAAACAAATGCTGTTAGTCAAATCCAAAAGCAACCCAAACATAAATCTAACTATTTCGGTCAATTCTCGGTTCTGTACTCACCAATTCGATGGGGTTTTTGGGGATACGGATACTAAAAACATTTGTTTCAGTGGTTCAGTGTTTGATTTTTTTGTTGGTTTTGTTTATTGTTTTGGCTTTATTTGGAATTAATGCATTATATGTGTAAGTATATCGCTAGGCATATGGTGTATATATGGTTGTTCGTAAGAAAAGAGCGTTAGCGTTGTGCATACAGATACAGTACAGGAATCGTAATATTATTTCATAAAATTAACAGCAAGTATAATGATTAAAAACAAACGTTGCATATCTAGGGCATTAGCATTACGTAAGTGGTATTAACTAAAGGTACGATCAGAACACTAGCTCGACACTCTCATTCGTGGTTGGTTTGGCGTGCTGGAGGTGGTGCAGTGGAAAGGTCATCGGATGGCCATCCAGTGCGGGAGATTCTGTGCGTGCTTTCTGTTCCATGATATTTTCTGTATTCCCATCTAATCTTTCGCCCATCTCAATTCTATGTACAGGGAAATTGGCTTTGCTATACTGACTAGTGTTTAACAACTGTTTGACTAAGCTATGCGTAATTTGGCAAATATCCCTAGGGGCTAAGGTACCCGATCCCGATCCCCAATGTTTTTCTGATTCTCTAGAAAAGCAGACTGTTGTTGCTGTACTTGGTGTCCGCACCGCTGAAGCCGTTCAGGCAGCTGTCCACCCCCGAGTCGCCCTGGTCCTCCGTTTCCGGCCGCACAGCCAGCTTCCCGCCCAGCGGCTCGCTCTCGAACAGCGGATTCATCACGAAGTCCTTCGAGGTGGCGGACACCGCCCGGAAACTGTTTCGCTTGAGGTCCTTGTGCAGCAGCTGCTTCTCGAACTGGGTCAGGACGCCGGCAGAGGGGCCACCGGTACCGGAAGCTCCTGCCGCCGAACGTCGCTTGGAAACGGACGAACCAAAGGACATCCCGCTCCCGTTGCTGTGCAGGCTCAAGGAGGACTGAGTGTGCCGCTTGGGCAGGGAACTGTAGCTGCTGCGCCAGGAGCGCTGGGATCTCAGGTCGAAGTCATCGTCGTCACCCAAACCCAAACCCAATCCTGATTCGCGGTAATGGGAGGCCGAGGTCGAGGGCCGTTCGAGGGGCGGTGACCTTTCGTAGCCCAGCGAGCGGGCGGGGGAGGGGCGGCTGTTAATGAACTTGAGCGAACTGCTACGGCGCACTGGCGTGGATAGGGTCCAATGAGAGAGGTCGGCAGCGGTGCTCTGAGCGCTACTGGAAATGCGGCCATGCGGTGGATGTGGTTCTGGTTCTTGATTTACCTCGTTGATCACGATGTCCTCCGCATCCTCGGCTGAAGGGGAGGCGGCAGCCCTTCCACTTCCCGTGCTGTCAGTGGGCGTGGGAGCATTGTTGATGTAGTAGTCGCGGCTATAGCTAAAGATTATAGGGATTTACGATAAATATGGTTAATTATAGTTATAGATATATTAAACCAACCGCTTATAGTCCGTTTTCGGCGATGGCGGATCCGGATTTTCCGTCAGCGCCGTTGCTAGAGCCTTTTGCTCGGCACTCGGACTGATGTTCGGGACATCCATGTACCGCTCCTGGGTGCCGCTGATGCGCTGCTTCAGGGCCTCCGGGGCGTATGGATTATTTGGCATCTCAACAGCATTATACCACTTCTTCACCTCGCGCTCCGCAATGGAACCTAAAAATTGTGGTCGATTGTGCTCGTTATAAGGTACAGATAAGTTACAGAGAGTGTCGATTTTGATCTAAGGAATCCAGAATCCACAGTGAACGAAAAGTAAACTATAAACTATTCCTGGCATTTTCCTCTTTAAATCTCCCCATTAACAAAATCACTTCTTGTTTGATTCCCATTAAAATTCAGTACCATCTTCTTTATTTCATAATTTCGAGTTAGTAAATATCATATGTTATTATTATGTATACAAAGAAGTGTGAATTTTAATGTAGTAGAGCTTTGAAATCAAACAAAAACTGTGTAAATACAATTAATCGGATATTTTATATTAAAGACAGAGATCTCATTTCAATTTCTCCAACTCGGAAATGCCATAGTTGCCTAAAGATTACTTTTTGTTCCTTAAGATTCATGGCTAGATAAATCGACTCATCCGAATTTTAGGGATCGGCCTTCAACGGGTCACAACACACAAAGACAGTAGAGCCAGGCTAACATAGACACACACATTAAAGCAAACAGGGAGGACGAGAAACACCGAGTGATGACAGTTATGGCCACAACCGCGAGTTACCTGGCACAAAGCGCCGCAACAGTACAACATCGTCATCGGCAACATCGTCTTGTTGGGCGGCCAACGATCCATTGTTTGGCAATTCGGTGGTGTAGCTACCCGACCATCGAAGGGAACCATTTGTTAGTTTTCCGTTAGTGCGTCTACTACCCGAAGTCGGGTGGTTAGTTTGGGTTAGAGGTAGATGCAAGTGGGTGTGCAGATTGCTGTTAGAGCTTGTGTTAGTATTCAGGGATCGCTGATCGTCCAGGACTAAAACCCTCTCGCTAACAAACTCCAGTTCAGAGTCACCATCTCCATTGAAGGTCTCACAGGCAGTGGAGGGTTCACTCTCATCACTCTTAATTGACTCTGAACTCAATTGATCTGAGAAGAGAATTTCGTTGATAAAGTTATACGTGATTTCGCTCAAACTAAACGCAATGATGGAATCTGATTCTACTTCGAGTTCCTCTGACATATCACAGGATGTTTGGCTGGCCATATCTAATCTTAGGATTATATTGTCTCCTACTGTGACGACTTCTTCTAAATGACTTAAATGATCTTCGTGCTTATCTTCTGAGGTGTAAGAACATTCTGATGCGTCTATCTCTAAACAAGCGTCACTCGTTATATCACTTTCACTTTCAAAATCAAGAGATTCGTGCTTGTTTTGTGTACTTACAAAACAGTGCGATATATCTGTATCTAAACTGGTTTCATTACCTGACTCAATTTCTGATTCTGAATCTTTGGAATGAGACTCAACTATATTTTTCGTACTAAGTAAGCCTTGGTATCTATCTGTGTCCATGCTAAGTTCATCTACCATATCAGTTTCAGTCTTATCTGTATCAAATGCAAAACAATCATCTACAAAGCGAATTGGGTCAACTTCAGAGGTTGGGGTTGCTGCTCTGCCTGTTGGGGGTTGCAAGTCCTTGGAGGACGCTAAGCTATCTTCATTCAGTTCCTCAAAGAGATTGGAATGGTGGGACTCGTAGGGAACTTCTTCTATGCTATCATCCATCGAATCAAAGGAACTGAGGTACTTGTGCATGATCAAAGAGCGGCGGCGTCTGCGTTCGATTGTGGCCAGCAGTCGTTTGTCTTTTATGTAAACTTTGCAAATGGTCCCCAAGAGGTTAACGGGCTGAGATCTTTTCGGTGACTCTCCATCGCTCGGTGTTGTGTCAAGAATATTCGGTTGTCTTCGCAGATACTTGTGGCTCGCTTTACCTAGAGCGGAACAATCGCTCTTCGTGGAGTCTATTGATGCATTTCTTTGAATACCTTCTGGGACGAATTCCGTGTTGGTTGGTTGATCATCGTTTGTTGCAATCGACTTTAGTTCTTCAGACGTTAAAGTTCCTGTGCAATCCACTTCCAGAGTTGGAGATGTGGTGATTAAAGCAATCGAAGTTTCTTCAGGTGATAATTTTTGAGCGTCAGTCCCCGATTCTTCCATCTTAACTTGTGGTAATACTGGGACAGATTTTATATCTGAAACTTCAACTGAAACGGTAGATTCCATGGGACTATCCATTTCTACAGTAACTAGGGTCTCCTTTGTACCAGTATGTATTTCAGGAGCTTCTTCTACTGAAACGGTTGATTCCATGGGAGTATCTATTTCCACAGGAACTATGGTTTCCTTTGTACTAGTTTGTACTTCAGGAACAACTTCCACTGCTGTTGGTGGTGTCGCAAGCTTAGACTCTTGAAGTTCTAATTCTGCCGTTTGTAGTTCTGGGACAATTTCGTTGTCCGGTTGTAAAAGGTTTGTTGTTTTAGACTTAGATTCCTCAGACGTTAAAGTTTCTTCCTTCGTAATGCAATCCAGAGATTGAGGTTCATTCGAAATAACTTCCGTAGATGGTGGTACTTCTTGAGCGTCAGTTTGCGGTTCTGGTGCTAAAACTGGAACAGGCTTTGTTTCCAGGTGAGTTTTCATTTCCACAGGACCTATGGTCTCCTTTGTACCAGATTGTATTTCAGGAGCAATTCCCACTGCCGTTGGTAGAGCCGCCGGCCCAGACTCTGGGGGCTCTGATGCTGCAGGTTGTAGTTCTAAGGCAGTTTCTTCTTTTACATCCACTGAATCTGATTGCGGGACTTCCTCTGTAGAAGGTGGATAATCTGCGATAGAGTTGGTTTTAGAAATAATTTCCAGAGGTATTTTAGAATCTACGTCAGCTGATTCTGAATCCAATTTTGCGGGCGCTGGCTGCTCCGGACTAGGCTGTTGTGATTCTTGTGCAGTTTCTGGAGGACCCACCGTGGCTGACTCTGTTTCTGGAATTAGTTTCTCAGAAGCTTCAATGGTTATAGGTTCTGATGACGATATAGGAAGAGAGTCTTTTTGTGGGAAATCCACAACGATAGATTCCGACTGGGAAATAGGTTCTTCAGACACTATGGGCTCCAAAGTGACGGATTCTACCTGGGCAATATCTTCAACGGCAGCCGAAGCTTCCCCTGTGGCATTCATCACCTCCGGTTCCACTTCCACAGAAACTAATGACTCCCCTTGGGGATCAATATTTTGAGGTGCTGGCTTCTCCATATCATCCACTTCAGCAATTGCAGATTGATCCATTGCGACTGGTTTGATTTCTGACAAAACTTCTGTTACAATGGGTTCTACTTCTGGCACGCTTTCTGCGGGATCTATGGGTTCCGGAGCAATGGTTTCAGAAACAACCGCGTCTATAATAACATTTTGAGGTGGGGGCAAATCCTCTGAGACAGATTGCGTTTCAGACACTGGCAAATCATTAACGGCGGGAATAGAAGGTTCTGTGTCTGGAGCAATATCTGCAGATGCTGACTGCTCCAATTCAGTATCAACCATTACCGAATATAGAGTATCAGAAACAGATTCCACTTCAGGAAAACCTTTCACAGACTCTGACGGTTCCCCACTAACAGATTCTGCTTGGGCCACCTCATCTGTAGTACCTGGCGGATCCACTAAGGACGCTTCGGCTTGAGAATCAATTTTCACGAGAGCTATTGGTTCCACCGGAACAGCTTCAAGAGGAGTTGACTGATCTACCTTGATAGATTCTACTGGAGTCGTATCTTCTGTAGTTTCTTGTGGATCCCCTGAGATAACTTCGCTTTGTGAAACGAGTTCCTCAAGAACAAGTGGCTCCACGGCGATTGATTCAGTCCCCGGAACAACTTCATTAGGATTTACATCGACGGACTCACTCTCTAAAACATTTTTCAGAGATTCCGATGATTCAGGGGCTATGGGTTGCTCATCCGTAACTTCTGAAGGAACCCATGAAACGGGTTCCACGGGAGATATAGTTGCGGCGACTTGTCCTTCTGGTATAACTTCCGCAGGATGATCCACAGAAAGAGCTTTCTGTTCAGCTTCCACTTCCAAAGTCGGTTCCTCTGCGACCGATTCAGTCGATGGAGCAACTTGATTAAGTTCCATGGCGACTGATTCACTCTCTAAAACATCTTTCAGTGATTCCGAGATCTCAGGTGCTTTGGGTTGCACGTCGGTTTCTTCTGTAGCTGCTGAAGGATTCCCTGCAAGGGGTTCCATGGGAGCTATAACTGCGGCGACTTGTGCTTCTGGTACAACTTCCACAGGAGTTTCCTTTTCAGCATCCACTTCCAAAGTAGCTTCCAATGCAACCGATTCAGCATTCACTTCTATCAAATCCACTGCGACCGATTCTGTAGCTAAATGAATTTCGGCAGAGCTTGGGGATTCTTCTGGAATAGCTTGACTTACTATTTCCTCAGGCGGTGGTGGAGTTTCCACATTAGATTCTGTCAGTGGTACTGGTGAATCCTCAATTGAAACCTTATTTTCTGACGTCAAAGATTCTTCGGTAACGGAATGTTTTTCATGAACATTTTCCGCAGGCTCCGGCAGTTTTACGGCGACTTCTGCAGGTTGAAGAACAGCTTCCTGGGGCTCTCTAGGATCCACTGCATCGCAATTCGTTTCTGAAGAGTTTTCCACTTCTATTGAAAGTTCTACACTAGCAGATTCCACCTGTGCAACCTCTCCTGGAAACTCTGCGATAGATTGCTTTTCTTGGGATTCTATATTGCCAGATTCAATCTGTGATTTAACTTCTGTTGTCTCTTTGAAACCCGAAGGAACGGATTGAGTTTCTGAAATAACTTCTACGGTTTCGATTGTTGTTACAGCGGGATATTCAGTCTCCAAAACACTTTCTACAGGTACCGGAGGATCTTCTGGAACGGAATTTGATGTATTAACAGGAACAATGCTTTCATCCATTTGTGGGCTTTCAGAGGCAGAGATAGCTTGATAAATAACATCCACAGTTGGTGTTGAATTTTCAGGCACAATTTGTGTTTCTAAAACACCTTCCACAGGAGTTGGCGGCTCTATTGCTACATCTTCAGTAATCTCTGAGTGCAGCGATGCAACGGTGGGTTGCTCTAAATCACTTCCCAAATGTTTGGGAAGTTCTTCTTTGACAGGTTCTATCAGTGGAACAGGTTGCACGGATTCTGCTTGGGAAAGATCTTCTATGGTGGATGAATCACATTGCTCAGGCAAAGAATCTACTCCTTCAGCCTTTGGCGGTTCCTCTGGGGCGGCTTGTGTATCTGGAACACTCTCCGTAGAGTCTGGTTGTTCAATCGCCACCACTTGAGTTTCGGGATCTTCTTCAGCAACACATGGTGGAGACACGGCAACAGATTCTGCCTGAGCCACCATTTCTACAGGCACTGGTGGTAATACTGAATCAACAGTAAGGGGTTCTTTTTCTGGTATAGCTTCCACAGAAACTACTGGTTCCAAGGCAAGAGATTCAGACTCAGTAAGATTTTCTCCAGGCGATTCCTCTTCCACGCTTGCGGCTAAGAGAGCAACTTCGGCAGCCGCGGTCTGTTCAATATCGACAACTTCTATAGGTGCAGGTGCATCCAATGCAATAGGAGGAATTTCCGGAACAACTTCCGTTTGCACTAGTGGTTCTATTTGTGAACCATGTTCTGGGGTTGCTGGTTGATCTACTGTGGCAGATTCTGATACTAAAGCAACGTCCACTGGAGTTGGCTCATCGATTGCAATTGCTTGAGTTTTAAGAACAATTTCCCCAAGCGACGCTTCTTTATCGACGGATTCTGGAACCATTTCTATATTCAATATGGGGTCTGCTATCGCGGGTTGAGTTTCTGGAACTATTTCCAAAGGCGTTGGGGAACTTACTAAGGCAGAGTCTGCCACGGAAATTAATTGCATGGACGATATAGGGTCCTCTGTATTAGATTCAGACTCTGGAATAAATTGAGGTGGTGCGCTAGACTTGTCTTGGTCCACGATTGCAATTGACGTTGGGGGGTCATTTTCCGCAAGTTGGGTTTCTAAAACGATTTCCACAGGGTCCGGCATATTGACTATCTCTTCTTGAGGAACAGCTTCTTCAAGTGGTGATGGATCAACTACAGTTGGTATTAACTCTGTAGGCTCATCCAGAAATACAACATCTGCAGATACTAACTGATTCACATCGACAAATTCTACTTTGGAGACAACTTCAATTGGTGAAGGTGGATAAGCAACAATAGATTGCGATTGCAGAACCATTTCTATGGTCGATGATGGTTCTTCTGCCACTGTCTGCGTTTCTGGATCAATTTCTTCAGGCTCTAGAGCATTCAAAGTGACTGATTCTACTACTAGTTGTGATTCAGAAACTATTTCCACAGAAGCTACAGCTTCAATAGGTGAAGGCTGCTCCACTTTAATAGAGTGCACCTCTATTGGGACCTCTGCCGATTCCGCTTCATTAATAACAACAGGTTCGGTTTCCTGCACTTCAGGTGACACTTCAAAATACGGTTCCTCGATAAGAGTTTGTATTTCGGAAAGCAATTCCGCAACCAGTGATGGGACTATTGGTGGATCCACTGCGATCAATGGCGTTTCCGATATTATTTCATCAGTTGTTTCGAGTTGTACAACTTCTATTGGAGCTGGAACCACTTCATAATTAATTTCCAAAGGTGCTGATATTACCGCATCTACATTTGAAACCCCTTCTTCGATTACTGGTGGATCCACTGCAAGCGATTCCGTTTCTAAAATCATTTCATCAGTTGTTTCAAGCTGTACAACTTCTATTGGAGCTGAAGTAACATCTAGAGGGATATCCAAAGGTGCAGAAGAATCCAAATCAACGGATTCTGGAATAGAATCAACTTTGATGGGTTCTGAAACCGTTTCCACAAGAACTTGATCTGTTTGTGAATCACCTTCCATTGATTTTGATAAAGGCTTTTCTGTGCCAGTTCCTAACGGCGTTGGTATATCCCCTAAAAAGGGCTGTGTTTCTGAAACTATTTCCACAGGCGCTGGCGTATCAACTGAAACCATTTCAAGGGGTTCCGCTGTTACGGGCGTTGAATCTATTTCTAAAGCGACAGATTCTATCGGGAGAACACTTTCTGTTACTTTTGCCGGTGAATCCTGTCCGACAAATTGTGTTTCAGGATTGGATTCCTCGCCAACGATATTTTGAGATTCTAAAACCATTGCCATTGCAATAACTTGTATCTCTGTAATGCTTTCCAAGTGCTCCACAGGCGCTTCCACTACAACAGGATCTGGAACAGATGTTAAAACACCCATTTCTGTATCAGTTTCTAACGGCGCTGGTATATCCATTAAACAAGTCTGCGTTTTTAAAACAACTTCCGCAGGTGCTGTCGAATCGACCGATACAATTTCAATAGGTTCTGCGGGTTCCACGGTTACAGCAACTGTTTCCACCTGGTGTACATTTTCCGCTACATTCGCCGGTGGATCCTCTGTTACAAGTTGGATTTTGGGTTCGGGTTCCTCGACGACGGGTTCTGCCTGGGTATAAAACTCTACAGGAGCTGGGAGATCCATAGTGTTGGTTGGGTGCTCACTTTCAGGTTCTGCTGCAGCGATTTCTCCAATGATTTCGGACGGAGTTGGAATTTCTAACTCTGAAGATTGTGTTTCTAGAACAGTGTCAATCGTCGCAAGGGGCTCCACATCTGCCGGTTTTATTTCTGAAATAACTTCTAAGGATTCCAAGTCGGATTGGGGGGCTGGTATTTCCACTGCACCAAGTTGAGCGTCTATATCCACCGGGGCTGGAGGATTTACGGTTAAGGAGGTCCCTAGTGATTCGGCAGATTCCGCCTCTGAAGCAACTGCGATAGACGAAGACTCCTCTACTACGGAGTCAACTTCCGCAGGATTCGAAGGTTCCACAGTCTCTTGATCGACCTCAATTGACGGTGGAGGCTCATACTCAGCAACGAGTTCTAAAGGTGGAGGTGGGAGCACTATATCCTCTTGTACAACACTCTCCTGCTCTTGTGAAGTCGTAATTTCTGCCAGAGGTGGAGGTTGTAAAATATCAAAGTGAGGCTCTGAAACAATCTCTGATGTCTCGGTGTTCTCCTCTTCAATTATGTCCAGTGAATGCAAGTGCACCAGTTCCACGGTGCGAGCGTTTATCTCGGCGAGGGCCAAGTCACTCAGCTCCTTGAGGGTGTGCATCTCACTGGGTGTCATGGCACCCGGCTGTTCGGAGGCCGGAACCGCTAGCATGGGTCCCAGGGCCATGGCTGCCAAGATCTCGATCACCGATGGCACGGTCTCGTGCATTTGCTCTTCGTCGATGTACTCGACTGTTCCGAAGCCAGTGCAGCCTTCGAGGCTGATCGGCTCCTCGGTTTCGCCTTCGGCTGTAACACAAACGACTGCTAAGTGCCGATGCTTTAAGATCACGCACAATTGGGCTGAGCTACTAGGAGGAGGGAGGGTCTACATCAAAGATGATAACAACGATTGAAGGGCTAATGATCTAGGTCTAGGGGTTAGTACAAGTCTTAGCAGTAGGAATGAGATACATCAATTGGAGGTACACAGGAAAGTATTAAAGGAAATTACCTGCAATGGGAGTGTGGTCTGGCTCCTCATTCAACAAGTCATCCTGGAATATCATGGGTGGCGGTGGTGGTGGATTCGGTGAAGGAGCCCTAATATCGGAAGGCACTGCCATGGGAGACACCACAAACTCATTGGTTGTCTCCGTAAATGCGGGCTCGTGCTCCTCCAGCAATGTGTGGGACGTAAGACTCGTGCGATCCACGAGCTCGTCGAGTACAAGCTTTGTGTTCTGGCCACCAATCAGGTGTTTGCTCAGCAGACGATCGTTCAGATCGTTGCATCGCAGCAGATCCAGAGAGCTCTCTTCGATATCCGAACCAATTTCCGACAGGTCGCTGACCTCGTCGGTGGTCTTGTCCCCAATCTGGGCCCGGACATTCTCCCTGGGCGCGGGCACTAGCATGCCAACGCTGCTCGGAGTGGCCGAGCTGCGCTTCTTCTTGAACAGCCAGTTGTCCTCCCAGTTCCCATCACCGATCATGCCCGAGGAGATGGATCCAATATCTAGTAGTGGGGAGGTGGGGATAACACTTTGGAACCATGGAAATATACAGTTTACTTACCATCCTCGGATTCGGTGACGGAGGCAGAAAAGTCTGGCAGTGGCACCATATGTGCGGCTATATAATCACTGAGAACCGATTCCCTTTCCAAATCCGTTTGCAGGGATTGGGACTTGCCATTCTGTAAGCAATTGTGATTATCAAATGATACTTATTATATAGTTTCCAGTCTTACATCCAGTCCGATTTCATGATCCGTGAGGCTGCAGTCACTGCGTGGTTCTATTGAGCTCCCGGACGTGGTGCTCAGCGCTTCGGCATTGAAATTCTCGTCAATGTGGCGACCACTCAAGTCCGGCGTACTCTCAGCCAGTAGCCTTGTATTCCCTTCCTTATCCGCAATCTGGCAGAGAAAGGGGGAAAAAGAAAAGAGCAACATTTTAGCCCATCGACCTTGGCATTGTGCAATAAAAGTGTTGTTGAACCCCAGAGTTCCCGATTTGTTGTGGGTCAACTTTTGCTTGTGCGACAAAAAAAGCCCTTAAGCTGATTATGGCCGGCAATAATTTTAACTAGCCACTCGACGACACTTGACGACCGTTCGTTTAGTTTCGTCATCGATTACCAGCCACTATTGATCGAGTGCCGTGACGAAGTCAATCGCTGACCACGTTGCAGAAAGCGATTTGATAAGGAAATTGGGCAGTTCAATGCTGACTGGATCGATGACGCTGCGATAAGATCGCTAAAGAGTAGATAGCGTATGACTAGTTGGGCATTTCACCAGCCGCCCTCGAATATTACTCTTCCTACTATAATGACTTCTTCGGGGACTAGATTACTTGATCTCCTGGATCAGCCATGATCCTGAAACTCTCTTCGATTTTCCAACACAATTGATTTATCCAATTAGCGCTGGGTTTGATTTGGGTATTCTTCCGCTGTTGCTGCTTGGTTAGTTGGTTAAAACGTCTGCACGGGCAAGACAATGGACGGCAACTAATTAGCCTGGTCTGTTTCGGCGATGTGGCAACTGGAAAATCGAAGCCGCCCAAGTGCAGGTCGAATGAAAGGGAAAACTGAACGAAGGGGGAGGGGGGGTCCAGTTAAAATGGCGGAAATGGAAATGGAAATGGCTTACAAAGTGGTCAAAGTAGGGGTAGCGGGTTGAGGGGTACTAGTACCACAGGTGGTGCCTCCTACCTTATTCAGCACCGCCGTGGCCAACAGATCCTGGTAGATCTTCGGCTCGAAGTAGTGCTCGGTGCGATGGCGCCGCTTCAGGCCGTTTCCGTTGGCCAGCAGCTCGGAGGCGTGGGACCTGGTGTCCAGGCTGATCTCCGAGACGGCTCCGCTGGCACTCAGGGAGGAGCATCGCAGGGTCTCCGCTATGATCGTCTCGATGAGACTGCGTAGTCGGGTCTGCGACAAGTCGGCCAGCTCGGAGTCGGCATTGTTGTTGTTAACATTGTTATTATTGTTGTGGCTGTTGTTGTGCCCATTTACGATGGCCGGCAGATCTGAAAGCAAGCGTTGCGGAGTGTTGTTAGCAAAATTTACAAGACCCAGAATGCTGGCCAATATACCATGCACTAACGAAATGCTTGGTTAGCAGAGATCGATACAATTAAAAGTGAAAACTCGGTTACTTCTGGGCGATTGTGTGTGAGTGTGCGAGTGTGTGAGTATGTGAGCGTGTGTGAAAAGGGAAAGAAAGTAAGTGTGAGTATTTTAGCCATACCTAATTTCACCTCAATGACGTAAACCACGTAAAAGACAATTACGGCCACAACGGCATACATGCCAGTGACTAGGCCCAAAGTAAAGTCCATGCTGCATGCATACATATATGTCTGGATATGCGGATATATTCGCAAATATCGTTTGATAATGCTGAATCGTTGATATCTCGCCCGTTTGTTTGTTTACGTTTGCCGTTGTATTTGTATTTCGGTTTTGTTTAGAGCTTTCATTGATATAACGGGTCGGCTGAGCTGTTAATTATATTGAGCAAATATTTGAGTTGTTTTTTCTTTTTTTGTTCCCCTAATTGAGGTCCTAACATAAATTTGTCACCGCCTCCCCATAAACGCTTGAGCGAGCCGGGCTCTCCAAACTTTGAATAACTCTACTCAGGCTGAAAATCGCGACTACGGTTCGCATATTTATCATTTTCTTTTGACATGCTAAGTCTATTAACGTATTGCGGTAAATACCACATCGCATAATGAATAACCCCGAGTTATCTATTTTGCGTTACAATGCCGCCCATATTTCTTTATCTGCTGGATGTCTAGCTGTCGGAATGGCTCTACGGCTCTATGGCTCAATGGCTGGTCCCCCGTTAGTCATTCAGGTGTGCAAAAAATGTCACAGACACGAACTTTTGTATCCAGAACACAGGCATTCATCTACGCGCGAGTCATCAATGGAAATAGCCCCAGAAACTGGCTCCTAGGACAGAACCAGCCGGATCACTTCGCATTGTCTGATGAGAGATTATTGCGCGACTCCAAAGTTCAGGGTTCAAACGGAATCACTCGGGCAATTATCACTCGCTATTCTAAAGTTTTTACGAATTTAATTCTCTCGCCCTGCCAGTGGGTTCAAGTGGCCCGATTAGGCCCCTTCAGACGGCTTCGACTTCGATCGGTTAACTGGGCCCGCGATAAGTTGGCTGCACAAGGTTTTATTTAGTTAAGGTCAAAGATAAACTACAGCCAGTGATTTTGGTTACGGAAACGTGTTGAAAGTCCACGATCATCATTTTCACGATCATAATTTGTTGTTAATCTCGGGATTACACATTCGGAGCTCTAAGCGGGGATATCGGGGATCATTAATATGTATTAGCGTTGATTAAGGTCTCTTCCTCTTCCTCGTCTCTAGCGTTTGTTTTTACCTCACGATTATTGATTTATAATTTTGCTCATTTTTTACTTTTCGCCAACTTGGTGTCGAGTCAAGGTTGCTGATAACTCATCACTTAATGCGGTCGGTCTCTTGGGCTATTTGACTTAGGGTCTTATCTCGGCAGCTGGAAAAGTTCCTACAATCTGCTGGCCGGAATTCTTGTTCTATGTACGAGAATGGTATGTTGTTCTATATTCCATGTTATCACACGCGTTTCGGCCGGACTCTTTTGGCCCGTAGCTAAATTGGCGTTACGATCGCGGCGCGGCGCTTCTGGCAACTGAAGCGGTGCCGTGCGATTGCCGAGCGGTGAGCGGCGAGCGTCTAAACGCTCACTCACACACTTCAGTTCGAATTTTGTATACTCGTATGTATGGGAGGGCCTACAGTGGGCCAGATTGGGAGATTTGGCTGAAAGGCAAAGTTTACAAGCGCTTTGCCGCCCAAATTGCCGAATTAACCTAGGAGCGTGACCAAATCAATTGCTTGTTAAGACAGAACCCCTTGAGTAATCTTGTAAGTAAGACATTTACGCCAATTTTCGCTGATCTTAACACGAAACCTGTTGGCGAGCAATGCGCCAACGGTGCGTATGATTAATGTCTATCGCTGTCTGTCATCTGAGCTACGGCTGGGACTTTGTGCGGCGTAGCACTTGAAAAAGTACCTGCGAATCGTTGTATCGTAATGTACTCGCTGCCATCGGCACTTCAATAGCTAAAAAGCCTTATCAAAGCTTTGGGGTCTTATCACCGACAAGCTGACTCTTTGGCGCTTCTTATCAACCAGCATTGACCGCGATTTTAGTGGGTTGGAAAGAGAGACAAAGATTGCAAGTAGAGAGAGTTGATTTTTCCGTTTTAATTGGCCGCTCTGATTATTGTATAGTGATAAGAACTAGCTACAAATCATTGATTCATAGTTTGCTTTGGGCCCTACGGTACAATTCCTGAACATATTGTGTGTATGCATGCCAAGGTTACAATAGTATTACGGTTATTACGGTTTTTATTATTTGTGATTTATTATATTATCTGGTTCTTGGTTGTACTGCTTTCGTAATGGAACTTAAAAATGTATTACGATTTTGTATCTTTAATGTATTGTCATAAAAACAGTTGAATAGGAAGAGGGTAACTTTATGTAAGCTACTCATGATATTAAATAGATAAAGAGCCGGAAATAAATAATACTATTTCTTAAAGAGCATGTCACAACTTGATAAGATATGGCTCCCAAACGAATAGACATTCAGCTATCAAAGTTACTGCCTAAAGAAACTACGAATCGAAGGGTCAAGGGTTAGCGTACAAAACAGACGATTACAGCGTGCGAACTCGATCGATTAGTGACTATCGATTACCGATTACTTACCTCCCTTAAGCGCACGCGCGCACAAACTGTTTTCCACATTGATAAGCAGGTTACTCAGCTTCGCATGGAATTTATCAAAGAGTTGCAAGTCTAAATTGCATGTGTGTGGTGTATGGTGTACGGTGTGTGTATGTGTGTGTCATGTGTTGTGTGGGTGTGCAAATATTGGTTAATGAGCGAACAGAACAAAATAGATTTAGACAAAAAGACTTCCCAGCAAGCTGGAACCTAAATTTACATTTTTAAAATTACCAGATTTCCCCCAATTTCCCCCAGACTTAATTTTTTTGACAAGTGCCCTAAGTTATGCAATATTTTAATGGCGTGAAGTCGCAATAAAAATGTTGCGCGCAACATGCCGATTAAAAAAATGTTGAAGCAACAATGTTGCGCGCAACATTTTTGTTATTTTTTTTTATCTCTAGAATTTTGTCCCACAAATTTCTTGTGTATAAGTTTTAAAATAAATTGTTCTTCTGCAAATGCAACATACATATATGTACAATGTACATATATATTTTTAATTTTTTTTTTTTTTTCAGCCTGCTGGACTTTTGGCACCAACTGCATGAATTGCATTTACTTTAATCGAATCTCAGGTAATATGTGTACTTACAGTTCTCGCTCTTGGACAGCTGCCCCACTTTGATGTGGTCCAAATTGCCGCCCAACATTTCGGCCACGATCTCCTCGACGTACTCGCGGATCTTGGCCCGCTCGTCCATGCTGGCAGTCTGGCCAACCTGGCTTACACTCTCGAATTCTGCAAATCCACATTATATATCCCATTAATGATTGCTTTCGGATTGCACTTACGCATGCTGCTGTCGTTGGCGTCGCCCACAATCGGTATGTAGACCTCACTGCGCGCCCTCATCGGATAGACGAACTTGTGCTGGTTGAAGGACATCTGCTCGGCCACCCACGAGGAGGTGTGAGCCAGCGACTCCTTGGAGCTCTGGCACAGCTGGCACTCCCACTTGGCGTCCTTGGGCCGCCAGTCGGCGCACTTTGGCCCGCGGCAAACGGATTTCCCGCAGGTGCAACATGTCACGTAGCTGGGGAGGGAAAAACGGTACTCAAATTGGTAATACATTCGTTACTTTTTTAGGTCATTTGTCTGAAATGTCTAGAATAATGTAACGAAGCTTTTGAATAAGTAACCCTAATCGCTTTTCTAGCTTTGTTCGTTTAAACATGTTATTTTATTGGTGTCTAACTGAAATGCAAATTTTATATGACCATTAATAATGTTAATTTTAAATGTTTTAAACAAGATTGATTACTTAAAATTTATGTTTTTTTTACAAACCATTTTTTAAAGAAATGTTACAATCCAAGTTTTAACAGAATGAAATAAACTATCTAGAAAAACCCTGGTTAGCTATTTATCCTTTGATTCTACCCTTGAGAACTTTTAATTACACCTGTAAAACTTTTTTCTGATGTCTTTTTCAAAGTACTACTATACTTAGTCCCGTTCCGTTCTTGTCCTAACGGTATGCCAATATTAATCTTCAAGCCGAGTAGTAGAAAGTAACATACTTTCCCTATTAATATTCTATTTTTGCATATTGGTATAATGAACCTAACCAGCTAGAACGTCAGACCATTTTAACAGGGAGCAAATATATTTTAAAATGCTGATAAATATCGGCAGTATCAACAATATCAAACAGGTATTTTCGCGTATTCCTCTGACTGGCTGACCAGATTTGGCTCTTACTCACTTTTTGGCACTGCTCAGATCCAAGTCCGCACAGCAGACGTTGCAGTTGTGATCCTCGCTGGTCTCCTCCTTCTTCCACTTCTTATTGGCTAGTTTGCTGGAAGAGAAAAGGCGGAAGGAGTCGCAGATGTTAGATCGAGAACGTTCGGATAATCCAAAGCCAAAAACCAGACGATTAGTCAGGTCAGTTCTAATGAACAGCTGGGGTTATTCAACGGCCAGAAGGTCGTTGGCTAAAAAGCAACCAATTAGTCGCTGGCTATCGATCGTGTTGCCTAACTTTTGAACCCAACAGAAACACTTCCCCCCAACAAAGTTCAAATAGTTGGTGCTCCACCCAACTGCAATTGCATGGCGCAATTGACTTTCTCCCCGGCTGTTATCCCAGCCAAATTGCATAACAACGTCCAAAACCCGTTGGACCAGGCAAACAAAAACTCAATGGGGTTTGTTTTTTATAGCCAAGTTTAATCAACCTACTAAAGCAGTAACAAGTAAGGCTTAAAATACATGTAGCTCTATCACACATCTTACAATTACAATCTAGGGAGACGCACTGTCTCGATATGCATTCGGATTATGTCAGTCACTTACAGTTCTTACACAATAGCGAGAAGAAGGGAATTCCTGGGTGTCTTGTACGTGCTCGAACTGAGCAATTGCCAATCGGTTTGCCGCCGCTGCTTAACTTATTCAAATGGCAAAATTCGCAATTTCGCTTACAAACAAACAAATATAATTTAAGGAAAAATTTCAACCATAAACAGCTAGCGAAAACATTACACTGGCGAAACAAGTGAATACAAAGGGTGTTGAGGCCGTAGAAAGCTCAGTCAGTATACCCGCTTAGAACCGAACTACTTAAAGATACTCTTAAAATTTTTAAACTTAGGTCTCCCTAAGGTGTTGCTGCTGTCGCTGGTGGAACCTCATCCTCCTGCGGGCCCAGTGCTCGTAGTTGTTCTCCAGATTCTCGTAGTAGATCTGCTCCTCCCCGTCGGGCCCACCGTTCTCCTCCCAATCCTCGGCCGGCGGTCCAAGGGCCGGGTCACTGGTGGTCAGCTTGAGCAGCACCACCTCCATGCTGCAGACCATGAAGAGGAATCCCAGCACCGCAAAGCTGATGGGCAGGCACATCAGCCGCTCCACCTGGCACAGCACCACCGCGGAGAACAGCATTCTCCCTGTGGGTTTCTCGGTCTCGGCCTTCTGTTCTGGCTACTGTCCACCGAGTTCCGAATGCGATGATCGGGTTTTCAGGTATTCGATTTGTTTGTCGACTGATTAGCGCCGCTGGGCTCACTGGGATCTTTTGGCATGGCACTCGCGTTGAACCGATTTCGCCAATGGAGAAGCACTTAATGCCAATTCGCTATCAAATCGCGATCCGCGTCCCACGACACTGACAACTTTCTCGCACAAGGTTCGCCTTTGTTATGCGCAGTTGGCTTTGAGAGTCGGCGGTCAACAGCTGAGATCGGATCGGGTCTCTAGTGATAGTCTCTCCATAGCTTCCAACGCCTTGCCATATCTCCATTCCATATCCCATGCCGGTTTGAGTCGGGCCGAGAGAGCGGGAGCCTCTCTCTATCGCTAAACAAACTCGTTAATGACGTAAGTAGTCCCCCCTGCACACGATCCCCTCGATCAGGTCTATATAGCGGAATGACTGGGCATATTTCCATGCAGATTTATCGCCTTTCTTCCCCGATCTCTTGGGCTGGCAATCTGAATCTGGTCAAGCAGGAACCGTTTCGGTTCGCAGGGGGAAGATACACGTACGTGGTCCAACATCATCGCCTGTCTGCTGCATTCATTTGTCTACTAATTTATTTTTGGCAATATTTTTCCCGCTTGCCATCTTGGCCTGAACTTCATTAATTTCCAAATGCTAATGGTGAGAAACATTCCGCAAACGAGTTAGCTTAATTCTTGTCTGGCAAAAAATAATGTATGCATGCTGCCAGGGGTTTATTAACTAATCAATCGAATGACTGGCCGACTGGATTCGAGTTTATTTTAATTATTATTTTGGCAACGATTGGCGCCACGAATCCGAATCGGCAACACTTTCATCGGCCTGAAACGTGGAGAACATTTTTCAAAAATACCATATCTCATTTCTCAAGATTCCCTAGAAATCTGTGCTGAGAATCTGGGTTAATATATGTAAGTCTCATGTGTCCCATTAGCATATTCCCGCACGAGAAAGCGTCAAGCCCTCAGGTTCCGTCTTTATTAATATCCCAACCAGGTCGAAAGCTTTCACAACGCTTCATTGATAACAAAATCTCAAGAATTTCCCAGAACTCAAAGATGGAGATTAATAAATTCTTGGTAGAATATCTACACATCATCTACTCGTAAGTGCCATCATAAATTGTTTTATTGTCAGTGGAGTAATAACGTTTTAATTGTCCATAAGTTTATCATCTCATTTTTGTGAGATCATCACTGACCGTATCAAAATGTTTTAGCTTAAATAGCATAAATCCCATGCGAAAAATTTCAATTAATAATTTTCAACCCGAGCCTAAAAGCATGCACTGAAGTTTAAAGCCATATGAATACATATTTTCAGCACCTTTTACCGCAAAACCAGATAGAAAATAATAATGCCAAAATCCTATATAAATGTAATCGGGTTTGTTGCCATTGCTCTCACTCTCTCATGCGGTTTTAGATCCCACTTTCGACCGCTGAAAATGCTTCGGATATAACTTTTTGTGGCTTTTCACTTGCCACAAGGCTAACACAACTCGTTTGTTCTCACTTTAATAGCGAATAAAGACTCAGAATATCTGTGCATATCTGTGCTGTGCCATCGGGCAGCTTTAATTGCATTTGACTGACTTTCCACAGTTCCACAACTTGTTTGGGTTATGGCGAATGCTACTTTTGAGAGACATTTATAATATCAAGAGGTCTTTAAAGCCCGTCAATTGCTAAGTGAAATAAAAGTACACTGAACATATTTTCCACAATGGATATTCGTTTTCTGTTTAATTGAAAATAACCATTTTTTTATAAAACATTTTCTTCATTATATTGAAATTATAAAAAATTGTATTATTTGGTTGTTACGTATACGTAACGTTCCCTATATATTTATAATTCATCAAACAATATTATCAAATTCACTATACATAAAGCTTGACCCCCTTTTTGGTTTCTCTTTATTTTAATAAATTAATTTGTTTATTTTTTTTGGGTTATTTTCCAAAAACCCCACACTTTTGAAACTCACAGTAATACTACGCTAACACACTCATAGATGATGTGTTACTCCCGCACCAGTAATAACACAAATAAAATTGTTAACAAAGCGGCTAATAAGGCTGCCATTGAATGGTGACGAAAGGCAAACAATCGAGGCGCGTTGTTAGCCATGGCTAATTGTTATTGGCAATTCGTGACGCTTTTTAAGGAAAAAGCGCAGAGAGGGGGAGGGGGAAAGTAGTGCCCTTTGTTGGCCAACGACATCCGTTGGCCATTCCTCAAGATTCTATGGTTCTTATGGCCAAATACGCGGAAAGTCAATGGCAGTTTGTCTGCGGCTGGGATTGTTATGAAACGTCGCGTCTAACGGACCGTCGGACCATCGATAGAGCATAACAGGTGCAGCATAAATTCGAAACAGGTGGCGGAGATTACGCAATCCTTAATTAAGGCGAAGCTGCGTACTCGATGCCCAAAGTGAGCAACTGCAGCCGAGACAAGTGCCAAGCAGCAAGTGGCAAATGGCAAATGGCGGCTGGAGAAATGGCAACAATTATGTCAAATCTCTTTCATTTGGCCGTTTCCCACACGCAAACGCAATCAAGTCATGCGAAACGATGGACACGTAACCGGGTTGAAGCTGCAGTCAAGAAAGTTTAGTTTCAGTTTCTATTTTGGATTTATCTTGCGCTGCATTTTGTATCTGCGAGTGCACTGCATCTGCACGTGCGCATCCCGAGTTTGGCTCACGTATCCGAACTTGCATCCATCGCTTTCAATATTTTGATTTATCTCCATTTGATTAACTCACCCCAAGAGCTGCTGGGCGCCGCACTGCAGCAGGTAGGCGCCTCCAATGAGACCCACCACGGAGGTGAGTCCCAGCAGCAGATTTCCACTTCCAGGTCGACTGATTGGCAGCTCCATGAGGCAGATGTAGGGGCGCATCCAGCGCTTCAAGCACTGCGGAGTTCGCATTGAATTCAACCACAATATCGTTTTACATTAGAAGCAATCACACACACAAACGGAAGCCACTTCAATTGAATTCTACCCCTAATGAAACCACAAACCCAACTAAATCAAAGAAATCGCGTGAAGAATACTCCATAAAACTATTTATTTCGACTTATCGGAACCAAAAATTCTTCCACCATATCATTTTCTATATGCGGCTATAATCTCTTTGTGAGCATTTTACGTGTTTTTCGGCCAATTCATACTTTGGCCTTAGCCTTATCAAAAAGTTTTTGTTTGTTCGGTTTAAGTTACCAAGATTTCGACTTGAAGTGGTGTGGGTAAATACCCTTTACAGGGCATTTGAGTTTCGAGAATCTTGAGTTTCGGTTTTGGTATTTTAAATGGCAACACCTGTAATACAATTAGTTACCGGCGAATACATCACGTAATTAAATATTTTTAGGTACAGCTGATTATTGTGTAAAGCCATTGCAATTGGTCACATTCGATTTCGTGTCTATTAAAAATAGTAGATTTCAACATAGTGCTAAGAATAACTTTCAATCTCACATGGAAGTGATTTAAGACTCTGACAAAAACACTGTCATAAATCACTTAAGAAAACATTATTCACTTAAGTATGCAAATCTTATCGAACAGTTGAGATGCAGTCACTTTGAGGAGTTAAAATAAACTTTTCTGCAATCGTTTGAATCACGTACAGACCATTACTTAGTCGTTTATTTATTTGCTTGAGTGTTTTCCTTTGTTTTTATTTTTGCACACCGCGATTAGCACTAATTAAAGTTGATAAATGTATGTATGTGCTTTTTGCTAAATTCTTATCGACAGTATTGCTGTTTTCTGGCGAGATCTTTGAGGGGAGTTCAGAGTGGTTACATAACTTCCTTTTACTTTGCATAAATAATTTACCAAAATTATAGCTTCGGGGCTTCTGAGAGTGTGTGTGTTTGGTTCTAAGAAAAATGTGTTTAATTATCGTGTTATTCACTTCAGTTGGCATTAAAGTTGTGGATTTTATTTTGTATTTTTATTTTTATTAGTTGAGGAATCTTCCAAGTGAACCGAAGTGAACTTCACCGGGGGAATATCTGAATAAATAATTACCACAAAATTTGATTTTTTCGTTTGACTTGTTGTTTCTGTTTGCAGTTATGTACGACGATTATCAATCACTCTCGGGGAATCGGGGAATATCTTTCGGAGGGGTTCGCTAATTGCCATTGCCCCCGCCCCACCGATCACCACCTCACTCCGTCTTCAAAAAACCCGAAAATAAACCCGAATGCATGACGCAGAAATTGAAACAAATCGCGGCTATATACTCGCAACAAAACTGATTAAGATCACGCGGCTAAGGGCCTCCGGTTAACGACGATCTCCAGTTAACTCAACGATTGGAGCAGCTGACTCCGACTGCGACTGAAGCGGCGACAGGTTTGTTTTAGCCAAGTTATATTCGGCTTTGTTTACTTTTTTGCACAATATATATAGGTATACGGTATACAACTGGGGTATATGGGCATTATATTGGATTTTGTTTGCCCACTTCGTTATTGCGGATCGCGTACATAAGCCGACCGTTGATTTGATAAGAGTTCCGCTCGCGTCCAGTGATAAATATATAGGTGGTATATCTCGGTATGCGACGACAAGTTCGCAGATAAGTGTCAAGACTTTTTCGGAGGTTAACTCACATACAGGTATTTATATACTCTTTCCAATTCGATTCAATCTACGTCCTAATATTGTTTCTAATAATTGTGTTTAATGTTTTTTTTTACATTTTTTCTATTCGTTTTTTTTAGGGTTTTATGTGCGTTGCGGGCGAGTAACCAAAATGGAACTGGCCATTGGTGGCGCAGTGGGTCAGAGCTTTGTTGTCCATGCAACCGGAGGGTGGAAAGCAAATCCCCATTGAGCCCCCTGATATATGGACAGTTATGACCCCCACCCCCTGTCCAATATTCGTTGGCATTTCGAACCATTGTCCAACCCAACGGACCTTATGCAAATGCAAATGCCACTTGGCAGCTGCCAGTCACATGTCCGCCGCTTAACTGGTGGCAAGAGTTTGTGGCCAAGAGAAAAATATGGGAACCTCGGAAATCGATTGGCCCTGCCATTGGCCATGCAAAGCTTACGGCAATTAATTGGCATTAATCAACTTAATTATGAAATATTCGATAAGATTGCGACTCCACTCCTCGGGCGGCGATACTCGTGTGGAAAAGCGAAATTATCATGGAAAGGGTAAGGGGTTTCAGGCCTTATAGCCAGTCGATTCTGGGATGCTCTATATGTCTACAGGTACTATGAAAAAATAGCACTATACTATAAAAGTACTTGAAAAAAATAATAGTAAATAATAGCAATCAAAAGGGTTATTAATCAGTTCAGCGAATACATTTAATTATGCACATATATAAACTACAATTATCCCCCCTATAAAGTGTACAATTTCTTCCATGTCATTTCAAAGAGGTTTCTTCAATTATGATCGCCAAACTGGGTTGGTCGCCCATTATCATTCTAATGGAACTTCCCCGCCACTTCGTCGTACTGTATTTTCCCAAACAAATTGCAAACTCATTTGAAAGCTCCGTGGCCAGAAGCAGAAGCACTGGGTTTCTCTTTGACAATTGTCGAAACAGATTCCCAGAAGAGCCCAACTGCTCACGGAATGACTTCTGGCTGTACGAATGTACGAATGACATGGCTGACTGACTGACTGCGCCCGAGATTTTGTCATTTCCATTTTGAGGTCGGCAAATTTGCATAAATTGATATCCGCCCGCAGTCAGTGAGATGGAGATGGAGATGGAGATGCATGCAACCAATGCAGTTACTACACATAAGACTGTGGGCTCCATGCGCACCCAATAAGCCAATCCCAGCTGCCAGTCGCTTCCGTTTTGCTCATAGAAATGATAAATATAACCCGAATCTATTTAATTATTTAACTAATACAAGATAGAACCCAAAACTCTTTAATTATTTAAAAATCAATCAATTTTATGAATGAGATGGTTACTCAAAAATGAATGTTCAAATTAATTGTTGTTTACATTTGGCACATTAAATAAAAATTAATTTTCTTATTTAATCCAGAAACCTTATATTAAATCCTTCTTATATTCAATGGAACCCGTGGAAAGTGCACGCTGAAACCGGCTTGATTAGTGCTAATTTGAATCAACTTCAGATGGCAAGACTTTTATGGGAGCAATAAAAGGTAGATGTGAAATGGAGATAGTACTGCGGAATTTACATCCCGTTTTCGCACTCACCTTAATCTATCTCTCAGCTGCTGGTGGGTGAGGTGGTCCCGCTGCAGCACTTGGAGGATGCGCTGGCACTGGTGCAATCGCTGGCGCCTCCGCAAGGTCGGGGTCTCCGCCTCCAGCACCGCAATCCCACTGTCCACACTGGAGTTCAACTGCTGCTGGACAGGATCGGGGCTGCTCTCCTTGCTGTTGCTGTTGCTGTTGCTGCTGCTTATGATGTTGCTGTTGCTGATGTGGCTGCCCGCTGGCGATGTTGCTGCTGGCGCTTCACCTGCCATGTTGCTGCTGTCGCTATTTGTAGTTTGTTTGTGAATTCAGAGCGGCCCTAGGCCATTTCCGCACTCAGTTTCCCAGTATCTCAGTGGGTACACATGCAGGCGGCACTTTTTCAACCTCTCTCACGCACATGAAACACTTTTGGCAAACAAATTCGCTTCACTGCTCGTTTTTTTGTTGTGTGTTAATTACGCGCCAGTTACGACCATTGTTTTGCCACTGAAAGCGGGCCCGCACTGCCTTCGACTTGGGCCTCCAGAAACACCAAAAAAAGTCGCTTACGGAGCAGCTTATCAGCCGGCGCGATACACAAATTCAAAACTCAAGACTTCCCGGGGAGGTGCTGTGTGTTTATGCCTGGGAGCGTTCGCTTTCGTACTGCAATCAAAGGAATTTTTGGTTTATTTTTACGGCCGGGACCCATAAACAAATGCGGCAGCAGATAACGAACTTCTTCCCCTCCTCGCGCAGCTTTCAGATAACCAGAATCTGGCGATGCCTCATCGCTCCCCCATCTCAGCAAAAAGCGCCCCTGACGTCTGTGCGTTGGTCTGTCACCTTCCACTCTGTATATTCATGAGATATATCTGGGTGTTGTTGCACCCAAAGTGAAATATGCACTTACAGCTGCGCTTCGCACGCCCAAATATGTAAATCTCTGGCACGTAATTACGCAGAGTGCTTCGATTTGGGGCCGGTTAACCCATTTGCTGGGCCGGCAATGGGTTAAGTGGCTCAGCAAAAGAGCCTTAGGCCCCAGGCTCCGAAAATATTTGGCGAAGCGAGAAAGGCCAAAACAGCAAATTGAAAAAGAGAAATTCTTGGCCTCCAATCCTCTCTGCTTTTGGTAAGCGAAATGGTTGACTTGGAGCGCTGACAGTGTGTCTGCCAGAGTATCTATGGATGGATGGATGGATGGATGGATAGTTGCTGGCCGAAGCAAACAAGATGATTACGACTTTGTATTTGACGCACTTGTTGTTCGGTTTCCAGAGTTCACTGTTGTTCACTGTTCACCGATTGCTGATGGTTTTGGACAAGAGAAACAACCAACAAAAAAAACGCTGGACTGCGGGCCTCTAAAGAAATTTCGTTTGGGTGAAAACCGGCCGGAAAAAATGTGGATATGTGGAAATTCTGTGAATGGGATTTGCTGGGGATTTTTAAGATAATTTAGGCTGTGCAACAGCATGATATGCAGTTCCCCAAACAATGCGGCAATTAAAAATGCATTTGCCATGCATACTAAACTAAAATCCGGCGTTTTGCATATCATTTTTGTTGAGGTTGGTCAACAGAAATTGATTTCCATTCCAAGTGCATTACCCAATATGCATCAGTTTAACCCGTACATATACCTATGCCTTTATATATCTTTGTGTGCCGGGCTTGGATTTGTGCAATTTTCACACAATTGTTTGCGGCATTCGCATGGCATGTCGAATTAAGTTGTTACAGTAACTAATCTGATGATTAATTAGACAACAATTTCAGATGCAATTGGGTCGCCGGCAAATGGGTCAACTCCATCCGGAGAACTGGCTAAAAAGCTGTGCTTAAGCTTGATGGCTCAATTAATTATGACAGCGTAGTCGTACACAGGGAAAAATAATGGCATTGGTTTCAGATTTACTTAAAATATTAAATTATTTAATATTTAAGTAGGGAATTTTTTAAAGTTCGTTAAAGCTCTAAAAAATGTGTGAGTTTTAAATTAATAATATTACAAGTATAATACCAAATCATTGGATCTTAAAGGTCGCTAGGAGATGATTCGTATACTCTTTTGAACCATTAATTGATTTCTGTGATATGGCACAAAATTAAGCTGTGTTCACTGAAAATGGTACTATAAGTAGGCCAAGTTTGGATTTATTTTTCCTCTGTGCATATTTGCAAATATTTGAAGGGAAACTATTTATCAAGCGGCGGGTGAGGAGCGGGTGAGCCGCTATCATTGAAGCTTTTACTAACGGTTTCGCACTCTCTTCCCGGCCAACTTTAATGGCCGTACCACACACATGGACCCGCATACACATGCATACGTAGATATATCCATATAGTGGAGCCGCAGGGCGCAGCCGCAAATGCCGATTCATTGGGAAATTAGTCAAAGCAATTCCACGCCAATGATGCGTTGCTCGGAGTTTCTTTTTGTGGTGAACTGAGCTCTGGGCCCCTTTGGCCCCCCTTGCCCCTTTCAGCCCCCCTCGACAGCAACAACAATCTGCTTAAATGAACGGAAGTCGGCAATGTAGACGCCAGTCGCTGGTTAATACTGTTAACCGATGCTGTCCGATTGGTTTTGGTTATCTCAGTTTTCTCATTTTTCTCGCTGTTACTTGCTTACTTTTGTTCGTTTTCAATTTACGGGTGAAATGGCTTTTATTTCTGGATTATTTTTTTTTTCGTTTGTAAAAGTTGTTTTCACAGCCATGGCTAACAAGAAAATAATGAACAAAAAAATTAAAGCACACACGCAGAAAATCAATGGATGCCAGCGGAAGTGCAACCTGTAGCGATTTCTCACAATTGGGGGTTGTTCCAGGGTTCGATTCCAAGTGCATGCCAACTACAGTAGTCAATCGAATAAGCAAACCAATGATATAAAAAAGGAATGCAAAGAGCTGATTATGTTTCGAGTTGTTCTATTTGATAAGTTTATTTCATAAAATAAGTAATATGCGTCATTTTTAGTATAATTGTTTTCTCATAAGGCCTTTGTTTACCCGGAATAAACAGCGACTATTCAGAAACTTCTACGAAATTCAAGACGGATTGTAATAAAACTTGTTATGATTATTTAAAATCTTAAAATATTTGGATATTTTATTTTTTCCATTTTTGAGTCACATCAACTGCTATGATTTACTTGGCTTATTATTCTTTATCTTTAAATGTCACTTTATAATGCTATATAATTAGAACTCATTTATATTTCGTCTACTTATACTTTTTTCTTTAAATAGAAACCTCGACTAATGATATTTCTTTGGTATAACTAATGAACAACCTTTTACAGTCTTTCTTGAGTTAATCACTTTAAAGCTTTTTTAATAACGTTTTCCCTTAATCAGTTCACTTTTTCGATCTTGTACTGTGTCAGCAATGTTTTTGTTTTGGGTTGACATTGACACCTGTTCACCTGTCCACCCGGTCACCTGGTCACCCTTTGGGCCCTCTCCACTGTCATTTATTCTTTCCGTTTTTCGTTTGTCGCTTTTGGCTTTTTGTTTATTTGTCATTTGCTTTGCGCATGAGTCGCATGTTTAGGTGCTGTTGTTGTTGCTGCTGCTGCTGTCACTTTGGGCATATCGCACGCTCCAGTGACCCATTATATATACACAGATATAGTGCCTATATAGTGGCAGGAGTGCAGGGCTCTCACAAACACAATCGCACTAAAATGTTTCGGTTTTGGGACAAGGCTCAGAGGTCTGCCCTTCGAGGTCCCGCTTCAACGGTTCGAGGTTTGAGGTTCGTGATTCGGAGTTGGGGGTTCGAGGCTCGAGGGGTTCACCTATCGCCGAGAGGTTCGTAAAGATCGTACACTATATCGTATAGCCAGTACACGTACTCTCCGATCTCGAGCGCCACTCCGTTTGTGCAGAAGGTTGAAACGCGAATGAGCGGAGAGCCGCAAACTTTTGAGCTGCGAGTCTGGCTTACCGAAGTTGCCTTAGCTTTACCGTTTGTTGTCGGTTCTCTCTGGGCACTGGAATTCTCTCTGGCTATATCGCTGGCTGGCTCTCTTTATTGTTGCTGCTCAACAGCTGTCACAGAAATTTAGCGGCAAACTTTTGTTCTGCACTCTTCTTCCACACATTTTGCATCAGCTATTGGGGGTAGAACTTGTTTTTCGGGAGGGGGGTTGACAAACGGGTTCGGATTTCAAGTTCGACTAGGGTTTAGTCTAGGGCATGGAAAGTGCGATTCTGCGGAGGGAGTGCAGCTTTAACCCTTCAAGTTTCTAGTTTGTTAGAATAATTCCTTAGAGAATACAAAAAGGAAAATTTGAATGTGGTAGTAAGGTTCTTTTTTGGTTTAATAGATACCAAATCTGTGCAAATATATCTAGTTAATATTTTTAATATTTACAGAAAATAAAATATGGGTATAAAAGTAGCATACAGCCTTAGTGGGTTAAGCATTTGCATGGCGTCCAATTGTTGTCCCAAGTACTTAACTTTTTCTTGGCTGCTTTCTTCCCGTCTGTTTTTTCTTCAGCTCTGCTCTCTCTCCCTCTCTTTGGCATTCTTTCTTCCTGTCAGCCTTTTTGCACGGTACAACTTTTCCACTTAGCGCGACGTGTGCTAAAACGTTAATTTGTATGCATAGGGAAGCAATTGAAGATGGGAGATTGCAAGAAAGAGGGGGAGTGACAGCCGAAGAAAGAGGCTGAAGAAAGGGGAGGGGGTCTGCTATGGAGACTGCGACTGACCACTGGAGATTCGGTTACACAAGTTCAGTTAGAAGGAAGTCTCGCGAAAGTAGAGACAGACGGCTATAAATAGTTTATGGGCCGGCCAGCCGATTTGGGTAGTACCCTATCTCGGGGCCTCTGGAGTGCGAAAGAGACGGAGGGGGTGGAGTGGGCCTGGTTTATGTTTATTGCCCCGCTTTGACCCACCTCGGTACTTGGTACTTGGAACGCTGCGTGGAGTAGGAAGCGTTTAACTACCTTTGAAAGACATTTGATACATGGGCCAGTCGGGTTTTGCAGAGTTTATTTTTGTCTGCGTTTTCTTTTCGTTTTATGTGTTTTTCGCCGACACTCCTGCTACGCCATCCAAGGCAGCGCATTGCACCTGACACACTCACCTGAGATGGAGGAACAACAAGCGGCACACTGAAAAAAAGTTATTTATGCTAGAAGTCAAAAATAATAAAAGGTCCTATAAATATCATTCCTAAAACTACATCACTTTAAGAACTCTTTGGCAAAATGGATGATTTCAAGATCTTAAAGGAAATTTTGAACATTAAATATGCCAGTGAAAATTATATTTCTGTTATAAGACGAAAAACTGAATAAAAAATATTTGTAATGGTCTTTAGACACCCTAATTTTGCAGTGTACAACATAACAACATAAAGCCAGCATACCGAAACTTTTATCTTTGGAATTTTGCTCAACACCTTTATTTTGATCATTTTTTCGCACTCTTTTAGCTCTGCCATTGATACGCCAGCAAGAACAGGAAGATGAAAAAATGTATGGAGCATTAAGAGATGACTTTCCGTTCTGCTCAACATTCACATCAAAATACCTCGCCATCATGCCGAGAGATAAAATGCGCAGAACCTCGGGAAACCGTTAAGATAATCATCAATGAATGCGCGAATGGGTGAATGAGTGAATGAGTGAGTGAGGAAGGGGTGTGTTAGCCACCCCGCATGCCATTGTTTATATCCCATGGTTTCGGTTGTTTATGGTCGAAACGTGGGACCGATCTTCCATATCAAAGAAGTTTATTCATTGGCCAATTAAATTCGCTGGCGCTTCGATCGGTGAAAGCATTTCATCAACCGCCGGCAACCACTTTCGATGTCCAGGGCCATGTGGAGTAATTCGTTTGCATCAATCAAATGGCGTCGGATAATTTTATGGTTTTATGCAAATTTCCATACTTTCGAGTTTTGAGAAGTAGGTCCCGAGAATTAGTTTAATTGTATTTTGATAACCAATTAAAAGATCGGGGCTAATAAACTTGTTTGGAAATCTTAAAAAATTAAATTTGATTTTTGAGATTAATAGGTTATTTTGTATTACCAAAATAGTTTTAAGAATGGCTATATTTATGTATAAACTTTTATAAACTTTTTATAAAAAATTAAAAACTAATTTATTTTGTTTTTTCTGGTAAACTTCTTTATAAAAACATGAAATTAGTATGCATGTGTTAAGTATACGCATCCCCAACTTATGATTGCTTGCAATTACTTGTCAAAAGCTTATGGAAACCCCTGTCATCAAACTCCAGAAAAGCCTGATAGCAACAAGTGGCTGATTTATCTTCCCGCCACTGAAAGCGAGTCACCCTAATTCCGCCAACAGATGACCGTAAACCTTGCTGACTTTCGGGCTGCGGCACATAATATTGCGCTGATTAAATGAGTGCTTATTATTGCAAATTCAATTTCATTATTTACGTTGAAGTAACCACTAAATATTAATTATGGGTCATTCCATGTGAAACGTGACAGGCCAATTTTGGTCAAATCTCAGAATCAAGCGAAACTTTTTTTTTCGATAGAGGATTGAAATATAAGGATGGGTTTTTTTTATTTTTTTTTTAACTCTTACCGTTTATTTTTAAAAAATATTTTTTTAATTAAGCTCCGATTTTTAGGATATGCAGCTCTTGAGACTCGTTTAAGTTATTTTAATAATTCCAATGCCACTTTGTGGCATATCTTAATATCTTTCAGAAAAATATTTTTAAAAATTTTTAAATTTAAAATTAAGTATTTTTTAAGAGAATTTAAAATTAGAAAACTTCTGTACGCCGGAATACACGCGGTTTCCGAATAAAAAAATTATCCCCATATTGCTTCATCAATTCTTCACAAAGTGGTAAAATAAAATTTTTGTAATCGCAAGACGTACTAGTAAAGACAGCGATTTTAGTTTAGCGACTTTGCATCAAGCAACTACAGCGCAACGTGTAAGAAAGGGAAAGCGCTATTCCTGCTCTGCCGCGCTCGTATTGCTGTGCTCTTCTTACACGTTGCGCTGTAGTTGCTTGATGCAAAGTCGCTAAACTAAAATCGCTGTCTTTACTAGTACGTCTTGCGATTACAAAAATTTTATTTTACCACTTTGTGAAGAATTGATGAAGCAATATGGGGATAATTTTTTTATTCGGAAACCGCGTGTATTCCGGCGTACAGAAGTTTTCTAATTTTAAATTCTCTTAAAAAATACTTAATTTTAAATTTAAAAATTTTTAAAAATATTTTTCTGAAAGATATTAAGATATGCCACAAAGTGGCATTGGAATTATTAAAATAACTTAAACGAGTCTCAAGAGCTGCATATCCTAAAAATCGGAGCTTAATTAAAAAAATATTTTTTAAAAATAAACGGTGAGAGTTAAAAAAAAAATAAAAAAAACCCATCCTTATATTTCAATCCTCTATCGAAAAAAAAAGTTTCGCTTGATTCTGAGATTTGACCCAAATTGACCTGTCACGTTTCACATGGAATGACCCTTATGTTTTCGGTTAGCCCGCTGCAGCCTTTTGTTTGTACCTGCGCAGTGGGAAGTGCGGAGAGCAGCCAGGATCCACATCCTCCACAGCATCCGAGCCAGCTGATTGCTGCGAGTGGATCGCAAGCGCCCGACGTATAAAAGGGACCGAGGCAATAGGATTCCAGTAGTCCTGTTCAGCGATTCCTCCCCAAAGTGTTGAAAGCCCAAGGCAGCAGCAGCAGCAGTATCCGCAGAAAAAGGAGGGAACTTTTTGCAGTGCAGAGCCAATATTTAAAGTGCCCAAGTACGTGTGGGTTTAGCTTGTAGTTGTCGAAGTTTACAGTGCCGTGAATTGAACCAGTTTCCTTAGACCTTCTAATAAATTAATTCCATTTTGCCCCTTTTGTTCCTTCCCCTCACGAAACGCACACAAACGCATCTGCAGGTCGTCAGTCGTCAGTGAACAACGGTAACTCATTTTAGCGCGCCAACCGAAGATTTCCGGCTATATCCTGCATCCTGCGAGGGAAGTGAGTGAAGAGTGAAGGACGCGGCAAAGGGTAAGTAATGCAAGTGCAGCAAGCGTTTTCGTCTCATTTGATTGCAATTAAAAGAAATTGCTTTAATTGCGAGTGGTGGAGTGTGCGCTGCCGAGAGTGGCGCCCGAACAGGGACCTTCCATTACCAAAAGGATTCCCTTTGCTTGTGGCATCAACAAGCTGCCAGACGCACTGAAAAGAAGCTCAAGAGGCGCGAACGTGTCGCATGGAGGAGATGAGGCCAGCGAAAATAAAAACAAATGCGAACGAAACTAAAATCCATAAATTGATTTTTCCGCCAGCAAAAACAGACAAAAGTGTTGCCCAGATCCGAGTCCAGGTGTCTTCACATTTTTATATTTTCTGTGTTGCCCCAGACCAAAAACCCAGAGACCATAACCCAGAGTCAACCCCCGAGAAGCACAGCTAGACAATTGCAAAACACAGACACACCGAAAGGCATCACCTTAACCCCCGTCTCCCGTCTCCCGTTTCCCCCTGTCGCTCTTAACCCACACAGCTGCCCCTGTCCAAAGCTCAGCCAGGCCAAAGATTTGCGAGAGCAGCAGCCATGCCACATGCCACATGCCACGGATGTTGCCTGCTGTGTATCGGTATTGGTGTCTGGCCCGCAGCACTTTTCAATGTGTGCGCCACACACACACACACTGCCTCCCCGTCTGTGTGGACTCGAGCTTGTGACGTAATGTTTGGAGGTTTTTGAACTGAAGCACTCTCGCACAAACACCAGCACAGCACAGCAGACCGGAGCCCCAGAACCCAGAACCAAAGCATTGAATGCTTAAGCTCATTACGGCTTTAGCTTTAATAGGCACTTTGCCCAGGGCCATCTATTCTCATTCTCACCTTTAATCGGGCAGGATATCAAGTAAACCGTTTGGCATTCAGAACTAAATTAAAGCATTCCCTAAACACTTGCTGCAAAACTAATTGACATCCTAAGTCGAAACAAAAAAGGAGTCCTTGATAAGAGTGGTTATTCAAAGCATTCTTTTATTTCGTGCTTTCCTAACAAACTTTAACATGAAGTTTGTTGAAGTTTGTTCGTAAATTACTTATTATTCCCTAAAGTGTTAAAATACTTAAATAGTTTTAAGTTGCTCTTGGTATTGCACCTTATAAGTAGAACGCTTGAGTAAAGTGTAAATAAACTAATTCATAAAAAAATATTAAATTAGTTTAGGGCAGATAGTATCAACATGCTATTTTATGTGTTGTAGATTTTAATGCAATTTATTTCTTTCCTTTTATTGAACAATACTGAACATTTACTTTTTTTCGTATATTTAACAATTCATACATTTTTACATTGATAGAAAGATTTATTTTCAAGACCTTTTAAATATTTTATTTCATCCTTAACAAATAACAGTTTATTTTAATTGAATTGTACATCTTTCTTACCACAGAATTCAGTTAGCACAAAGTTATGAATCGAAACTGAAAGGTTATGCCAGTTTTTCGGGGGCAACAAGTTCAAACTGTCAACTTGCTAAGTGTAGAATACAATAGAACTTGACGCTTGGTTTCCAGACATAATAAATTGCATTCATCGCCATCCTCAGCCAGCCGCAAACTATTTATCGTTTAGGTCAATTGCCACCTTTCAAGGATGTGCCTCAAAATAGCTGGAATCGGGGAGGCGAACGCTTTCGACAAGTAAATTGAGTGCTCAAGAGCTGCGCCACCGCCGAAGACATGCAACTTTAATGGGCCATCGAGGGCCCAGGAAAATTATTGATTTGGGTCGAGCGGAAAGTAGGCCACTTCCTGGCGGGCAGCACAAATGAATGCTAAACTTGCCACTTGGCCGCAGAATGCACTTTCTGCGCACTCTAGTTGGCTTAATTATGACAAACTGGAGACAATTATACCCCTTTGTTGCCGGCCATTTGTCGGTAGACGGGGGTTAGCCACCCACGGTTGGCTGGGGAAAACCAAATCCGACCTTGTCCACCTCCTCGGGGCAGCCGATAAATAAGAGTCCGCCGAAAACTAACGAGCGATACATAAATAACCCAGAAAAAAAGCAGAAAAACCTAGAAAGCAGTTAGGGAACTGAGGGACAAGAGTCAACTGCATTAAATGCCAACTGCACGGTGAGAAATGAGCCAAAGTGGATGGCGGACGGAGCAAAAATGTAAAAAAGTAATAGTAAAAGCCAGTGACTGCCAGTGAAGTTAATTACAAATGTCCAATTAGGAAACTGACAAGGCCGGGGCGTCCAGGGACGGACAGGAAGTACGTCTTTGATGCAATTAAAAACGCATCTGCCGCAGAAAGCCGAACAAAACTGCACACTAATCGCAGATAGCAGGCGAAAATTGCATAATTGCGGCCACCTCCCTATTCCAACCCTATTCCAACCCTACTCCGCCCCTTTCAAATGGACCGCAGCATGCGGCCGAGGCATAAAAAAGGGTACAAGAACGCTCCAGCTGCTGCGGCCAAAACTTTTCGCCTGATAATAGGAAATTCACAATGCGCTGCGAAGTATGCTACACATTTTCGGTATTTTGCGGCCCATGCAAAAGCTCCTCGTCGCCTATTCTCTTTGTGATTTACATAGAACTTGGGCAATAAAATACAATTTATGGTAATTTATCTAGCTTAGTCGTAAGCCCCGTCGTCAATGGCACAAATTTTTTAATTAATAAATAAATGTTGCGGAAATTATTTCGCAGTTAGGCGGTCGCAGATGGAGGGGGTGCATGGTATTGTGTACGTATATAATTACGCGATTTGCCAGGGATTAAGAAGGGCCTGACAAATGCTGGGCCTGCCCCAGCAAGGACGCATTAATGAGACGCCCGACGGTGAGGCACTGAGGCGAGGCATCCACATAAAGAGCCAGGATACCACTTATCCCTCAAAGCGCAAACACACACTCACAAATACAGTCGGGCTTCCCAAGTCATTAATATCCCGTAACTTGGGGAAAAAATTAAATGGCAATGGCATTAAATGTTCGGGAATTGTAATCAACAGAAACCTAAGGGTGAGGTGTGATTTATTTAAAACAATTTGGTTCTTCAAATATTATGAAAAGTCTAAATATTTTATTGGACAATTTATGATTCATAGTATTAGTGGATAATTATATAATATTTTATTATGGCTAAAGAAAACTTTCAGTTATATACAATCATCTTAAGTTTTTCCAAATAGGAAAATATTAGGATTTTTCAGAAAATAACTACTTTTAAAGAACCAAAAAATGCTAAAGTGTACTTAAATTTATTATTTAACATGATTTCTATCTAAATACGAATTAAAGAACAAAACTTTTATTTACAATTTGATTTAAAATTCCAGAAATTTTAGTTCAACCTTTAGACGCTTTACTGTACCCGCCTAATATTGGGCCAATGATTCTTCCTGTCACTTACGCTTCAAGGAAGCGTGAAAACGCATCGCTCTCGGGGATGGACTGCCCCTAGTCCCCTCCACCTCCCCCTTTCCCTGTTGATTATGATTATGATTTGGAGCTTGGCATTAAACGAGCTCGGCCACAAATGGCCAGAAGGTGTGGGACGCGCTCTCGTTCAAATTGGGTGCATAAATATTTCCCTTTCCCCGGGTCCTTTGCCTAATTGGCGCGAGGATTGCGTTGGCATTCGCGATTCATTGTGTCCGCCGGCCACTTGTCAGCTACAAATTGCATTTCGAATTCAGCTGCCCGGCTTAAGTGAAATCAAGACAAAAGCTGGCGGAACTCGAATGCAATTGTTTTCAGCGTGGCTCATGAGAAATGTTGCAATCGGCCCTCGGGCGCTGCTTTGCACACTTCTCAAGTGGATAAGGTGGGTGTGGGTTGGATGTGGGTGTGGGTAGGATTGAGTTAGCTTAGGAATGGGGTGGGATTTAAAGGGATTACAGGCGGGTGGCGCAGTGAGAATCCATTAGTAGCGTATACGGTTGTTGATTCCGCCAAAGAGCGTGGCTCGCGTTCGCGCCTTTTCCCAACAACGAGGTGCAACTGGGTGAACTCTAACCCGGTGGGTTAGTGGGTTAGTGGGTGGTCTGTAGTGGGCGGTGGATGCAAGTCCATGCGGACTCCCAGTTGGCCATATCATTCGGTCTGTTGGTACTTTGCCAGCAGAATAATAGATTGACTTAAGCTTTGTGTGGAATTCAAATAGTTTGTTAGTCCGTTTGCAGCTACGTTTTTCCTTTTTATCCTTCGAATAATTACAGGATAACGCCATGTCCGCTGTCTCTGTATCTTTTGAATATTTTAGCATGGGTGTTGGGTGCAATCAGTCGTTTTTCAAGGTTGAAACTGAACTTTAAATCTTCGATTTATTATACTTGTATACTTAACTCTATAGAGTAGCTCAATAAATCACAGCTTTAATGCCTGCTTTATATTCCTCGACTAAAGGCTTTAAGTTAAACACATTAATAGTTTATTTAATTACGTGGTTTAAGGGAAACTTTAGATTATTTACCATACTCGTAAAAGCCCGACGCCACTGAATCGTGACCACTCCACATGACAGGAAAATCAGGGGAAAACATCCGATCAACGGGATTTATGGAGCCGCAACACGGGTTGCTATAGGTTAATAATAGTAATTCCCTCCTAACACACTAATCGGCCTAATGTCATGTTAAATTCTTATCAGCATTTGAATTACGAGGTCATTATCGGCGAATGAGTTGTAGGAACAGATGAGAGTTCCGCGAAATATTCGCATTGCCCAGTGACAAAGTACAATACGGCGATAAGTCTGGAATCCGAGCATTTCTGCACTAACAAAAAATTAAACTTAAAAACTATTTAACATTTTAAGATTTAAAATTATGAAACATTATAAACATTATATATCCTTTTTATTGTTTAAATCTCTTTAAAATTTGGTTACCAATAAATTTTACTGAAAAGATAAAAAGTATCAAAATTTGTGGGACTTTCGTTATCATATTCCTTTACATGATCTTTTATGAAAAAGATAATTTGAACATTATTTTTTTTTTAATTTTTTTTTATTTAGCTAAACATTAAACTTTAATTTAATTTATTTATTTGTTTTATCCCGATGCGACAAGACTAGGTCTTATAAATTATTACATCGGTCACTTTTAACTCTCATTTATTGTTTTACATATCTGAAGCATGACATAATTATACAAACGGAAGAGTAATTCTGCAATGAATTCCTACAATGAACATTTTATAAAATTCTTTTAAATAAATTAAAGTAAATCAAAGTATTTTTACCAAACTTTAGTAGGGATTTTTCCCCCAGTGCATGGTCCGATGAGAGCCACTCGAAACAAACGAAGCACTTTCCCCCCAACCCCCGAGGAGAATCTCGGACCACCGTCTGGCCGTGTCTGTGCTGATATTTGCATTATAGATAATAAAACATAATAATTTGCCTTAATCGAATAATGACCCCCGGCCACTGCGATGGCGTCGCCACCACGCTGCGGGCACCGTCGGATCCGCCAGATCCGTCGTCTGGAATACGAAACCAGACCGGAGAGCCCGGCCAGAGCCGCACCAGGGAAGTGGAAGTTCCCGCAGGCAAATTATTCAATAAAAGCCACAAAAACAGCGAAATGAAAAATATGAACAGACCTGTCGGGCACAAAGAGTGGGAGAAATAGAGGAGGGAAGCCAGAAATACACGTGCTACGGTCGGTAAAAAATAAAAGGGGAGCACAACGGAGGAGCGGGCTGTGCTAAACAAATAACAGAAAATTTAAAACGGATTGCAAATGCAATTGTGTCCCAAGTACAGGGGGACAGTGGTAAGGTGAACTATTAAAATCGGGTCATTTAGAATGCGCAAATAATTAATTAGGCACAGTTAGGTATCCTTAAAACGATTGGCTTTACTAAATTTATAATAAATAATATATGTATCTTATATAATTATATGGATAACAATAAATTATTTTATAAAATTATTTTCTTTTAAAAAAAATTTCAAAAAAATTTCAAAAAAATGTTAAAAAATATGTTTGAATTCTTTTTAAAATATTTACTTTTCAATTTAACTCTAGTGAAAATTCAGATTTCTTTTTTAGAAATTAAAATGCAAACTAGTTATGCATATTACAGAAAATTAAATGCAAAATACAATGCATATTTTTGACAATTTTTAAAGCCTGGTTCAATCCAGCAGGTGATTGCTGTACGCTGATTCACGACAGCTGGACTTGTTTTCGGAGGCGATTCCAGAAATGAGTGTCCGTGCGCTTGGCACAGACGTACGTGAATCCCCACAGTGCCTGCCAAAAGTCGGTCGACCGCTCGACTTAAAATTTATAACTCGAGACCTGGTAAACGTGTTTCAAAATTTGTCACTCGGTTCGGCGATAATGTGAAAGGAAAACCATAATAAATGGTGACTGCGAAATGCCCTAAAAACGAGGCGAGGTACTTGTAAATTAATCAAACGCCAGTCAGAGGCTCTCAAAGCAGCTCGTAATCATTTATCACAGATGTCTTTAATCGTAGGGCACTCGAAGTGAGTGTATTTGGCTCACTTTGTTGTCATCGCCACAACGAAAAATCAGCTGTTTGGCGCAATAACAAGTGAACGAGCCGAAAGCGTTTTGCAAATCAACATTGCCGTTCTGTTTATGGCGGAGAGTTGAGTTGAGCGCTTTTCGAAATCAGTTTCAGTACCACTTTGTCCGTTCGCGATTGCGTGCTCCGTAGGTCGTCTTCTCTCCGGTGGCTCAGCACCACTTCAGTACATAAGAACCACCTTCATCAGCTGTTCGGAGCCCACTAACCACTCCGTGCTCAGTGGTTGCCGACGAAGAACGTGCCAAGACAGAGTGCCAAAGTGGGTGAAGAGTGACAGTGGCGGGTCCAAAACAGCGAGGTCCGACCCACCGTAAACCGAAAACTGCGAGTATTGGCCCCGTGTAAATCGCCATCGAAAATGTACGTGCGTGTTATTGGCGCAGGTGGGCGGTTGAAAGTCAATTTCCGATGCCAAACAGTTCGGGAAGTTATTTACGTTGGTTCAGAACCCCTGCATATGTAACTGCACTGGGGAAAACAAACAAAGAAAACCCAAGTTCTGAGTTCTCAAACGAAGAGTTATAAAAATACACAGAAGATCTGAAAATAAACCTCCATCAGGAGGCTATTTTAGAAATGAATGTTCTGAAAAGTGTCGAAATCTTCTTTAAGATCTGACAAGATCTGTGTGAATTGAACAGCTTGTTATATTCTAGCAAAGAGAGAGCACAAAAATGTATTACTAAATTAGAAATGGTTCGAAAAACAAATTCTTCTTAAAAATGTGGATAATTAAACTAAAACCTCAATAATAAACTAATTACTGGCCTTAATTTTGCGTGACAAATCTTTAATTATCTTCTTATAGATGCAATGTTTCATATCAAAACTACATTTGAAATGTAAAATAATATTAAACTAGCATCGCTTTAGTTCAGTGGTTTGTTCAATTAGTTCACCCCAAGATCTCTTTTTGTTTAAAGTTTGGCTTCTCTAAAGAGATACGTTTTGGGTTTTCCTTTTAACAAAAGATTTTCCTTCGTGTAGCCGGTGTCTAGAGCCCGTCTTATCGCAATGGCACGCTCATCGACCACAGGCAATAAACCTGTACACTTCATTTGCGAGTATTTATCTTGACGAAGACCAACCTCCCGCCGATTGTGCTGGGCGAGCAGCAACTATGACGCTAATCTTGAGTGTTCGAAAGAAATACAAACAATACAAATTCTTGCGATTCATGGCGATCCAAAATGCTTGAGAAGAATCCACTGTATTGCGAGGGTCTTCGAAAGTCGGCAATTATCGCTGCTCGACAGGCGGCCTCCGATTGTGCGAAACTGAATCTCAATTGGGGAATCTCCCTGGGCTTTAAAACCTAATGCGCCAAATTGATTTAAATGCAGTGATTAACCATTTGAAATTCAATTGGCTGGCATTTGTTATCAGCACTGAACGAGCGATCTAATTAGCCGATATGGAAATGAGGAAAAACTGTTTGCACACGACATGTCTGTCTCTTGGCGAAAAATAAAACATTTCATCTCATTGCGACTAATGACATTAAGCCAATTGCGAAAATGCACGTGCCAAATGAGGCGGCGAAAACTATCAGCGAAAATAAAACACCGAAATAGTGACCCAAATGCAAATCGGAATCCGAACCGGAATCCGGCATTCCAATTTCCCAATCCACTCAATTTATTTGGCGGTGCATTCAGTCAAAGTCAGTCAACTGTCGCTGATTGCATTTTGCCAAAGCCCCAAGCCAAAGCCAAAGCTAAAGCCAAAGCTGAGTGCTGAAGCTAAAAAATCTGAAAATCCGGATTCCAAAATACGGAGGCAGAGCAACAAGTGGCCGTGAGGGTGAATTCCGTGCTTAAATTTGATTCAATGGCTTTATTAAAGCAAATTGCAATGTCACAACAGCAGCAGATGGGAAATTCGCGTGTAATCATCGCAGTCAACAAGCTAATTAAGGCGTATTAATATCGGGTTTACGTTTGTTTGGTTTACCCAAAACCACAGCATTTCGGTGGATGTGAAATCAGATCGGGCACAAAAAGCCAATGGAGGCTAATTTATAGCTCTTTTTGCCTATTTGATCTATTAACAGCTGGTTAACAACTAAAGTAACCTATTAAATTCAGATTAGGTACAAAAAATTTATGATAGCCGGAAAGTTTTGGCTAATTTATAACTATAGATATTTTTGTTTTTGCAAATTTGTTTATAAACTTACTTAATTAAGGTAATAATAAGGAAAATCATATTTAAATAAATAATTCCATAAAATGCTATCAGAGTGTCATAGTTATTTAGCCAGCTGTTCTAGCTCAAACTAATCTCACCTTGTAACCCATATCTCTGCCTTTTGTGAGGCTCAAACTAGAATTTCCAAGTTCAAGGTCAGCACACAATAACCTCATTAGCATAAATAATTTCCGCTGATCCATAAACGACGCCGGATAGTAAGCCACAATATTATGTTACTTTTTGTGACCACAAAATACATGCTTGTTTTATGCAAATTCGTCGGGGGCTGGCTACATTTCAAATTTAAATCGCTGAGTGCCGCATCAATTTAATTGAATTTATTGCAATATTTTCTTGCTTGCAGAACCTATTTCGAAAATCAGCTTTAAGCCACCACGACTGCCCCGAGTGATTCCGATTGCCACCGAGAAGAACAGAGAGCCAGCCACCACAGCAATTAAACGACACCACCGATCACAGAATTTACACCTGACCCAGCTGCAAGTAGCGCCACCTGCAACCACCCACCACCACCCACTGGATGGATCTGAAGCACAGCGCCAGTGGAGCTGCCGAAAACAGCGAGACCTTCGTAGCCACCAGCAAGTCCACAGACATGATCACGCCCAAGGACAAGGAGGGCAAGGCGGCCAAGGCAGCCGGCGGACAAAATGCCCCAGCCGAAGGTAAGTCAGTCAAAAAAGCATATTTACTACACTAATCACATTATCGACAAAGAGTTTAATCGAAATACTAACCTTATTTGGGCATAAATAATTTATAAATGTATTTTATTATTTACCAAACCCTGCTCATAGTTAGACAAAATTATTATATAGAAGAAGTTCGAAAAGTATTCGAACTAGTTTATAATCCATGATTTACCACCAGGTTCCTTAAATTATCAAAACTATTTTTCCTAGTATATCGCCATAACTGACCATAACAACACAAAATAACATGGTCAATAAGATAATGATAGAAAGATAGTAAAGACAAAAAATATGGAGATAATCAAGGTAGCAACATTGAAAACGAATCATTTCTAGGGTGAAAGAATTGGTGTATGGGTTTTTAAGTAATACGAGATCAATAACTTGGATAGTGTTCTAATCAAAATAGTTAGATCTTCAGCGTTTGACAAGGCACTTGAAAATGTCAAAGAGTATCATTTTATTTTTGTGGGGTGACTAAAACCTTTGATTTTAATCAATTTGATACGACATAAATTAAGATAGTAAAGAAATGAAATTAAATAATTAAAATGGCGACATGAAAATAAAATATAAAAAAAATATTGCACTTTTCAATATCCATATGATAGCCTTAAAAAGCCGAATTCCTCAGTTCCGCAATTCACTCATCTGAAACAATGTTGTAGCAATGTTATATTACTTAAACACATGAATCGTTTGCATTTCATGCCACGGGTAGTTACCTTACAAATACATATGTACACATATGTACGTTTGTGCACCTGCACTTTGCATGTCAGACATGAACGACCATTTTGGCTTAACTGCACCTCAAGGTAGGCAATACTATCGCCGTGTTTGTGACTGGGGTGTGGGTGGGTGGGTGTCTATGGATGTGGGTGGTTGTATTAAAGGGTGTGCACAGCGGCAGGCATTTGTATGCAGTGCAATCCGAGCACCACACAACCACACACAAATGCACTTGGCAAAAGCCTGCCAAAGCCACAGCCGCACATTCACTTAAAAGCAAACCTGCCAGCAGCACTGAAAATAATTATTACTCTAGAATTACCCCACCAATTTAATGTTAATGTTAAAAAAATGTTAATATGTTTGTAAATGTTGTGTTTAAAATTAATTATGAAATTCGAAATGAAAAATGGTAAATTGGTTTTTAAACCATTAATACCCATATTTCTACTCTCTTTTTTTTACCAGTTATGTTTTTACAATTTTTAATTACCAACTGTATTTTGATAAGATAAATCAGATTAAATAAAATATTTCATTTTTTATTATTTACAATTTTCGCTGTGCACTGTAAACATATGCCCGGCCATTGTACCTGTATGTGTTTGCGCATACACGTGCCTTAACTGAAAAATACAAATAAAGAACGGCATCAAAGGTTTTGTACTTTCAATGCCATGCAAGCCAAAAAGTTAGTGACGTCGCTTCTGAATTGTCACAAATTGGAACAAAAAAGGGATGGATATAAATAGAACGAAAGCCCATATAGTATAGGCAATCCAATGCATGCAATATAGTCGAATGCGCTTAAATAAGCCATTTAATTCGCAATGCAAATAATGCTTCGCTTACCTATAGGTACATATACATATATGTAATGCCATGCTCTTATTTGTAATCAAACATTTTAATCATAAATATTTGCTTGTGTTTCATGGCGCACAAATGGCTCCCGTGGGAAAACTAAAAGTGCGCACAAATGAGCGAAATGTCACGAGTGCTCTTATTTGCCTTTAAAGCAAAAGTTTTCCACTTCATTTCAATGCAACTCTGAGTTTTTATTTAAGTTCCACTTAGGTCAAAGGAAAGTAGATAGTTTAAATTCTAGAACTAGTGAAAATAATGAAAATAAATAAAAAATTTTGTAAGTATTGCGTTTCAGTAACCAAATAAATGTTATAATGATAAGTGATATAGAACACTATGCTCTGAGGAACCGCCTTTATATATTTGCGTTACAATCTTCGGCTGTATAAAGTACCTACTAACTTTTGACGTCGAAAGCCTTTAAGTTCGACCTTGAGAGAAGTACCAAAAAATCCCCTTAAGGCCATGCAATCACTAACAAAACAGAAAGGGCGGATCAACTTATTATGATAATGGGGCGAGGGTGGGCGCAGCCATTTGCATGGATATTGGCGTCGGAAGAGGTCTTAGGCCCGAGTAAGTAGTAAGTGAGTAGTGTAATCCTGCCCCCTAATCCAGTTAATCCGGTGCAGCTACATGGGGTCCTCGGAGCAGAATGGGAAGCCCTGAGCCGTTCCACGAGTTCCACATTCTGAAGTGACTTTCACCTGGCCCGCCTTCTATTCCTATCTTCCAGGCTACAAAGTCTACGCCCGCCGCTGGGCGGTGCTCGCTCTCTTTGTGTTATATTCATCCTCGAATGCCATGCAGTGGATACAATACACCATCATCAACAACATAATAACACGGTGAGTGAACGGGCCGAGCGAGGGGCGGTTGTGCGATTCCGATTCCGGCAAATCGTGCATCATATTTCGTTAAAAGTTTTCATAGAGCTCATTAAACAACTTGACTGTGGGCGTGGGGCCAAATGAATGGCGGTGAATAAATTAACTTCCCGTTCGCCAGCACAACTGCACTCCCCCTTTACCCCTTCTAATCGCCACTACGTTCTGTCCTCCTCGCAGCTACTATGGCATCAGCGATAAATGGGTGGACTGGACGTCCATGATTTATATGATCCTCTACATACCGCTCATATTCCCCGGCAGTTGGTTTTTGGACAAAGTGGTAAGTGCTGGCACTGCGACAAACGCAAATTAAATTTAAAATTTTATACAAGTTCCAGGGCCGTTTTATCGTCCACATGTTAAATTTAAAGTAGGGATAAAACCTTGAAAATGAATGATATTCAAGATTTTTAGTATAGAGCCTACTTTAAGTTAGAAATTTCGAAAAAAGGAATACATCATACTAAATTTGTTGTTGCAATCAATACAAAGCATAATTTAAAATAATTTAATTGCTTACAAAAGTATAATTTTTAAAAAATACCAAAAGGAAAATAAATATTATAAATGAAACTTGAAGAAAAAACATTGGTTTTTTTTAAGGATTTTTAATGTCAAGAAATAGTTAACTGTTTTTTATAATTTAAATAATATTATATTTATTAATATATATAGTAGGTACATAAAATAAGGACTCTTAAGGACTTTGATAAACGTTTTTCTCAGTTGAAAGGGGGAACCCTTTGTTCCCCAGCACTTGCGTGGCCCATTATTAATGGCCCCCCATTGTTTTATTCGTGTGTCCTCAACAGGGTCTTCGCATAACCGCCCTAGTGGGGATTGTGGGCACCTGTGTGGGCGCCTGGATCAAGGTCTTCTCGGTGGATCCGTCGCTCTTCTATGTGAGCTTCATTGGCCAGTCGATCGTGGCTCTGGCCCAGGTGTGCATCCTGTCGCTTCCCGCCCGTTTGGCTGCAGTTTGGTTCGGACCCGACCAGGTGTCCTCGGCCACCAGCGTGGGAGTCTTTGGCAACCAGGTGAGTTGGTCCCCCTTGCAGTCTTTATCGATGGCCATGGTGCTGCCATGTAAGCCGCTGCAACATTGTCTTGTGAGTTAGTGAGCCGTTGAATTTGCATTAACACAGAAAAGGCAGGGGCATGCCGCCCCGCCCCCTTTTGCCAGATTGATGCAGTGACTCGGACAAGGACGACTGGGAACGTGGGCCAGGACCCACTTCCGGTGGGGCGGAAGTGGCTTGCTCCGACATTTTTGCAGGCCAGGCAATCATGAAATTGCCCAAAAGAGTTGCCGCACAAGTTAAACAAAACTGACAACGGCAGGGTCGACCCGTGCCACGCCCCCTTTCCGCCTCAACGGCTCCCAATGGTAATGCATGCGGAAGGCTCTTTGAGTGGATTCAATTTGGCGCACTGCATCCGCATCTCTGGCCAGCGGCAAAGAGGTTCAATTTATTCAGCAGCGACAAACAGACGAAATGACCTCTCCGAAATTCTCCGGAGCTTAAGTGATTGCCAGGCTACCTTCGCTCGTGGTCGTCCAATGGGGCTGGACAATTGAAATGTCAGTGGATGGGTTGGCCGGAGATGAGAAGAGGTGGCCGGGGATGAGATGCGATGGGTTAAGGTGAGGTGACATGCATTATGCGGTTACAAGTGCAAAACTCGAGATTGCGGCCGACCGACCAGTTGATTACTTGACTTTTCAACCGAATGGGAATGAAGACCGCAATAAGAAAGCCAATGAAGAAGAAATTTTCATTAACCAAAATCAAATTTGGAATGTGACACGGGAATAATCCATTTTATTCAGTTGCATCCTTGAATTAAGACGCAATTAAGCCATTCGATGTAAAAATCGTGTCTTACCTTGAAAGACGTGTATAAACGTAGAGGTAGGTTAATAATAAAGTAGGAATGATTTCAGTAAACAGTGCAATTTAAATTTAAAAGTTATCACAAACCAATTAGAACAAAATATATAATTTAAAAGTGGCAATAAAATAAAATGAACTATTTATGATTAAATTTTTTTGTTTTTAATTTAATTTATTTATAACCACTTAATTAACTTTAATCACTTTATTAAAACAGCATTAAATAAGCTAATTGTAAAATTTGATTTGCTCCAAAAATATAAAAATTGTAGAATTAAATGAATAATTTATAAAAGCAATGAATAAATAAGAAGTATAGGACTAAAACTAAAAAAACTAGATATAAAAAAAAAAGATATAATTTTTTATCGAGGGATTTAATATTTAAAAAATTTTAATTTATTTATTTAATTACTGTTTATTTAATTTAAATATTTTACTGATATTGCCGAAATAAGTTATTTTCAATGAAGAGTGTATTTTAAATGAAAACCAACATTGTACAAGCAACCAATTGTCACAACCTTGCAAGTGAGTGCAGTTTTTGTTTTCGACAGGTTATGGGCTTAAACACCGCAAAACAATTAGGCCGCTTGCTTAGCCATTAGCCAACAGTGTCAGGTGCGGCTGTGATGAATGACAATGGCACTGGGAAATGGAGAGTGGAAAATGGAAAATGGGGAAATGGAGGGTGACAGGCGGTGGCCAGGTAGCCAGGTAGCCAGGGGATGTGGAACAGTTTGCTCTTTATGTTGATTTACGAGCGCATCGGGCGGCAGGACTGCAAGTGCAAATATGGGGCTCAAATATCCACAGCCGCCTCTCACCTCCACCTCCACCTCCACATCCACATCCACATCCACATCCACTGACATCCCGGCAAGACACATTGCATCCTAAACGCACCTGTGTGTCATATTTGCCTTTCACTCGAGTGCAGATGAAAAGGCTTATAATTTCCGCTTGTCCCAGGTAGGAAGTCACAATGGGATGTGACAATGTGAGGCTACGTGATGATGACGAGGACGAGATGATGATGTGAATCAGGATGGGTGTCGGTGGGATGGCGAAGGGCTTTAAAGCCAGCCCGGGTAATCTCTTGTCGAAATGCCAAGCCGAACTTGTGCCCGAAAAAAAAGAGCCTTCATAAAAAACGCAGCGAGGGGCCACGTAGATGGCCCACATACCGAGTGACATTGAAAGCGGAAGCAGGGACACCCCCCCAATCGCCTTGGCAGCCTTATCTGGCAAGGACGACGCACCACACGCTCTTGGATCAGCCCCGCCCACCGCCCCCCAAATCTCGCCTTTCTGACTGGCTGAGCCGAGCTGAAGCGGATTTGGCGGAGGAGCATTGTTGCCAGAGTGCTGAGCAAACACAGTTTCTTTTCCCCCCTTTTTCTTTCTTTTTTTTATCACGTTGCTTTTTTTTGCCGGATGGTCGTGTAAACACGGCCGGAACGAGTTGTGCCGCCAAGTCGAAAATAACATTCTCCAGGGCCGAGACTGCGAACATTCCGGCGAATGAATGTAATGGCAGTCCCTCCAAACGAGGCTCAGACGCTCGATTCTCCGAGCCCGATTCTCAGCCTCCGTCGCCAGCCGGCTCAAATATTTATTCTCGATACCATGGAGAGGCTCAGACTGCAGCCGAGTGTCCCTCTCGAATGTCCTTTTGGGTTCCCTCGTAAAAGCCCAAAAAGCCGGAACAAAGGAAGCCTGTCGGCGCAGGAAAAAAGGGGAGATGAGCTCCTGGCAGCTGCCTGCTTTATGGCCCATCTCTCGGAATATATTTATGCAAATGGCTGCAATTCTATGAATTTACTCAGGCTCATATTGCCCGAGTATTTGAAAATCACATTTCTGTTTTTACTCGATTATACCAATCCCCTCGGCTTTATTGCCGAATCGAAAGGAATTATTTACATTTATTGGTGCCTGTAAAATGAATCCTTGATATTTATTTTATGAAATATGGCGGGAATATCCTTGAATTTAAATTTGCATTTCATAGCCGAATTGTAGGTATGTCAAATAAAGGGTTTCGAGTTCCTCTGAACGAAAATTGTTTAATTGATATTAAATTTCAAATTTGTTAATTCGTTGCATGTTTTTCTACCTGAGCAATTTATACCCCAAGGATTTTCCATTGACAAAATCCTAGAGATTTTTGCTGTTGAGGAAGATTACTAAAGTAATCTGCGGCATAACCTTTTCAAGGTTTACCCAGATTAATGGGAAATATTCAGTTTATTCGGGTTAGTCCTGATCCTTCGATAGTTGAGCTGCCATAAAATCAAACTACCAACCCGAAATACAATTTTCTTGAGTAAAGATGACGAGAGGGAAAACCCGATGCTGTTTGCGTGCTCCACAAAGTGGGTGGCCCAATCTGGAGCACGGACCACCTGCAGCTTGGCAATCGGTGTCTGGTCTGTTTGGTCACGATACTGCCAAGGGTTTTCATTTAACATCAGCGGGAATTGAGTTTTCCCCCTTCCAGCATTTCAGTCCTTTGTTTGTGCAAACCAAAAGTTATTGCCAATGCGAAAAGCTTCGCTTGGTTTACTGTGTGTGAAGCTGAACTGTTCCAGCGGCCTGACATTTCTTTTGTTCGCTTAAATAAAAACAATTGGGACTCGGCTGATTATTTGCCATACAAAAGGTTGGTGTTTCAATTCAATTAAAACGGGGACATTCCCCAGAAGCTTTAATTAATTGAACCACACGTGATAAACGCTTGCCTGAAATTCTTATATTGCTTTAACTTCTGTTTTAAGGTAACCAACATATTATACCAATTTTAGTTCCATTTTTTCGCTAATAAAATTGCTTTTATGGTGCAATTTATTTTCCTGACTGTCAAATGTCACATGGCCCTAAATACAGCTAGTGCCACTAAAACCGATTTATAGCATTTTTCAAAAGAGGGTAAATAAATAAGAACAATATCTATACCCAACTAAAAGATACTCTTTGAAGTGTAATATCCTTTGGGAATTAAATTTAAAAATATACCTTAAGGTTTCATGTTCCTAAAAGCCGAATTATTTATTTTAAGCTGATTGAGGGATTATTGTGAAGAAAATATTTGTTTCCCATTCGTTGCATAATCCACACGATACCCTATCAGTCTTCCATACAAAAAATCAGAAAAAATAACTAAAAATTGCATGGCTCAACTTTTGTGCATTGGCGTGTGCGGAAAAAAGCGAAGCTGTCACAGCCGCGCCCGGGGTGTACATCTATTATTTTTTTCCCCGTAAAACAGCGCCACAAACTTTGACGAAAACAAAAACACAGCGCCAATAGAGAATCAGTTACTGGGCGGAGGTGGAGGATCCGGAAAAGGAGCAAGAATATATATCTAACCGGGCCGGGCCCACTATAAATCAATTTCACAGTTGCAGCGTGAATAACACCAGCGAAAGGGTCGGGGGGCCAGAGGATGAGAATCCGGAAGAGGAGCAAAAATAGCAGCGGATTCAGAGGCAGCAGCGGAACCGGAAACAGATTCCGCTTTGAGCAACTTGTGTACAATCGAGAATCCGCCCTCTTCCTTTCTTTCAGCTGGGCGTGGCCGTTGGCTTTGTGCTGCCACCCATGCTGGTGCCGAATTCCCCGGATCTGGAGACGGTGGGCAGTGATCTGCAGATGATGTTCTACTTGGTGGCCGGTCTCACCAGCATCCTGCTCGTCCTGATGGTGTTTTGTAAGTAAAAGTCTTTAAGACCTTTCAATTCCACACTTAACACTCCGATAAGGTTTACGTTAACACTCAATAAACTCTGAGAGCTTTTTATGTGTTTTTAACCACTACAGCATTTTATATCATCGTTTAAATTTATATACAAGTAAATATTAAAGGTTTAAGGGAGTATCTACATTAAAAAAAGCCCGTATAAAACATATAACAACCAGATATTTCTGTAACTTTCGAGCATATTAAACTTTTTGTAGCTGTAATAACAATCCCTAAAGATTTATAAATGGAAAAAGCTATAATAATAAATATAATAACTGATGAAAAACAAACAATTTTAATAGTTTTCCAGGACAAACCGCCCACTCCACCCTCCGCCGCCCAGGAGGCGGCCCAACTTTTGGAGAGTTCCGGTGAGGAGCAAGTGAGCTTCATGCAGTCGCTGAAGAACCTGATTACCAACCGAAACTTCATCTTCCTGCTGCTGTCCTACGGCATAAACGTGGGCGTCTTCTACGCCATTTCCACGCTCCTGAATCCGGTAAGAGCCGAACTCCTCACTCGATTAATGAGCGGTTAATGGGGGCTAATTGCCGGGATTTGTTTGCAGGTGGTGCTCAAGTATTATCCCGGCCACGAGGTGGACGCCGGACGTATTGGCCTCAGCATTGTGCTGGCCGGGATGCTGGGCTCCGTGGTATCGGGCATTGTGCTGGATAAGACGCACAAGTTCAAGTAAGTACAACAATAAACAGGGCTGAAGGGCTTTTTGCGAGCATGTTCGAAACTCATTACGCATACGCCGTGTGGCCCCGCTGAGAGTGGGCTGCTTGAGAAAGTTTTAGCTCGGCAGCTGCAGAAGTTGTTATTAATTGAATGAGGCTCACTCGATGTTTAATGAGCGGTACTTAATGTGGTTAAACCATTAAAAATCCAGGGAAACAACGCTGGCGGTCTATGCGCTGTCCATGGTGGGCATGTGGATCTTCACCTTCACCCTGGACACGGGTCACATCGCGGTGGTCTATCTGACGGCATCACTGCTAGGGTAAGTCGATCTTAAATAATTATTAAATTATAATTATATCTAGATAAAAAAATATTTTTCTTTCTCCTTTTTTTTGGAATTTTTTGCCTAAGAAATTTTTTTGTTAAGTCATTAAAATATTTATATTTCAAGACAGAATGAACTCATAAAATATTATAAAGTAGTTTATCATTTAACAAAAATAGATGTTGTGGTTATAAAACCCAGCTTTAGGTCCGTAAACCTGGATGTCACCAGTGGCGGATCTACGATTTTGTTGTGGGGGGTGATATCAGAACGATTTTTTTGTTGCATACTTTTTGAATACCAAAGTTTTTTCTTTTTTCACCCGAGTGGGGGTGATATATCACCCATATCACCCCCGTGGATCCGCGCATGGATGTCACTTAGGTTATAACTCAGTTAAGAAATATCCTATAATTATTTGAAGATTGGGGACCGAAAAAAGAGTAACACTTGTCAAATGTTATGATTAACTAACAAATGAAAAAAACACTTTTCCATCTTTGATGTCCTTTTTCTAAGAATCCTTGTGTTGCGAACCTTTTTCGCGAATACATTTGAAAATGTTGATTCAAATCGCATAAGTTCTATGAGCATTAATCGGGATAAATAAATAAAAGTTTAATTTTGAAATACTATAGTTAGGAAATAATTTTATATTCCTGATTGAACGGTTTACTATAACATTATTTCCCTATGACCAACTCCTTTGCAGCTTCTTCATGACTGGCTACCTGCCGGTGGGCTTTGAGTTTGGAGCCGAGCTTACCTTCCCGGAGCCCGAGGGCACCTCCTCCGGCCTGCTTAACGCCTCCGCCCAGACCTTCGGCATCTGCTTCACGCTCTTCTACTCGGAGCTGTTCACCACATTCGGTGACATTGCCGCCAACATAACCATGGCCGTGATGCTGATTGTGGGCACAATCATTACGGCCACCACCCAGTCGGACCTGCGGCGCCAGAACGCCCAGGTGCCCGCCAGCGGGGCCATCAATCCGTAGAGAACTCACGCCGGACCGGTGACTGTCTTTTATGTATAGTATTCTACGCATATCGTTTTACCGTTTAATTTATTTAATTGTTTACTGTACATTCCGTTGTAGCCTTAAGTGTTGAATTTTAAAATGTTCATTAAAGGTGCATAGCAACATACACGCGAACACAAACACGAACAAGAAAACACACACACGAATATGAGTAAGCTTAGGCAATTATTTTTTAAATTTTATATTGGCCACCGACTAAGGTTTAGTGCATAGGTTAGATGAATCTAAATTCAGCAACCCCAAGACTTGCATCGAAATTCAGCTTTATCTTTGCGTTGCAACTGCACCACAAAAGTACATGCCACAGCCACACGAGTACATACTTTACAGACAAGTGTTATATGGAAGTATCCTTCAGTATTATACCCCTAATAATCTAGCGAACGTTGACAATTTGATTGCTAAACGGAAGAGTATCCAAAGCAGTTTGAGGCAGTGTATCCGAAATCCAGCGAATGCATTACCGAACAGTAGCCGCTCTCGACTTCTATTGTTCCCTCCTTCCGCCACAGAATGTGTATATAATATATATAATTGTATTCCGGACCCGATCCAGCGAGAGAGCGCTACTGTTGTACAAAGCACAAGTCTATCCTGCATATCTGGCAAACTGTAATAATTTTGGAGGATTTACAACTAACAGCAGATTCAAGTCAAAATATATACCTATACGAAATCTAAATATATATATATATATCTATACATTTGATAGTGTTGTGAACTAGAGGAAACCCACACTGAACACTCCGCCGACGGCAATGCGTAATCCACTTTTTGTAGATAGCCTTTAGGCCGACGGCCCAGTGACATACGTAAGGAAGTTATCTCCAGCCTACAGTCAATTGAGATGGCCAAAGAAGCAGACACACTGAACTACCTGACATGAACCACCTACACAGTACAGAAAACGGATGCGGAGCAACCTGGTGCCGGAGCGGAGTTTGGCACTAGAACAGCCGGCGTCGTGATAACACGCAAGCTTTAACTCTCACTCGTTGTTAGATCCCGAATGGTCAGAGATACAAAGATAGTTAACACGCGGAAACCACGTAGCCACTTCTTCATAGCCACGAGTTCTTGCAAAACGATATATGTGAATGTAAATGTGTACGTGTATAAAAGTATTCAATAAAATATAAAATATTCAGTGTATAACTGGCGGCAGCCTTTTACTGGGATTTACACATATCATATATATTTAGCGAGACATCCTAAATGCAATGTACAGTTGTAAAATGGTATTCAAACAACATTTTGTCGATATAAACGAACACGAAAGCGTCCAACTCGAGTACGAAATACGAATAATTTGAATGGGAAACATAAAACAAAAAGAAGTTAAACGCGAACGCGATTAAAGTAGTAAATGGAGTAACTTAAAAAGAAAAAACTTTAAACAACCCGCCCGTTTGGTGTCAGTGTCAGTGCTGGTGACAGGATTGCAGTGGGTCAGCGGGTCAGTGGGTGGTTCCCCAGGCGCGCAGCAGTGTCAGTGCCTTGTTGAGGTACGCGCACCACTCCTCGCGCTCCTCCTTCGTGTCGGCGGAGAGCAGATGCCGCACTATGGTGGTTTGTCCGTTGGGCACGATTATCAGCGACTCCTGGTCCGTCTCCAGCGCCGGCCGTTCGCACTCCAGCAGCATGGTGTTGAGGCGGGCGCAAATGTCGCGCGGTGCAATGGTCACCTTCTGGGAACTGCATGAATTCAGATCGATACTGCCCATGGGCGTCTTGCGCTTCTCATCGTCCGGATACTTCCAGAAGTTGATCACGGAGCCATTCAAATAGCACCAGCGACGATGCCATGCTCCAAAGCCGGAGATATCCTCGAACATGGTGAGGAATCCCTTGTACTCCACGCTCACTGATAGTTCACAATTGACCTTCATGTGAACCACGCCATCCAGGGGGCTGACGCCCAGCACCTGGGTCAGCGTCCACGTAGTGCGTTGAATTTCACGCAACGAGAAGATGGCAAAGCCGTATTGCACCAGCTGCGGTGTCCTAACCACATGGGGTCCCGCTGGACTCTGTACCGGCGGCATCACCAGACGATTCTCGCCGCCCTTCTTCTTCGGCGTCTTTACGCCGCCCTTCTTGTTCAAGTTGATGTGGTACTTTAGCTCATGGGGCAGCTGATCGCGCTGAGCAAGCATGCCATAGATTTCCAGCGTGATCTGCACAAGAATTTTACGCGTTAGAAAGAGTTTAAACGTAGAAAAGTTATTTAAAGCTTACCCGAAAATCGGCGTACACATTGTTCAGTTGCAAGACATCGGGAAACTTGACAGACAACAGGCCAGGCATCGTGGGTACCGTCTTGGTGGCCAGCACGTGCTCATTGTACTTCAGTAAGCACACAAGATGATGGCCATTGATATGGTTGGAGGCCATTTTACGCACGTACTCCTGTCGCAGGGGAATGGTTATGTCCTTGACCGTCAGCAGGCCCTTTTCTTTTGGTGCACCCACGGGACGGATGCTGTTCTCAACTCTCAAACGTTGGACCTCATCCAAACAGGCCTGGCGACGATGGGCTGCAAGGATTCGAAAAGTTGAATAAAATTGATTTGGGAACTTTGATGGACATTGCAATCTAAATTCGATTCCGAATTACCAATTTATTTTGGAATGCAAGATAAATAAAAAATGCTCGAAAGCAATAAATATAAACTTGGGATACTCACTTGCCAGTAGGAGATATCGCTCTCCCTCCACGGACTCTGTGGAGCCGGAAAACTCGACGGTGGCCGCACACAGATTCAAGGCCTGACTGGCTTGTCCAATCACCTGTTGTTGCTTGCATACCTCGCTCAACAGCTTCTTGATCTTGTCCTGCGCCTGCGAGGCCTCGTTTATTTCCCGCGCATTTTGCACATCCTCATCGTCGTCATCGCTCTGATCATCTATGACAACAGATGATGGTCTTGCGCTCTCACCCTGCTGAGGAGAATCGTACTCCAGTCTGTGCTTGGCATGGCAGTCGCCTGCAAGGGCTGATCGCATCACCTGCTGCTCGCGACATATCTTGCGCACCGGTGTGGAATTGGAGCTCTTTAAGGAAAACATATTTAGTTGGAGTTTTGTTGTACTTAAAAGGGTTTCATAACTCACATTGGCGCTTTGCTGGCGACGATAGAAGCTGACCGTGTGCACCAGGGTGACCAGGTTGTCTTTGTCCTGGTTCACGCTCAATTCAGACTTGACCGGCTGGGCACTACTAGGCAACGGCGTCTGCAGATCCATCATCTCATTGTGCTCATCGATGGGCGTGCATGTGGTAGATGGATTCTTACGGAAGGAAAAGCTGTTGGAGGCCGTAGTTCCTTTGCTCTACAAATTTAATTCAAGAACAATTATAATTAGCTATCTTCGAAATAAGGTTCCCATTTTTAAGAGTACTTACGCCCAAGGACAGTCGACTGGCATTGTGTTCGTCCCCGCTGTCGCTCTGATCGTCCTGGGTGCTGCCGTAATCGTCGGCCAACGCCTCATCTAGATAGTCATCCATTCCGGCGGAGACCTGCGAAGAGTTCAAGGAACTGTCGTCGTAGTACATGTCCTGATCGGCATAGCGCACAGTCTGAAAAGGTGTAAAATGATGTTAATGGAGACCGCCCGCTGGGTTGTCAGATTTCTACCTGTACTCACCTTCTTGCCTGGCTGCTGCATCTCGGCCTCGTTGCGCTGCACTGCGCTCATTATCTCACGGCCCAGGCTGCCATTGCACATGCCGGCGCTGCTGTCCTCAGTCTGCGACTGGTCCTCCGACTCATCCATGCAACTGCTCGAATCAAAGATATGCGGTTAGTTAGGAAAGCGATTTTATTGTTGGTCTTGTCTAGGGGATGGGGTTTAAAGCTATGCGTCTTAGGCCTATCAGTCTTAGAGATTGCTACTCGATGCATAGCAGGAATAGCAAGCAGGAGTAGCATTTGTCAGCGCACCTTTCGGTTTCCTCATCATCCAGTTGATGGCTGTCGTCCGTGGCGGAGGCTGTCTCGGTGGCGCAGCAGTTGTCACCGCTGGAATCGAGGTCGGACAGAGCGGGATAAAGGCGATCGGAATGCGATTTGCGGGCGCGCTTTGAATCCTCGTCAGTGACTGGTGCATCACCAGCTGAAATTGCGAAATGATCAGCTGCAAGTCCCTGCAATGCTATGTTTTAGTTATTTCTTACGTGATCGTCTCTTACTGCTGGCCACTGCGGGTGAGAGACCAGCAATGGGCGGCGGTGGAGGAGGCGGCATAGGCCGCACTACTTTGCTGGGAGCTGGCGCGGGAGCTCGAGCTGGTGCAGGCGCTGAACTGACGGCTGGTTGAATGTCAAAGAGCTCTTTTTGCTTATTAAAACGATTCGAAATGATCTGCATGTCCTCCTGCCGTTGACGGTCAATGTCCTTGATGCGGGTCTCAGCACTTGATTGCGCATTTGCCACCAAAGCGGCCACCTTGTCGCGCAGCTTGTTTTCCGGCTTTGCCTTGGACGCTGCAACCACATTGGTAGCAGCTGCAGCTGCTACCGGATGAACTGCCGCCAAATGCTCTGTTAATTAAGGGAAATCAGAGTTGAAGAGTTAGATAGATATAAATAAAAGGCTGCTAAACTTACGTTTCACCTCCTCCGCCCGGATTTGGCTAATACTGGGAGCAGATCCTATCGGTGCCATGGGCAGCATGGCCTTGTTGTTGCCCGACTCGAACAGTTTCATGCGCTCCTTTAACGAGAGCTCGCAGGGATCCTTCTGGTTGCGCAGATTGCCTTGCGTCTGCCCACCTTTGTTCTCAAAGATGGCGGCACGTCCGGAAACCAAGCCGGACTTTACACTAACTGCTGGCGGTGGTGCTGATGGCTTGGGCGCCGGAGCAGCAGAGGCAAAGTTCTTGGCCACCTGGCTGACCGTCGTCGATTTCTCCGGCACTGGCGGCTTGGCAGCTGGTGCCGCCTCTTCCTGTTTGGCATAATCATAGGTGTGTTTAATGGTCGACGATTCGCGGCGCTGAAAACCTTGGGCCTCCAGAGAGCTCAGTACCTTGGGATCCCATTTTAGCTGCTTGGTCCTGGCGGCCTCGTCGACTTCGTCCTTCTTGGGGGGCTGCGGGGCGGGAGGCTTTTCCGCCCTCCTGCTGGACAAATGCGGTTTCGGTGGCGGAGCCTCAAGCGGTCTGTGCACTTCGTGGTGCGCCGTGTCATCCTCCCACTGATTGATGGTGTCCGCCAAGGCGGCCAGTTTGCCCAACCGCTGCTTGGGCTGCCTGCTGCTGCGATTGTCCTCCTCCTCGCCCGTTGTCACATGGAACTGCCCCTCAGTGCGGTGGATGGGCGAGGATAGGTCGTCCGTGTTGGAGTACAGGGCGCCCATGCGCTGCAGCCTGCTGCGGGAGGTGTCCCGGAGTCTGGCCAGCGGCTGGTTCACTGGTTCCGCCTCCAGCAGAGGATTGCGTGCCCCTGCCTCTTCCTCGTCCTCGCTATCAGTCACCTCCTGCTCCTGGATCTCAACTTGCACCTGGAGGAGATGCACAGCACTGATGAGCAAGGGGAACAAAAGAAGGACATGGCGGGAACTTACCCCAATTGGCTTGTCCGTGGTTATGTTGATCTCTATGCCCATATCCAAGTTCTCCTTGTTGACCGCCGTGTAGTGACGCAGCGGCTTGGCTGGCGACGCCTCCAGCGTGGCCTTGCCCAGCACCACGACCTTGCCGCCGCCACTGGCCGTGCTCTGGACTCCTGGCGAGTGGCTCCTCTGGGCCAGGACTCCTGCCCCGGCATCCCCGCCAGAAGAGGAGGAGCTGGGAACGCTGCACTCGGCGAGGGGAAATTTGCTGGCGTTGCTGATGCCGAGGGCGCGACTGCGCTGTTCCGCCTTCTCGAGCATGTGCTGCATGGAGGGAAAAGCGGAAAATCGCGATGAAAAGTTGTGGATGCAGTTACCAATACCAGTGCACGGTTCCCAGAACAAAGGGCTTCGTTGTGCGTGCGAAATTCCCTCGTACCTGAGTGAACGGGTCCATTGTTGTTGTTGCTGCAGCTGCTGCAAATGCAAATGCGAATTGTGATTGCGCGCACTAGAATGGAATTTACTGTACTGCTCTCGCCGCACTCCACGTTGCCGATTTCCGACCGATGTTTGTTATTTACTACTTGCGGGCTGCGCGTCCGTTTGCATTCGAAATTAAGAGCGTCGCTTTTCGGCGGTTGGTTTTCAGATGTGTTGAATAATTTCAAAACGACGCGCAAATGCCGTAGGACCCTCAACTGACCACGACGAAATACCAGAAATGGTGAAAATTGCAAGTGGTGAGTTGCGATGAGGTTGCCACCCTGTCGGCTTTAGTTGCAGGCTGGCAGCTCCGACAAGTCGATTTATTTTATCGGCTGAACAAACGGACAACTTAACTGGCCTATCGGTGCGAGCGCAGCAGCTGATTTTTTCATTTCTGCGTGCAAAACAAGAAAGGTTTTACTTGTGTTTTAAATTAAGATTTTAACCTTTTACGCAAAGTACAATTCCCTAAAGCTATTAAGGATCCGTAGGTGAGTTGGGGATAAGGTTTACATGGTTAAGAACCATCAGTTGTCTACTGTTAAGCGTCGCACGTTGCGCCATCAGTGTTGTCTGTTTTGGCTTGAAATTTAGCGGGAAAGGCTGTTACATTTAAATCCGTATTTACTGCTTAAAAAAAAAAAAGTGTTTAATAAAAAATACAACAATTTTTAAAGTAATTTCCGCTGGACCAAAAATATAATCCGTTTTAAAAAAAGTGAAATAAGCCATATTTGTTTCCACTTACAAAAATTGAATTATATAACTTAAATCAAATCTATCATTAAAGCTACAATTATATTTTTCAATCTACATTTTCAGACACATTTTAAAATTTTGAATATTTTATTTAATGTTATCCCTTTTTTATAGCCATGGGCGAGCAAAAGACGGTGGATTTGCTGTGGAACTGTGCTTCCAAACTTACCGACCAAACCCACACAGAACGGCTCCTCAAGTCGTACTACATGTGAGTTCCACTGCTAATTCCTCAAACACCCACTCCTATATTATTTATCCCGCAATGTATTCAGAACCACCTGCCGAAAGCTGGCCAGGCACAATGTCCAGTTGCCCGAGGACAGCTTCGGACCGGCACGCATGTGCTCCCGCTGTGGCAACCAGTGGACCGACGGTCGCTACCAACTCCACTTGCAACCACAAAAGCTGAGGCAGAGTGCCAAGAACCGGAGACTCATCGCCCAGCTGGAAACCGCGAAGGCCAAACAGACAAAGGGCGAGATGAGCAGTGGAGCCAGGAAACGGGCCAAGTGGCTAAAGAAGCGCATGGCCAGTCAAATGGTAAGGGCCAGGAGCAGGGGAAATGATGAGATCTATTCAATCACTTTATTTAAGGGCGTACGATTTCATATAAATATGCGTATCGCTTTGTTTAAGATAAATATTTGCAAAAAAAGCTTTCTTTTGATGATGATGTCTAAGTATTGGCCATATCTATAATATTTTTTTTCATTTATTTTTTAAAGAACTGGAACTAGACATAATAATCCTGTAAATCATACTAATACAAAATCCCTTTCTCGCAGGCCGTGGACTGCGAAGTTTGCCGGCACAAGACAATGCTGCCGTTGGAAAAGGGCAGAAAGCGCGCCAAAGTCAAAGCCGCGGAGGAGACAATGGCAACCACACAACCTGCGGCAGCGGCCCCAAACAAAAAGAAGGCGAAAAAGAAGAAGTCCCAAGCGCCGAATAGAGATATCAATGCAGGTCTGAAAATTCCACAGCAACAAAAAACGCCGCAGCAACCACAGCAGCCTGCCAAATCGCCAGCGCCGTCCAAAAAAGCTTCCCAACCAGTTGGAAAGGCTTCCCAAAACCCAAGTCAGACGTCGAAGAAGAAAAAGAAGAAGCCTGCTCAGCCGGCGCCCGCCGCCGCTGCCAAAACGCAGTCGAAGACCCAGAAGCAAAACGCACTACTGCAACTGGCCGCCCAGCTGAAATCGAACGCGTTTAAAGACGCCAGCAAATCGCAGCAGAACCGCCTGCAAGCGTTCCTCAAGTAGCGATGAAAATCGCTCCGACAATGCATTAAAGTACCTCGATTGCAGCTCGGCTGAATGGAAATACTTGTTGTGGCACATAATTAAGCGTTAGCACAATACTAGAATCAGGCTCTTTGTGCCGGTTGATAAAGCCAGCCCAGGTGGGAACCTGTTATCCAGCCGCCCGGTCTTCTGGGTCGAGTCACGCAACGGCTATGCACTTATCACTGCTGCCCGAGACGCGACCCAAGGTTGTCCAGATATTGCGCAGTCAACATGGCCAGCATGCTTAATTTATTTCTCGGAGCGCAACGTTTAATTAAAATTGAGTTGTTTGCCACGGCGTCCCCTGAACGCGTCCTTCAAAGCAGCTCCCAAAAAGGGCAACGGATCGGGCCGAGAGCCCGACAACTCGCTTTATCTGCCGCCCATTGCACAAAGAGCACACGCACAGGAGAAGTCTTCGGTCTCAGATTGGCTTCGACTTCGGCTTTCCTTATTCTGCGAAGAAGACTCTCGGATTTCTCGGCAGCTGCGGCAACAACATCTGCCTGCCACATTAGAAGATTTCTGGTTTTAACAGTCCAGCCTCTATAGCTCAAACCACTAAAGCCGTGTTTAAAACGTAAGTCGAAGTAGCAGACCACTAATTTTAGTTAAATTTGAATTAGTCTTAAGTTATTAATCTCAAAAGTAGAACATAAATAGCATTAAGCTTATTAATAAGTTTTAACTTCTTGTAAAATTAAAAATAATAAAATAATAGGTCTGGAATTAATGGCATATTATACCAAGTTCTAGTTAGGGAAGTTGGACCGTACTTGGTCAGCCTGTTTTGCGATTGCCAAAATGGGTATGATGTTCTCTAAAATATGATATCAGCGGCGGGATCGACTCTCTATATGTGGAAAGAACGATAGAATTTTTGGGCTGCCTACTCGGGGATGGGATCTGCGAATTTAAGATGCGCATTGGGCGTGGGTCTCTGGTCTCTAACTCCAGAAAGCCGGCCGGCTGTTGTTATCGCCCAAAAAGCAATGCAAAATCAAGAAAATTCGCACTCCAGCTCTTTTTCCTTTACACGCTAAGAAAATGATGTATGTTTCTTTTAAATATGACAATTGATATTACAACTTTAAAGTCCCTTTTAGACAAAGTAATTGAAAATTAAAAAATATAATATTAATTTTTAACTTTATATTCAAGTTAAATGCCAAATTTTTCCGCTGTGCAGAACCAGAGCCGAGGGCACTTCGTCTGCGTTCGGGCAACCATCCAGAGCTCCAGAGCTGCGGCCGAGGCCCCCAGTCAGTCAGTTAAGCTCGAGTGATTCATGGTGGCGCACCAGCCGGAAAGTCGCGCTCGCTTCTTGGCCCCGGCGATGAAAAGTTCGCCCGCGAGCGAAAAGGTGTCAACGTTGTTAGAACGCAGTGGAAAACCGGATGCAAAATCAAACTCTGTGCGTGGATGCATTTCGTAATTCTTTAATTGGCAGGAAGCCGGCCCGTCGAGTCGTCGAAAATGACCGGAAGTGCGGTAGGAGCGCGCAACGGGGGAAAGTAGTGGGGTGTCAGACACGCCTGCGCACAGGTTTCGCTTCCACCAAGTTTCGTGGCCGGAAAAGTCTCGCGCCCCGAAGCCAGCTGGCAAACAGTTTGTTTGGCTTTTCCGCGAAACAAAACTGGCCGTCGAGAAGAGAATTCGTCGTACGTTTATCAATCGCAAACAAAGGTGTCGCTGGTGTCGAGTTGCAAATGTTCTGAATCAATAAATACATATTTTAACGGCCGGCACAAAGGGAGCTAATAGTCCCGCCGTCCAGTGCAAATTAAATTACATTTCTGTTTTATGGGCATGATAGAAAATAAAGGAACGAAAAGTAAAAGCAGACTCTGGACACGTACATATAGCAGGTGTATAGAGTGGCTCAGAGAAATGGTCAGCAGTTTGCTTATACAGTAGAACTTACCAGATATATGTAGTTTAAAATGTATTTAGATATTTAAAAAAATTTAAAAAATTGTTCTAGTATTTTAAATGTTTTTTTTTAAATAATCATCACTTGAAAGTTTAAAAATTTAAAATAAATATATTAATGAAATAGACATTTTTCTTTCAAGTGATTTTCCATATCGATAAGTTTTGAAAAAATTTATTTTTCTGTGTAGCTTTTAGATTTTTGGGCAACAGGAGTTCGACAGTAAGTGCAATTCTCTGGACAGACTGTCGCTTCTTTGTGGCGACACGCGTCGCCTTTCAGATGAGTCACAATTAAAAGGCTTGGCCCCAAACAAGGGTCCCGGGTTCGGGTTCGGGTTTGGGTCCGGGCTCCTCTGCGTGTGGGCACCCCGTATTTGTATTCAATTCTTGGCCGCAAAACAGTGGAAACCGCAAATGACAGACACGACGGAAAAGTGAAAAATAAAATTTAAACAAAAACGGAGACACCCAGACAAGTGCAGAGGGGCGTTGGGCGGCCCAAAGAGGGATTTCGTAATGGCATTTAATGGCTGGCACACACACTCAGCAGGCAACAGTTTCCCCACCAACGAATCTAGATACTTTAGCCAGATAGTCAGATACTCAGATACTCAGATACCCAGATACAGTACATAACGTCATCAGTTGATTTTCCATGAGGCGCCAAACGAAGCGTGCAACCGAAAAAAGCGAAAATAGTAGACACAATAGTAAAAATAAAACGAATAGAGCGCATAGACAACTGCAGGCGCAATAGAGATTGTATTGTATTTCGACGCGTACGGATATCTGGATGGGATAGGATAGGATAGGGTAGCTATGGCTGCATCGATGATCCGTCTATTAATAGGACAGCTCCACAGCAGGTTCGCAGCGGGGGAGGTGTTTGCTTTACGACAACGACCAGCCGATAAACCAGGAACACCTTCAGTAGCACTCCGGTCGTATTCCGCGCTCGACTCCCCAATCCAATCGAAGATTTTGCATCCCATCGGTATCTGTTTTGTGCATGTGATCTTATAAAAATGTGTTATCCACTTTTGACAGCAGGCTGTTAATTTCTAAGGCAAAACATTGTGTGTGCAGTTGGTGGATATGCCAGATACAGATGACTGTTCAAATCCAGATCGGAGAGAAGCCACAATAAAGCCCGGGCGAGAAATCAAACGATCGGCAGCACAACAAGCACTCAACGCACATTAACGCAAAACGCTTCAAATTAACACTGAGCGCTAAATTAAAAAATACAAAACATCAAGAATAAAACAAATTCGAGACATGGATACAAAGGCAACAACTAAGCGGGCCGAAATTGAGCAGTTTTTGTTGGGTAAGTTTAGATTTTTTTTATAGTTACACACAAAGAAACGATCTTGGGTGATAATTATTTAAATAGCTATTACGAGTTATCATCCAATAAAAACGTTTTAGCAGGCAAAAATACGCGGTATTGATATTTTTAGCCCGAGTTTACTATTAAAATATTATCTCGAAAATTTCTGGTAATGTAATCTAGATTGGTCTTTAAAAATATCGATGTTTCAAAACATAGATTTGACATGTTTTTTCGCGAGAAAGGTGTCCTCAATTTTAGAAAATCAAAACTATTGATCCATACAAGATCTTCTCTTGAATTCTATATTATAAATTATTCTGTGCGTGTAGCTGAAAACGGAAAAGCAAAATTGAAGCCAGTTAGTGTGAGATAGATCAACAGAAACTTTGTTAATTTTGCCAGGCAAACAGCGCCATCGAAATATTACAAACCGACTCGAAGTGGAGGAGGAGGGGCAAACTCCGACACATAAGCATTAACAATAACAATAACCCAGTGCCGGAGTATTATTGACTCATTCCGCAGGCGTCCAAGCTTAATACTCTTTTGTTCTGGTTCTGGCTTATGGCCATCAGACTCTTCTGGTTATTTTTGTGCCCTCCTCTGCTCTGCGTATATTTCGTACATTTTATCGAGACCGATTTGGGCTCCTCGTTGGATCTCTGTTTCTGTTCCCCCGAACCGTTTATATATCGTTATACATGTGTATATGCACAAGGTAGACAATAAACAGAGGATTGGACATGCCGCAAAACTAAGCCCAAAGCGCTTGTTTTAGCCTCTTTCGCCTCCCCGTGTCTTCTTTAGTCAGTTTAATTTTCTCAGGTCTCGGTTCACTGGCTCTGGGCATGATGAAGGGCATAGGAAGCATACTTATCAAACCCTCCTCCGATGACTGTTGCCTTAATTTATCTTTGTTTGTGTAAAGCTGAAGGGGGTCTCTTGTTGTTGATCTTTAAATATCGAACAAATAAGTCGTTGGGGAGTTTCCATCGATCCTGGTTATCAGTGGCTTTCTTATGACAAACAAAAAACTTAAGATTTGTACAATTCTGCAAGTGTCTTAATACATATAAGTATACTTAAATGCAAAAACATATATAAAAGCCTAAAAGAATTTTCTTAATCACAGCCAAACATTTTTTTCTTTTTCTACGCTTCCTATAAAATTTCCCCTGAATGTATCCCTGAAATCCAAAAAGCCTTATTGCTGATTTTGCATAAAGAACGAACAAATTAGTTTTAATGCCCTTTTCTCTTATTCGTTTTGTCTGAAAAAAGATTATGCATCCTCAAAACTCTCAATTATTCACTTTATGGAAAATAAATTATTTTCAGTATGTCGTCGTAATATTTCGAGCTATTCTAGCTTATTTGAAAACGGAAGAACATCGTTCTTCTGAATAGCGTGTTTCATATCCGCACCGGAAATAATATTTAAATAGATAAAGTTTGTATTTGAAATGTGCGTCAGTAAGGAAAGACGTGAGATAAAATTTTTAATAATTGTGAAATCCGTATAAAAAGCCCATGTGTTAATTATTTTAATAAACTAGCTTATGAGGAAAAGAAGAAGGGGCCAATTTATAGACCGTTCTTTGTAATACGACCTAAAGGTTGGTTATAATCGTATGTTTGAACTATTAATATTTTATGGTTTCCAATTTAACTTTAACTCCAAAGAAATATAAATACTTTAATCTACATAATTATACCCGTTACTCGTAGAGTAAAAGGGTATATTGTATTCGTGCAAAAGTATGTAACAGGGAGAAGGAAGCGTTTCCGACCCTATAAAGTATATATATTCTTGGTCAGGGTCACTAGCCGAGTCGATATAGCCATGTCCGTCTGTCCGTCTGTCCGTCTGTCTGTCCGTATGAACGCTGAGATCTCGGAAACTATAAAAGCTAGAGGATTGGCATTTGGCATGAAGATTGTTGGAGTTCCTACGCAGCGCAAGTTTATTTCAAGAAGGTGTCACGCCCCCTCTAACGCCCACAATAGCTTATATACGATTTTAAAAATTTAAATATTTCGGAAATGTAAAAATGCAGTTTTGTTGTGTTTATCAATACCTATCGAAATGTAGAAGAAATTTTTTAAATCGGACCATTCGTTAAAAAGTTATGGCTCATCAAAGTTTATATATCCATCTCCCTCGCACTCCCTTTAGCTGAGTGACGGGTATTAGATAGTCGGGACACCAACCCGACTATAGCGTTCTCTCTTGTTTTTACTTAAAGTCATATAAGCAGAAAGTCATATCATTATCTTAAAGATAGGTGGACATACATTTTTACAGTTTTTGTAAAAAAAACATGTGAATTTCATGCACTTATATTTAAGAGTGGATTTTTAAGGGCATTTCCAGTTCGGGTCTTGGAATCACGACTTTCGGGCACTTTTCTTATTGCCATATTCGGACGTATTACGTTTAAAGAGCAGCTCTCCAGAGCTTTGCGTGCTCAACTTTTAACAAGATTTCTTGCAAATTTCAGTGTTTTCTGTTTTCTGCTTTACCGTTAAATAATTTATACTTCTGGATGTGGGCATTTCTGTTTAGAGACGACCAGAGCAGCAGTCACAGACGCCAGAGTTAACTTTCTTGGCCAGTGAAATTATTTTTAATTGCCGCGGTCAATTCGCAGTTGACTCTTGAGCGAGCGCTTTATGAGGTCACTTGTGTGTATGTGGTGTGGTCGGTCTTCTTACTGGGAACCGGAGTACTATACATAGTACTTAACTTCCCGCTCAGTGAGTCACAGCTGCAAAAGCAGAAAAGACACCGCCACTCCACTGGCCCACTAATTGCCCCCATCCCCAACCCCATCGGCATGGAAACTACACTCTTGCTCAACTGCCCCGCCATTAGGGCCAATGATGCGTTCAAAAATTAATAGCTAATGGGGCCGCCGCCTTATTTAGCCAGCTGAGAGGCTAAAAGCGAACATTAGAACTTACGATCCTCTCCTCCGGTTCCATTGCAGATGTCCGCGCCCATTTCCGAGCCTCGCTGGAGACCTCGGAGTACGAGAACGCCTCGAATCTCTTCCACATGACGGCCGCCGAGCAGACCGCCTCGCTTCTGGCCCGCTGCGAGATTCTGCTGGCTGCATCTGGATCTGGATCGGGATTGGGATGCGCAGACGAGCAGGCGGCAGCAAACCACAACCACCGTAGCAGCCTGGCCGACTGCGTCGACAGCAAGGTGGGCGCGGAGACCGGTCCCAGCGGCTATCTGGAGATGCTCGCCTCCCCGGCCTCCTCGAAAAACTCGCGTGAGTGCTCCAGGGCATATAACACATATATACAGTGGTACTTCCATAACTCAGACACAAATTACAGAATCAAAGATTTCAAAATGTCACTTTTCGGAATTATTAAAGAACAACTCTGTTGATGTTAATTAAGGATAACTCCTAGTGAGACATACAAACAATTTAAAGGATCTTCGTTTTAATCTTTTTAAAATTTAAAATCCTCAAACGATTTCCAAATATAAGAGAATTTCTAATGAAAAACTATATTTACACCAATGATACATAGTTCAGATGTACAAAGAATTTCTAGGTGCTAAAGATCGTCGTTTTAATACTGAACAGCAATACCTATCAATATTGACACTAATCAATTAGTATACTAATATTTCTTTAGGACTCTCTAATAAATTGAAACACCCAGAATTAATAAGATATGCATACATACATATGAACATAAAATCTAAAAATAGTTTCTAAAGTCATAGAAGATTTTTCTTAAGAAATCCGACTTTTTTTAAGACATTTAAGAAATAAATCCTGTGGCAATGATGTTTCCGAAGACCGACTGTACTTAATGCCTACAACTAGCACTAATTACCCCTAATTGCAGTGTCCGCCTCGCAAGAATACATTGATCTGGGGAGCAGCGGGTCCCTGGATCGCTGCTCCGTCCACCAACCGGTTACGGGATCGGCGGACAAGGAGCCACATCAGCAGCTCTACGAGATCTGCCAGGGTCAGGGGGCGGGCCAGGGCCAGGACGAGGACGAGGCCCAGCAGGCGATCACCTTCACCCACGAGCTGATCATCGACTGTCCGTACGCGGATCTGCCCGCTGGCCACCTGTCCCTGCAGAGATCGACCAAATACGGACAGCTGCAGCGGATCGTTCCGAAGCGGCTGTTCTTCGACCAGACCCGCAAGTGCTACTGCGGCATCCTGAACGATTGGATGCTGTGCTATGCCGATGGGCCGACCGCCTGCCGACCCAGCAGCACCCTCTACCTCAAGTGCTCCTCCATCGAGATCGAGCACTTTGGCGAGGGCAAGCGGCGCGATATCTGCTTCCAGATCACCACAGACGACCCCAACAAGAAGTTCGTGTACCAGGCCAACAACGAAGTCGATGCCAAAGAGTGGATTCACGCCATCGAGGCGGCCATCCGCGGCGATGCCGGTGCCCATCCGGTCCTGAAGAGCCCACCGCCCCGGAAACTGCCCACTCCGCCGGTCCAGAAGAAGTCCAACTATACGGCGTCGGATATTATATACGAGGAGCCCTCGCCCATTTATGGCCTCATCGACTCCTCGGCCATGGTGCTGCCCAAGCTGCCGGAGAAGAACAACAGCCCCAACTCCCTGGCCCGCCGCTTCGAGTACGATGTGCCCAAGTGTCCGGCACAGCCGCTGCAGGAACACTCCGCCGGAGTAGCCCCCGTTGATGGGGGGCTGGAATCCCTGGGGTTGCTCAACAAGGGCGAGGTCAAGGCTCAACCACTGCCTTCCAGCCTGCATGGAAACAGGTCGCTGGACTTTCAGGCCAGAGTGAAGACCGTGCACAGTGAGCTCTCCACCCAACTATCAGCGGGCGGCCACAGTCCGGATCGTCTGAAGAAGGCCGTGAAGAAGAGCTACACGAATGGCAGTGAACCGGAAATGCTCTCGCCGCTCACCAGTCCCGCCCACACGCCCACCAAGGAGCAAAAGAAGCAGCGCAAATCGCCGACCACGCCACAGTCAAGTCCTGTTAGCAAGGACTGTGATAAGGATAAGATGGCTCGGAACTGGTTCCTCAATCGCCTAAACAAGAGCACGACCAAGACGACCAACGCGGTCAGTGGATCCCCGAACAATGCCAAGTGCAAGCAGAGCGAGAAGGAGAACCTGCTGACGGATGCGGAGCTGGGCGAGGGCTACGATGCGAGTCCGGGCGAACGGGATCCTGGCCTGCTGGGCAGCCCGCCCACGTCGCCCACGTGCCTGAAGGCGGACGCCAAGAGCAAGGTGAACATGATCATCAACCAGTTCGAGAGCAGCGGCCACCTGTCCACCATGTTCAGCGTGGAGGCGCTGGCCGCCAATGCCCTCGCCTCGCTGACATCCTTCTGCGAAAGTGATGGTTACAACAACTACGAGCCAATCATGCCCCTGGCCACGACCCCCAGCAGCTTCCTGAAGAAGGTGTAGACTGCCGCACATCCGTCATCTGTCTGCTATTCAACATCCGACATCCTGGAGAGCTCGTTCGTCTCTGTATTTTAGATTTAATCCTTAGGCTAGTGAAAACCACTCTCCGGGTGTCTCATAAACTTTGACATAAAATTTTAATATCAAAACATAATGGTTGTTAACATACGTAAAAGTACGACACGTGAGTGTGAGTTCTCCAATTGGGTGCATGGTGCATTGTGCATGGTGCCTGGACAGACAGAATCTTGATTCGAGGTAGATTTCCATGTCGTTGCTGGTGCCGTGGGGATGTAGATGTGCTTGGATTATAATACAGTTGGGGAAATAAATTCAGGTCTAGTGCTGATTGCCCGCCGGATAGGCGATGGTGGCCCTCAACGGACTGGGGTCGGAGCGATGAGATTCAATGATGTCCAACAGGGCGACACGTTTGCGCTCGTCTGGCACAAGCACCAACTTTCGGGGTGTCTCCTTGCTGCTAAACAGGCCCAGTACCTTCTTGCCATCCGCCTTGACACTGAACTGGATGCCGCGAGACGTGGCAGCGACGCTGCTGATTTCGTTCCACAGGTAAGACCAGAGAGACTGCATTCGAAAGACTCGTTAGTAAATACGAATAGCTAAAGCTTAGCTGTCAAACCCACCGTCCAGACACCAAACATCTCGTTCCTTTGCACGTACATCAGGCGGTAGTTGGTGACCACCAGGTACTCGGACTTCTGGATGATCTCCTCGCAGTGAATAAAGTTGTCCGTGGTGGCAAATTTACCCTTGTCGGTTTCCCTACGAAGAAGAGCGTATAGTATCATATAAAATCATTAAATGTGACATTTTAAGATTATACGAGATGGATATCTTAAAGATAAATTTAATAGATTTTTGTCCCAAGAACTGTTGTAGCAATCGACACTTACTTCATTATCTTATTGCCCGTCGCCTCCATAAAGCAATAGGGTCTTAGCACGAAGTCGTAGTGCTGGAAGCGCGGCGGTCGCATGCGTTTCACATCCTCGCTTGCATCCGCCGCCCGCTTCACAGCCTCGAAGCTGCCACTGGCGAAGTCAACCACGCCGGCGGTGGGGCGAGCCACCAGGCCAATGGCACCCTTGCCCAGGCCCTTAAAGAAGCCCTCGACGCCGTTGTCGCGAGCCCCAGTCACAGGTTTGGTTACAACGCCAGTGACACCGTCCACAAAGCCCTAGTATAAGAAAAGCGTTATTAAAATTAGAATAACAATATCGGATACGGTCTTACCATCACCAGACCCTTGCTGCTGCGGGCTAATCCCTCGTGGAAGTTCTTCGGTTTGTTTTGAATTCCCTGGCGTCTCTTCTTCTGGTAGTCCTCGTCAAAGGTCAGCGCAGCCAATCCCTTGCCCATAGCACCAGTGATTCTTATAGGTTGAAAAGAAAATAAATGTTACAATATTTTTTAAACACAAAGAAAGATTAACTCACTTGGACACGGCACCTGCGGCACCGCCCACCGTGTGGCCAAAAAGTGACTTGACGCCCAGCACCACACCTTCAGCAAATTCACCTGGTCCTTGGATGGCACCCTTATAAACAATATAAATTATAGGCCAGTTAATACAAAAATTAACTCTAGTTTACCTGGAACGGTTCGTAGAACAAGTCCTCGACTCCCTTTTTGAGTCCAACCACTAGGCCGTAGGGGTTGCCCAGGACATCCAGGCCGAGCACAAGCACATACAGCTGCTTCAGCGCTTGGCCAGTGTAGTGCGAGGTGATCTCGTTGACCAACTGTTTCTGTGTGAAGAACTGATACTCGCGCTCGAAGAAGGCCAGTCGGAAGACCACATCGTTGACGTCCGTCAGGGTTACGCCCACGCCCTGCACCAGCGAGCCCAAGAAACCGGGCAACGCCTTCGTGTCCGAGCCGGCCATCGAGAAGCTGACATGGATCTTAAGCGGACCCAAATGCAGATTATCATAGAAGCTCTTCTGCTCCTCCAACGAGTGCTCTTCGAAGAAGGCGGAGAGCGGCATCTCAATGGACTCCACGTCCTGTCGGAACTGTTTGGCTGCTGTCTCGTCAGTCACCTCCTTGGCAAACATATCCGCGATGGCCGTGAGGAAATTCAAATCGACTTTGAAGAGGAACTCTTGAATCAGGATTTTGGCGTACTTAAATTGTCGCACCGTCGAGTTGGGCATGATGCGCTGCACCATGCTGCACTCGATAAACGGCTTGAGGGAGGTCGTATTCGCCACACTCTTGGGCGGCGGAATCGGTGCCAGCACAACGGGGAATATTGGATCTATAAACTGGTTGTCCACCTGTATACGATTGATTTTCACATGCAGCTGGTTCTGGAATGGCGACGACTTGCGGGATACCCAAATCGCAGGGTAAAAGCTGCGCCTTATGTTCCGCTCCACCGTTTTCTTCAGCACCATAAGGTCAAAGTCGATCTAAAATGGTAATTTTAAGACTCTGATTTCAAAAGTAACTAATTAAGGTTGATTTACCGGGAACTTGTTGTCCAGCTTGTAGGTCTGCACATCGTTGACACTCTTGTGCACTAGATATTTCTGATACTCGCTTTCTAGAAGCTCGTTCTCGGCAATGGTGAAGTCCTTGAAGCGCTTCTTGGTAATCTTCTTCGATTCCCAAATGATTCCAGAGCTGGTAATGCCAAGGTAAAGAATATCCAGGCCAGACTCATTGTTTATCACTGACAGCCCTATGCCGTGAATACTTAGATCGATGCTTTGGGTGATGGACTGCAGCGAATTTGTGGTTTCCGTACGATGGGCAATCGATTCATTCTCGGTGAAGAGCAACACCCGTTGCAGGCCGTCCAGGAAGGATACCCATATCACCTTTTTGCCGTCCTGCATGCTATTAGTTCGAATTGATTATTAGCTGGAAGTATATGCTAAGACGATAATTAACTACTTACACCACCTCGCCGATGCCGTCACGTTTTAGATTCGTCTCCTCTTTGTTGGCGCCAAATACGAGAACTTTTGGACCCGTCGGGTCATCCCAGGCAAACATTATATTGCTCTTGGCATTCAAAATTTTCTCGTTCTTCGTTCCCTTCTCGAAGTAGGTGATCTGTTTGCCAGTGTGATTGATCAGCAGGCCGGGAGCATCGGCTGGCTTGTAATCCGTAAAAGTGATATAGACGCCGCCCTCCGTCGTCTGCACATCTACATTGATGCCACCATACTTGCTGTCCTCCAGCTTGAGGAGCGTACAGATCACCTCCGTGTAGTCGAAGGCCGGTGTCACCTTGCCATCCACGCGCACCACCAGGTTGTTCTTGGAGTCGTTCCTCGGCCAGATGGGTTCAAGCTCATTCGGCTCTAGGTGGATCCATCGATCGGCTGGGCGACTCTGCTCCTGCAGCTCGATGTCGAAGCGGCATTTATTGCACACAATATAGAAGGGGATGAAGGTGATCTGCTTGGTCAGGGAGTTCTGAGTCAAGTGGTTGTGAACACCAATTAGGTACTTCTGGTTGTTCGAAAAGCAGGTGACCTCGCCAATCGAACCAGCAACGTCCAGGGGGATCTTCTCACTCCACTGGCCATTATCGATGCGAATGGAGGCCTTTTTCTTGTCAAAGAAGATCTTATCCCGGAACGTGAACATAATGGGTCCAGAATATTCGGGAGGGTGGTACAGCACTTCCACGGAGGTCGTTTCGGTTTTGTAGGTCAGCATCATTCCCGTCTTATTTATCATCCAGAAGGGGCTAAAGAGTGTAAGCATTAAGCTGCCATGTCGATTTTCCGACCTGCAAGTTAGGATAAAATCGGGATTGTGTTTTAACATCTAGTTGTCGTCAAGACCTTTCTTGTTTACTTACTTCACACAAAGATCCATGTCCACTTTTAACTCCGAGTCGTATGAGGAAAACGTCCAGGTCATGATATCGTCAGAGAAATCGCATACCTCGGTGGCACAGGACCAGTCCTTTTCCAGGTATTGAACCAGCTAAACAGGAAATGCTTGTTAGTAAGATGTCATTTGGATTGGTCGAGAGCAACTCACCCGCACAACCAGGAAGCTTTTCGCTTCTTTATTATTTGAGGCCAATCGAACGGTGGGCAGGTGAAGCACATCACCCGAGTTGACTGGCTTTTCGCCGTAGTCCAGAAAATCCTCCTTGCTGTATCCCCTATCCACCACCCCCACCGAGGACTGGGCATCTAGGCCATCCTCCTTTCGGACCGAGCAACCGGCCACCGACACTTGGATATTAATGGGCAGGGAGTTGCGCAGATAGAGTGGCGGGCGCAGGTGGATCGTGTAGAAGGCGCTCAGCAGCGTAAACTTGTTGGTGTTCTCAAAATAGACCTCCGACTTCGATCGTCGAGCGTTAATAATGAGTGACTCAAATGTCTTTGTCGGATCGCAGTGCAGCTGGTGCGAATAAGTCATGTCCGAGGGATTGGCAGCCCACGAAATGCCCTGCACGGATGTTCTGTAGCCGCGCATCGAGAAGTAGAGCTCCTTGGAATTCGCGTAAATGGCGTGCAGCGGCACATGGAACACCTCGTGGGGACGAACACGCCCGACGAAAATATCCTCAAAGCAGTCGGCCGTGGGCGTAGGATTGCGTCGGTAAATGTTAACCGCTGTCGTAAAGTGATTATGAACCTGCGAATGATGGGGAGATTTGAAACCATGCTAATCAAGACCTCATTTCTGGTACTTACACTGACAACTCCGTGTATATTGATTTTCGTGGTGCCGTACTCCTGCTTCACTTCGGAAATAATGCCCCACGGCTCGTGAGATGTGCTGCGCATCAGATTGAAGAAACGGGTATCCGACTTGGACACGGGCAGGGCGATCTCCTTGTTAATATCCCCAATCTATCAAAAGAAAATACTTAAGTGGGTCACACTTTACAAAGCTCGATGTCCACCTACAGTCACATAGAGGGTATAGTCCTCGGAATCCTCCTCGGATAACGTGCTCAAGTCTTTAGTCTGCAGGTATGCTCTTCCGCCCGACGAAATGGTGCAGGTTTTGATTGCGCTGGGATCGACCTCCTCGGCATGGGCAGACAGAAGCAAGGTACTACTCACACCGGGCAGGGCGCCACCACGGTGCACCTCGTGCAGCGTGAAGATGCCCTTGCGTAGATCGAGGTTGACATCGAAGCCAGTATCGTTTTCCAGTACATAGGGAGCCACGATTTCCGGCTTGGTCAGACCCTTCTGGTCGATGGCCTGCGAGAAGGCCTCGGCCAGTTCACCCAGGAGACCCAGGCACGTCTTGCTCAACGTTATCTCAAGCGTTTCCTCAGAGTGGATCTTCATATGCATGGCCTGCTGCTCTTCAGCGTCATCCACCTCGCTCTGCACCTTCTCCATGCCCATTTCGAACTTCAGCTCCCATGGTGTGTATTCGCGGACTCCGTTGCGACCAACCACCTCGTTCAGCTCAATAATAGGCTCCCATTCAGCCAGAGCTTGGTTATAGTAGTTCTGAAGGGAAAATGTTAAAGGATGTTATGTGAAAGGATTTAATTTGTAAACTTGACTAGTCGAACTCACCATGTTTAGTGTCAATGAGCCATGAGCGGTGAGATTGCGGCTCCAGTTGTTGAACACGGCTGTGATACGTGTGTCCAGCGAGATGAGTGGCTTGGTGTAGTAACCTACGCCGGACTCGATCACCAGCGTAATGCTGGGAATCTCGATCACACACTTTTCGGTCTTTTGCAATTGTGATTCGGTGCTGCTGCTCTGCTCTATATCCAGGGCATCGACGCCCTGCTCCACCTTGGTAAACCAAAAGGTGCGGCTGTGGAAATGCCGCTGATTCCACAGATTCGAATAGTTTCGCGACTCCTCGGCAATGGCAGTCTTGGCCAGGCTGCCAGTGCTTACGCTCACCATTGCCTTGTTCAGCAGCTCAATGGTGGCCGGCGACACGTTGATGATGATGTCGCTAAGCTTTAAGCTAATGTGCATGCCTTCTTCCTCGGGCGTGGATCCTTGTAGGCTAATAACGCACGGATGCAGAATATAATGGCGAGTCATCTCTCGACGCTCCGGCAGAAAAGCGCTCATGTACATCTTTAGGGCATCGATCTCCCCGTTTATGATCTGCTTGTCGTTGATGCTGCGGTAATTCAGATGAACTTGTGCCTGGAAAAATCAGGAACCTATTAGCTCCGTCTGGGGAAAAGCAACTTGTCGATCGACTCACATTGAAAATAATACAGCTGGTGTTTAGGTCCTCTAGGTTTTCCACCAATATTATATCTGGTTCGTCAATGTGCAGTATAAGATTCATCTTTCTGTTTGGAGCACCATGAGCTGGAATGACCAAACGTGTTTGTCAGGAGGCTCCTAGGGGTTTAACTAAATGTGTCACTTACTGGAGGATACCTCCACAGGAACAAGTTCGTTGGCGGCTAACTTTGCGGTTGAGCGAATGGAATGCTTTGCCTCCCGCGCCGTTTGTGCTATCGTTTCTGGCGTCACAATAACAGTATCGCGCGGAGACTCCTCAGGTGGCAGGGTGAGGAATTCAGTCAGTCTAAGCAGGAAGTCGATGCAGACGATCAAGTCGAAGCCGCGCACACGAATCTCAGCTGCAATAATGGACTTACAACATCTGAAGAACTTAAAGGGTCAAGGTAAAACCCACCAAATGTGTCATCCTCCTTTATTATGGCAGTAACATCCACCATGAAGTTTCGTTCGTTGTAGCAGGCATCGATGATCTCTTCTGTATCCAACTTGGGCTGAACCCAATCCTTGCGGCTCAAGTACTGTCGGATCTGGCTATTGGAATTCTTCCGCATGTCGTCCATCTGGATATTGCACAGAACCACCGAAGTGCTCAGGGTGTTGTTGTCCAGCTTAGTGCCCTTGACGGATAGGAAATATATTCCAAACCTGGCGAGTCCTGCGTCTTCAGCTGGAACCATACAAGATTACTTGGTAAACAAAGTTGTACATAACCTCTCAGATACTCACCCTCCATTAAATTTATAACCACACCATCGAACTGGAAGTTAAACTTGATCGATTCGTGAATCTTCTCTCTTTTTGGGGTAGCTTGGCCCCGAGGTGTGCGGAAACCACCTTGGGAGAGACGTCGATCGGGCTTGTACTTTGGCTCCGCAGGGGCCACTTCGCTTGGCGGGAACTCATCCAAACCCTCGTTTAAGTTGCGATTTAAAATCAACATAACCAAAGCATAATCATCCGCGAAGAGAGTGAGCTTTAAGTTAAGTAAGTGTATTAGCATTAGCTGAGAACGATTTTGAGTTAAACTTACCTCAATGGACTTTAAACGACCTGAAAGATTAAGTTCGGGCACATCCCTGTACCAGGTGTACGATAAATTACGGGTCACCAATAAGGTGCAACTCATGGGATTCATCATATTAAATTTAGAGTAATAGCCCACTGCAGCGTCCATTTCTGAAAAGATAAACATTCGCTTAGCTGTGTTAATCGTTAATGAAAATCACTACTCTTACCATCAACCGTCGATTCGTTGCCATCCAATATAACAACTTTGGAGATTTTAACATCGCAGATTTGCAACTTTATCTCGTCTATGACTGCCAGCCGTTCCTCGTTGGCCACCGCCACCTCCACTGTGTTGTTCGTCAGCTCCAACAGACCCAAATCGAGCGATAGGGCAGTTGTGTCCTCGGAGCTAATTGGCACGATGATAATAGGCGCCTTGATGCGAACATTAAGTTTCATGCGCGTGGCCGTTTCGTAGGCATCCATTGCCTTCTGCCGAGCGGACTCCGCAGCCGCAGCACTGGCCTGCGATATGGTGGCCTGGGCCTCAGTAAAGTTGTTCAGGAAGTTCTGCAAGACCATCGAGTATTAGCATATATAAATCTATTTTTTGGTAACTACTTACCAGCACTCCTGTCACAAACCAATTGAGATAGATAATTTTCATACAGCCAATGTCCACAGTTATTTTCATGTCATCGGAATTGTAGTCCAGGGTCTCCTCTTTGTTGTAGAGCACCACCTGGCAGTTGAAGGCGTCCTTGCCAACAATACTCAGAATCTGGGAACACATAGAATATTAATTTTTGATCGTTGGCCCGGTACGAAGCACTTACATTCTTGTGAATGGTGTAAGGATTGAGGTCCAGCACCTGAATGTCTTTCAGGCCAATATTTACTTCCGTGTAGGAAGACTTAATGATCAGACTGGACACGAATTTCTTCACGTTCATCTCGGCCAACGGTCGGTTTTGGGTGGTGAGCAATAGGCCGACTTCGTCCAGATTTGCGATCACACGAACCTTCACGGTCTCCACGACGCGACTGCGGCGCATATTCTTTCGACGCTTCATCTGGTTGGTGGTCATTATTTCCTCCGTGTCCTCCAGGATGACATTAAGCTTCCGTTTGATGCCATCGCCACCACCAATGGAGCCCGTCCGATCACGTGGCTGAGTGCTTGATAGCACAACATCCAGATTTCTCTGGAAATTGTTTACCACCTCCAAGAGCCGCTGAAGGCATTCCTGGTGCAGCACGATCTGGAGCACCTCGAAATTGGCCACCACCAGCTGCTCGGTTGAGTTGTACTTGGTGCTAAACTCTGGCGACGTCTTGTCTGCAATTGTGCACGAGACGGTGAATAGATAATTGGAGCTGTTTTCCTTCTTCGGCGTGTGGATTACGTCTAGAACTTCTAGGTCGCCGTCTTGGCAGCCATATTGTTTAAGGTTGATATCCCCAAGCCTAAAAGTTAAAAAAATATGGTTAAATATAAAATGCTGATAATTTCTGAATTTACTTACTTCACTGTGGCCAACGACTCGTATGTTTTGGATACGAAATGGGCCTCTAAGCGGCGAATGTCAATGGAGAGAATCTGTCGAGGTGGCGTTCGTGCTGGTCGTTCTACTGGATCTTCTACTGGCGCCGTCATGGGCAACTGGGAAGGAATGACATCACCATCAGGAGTGAGAAACTCAATAGACACGTCGGAGCTGGTCTCGCTTCTTGTGCTGGACTGGAACAAAACGAAGGAGATCTCTCCCAGAGAGAAGCTAACTTCCAGATTCGTGTACTGGGTAATCTCGTCCAGCAATGGGGCTTTAGGTCCTGAGGATGCCGCTGGCCCAATCTTCTTAACTTCCTTGTTGATAAAGTTGGATATGGACATTGAGCTGCGCGAATGCGTCTGTGTGAGCTTGGTTCCCGGTTGACTTTGATCTGGCAGCGGAATGCTTGTGGCCACCCTGATGGCAAGGAAGACGCGATCCTCTGAGACGTTGACCAGGATCGCTGGCAGGTCGATGTCCACCTTTACTTTGGGCAGCCGCGGGTCATTGTCTATCACACACAGTGCGGCAGTTACTTTCAGGGAGACGGGACGCAAAACGTGCATCTCCGTTGAGTTGGCTTCCTTTAGCGCTCTCTGCCACGGTTCCCCAGCTCGTACGACCAGCATTTGCACGTCGTTTAGTTCGACCGTGAATCTATCGTAGGCATTTTCCATCACCGTCTTCAGGATCTCCTTCTTATCCTCGCCGGCATGGAACAGATTGTGAAGCTTGGTTGCCTCCTGGCGCGGTTTTGTGGAGACGCGCACCTCGCCCATGCTCACAACTAGCAGAGATGTATTGTCCGTCTCGTAGACTCCCTTATGGGGCACGACCAAGATGTTTGGCATTAGCAGGATGTCCGCATCCAGCACCGCCTTCTTGTCGATCATGTACTGCATTCCGGTGGCCGAGCGTTCCTTGAAGTTGGAGATTCTCGAGCTGGCCGCATCCTCAAACTTGGAGAGCGTGACATCACCAGGCGGCTGGAAGGCGCTGATCAGTGCCAGGATGGTGGGAGCATCGTACACAATCTGCAGCGGACGGGCCACCACCTTCACGCGCTGGTCGCACAACTTGTCCAACGGATTCGTCTCGAAGAACACGTCCAGCAGGTTGAACTCATCGGTGATCTTCGACTCCACCAACAAGGGTGTGAATTCGTTGCGTTTGAGTCCCGTCACCTTGAGCTCCTTCATGCCAGCAGTGATGCTTATGGCCTCGGCAGCTGGCCGTTGTGTGATTGACGCTGTGGCCATCGAAAACTTTAAAAGGACCAGCGAGGGAAGGTCATGGTAGTCGTGCGACCCCACGCTATTCACGCTAGCACGCTCATCCTTATACAGGCCGACCTCCAGGGCGATCAGTTTAAAGTTCATCTTGATGGCCTGGTAGTTTTCGGGAAGATCCGTGGGCTTGGCGTTCTCTTGGTAGCCAATTGCCCGGTACATCTTTTCCTTCTCTTCGCCCGTCATTGCCGCTTCGAATTTCTCGACTGAAAGAGATTCATTGAAAGATCGTTTCTTTGGATAAATGCTGTATCACTTGCCTAATTTTTGACCGGCGGTCTGATCCTCCTTCTTGGCTCCGCCTCCCCATCCCCAACCGCTGAACCAGCCCTGTTTTTGCTCTGGCACTGCCTCCCGCTCCTTGGCTATCTCGATATTGACCCTCTGGCGAATCAGCAGTAAGTTGAATATGTCTAGCTCTGTTTCTAGCAAACGGCAGGTTTCTGTTAGCACTGCTGGTGGTTTTTTGTTCAGGCACTGCTCCTTGTATTTCTATAGTGGTAAATAAGAATTATGAAGGATCCAATTTTCTTTGTTTCAAATGATTGAACTCACCTGCGCATAGGTGTTGCAGCGTTCACGATGCATTCTTATGTGCCTCCAAGTCCAGCTCTCTCGAGGTTTCTTTACTTCCTCCTCGAGAACAGATGTTATTGCAAAGTGCCACCATTCTTTGGCGTGACCTTTGTAGGCTACAGAAAAATACGCAAATAAATAACTAAAACATTTAGAGGACATGTTTTATATTTACATAAGTCGTAAGGACGATATTTCCGGTAGGGAATGCCCAACTGCTGGCGATTCATAGCATCTCCAAGTTTCATGAGATTGTCGAACTGTGTGTTGGTCATACCCACGTTCAACTTTTCCATCTCGAGAGTAAGATCGATCTTCGGCCTTTCAAAGGGCGGATCATCGAACTCCGGGTTCATGTTCAGCTTCAACTTGGCATTGCAAGAGATGGGACCCAGTACTGTCATCACAAAAGAATGATTAAAAATCGTTTAAAGTTAAGAAATCTAAAAAAAAATATACCATAGTTGTAGTTGGGTTTCGACTCCTTGCTTGCAATATTCGTCTGGAACTGTTCTGCCAGCGTGTCGAGGTGGTTTGCGTACAGGTGTCCACCACAGTTCAAGTAGGCCGAAAGGCAGGAGAGATTCGCTATTTTAAAGACCTGGGAGGCCTGCTGGGCCATGTAGGTCTTCTCCCAGTTGCTATCGGTGGTGTAGAGCTCCAGCTCGTGCAGGGATATGCCGAAGGAGAAGGGACTGCCCGTTGTGGTGGTGTCCTCGTAACGCAGGTGAACGTTGGTTATCTTCACTTGCAGATTGTTCACGATCTGCGCCGTTAGCTTTTCGGCAAATCCAGCATCGGGCTTGGGTAGATCTGCAGTAGCATAAATATATTATTTCTGATTCGAAGCTTAAAGAAGGTTAAAGATCTGCTCACCCTTCTCCAACTCCTTTTTGCGAGCCGCCTCCAGGGCATCCAGAGCCGCCTTCTTAAGATCCATCTCATATTTGGCCTCCTTTTCGGCATTGTACTGCACATTGTTGTTGGGCGATACTAGGGCATAAAGATCCTCGATGTTCACTACTACCGGCTGGCTGTACAGGTTCTTCCAGGGAATCTTTAGTACCAGTTTGCCTGTAAATTTGAAATTAGCGTTCTAATTAAGTTTGACTCACTTGGTAATCATCTTCCACTTACCCAGATATCCGTAGATAAGCTGCACGGGTAGGTCCAAGTCGTCCAGGGCATTTGCCCGTATTTTGAGGTTCTGCAAGACGACATCACCTGCCAAACAATGATAGAATTTGCCTCCATTAGTCTTATCAGTTTCAGTAATCAGTCATTGCAGCAGTAGAAGCAAATGCCCATTGATTAATTACTGATTAATTACGAAGGGAGTGCACAATAACTAATTCTATACGACGAAGGCCAGCACTTATGGCTTTGCGAAGCACTGTATTAAGTATACGTATATGTACACAAGTATATGAGCAACAGCCGCGGCAACCTATCAATATTGTTTACCAATGTCTGGCATTTTGGGCATGCGGCTTTTTTTGCAGTTAAGTGTTTGTTATGCTTGGAATGCAAAATGAGCCGCACAAAACGGTGAATTTATATTGAATTACGCATGTGGGTCAATAGTTTAACAACCAAACAACCCCATTCAGCTTATGCAACACCCGAGGCGAGGGGTTCTCTACTGATAAGAACAGAGTCTGACTCTACTGACATGATATCTGTCAAATACACTTAATTCTACAAGTGGTTTTCAGTTATCAACATTCGATACACGGGTATTAATATAAGTTACTCTGATAGCGGCGCTGTAAAAACTGATTAAAGTAGATAACATTAATGAACTAGTGTGGTCAATAACCTGAGTATATTTTAAAATTATTTTTTAACTTGTGGATTGTCCAATAAAAACAAATATGAGTCATTAATCAGACAGACTATTAGAAAAGAATATATATTCATTTGTACATATATTCTCATTGACTTGTTGAGGTTAATGTTGATTAGATCAGCTAATTCGGTTTATAAATAAATTGTAAAATGTTCCCTATTGGAAAAATTTCATTTATTTATTTTTTACTTTAAAATATAGGTATCCATCTTTTCCATATCTCAATGGAAATAACCATTATTGTAATGTACAAATAATAAATGTGAATCAGAAACAATAAATAAAAAAAAGTATTTCACAATTAGCTGATTGTGTGCATGGGCTTACTGTGTCAATGTGATTGGATCACAATATAATAATAAAATTTAAAAAAAAATAATATGATAAAAAAAAGTTAAAAAAGGAATTGACTTTAAAAGTAAATATTTGGTCAAAGCTCAGCTATGAGTCTTGAGCTCTAGAATTTAACAATAGACTTCTTTCTTCTACAATTGCCATATTCCTTACTCAATAAATCAAGTAAACGTTGTCGGAAGGGGCTTTTAGAGTCCCAAAATAAAATGCTAATTAAAACCTAAATTTATAAGCCCCCGAGGCCAGCTTTAAGTCACCAAGTTCAAGCTCAGCCGAAATATAACAGGCTTGTCACCGAAAGTCACTCCCGACCTGTGTCACATATCTTTAATCAAACCAGTTTGTTTGGCTCGTCGTATATTATTAGACTCGTTAACTTGATATTCTTGTGGTGATCTTGAGCCTCGGGGGTTCACAGCTTATTTATAAAGAGTTACAGACAAATATGGTCTGAAATGGATGGGCAGGCCGAAGCAATGTGAGTGCTTTTAGATAAAAGACTACAAAATTGTTTACGTTTTCACACAGACACCCGATATAAGTACATTTGTATGTTAAAGATAAATAAGCAGAGAGGAAATGAGCTCATGAGGAACAGAGAGAAACCGCAAGAGATGCAACAGTTGTCACACCCATCCGAATCCGAATGTTCCTTGCGTTTCAGTTCTCTCCCAAGAACCCGAGAGATCTTGCAAATTGTTTTCTCATGAACTTGCGAATATGGCTCATTTACAATCGTGAATGTTTGCCGTGACAGAATTAGGTCACTAATCGTAAGTTGCCAAGGATAAGGTCACCGCTGTTTTCCATTTTCTACTTGCGTGCAGATAGAGCAATAAACAATGGGAACTACATTAAAATGATGGATGTGCGTGAGGGAAAAGCATAACTGAGTCGTACTTCCCGGGGGATCTGGAACTCACCTCCCCAAATGCCTATTTTCAGCTGGTTGCGATCCAAGTTCTCGATGTAGTCGCCGAGGACCTTGTTCAGGACATCCGTCACCACCGCCTCGAAGACCATCGTGTCGTCCTAGCAGATGCTCCTATTGATTTTTCTTCTATGTTTTATGGTTTTCCAATTGATTGGGGCCGTCTTTCAATCACTCTTTCGTTCGTTGTGTGGTCTAAAGATTTTCTAAAATATACGTAAACACAGAAACCAAACAGATGGAACGGTGAAGCGAATTAAAAACACAATGTCGATGATGTCATCGTAGAACGCATTTCGAATGTTTTGTCACAATCCACTAGGCCCATTGTTTTAGGTAACACAAAAAAATGGCGACACAGTTCGAAGTGTGATAGGTATTAATCAGCTTGTTTCACAACTCCACATGCACGTGTGCCTTATCTCTATTTACTGCACCCATTTACCAGCGGCATTTCCATGCAATAACAAAAATAAAACTCCCGTGCGACGTGCGACGCGCCTTCGTTGAATGTTCGCCCGAGAATAACAGCTGTTGTGGCATTCGCCACCTGGCGATGGCTGGCAGCATCCATCAGCTGGGCGACCGCGTTTCCCTGCGAATGGCAAGCTGATAGGTGACGTGTTTGGCCTTGTAAACTGAGGGAAATATAGGAAAACACCATGCAAACACGGCTTATTTTGGTACTTCTCGCCCTGGCTCCACTCGTCCTGGCCAAGAAGTTCAAGGAGGAGGAGAAACCGGCGTGGGCCAAGAAGGATATCCGGGACTACAGCGAGGCGGACCTGGAGCGTCTGCTGGATCAGTGGGATGTGAGTGATACCGGTAGCATTAAACAATAAGCCCCCATAAATGTACATTGCTTGTAGGAGGATGAAGAGCCGCTGGAGGCGGATGAACTGCCCGAACACCTGCGCCCACAGCCTAAGCTGGATCTGTCCAATCTAGACAGCAAGAGCCCTGAGGACCTGCTCAAGATATCCAAAAAGGGACGCACGCTGATGACCTTCGTCTCGGTGACCGGCAAGCCAACCAGGGAGGAGGGCGATGCCATCACCAAGCTGTGGCAGACCAGTCTCTGGAACAATCACATCCAGGCGGAGCGCTACATGGTCGACGATGATCGCGCCATTTTCCTCTTCAAGGATGGCACCCAGGCTTGGGAGGCCAAGGACTTCCTCATCGAGCAGGAGCGCTGCAAGGGCGTTTCCATCGAGAACAAGGAGTACCCGGGTGTCCATGCCCAAAAGGACGAACTGTAGGCTAATCCTGCGATTCCATAAAAACATTCTCATACACTGAAGTATTTCTAAGCTCAAAGTTGAACAAATTTAAATAAAGTGAATTTATTGAAGAGTACCCCTTTTGTTTGGCCATTCGCAGCGCAACGCTGCAAACGATTTAAAACTAGAGATAGTTTTAAAAAATTACTAGTGCCATAACGTAATGTTTGCTTATTTAATGATTTAAATTTTAATTTACTTTGAAAAACATATCAAATCCAAAAAAAATAAAAGACAAATTAAACAAAATTCCTCTTTGAAGCCCCACAACTCACGCTCCCACCTCTAGAGTTATCGTATCGCTGTTCAAATGTTCCGAGCTCCAGCTCCCCTCTGTGTGACCTCCAGTCAACAAGACGGCGTCCACGAAACGCCAGTTGATCCGCCTGCTCACTAGCTGTTCCACCACGAAGATGCCCGTTAAAGCCAAGATCGGTCCCAGCATTCTCAATGCGGATTTGTCCAACCTGGCCCAGGAGTCCCAGAAGCTACTGGACAATGGAGCGGACTACCTGCACCTGGACGTGATGGACGGCACTTTTGTGCCGAATCTCACCTTTGGTCATCCCATGGTCAAGAGCTTGCGCAACAAGATCAAGGTGAGTTTGCGGTCTCCAGTGTCAGATATCCACTTACTCACTCTGCGATCCCCCTTAGACTGCCTTCTTCGAGACGCACATGATGGTCCAGAATCCGGAGCAGTGGATAGAGCCCATGGCCGATGCGGGCGTCAATCTCTACACGTTCCACATCGAGCCGGTGGAGGATGTGGCCAAGGTCAGCCGCCTGGTGCAGGAATCAGGCATGAAGGTGGGCCTTGCCATTAAGCCGGGCACAGAGGTGAGTTGAGGTTATGTTTTCGTACTCCTATTTAAATTACTAGATTACTAGACATTGGTGAGGTAAGGAATGTCCCTAAGTGACTCAAAAAGATTACACCCTCGATCTTCCAAAAGTACCTATCTACAATAAAACATAATACGTAATTTATTTAGGAAACCATATAGTAACTAGTTAGATCTTAATATGAAATGTTTAATATGTAAACCAGTTGTTTCACTTATTTTACAGGTAAAAGAACTGGAGAAGTACATGAGCATTGCCGACATTGTGCTAGTGATGACCGTGGAGCCTGGTTTCGGTGGTCAATCCTTCATGGCTGACATGATGCCGAAGGTGGAGTGGCTGCGTGAGAACTACCCCACCCTGGACATCGAGGTGGACGGAGGAGTGGGACCCAAGACCATCGAGTGCTGTGCCAAGGCGGGAGCCAACATGATCGTCTCCGGAACGGCGGTGGTTAGAGCCTCCGATCAGAGGCAGGTCATCAAGGACATGCGAGAAGTGGTGCAGAGCTACCTCAAGTAAAGATGCTTTTATAAACTGTTTTGGATCCTTAGCATTAAGAAGAATTTATTAGTTAGGCGCAAAGTGTTGACCAAATTGCAAGACCAACGGGGGTAGCACAGAAATCTCTTCCAGCTGAATATCGGCCAAAGAGATTTCTGAGTCACCCCCGGAAGTGATTGAAGTTCCTTGGGAAAACGACCATTAAAAGACATTTACAATCGGATATGGTTTTATACATTTATTTTCCAACATTTATATAATATATGTGTGTAAGTATATATCATGTATTGTATGACATGTTGCTTTTAGCATTTAGTTGGTTATACGTGTCTGCGTGTAGTTTATGTAGTTACATTTAGGATACTGCACTTTCCCAGTTATTGTAGGACATTGCCTTATTGTCATGGTTATTCTCTCTTTGTTTTCCAAAATAAATGTTCAACAATATTCTCTGATTCGCGTCAAAACTTCAAAATCTGAATGTAAAACTTTTCATAAATTCTCAATGCTTCCGATGCGCTTGTCCAGCTCACAGGAAAAAATTCAGTTTGTCTTTTATTGTCAAAGTTTGTTCTTGTAAATTCTTCACAAAGTTCCTTCTGTGCATAAATAACAAGTGCTTCTCATCAAATGATCATCGTTAAACATTTACTTATAATATTCTGATACGTGAGTACATATACTATGCTCATTAGTTTATCGCGACACATGTAAATTCAACTAGTTTGTTTAATCAGCTTCTGGTTTTGGATTTTGCTACATTTTACACATAACTTTTCGCTACAATTTCTTTGTTTCTTTTGGTTTTCAGGGCTTGAGTATATGTAGTGTCCTCCCAAGCACATGGAGCATGCGGAACTGAATCGAATCCTTTGGGGGGCAAGCCCCATTAAGCGCAGAAATTCAACTAGGATATGGGACTTGTGCGACTCTGAGTTTGCGTGTTGATTGTATGCGTATTGTACTTAGTAATTATCTATTCCGCTATTCATGCCACGTGTAAATTATTTCACTCACTCCACTCGCCAATGCTAAGCATTATTACATCTACAATATGTATAATATATGGGTTGTGTTCGATTTAGACTAAATGTACATAAAGCTAAGCGTTTTGATAGTAGCCTGGAGCATGGGGTGTATATAAAAATAGCTCGCCATGATCCGTGTGATCGTAAATGCACAGGGGGAGTGAACCCCAGAAAACTGAAAGGATGAAAAAGTGGCTTACTGTCCAAGGCAACAGCTAAGGAGACTTCGCCTGAGTTTAAACCTAAACTGAATCGAACGGAGGTGTTTCTGAAATCCCTAGTGATTTATCACCACCGCTTCGGTTGCTAAGAAATATTTTATTTCCTAATTTGAGACACCTATTGTTTTGAAACCTCTGGGGATTTCGGAAACACTCCCATATGTGTATGTTCATGCAGTGCACAATATCGAAGTAAGCATAATTTCTATGATATGGGTATATCTTTATAAGTATGTATTGTCCTGGATCTGTCCGCTGTACTGTCTTCATTATAGTTAGTAGCTCGATCTCGAACAGCCTATAACCGACTTTCCACTTTTCGCTTGATAATATTCATGTATAAATTTAGACACCATCACATCTGCTTAATAGCTACCACTACAATATATATATAGAATATATGTATTCGTTATATGTATATTTCTTGTATATATTTCAGTTACATATTGGTTTGTGTCATGTTCCGCTCAAAACATCGTGTGCCTTGTGTAATATGCGCTTCATTTAACCCCCCGTTAAGACTAATAATACTTTTCCACTTGTAAACTGATTGTACAAAACATGCATATATATATATTTAGGCATAATATGTCCAACTAGATCTAGTAGTTATCGGTTATACATTTGCAATCTCTTGTCTAAAGCATTTCAACAGGTTTTAGCTAGAAACGATAAGTTTAAAACATCGAGGCCTTCGAAAACCGTCCAACTTTGGGATCCGGTTCCGACTCGAAAACAATATCAAAGCTGTACACGTCGCGAAGCTCAAGTGTATTTTTCTGTATTTTGAGTGTGTTGAAACAACCAATTTTGAGTCTTTAGTTACGCGTATTTTACATATATTTTCGTGCGATTCCTTTGCAAAATAGAAGGGCCTACAATTGTGGCACTTTAGCATTTGTATCTTTGTATCTAGCTGGCACACCAGGGTTATGGATGAGTGGGCATCGCAATCGGGGCGCTCCCTTGAGCTTCGACTAAAGCGGCCAGTCTAAGAGGGGCGTGACAAACGAGTTGCGTTGGCGTGTAAATAGTTCTAAATATTAAGTTACATTGACATATCCACTATCGAAGCGTGTATACCTTCTGTAGTTCACCGCCTAAGTAGCACGATATTTTCGTATGCTATGTGTATAAGTATACTCCTTCTAATTCCTTCTGACTTCCGCCATTTGATATTATACCATTCTTTTTGTGTTCTTTAAAGCTGAAACCCACGCATTGTAGTTACATATTATTTTCATGACTTATAGCTAGATGCAGTTACTTGCTTATTGTGCATTTCTCATTATTGTCAACTGCACTTTCTTATTGTTCGATAGATTCTTTGTTGTAAGACAGCATATGGGGAGAGAAGCTTACGGCTACGTCCATCAAATGCCAAAGATCAGCAAATTTTCCTTGATTTTCTGTGGCTTAGATATACATAGTTACACATTTCCTAAAATTGATTTGCTTATTTCCTGTTTTATTTTGTCAACACTCAATAGTTGTGATTCTAATATTTATACTTCACAATATTTATCTGAATTCCTTCTTCGTCAATCGTAATTTGGTTTCATGTGAAGTAGTACCTATAATAATACAAGTTTCATTTCGACCGGAATTTTTTAACACAAAACTTCAGCTACAAAATCGAATTATTGTCCGGGTTTCGGGGTATTTAGACACAATTATCAATTGGTTAGATATTCGGGTACATGACGGTTATCTTCGTTTTACTTGTAAATATATAAATCGCATATACATTGACATCGAGATGCACCCATTTTAGGTAAAATTTTTTCCGTTTGTCTGGGTTATTAATTTCTTTGGATTTTAGGTTCATAAAAATCTCTTTGTAAAAAAATTGACAAATAAATTCGGCAAATTGACACATGATTATGTTGCCCAAATCGGTGTTAGCCGGACGGCTAATACCCTAAGTTCAGTAGCAAAATATATGTATGTATCCTCCAGGATTCATCGGTTCTGTGTGTTTCTTTTCTATTTTAGTACTTTGTGCAATCGTTTCGTGGATATGCTCCGGTTTCAGTGTGTCTTGACTCTGGCTCTTTCCGTGAGTTCTCAACGTGGTGGCCAGGATTAGTTTTTGGACGCTGTCCTGGAATGGGTAAAGTGGTGGGCCTTGCCCTCATGCATCGGATCAGTGGCTATTTTGGACAAGATGTCCGGTCCACCTGGATGCAGGTCGTACTTGTTCACCCGATCCTCGTTGATGGGACGTGCATGCTTGGCGATCTGCTCCTGAATCCAGGGCACATACTGCACCACATTGGCATAGACACCGGGCAAACGGGGATGGGCACACATGATGCCCCAGGAAACGATGCCGCCAACAAACCAGCGATCCTTCTCCCCCGGATACGGACAGAGCAGCGGACCACCCGAGTCGCCCTGGCATTCGGATTGGGTTTACAAATCTGGTGAGGCACTGTAATAGCTGGTAGTACTTACCTGGCAGGCATCCTTGCCGCCGTCATCGAATCCGGCACACACCATGCCCTCCGACACGGTCAAGTTGTCCAGCCACTCGTCGCACTGATTCCGCGTGATGATCGGCACCTGCACCTCGTTCACTATAAACTCGTACGTAGACTTGGCTGGGGGTTAAAGTGGTGATTAGGATGATAATTTAACCGAAACCATGATAGCTAGACTCACGATCTTTGTCCTCCCGCTTGCCCCATCCGATGACGGTGCACAGGGTGCCAGGATGCAGATTCCTTATGCTCGGCGGCGGCAAACAAACGGGTAAAAGGTGCTCATGGAAGGCAACGCGAGTGGAGAGCTGCATTAGTAGTTAAAATATTAAGAAACCGATTTTAACCTTCGGTTAAAGTTAGACTCACCTGAAAGAGGGCTATGTCATTGTCATGGGCAATGGCCATGTTGTACTGCGGATGGGGGATGACAGCCTTGACCTTGACCTTCTGTCCCGAGTAGGTGAAGGAGTTGCGACGCGTTACGCCCAGCTGAATGGTCCAGTCCTCCAAGTCGATCACGCTATAGCTGCTCAAGCAAATGGGAGTATTAGTGACCAAAGCTTTAGCGCCTTCCAAGGCACAACTCACTTTCCCACGCAGTGCGAGGCTGTGAGCACCCATTGATCCGATATCAGGACGCCGGCGCAGTAGAAGATCTTCTCGGGTCCACCCAAAATGGCGGCCAGGAAGGGCCAATTGCCGGGACTAGCTTGGGTTCCTCCTATGATGCGTCTCGATGGCTTGTGCCTGCCGCGCTTCACTCGGCCACACTCTGAAAAAAAGAGGTTAGTAAGAACAACAAACCATTTTCAAGACGTCATTCGTCTCAAAAAACCAAAATCAAGACAACTTTTATCTTTAAAATCGAGAGTGCTTTCGTCTTTATTTTAAGAACGATTCTTCTCCAATAAGTGAGAAGTTGGAATACTCTAACATAAGAACATTTGATCTCGGTTTTTCTTCTTTTCTGGGTATAATAAGGACAACTCACCGTAATTGGAGCACGTGAGCTCGGCTATGGGATAATCCTCCGATTTCTTGCAGTTGGCGAACTCTTGCATCAAGGTGGACTTCCTTTTGGCGTACATCTTCCAAATGTCGGTGGACACATTCACCGAAGCGAGCAGCGGACGTTGAGTACGTAGGGTCAGGACACTGGTGGCATTCACGGCCGAATAGCCCAGAATGGAGCAGACGGCGCTGGGCGAGACCGCCCGATCCCAGTTCTTCACACAAGCGGGCATCCACTGATGACCGATGCGATAGACCTCCAGAACACCGGTGCCCACATCGCCGTTTCGCTCACTTAGCCTCACTGGAAATGTTTGGGAAAATAGTTAGGTTCGAACCAGATTGAGGAGCTACCAACTCACAGCAATTGCGCTCATCCTGGCCGTAGGGACAGTCGATTATCCCATCGCATATGTGCTTGGTACCGATGCACTGGCTGTCACCGCAGTAGATCTCCTCCGGACCGCACCGCTCGCACCTGGCCTCGTCCGCCTGATCCATGCAGTCCAGGTGGCCATCGCACACGTACTCCTGCGGCAAACAGCGGTTCTGGTCGCACTGGAAGCCATCGCACTTGGGATGCGTGGCTGCTTTCATCACCTCGCGGACCTCATCCACGCCCACGCAATCCTCGGGACTGGGGAAGTCCTTGAAGAGCTTGCAGTTCAGGTACTCGGGTAGACTCAGGCCAAAAACGTCAAAAAAGAAGCCGCAACGTCGCATCGTCTCGGTGCAGAGGGTCTTACAAGGTGGCACAGTGGCGCTGGAAGAGAACATGAGTATCGGGGAAAAATGAAAGAAAATGTGGTATTCAAAAAGTAGGCAGCAAAACGTGTGTTCTGAAAGTTTCTCTCGATTAAACTCACCCGCTCTGTCCGCACTTGGGCACAAAAAGCGTGCAGAGAAACAGGGACACCAGTTCGTAACATCTCACATCCACCAGGGCCTCATAGGAATCCAAGTCCTTTAAGCAATTTGAGTTAATACAAATTCAAACGACGTTTATTATATTCCCCCTCAATTACCGTTTGCGTCTCCAGCTGGCCAAAGTGACCGATATAATTGGGGAACACGGTGTAGTTGTAGGGGATCTGGGGACCCTGGCAGAAGCGCACAATGATGGGCAGGCAAGTGCCCGGGGCTGGGTTCTTGCCGAAACTCGTGGTGTCCTCCACATGGATCGTGTTGATGATGGTCTTGTTCACAAACTTAATGGTCGGATAGGCATTGAAATAGGCAGCCAGTCCGCCGGCGATGGCCAGCAGGGCGAAGGCGTTGATCAGGATCTGGAACAGGCGGAACTTCAAGCGGCCATTGGTGATGTACGGATTGGAGCTCTTCCGTCGGTTGATAATCTGTAGAGGAGGAAAATGATAATTAGTATCTTTGAGCTCCCTATTTCCTCCTCTATTTTACCTGATGCTGCAAGGACATGGTGTGCGGTGCTCCATTCTGGAAGCGCACGATGGTCTGCAAACTGCTAGGTTGTCCAGCTGTCTTGTGGAGCGGCGAGATCGTCTGCGGCGGCTCCAACTCCTCAATGGGCTCGTGCTGCACTCCCTGGCGGCATACAATCGGAGCTGGGGCTTAAAAAAGAAGGAAAACTGTAGGATACAAAGGGATTTTATAGGATCAACCCCTTACCACTGCACAATCGCTTGGCGGACAAGGAGGGCAGCAGCGGTGCCTCCATGAGCTTGGGATTGTAGCCCGGACTGGACGTCTGGCTGAAGCTGTCGCTCGAGATGGTCGAGTCCTGCCGGAAGTTGATCTTGCCCCTCGGCGGCGGCACTGCTGGCACCTGCTTGCCACTTAAAAATCGCGTTGGAGCCAAGTCCATGAGAGGAGTCTGTCGCTGTGCGGAGCCGGGAGCATTGGACTTCCGTCCCGAGCCCAGCAGTGGCGCCTCCATTAGCTTGGAATTGTAGCCCGGACTGGAGCTGATCGAGTAGCTATCGCTGGACAGCGTGGAGTCCTGGCGCTGCTGCATCCTTGGATAGGTGATGGGCGGCGGCTTGTTGTTGCGACCCAGCTTATTCCGCACGGTCAGCGGAGGCGGCGGATGACCCCGCGAGCCCATCTCGCCGTGCTCAAAGGCATTGGCCTGACGCAACGGTGGCTCCGGAGGCCCTGGACGTTTGCTATTCGACTCGGTAGGTGGGCACGGCCCGGACATGGAGGACATGGTGCCACTGGAAATGGTGCTGGATCCCGCCGAGGCGGCGGACGAAGTGGAGGCCGAAGCCGAGACGCTGCTGGGTTCCTTGGAGCTCTGCGAACTCTGGGCATCGCCCATCGAGTTGTTGCTGTTGCCGCTGCTTTTCAAGGGAGGCGGCTGCTTGCGGGCAGGAACCGCTGGTAACTTGGAACCATCAGCTCCTCCTCCTCCTCCTCCTCCGCTGCTAGTGATGCTTCCGTTGTTATTATTACTGGCCGGATAGAGGGCCAATCCCAGGCTGGTATTGTTGTTGTTCAGCTTGTGCATGGCATCATTGAGCACGGTGGTTCGCTCCCTGTACGCATCCCTGGTGTCCCTGGCCAAGGGTGAATCAATCGAGCTGGACAGGGGCTTCTCATCCAGCGAGGACTGCGTGTCCACCGAGGAGAAGCGACTGCGAAAGTCCACGCTGGTCGAGCTGCTGGCGAAGCGCTCACTGTGCCCGCCCAGCGACGAGCCGTACGCCGAGTCCACGGTGCTGCTGGAGGAGCGCTGCGCCCGCTTGGCCATGTGGCCCATCCCCGAGTAGCGACCGGCCAGATAGCCGGCGACCTTGACGGGCGTGGAGGTTAGCGACTCGTCGAACACGGAGTTCTCCAGACTCATGCGGTCGTCATCGGAAATCCCATCGGCATCCGCATATCCGCATCCGGGCGCAGGACGTGTGGCTATGTCAACAAGCAGCGCTGATTGCAGCCCAGCCACTCCTCCGTCGCCAGATCCCCGAGCCGCTGCCGCCGCCTCTGCGGTCACGTTTGTTGGCTGCGGATAAACAAACACCGTGCCCGCGCCGTGGGCGCCTTCCTGTCCGCCAGCCGAAAGTGGAAGGGGTAGTGGAACAGGAAGTGGGTGAGGTGTCGACGCCTGCCAGGCGGACTTGCCGCGCAGCAGACGACGCGGAATGGGCGGCGGAGGCGTCACTGGGGTGTCCACCCGCACCAAGTGCTGTTGCTGCTGCTGCTGGTGGAACTGCCTGCCTCCTCCTCCTCCTCCGGCGATGTCCATGGCCCCCTGGTGCGCTGACTGGCCATATTTCTGCTCCGTCATGTTTACCTGCCAGCGGGAAAATGAGAAAATGAGAGATATGACTGGGCGAATACAGTGGAAAATCGGACGAGGAAATTGCATAAGAGCAAACATTAAAAATTATTAATTTTCACCAGAAATTGTGCATTTTGTTTGTCAATGAAAGCGGCTCAAATGAAATTGGGGAATATTTTTTAATAAAAATCCGTTTTTCATTAACTTTGTGATTGCCTTTATGCGATTACTCAAAGAAAAGCAAAATTTGTACAGGCATTTTATGGATGAATATTAAAATCTTTATACATTTATATTTATTTGTTCATTGTTTACTTGGAACATTTTTTCAGAAATTGCCAATATGAATAAAAAAATAATTAAATATTTATCAAAATTTCTTAAAAAGCTTAAATCATTTCAGTCTCAATTTAAACTACTAAATTAGAATTGTTCACCAATTAAAAAAAAAAACAGTCTTATAACTCCCACTTTCAGAGTAAGGAAAAAGTTGGTACAATGTTTACTCCTTCGATTTTCTACTGTGGTATATTATCCAGTGGCAATATTCTGCAATTTAAGCCATTGCCTGGTGCAGAGGGGGGGGGGCTAAGCCCTCGCTAAGCCGAATGCAGAAATGCGGCCCCCAAAAGGTAAAAAAATACAACTTGGTGGGGATTTGAGGACCAGGCCCTGCTTCAAAATGAGTCCGGAACATCGGAATGGTTTTGCCTGCCGTCATCATCGATCTTTCGAGTCATGCTAAAGCCAGAAAAACTTTACGGAAATCTCCATGATGCTAATCTTCACTGGAAACTCTGCTCGCTGCAATGTCAGCCAAATAATGCAAACAAAGGCGAGCTCTGCAAAATATTTATGGCATTAAATCGTTAGTGGTTACTACATTTTTTACACTTTATAAAAGTTGTTGTTTGCTTACGCGTGCGAAATGCAGCAAAAGCTTTTTTAATTTTTTATAAGCGTTTAACGAAAATTCCCACTAAATGCCAAACTAAAATTGCATTGGAAGCAAATAAGTTATTTTCCAGAAATTCCTTTCGGCTTTTGCCCTTTGACTGCTGCTATTTGCATGCCGCATTTAAATGAACTGCATTTCTCGCGAACTGTAAAAAGTAAATCCCAGTTTGACCACTAATTGCCATAACTGGCAGCTTAAATAGCATTTAAAGTAGGTAATTACAATTTTCCCACAAAATACATTTTATTTTGGATTTTCCCTTCTTTTGGTAAATTATTTTCATGAACTACCATTTCGCTGTAATGTAAGCTTATAATGGAGCTTAACTTTCAACAAAACCATTGAGTAGTTTTTCAACTAATTATACCCATTACTCGTAGAGTAAAAAGGTATATTGCATTCGTGCAAAAGTATGTAACAGATAGAAGGAAGCGTTTCCGACCCTATAAAGTAAATATATTCTTGATCAGGATCGATCTGTATGAACGCTGAGATCTCGATAAGTACAAAAGCTAGAAAGTTGGGATTAACAATATATATTCTTGGACTTCCTACGCAGCGCAAGTTTATTTAAGCCGAGCGCCTCGCCCATTCTAACGCCCACAATCGCCTTAAACGATTTTTTAATGTGTGTGGCTCCCACATCGGAAAACTATAAATGAAATTTTGTTGTGTTTATTAATACCTTTCGAAATGTAGAAGAAATTTTTAAAATCGGATCATTCATTAAAAATATATGACCAAGTAACGAAATTGAAGCAGTGCAAGCAGTAATCTAGGTGATTAAGGGGTATCTGATAGTTGAGATACTCGACTATAGCGTTCTCTCTGGTTTTATTTAACATTAAATGACTTCGAAAAGGGGTTTGATCTTTTGAAACCTGTAGCTAGTTCGAGGGAATGTCCCATCTCCCCATTTATTTATCTATCCATCGCTACTTACAAGCATTTCGGTGGCTGCCTGGGGCAGCTGCGACGGCTTCTGCTTGTCCTCGAGCATGGGATAGTAGTGGGAAGAGTGTCGCCGCACGATGTTGCTGTTGCTGCTGGCAATGTTGCTGCTGTTGCCGATGTTGCTGTTGCTGTTACTGGGCAATGGCAGCAGGGTGACCGACTTGCACTGCTCCTGTTGCTTGTCGTAGAAGTCCAGCAGGGAGTTGAGGGGCAGGGCCAGGCTAGAGGCACGCTCCGATCTGGAATGATAACCATACCCATTATCATCTGGTGGCCAAGAGGGGAATATTTATGGCCTCACCTTGAGCGACTCCGCTGGTCTGCCACCGAGGTCGTCTGATGCTGATGGTCCTGGGAGACGCTCAGAAATTGTTTATTCATATCGAGTGCGTTCATGACTTAATCGAAGCGATTTGGCGGAAACAATCTGCAAGTTCAGGCGGGAAATCGGATTGGATTAATCGGGTTGTGATCCGCATGCGAATAGTGCCGGGCTATTTTGTTTTACGCCGGCGTTGTACATGCCGTGCATACTAAAACAGAACTGCTCTATATGGAATTCTTAATACGGAATATGGAAAACCCATGCAAATAGCTGCGGGGCCTTTTGGTCACAGGAATCGAAATCAATTACACAATGGAAACTCACACCCGCACACTTTCAGGCGCACACGTGACAATAGATCGCACAAAAAGTCCTAGTAAATGCAGCCTGACTGCCGGCTTATATGTGTATTATGTGAATAGGCCATATACATATAGCGATGCCATCGGAATCGGGCCAAGCAATTTGGCCTTTTGTGTCTAATGGATGCCATTAGTCGGCTTGCAGCACAAAGGACTCCGTAACCCGAAACGCCCGGTTCCCTCACCCAGTCCTGATGTTCATATTGTGTGGCCAAAAGCCGTTTCGAAGCGAATTTAGCCACTCTGGAGCGGAGGCGACAATGGAAGTTAGTTGGTTTCAGAGCCCATCGGAAACGGGCTAATAAAGTTAGTTAATTACGAGTCAGCATCAGAGAGATGTAAGTGTGTCCTATATAATGTATATGTATTATTATTATTATTATCAACATATGCAATTTTAAGGCCGTGTAAAATATTTATTCTAATTTTTTATGGAAATCAAAATGGTGTTTTAAAAAAGCTTCACAAATGCGATTGCATCCCTTAAAATCGCCAGTTATAATTTGATTTGGAAGATATATTAAAACGAGGACGGAAGCTAACTTCGGCAAGCCGAAGTTTTAATACCCTTGCAGATTTCACGAATGAAAACATGACTAGAAAAGCAACATGAATTAACAAAACAACAAAATATTTTATATTTGAAAAAAAATATAATTTTAAAAATTTTCACCCTATTGTTCCTATGGGAGCTATAGGATATAGACGTCCGATCGGCACGCGCTTTTACCCTAATCAAAGTATGCATAAAAGAATATGATTTGGAAAGTTTCATGTCAATAGCTTATATTCTGCGCGAAATATCCTGAAAAACGTTAAATCTTGACCGATTTCACCCTATTGTTCCTATGGGAGCTATAGGATATAGACGTCCGATCGGCACGCGCTTTTACCCCGATCAAGGTACACACAAAAAAATACGATTTGGAAATATTCTTGTCAATAGCTCTTACACTGAGCGAAATATCTTCATTTTTCGAAAGCTATATCCGATTGTTCCTATGGGAGCTATAGGATATAGACGTCCGATCGGGTCGGTTTTCAAACTTGATCTGCGTACATATGTTTTAGGACGACTGTGAAAGTTTTAAGTCGCTAGCTTTTAAACTGAGCTCGCAAACGGTATTGAAACAGACATACAGACGGACAGACGGACAGACGGACAGACGGACATGGCTATATCGACTCCCCTATTGATCCTGATCAAGAATATATATACTTTATGGGGTCGGAAACGTCTCCTTCACTGCGTTACAAACTTCTGACCAAAATTATAATACCCTCTGCAAGGGTATAAAAAAGTCTCATACCAAAACCACTAAGTAACTGTTTCGAACTGTTCGAACTGTTTCTTTGGTAATTGTTACCAAATCTTTATTTATGTTTTAAAAACCATTCGCAGTTAATAATAATATTACCAAAATGCAAAAATAAACTCCAGATAACACCACAAAATGCTTTATGTTGCTGCAGCTCAATAAATATTAAGTACTGGACAGACCAGAATGCTTATCAAATATTTCTGCACTACGTTTTCAAACGCGATGTTCCCTCCACGAGTTCCGAACGTCTAGTGCCCGTTGAAATGGGCTAGGAGCCACAGGTAAGTGAGTTTCGAACATATGGGCCCCAATTCGACAATGTGCAACTATGACCTACTTAAAACGAGCAAACATCAGGTTTCGGGAGAGCACGGCGATGGTCAACAGGTGAATTAATGCAGCGTAGAATCGCTGAGCAAACACCAAACACACACACACAGACCATCACAAATGCCACGCCCACTGACCAGGAGGGCAGAGTTCAGGCATCAGAGTTCGCAATGTGTCAAGGACGAGTATTGACACCGCTCACCAAGCAATCAACCCGGACAGGTGAGGTTGTGTAGGCGTAAGTGCAGGTGTGCCAGCAAAGGGGGAGTTCCAATTATCAACCCAATTACGTTCAATCACGGAAGTTTCTAGTTCACCAATATAGCTTCCTGTCAGGTTGTCCAGAGCCTGAGTGGCTCTTAGCATCTGCAAACTTTTATAATAGCTTCTAAATATGCATTGTGCATGCTCAAAGTATAGTCTTAAAATAATTCCCCTTAACTTTCCTTTTTTCCAAAGGAAAATAAATTAAATAATTTCAATTTAGGACCATTATTATTTAAAATATAGTCACTGGCCAAGTTAGGCAGAGTAGCCTAGTAAACTTTTAACCGCAACAACTTTCATAATGGAATAATATGAGTTTTCCAACTAAAATAATTTCAGGTACTTTCAAGCAGTGATGAAAGTACACAGAGAAAAAAGTTACGACGTTTTGGGTTCCTTTTTTTTTTTTAAGACGTTTTGAAAATAAAAATAAAATGCTTTCAAAATCCAACCTAAAATAAAATTTATATAAAGCGATTTACTTTTTAAAATGTTTCACCCCTGATTTTGCACCTAAAACTTTTTGATAATGTTTCGTCTGTAATGGATAGTGATATATGAATTTATTTATACTAGTTTATACTAGTATACTAGTGTAGTTAAACAATAAACCCTTAACCATCTTAAAAATGGAAATGTACGGAGTGAATTTAATTAATTACAAATTAAACTTTAATTAAAATAGTACATTTTACAAATGCTGGTCCTTGAAATGATTAAATGTTTGATTTTAATGTTCGAAAATACGTGTTGAAAATATAAATTGAATATCTTTCTGCTTGTTGGCTAACAAAAATCACGTTCGGAAGCTGATAAACCGCAACTGGTTTTCGGACTATTGCAAAGTTAATAATCGTTTATGGCAATTATACTTACGCGGCGGCCTTGCTGGCAATCAAATATTTGACCTTCCACCACATTAGCCGAATTCACCGAGCAAATATCCAGCCGCACATGGATATGCATAGAGCATTCCTATTAGGGGCCACAACTTTTTGTGGGAGTGGCTGGGACAGGATAAACACACAAATTCTATTTGCCCGGCATTTGTATGCTGAACACCGATTCCAAACTCATATGAACCATAAATTGTTTGCTTTTGTGTCGTCCCGATTTCCCATCCTCGCTTTTTGCCAACAAAATTCGCAACGCAAAAGCAGAACCACTCGGAATTTGGGAATGGAATGGGGAAATCGAAGGCGGGTCTACGGGGCTTTTAAATTGTATTAAGTTGAAGGCCAGCGACGAGAAGGACCGGGTAACAGCATTTGAATTTAAGGTTATTACCCAAATTGTTGGCGCATTTGCCAAGTGTCAGCCGCTCAAATTCCAATCACAAATCAGAAATCTTGGTCCTGTCAGAAAGAAGAAAAAAAGAAAAAGGTTGAAATTCCAATCCCGTCCAGGCCCAGTACTTTCTTCGCCGTGTGCGAATCCTGATTGCTTTGGTAAACATTATTAAGTATACGCCGGGTGGTCCCTCGAAAATATTTGCTCAAAGTTTACGCACAAAATTACATTTTGCGTATGGAAATGGCCATGGCAATGGCATTTGGAGTTAATCAGGAGACAGTTAAATACGGGCCCGCAAGTCTTGAGAAATTTCTCGGTCTTCCTCAGAAGTTTTCCCAGAAGATTACCAGAGTCAATTTGAACGTCTGGCAGTCAATGAAACGTCGGCAGATTTCTGGACTTGTGGCTGGCATTCCCCTGAAGCGAATTTCTCTTGAATTTCTCACATTGCGCAATGAATCCAGTTAGGCAAGAATTTTGGCTGCCCCTCTCTTAAATGTTCACAGCTAGAGGGTTAGACATAATCAATCTTTCATAACACTCCACAAAGGAAATCATTAAAATGACGACACATGAGTCCCTAGTTCTTATATAACTTGAGCCAATTACTGCATGTCTGGCGGACAATTCTCACTCACTTCAGCCAGCCAGCCAATCAGCCACATGATCTGGGTACGACAGATTAGGTTTACATATGCTATATGTATTTCAAATTTCCGAAACGAATTTCGGGGAATTTCGGGGAATTTCATTACAAGGCCATCCTGGTCAGGATAAAAAGGAAGCTATTCGTTGAATTTTTCCTAGGCAACAATTTTTGCACGCACTCGACGGTTTTTGTTACGTACTCACTTTTAGCCGGGCATAATTTAAATTTATGGCCCCTCACTGGTTGTTGGGTTGTCCCATTTGTCGGGGGCGCACATAAATTACGGCTGAGCATTTAATTAGTTTTGTGCAGCAGCCTAGCTGGCAGGTGTAGTAGCTTTTGTATAGAGACATTTCCCGCACATCGCATTTCCGCTTAAATTAGATCAATTTTCAACTGGCATAGCATACCTTTATGGGTCCCCCTTAGTCAGAAATATTAAGTATACGCACGAGCATTTAACAGCAAGCAGCTTACATGACATCAAAGGATTTTCCGAGGGTGAAGTGATGGCAAAGAATGGAATTTATTTCTTCTACATTGATGCAAATAAATATCTAACATTCAAAAAAACCCGGTTTAAAGCCAATTAAATTACGTATATTCGGGGCTGTCACAGAAAACTCTTCCAACCAAATTCCCCCCCCGAAAAGCAAATCTCGGTGTCACAGAAACTGTTTAAACCACCGAATAGTAGGCCTTGTAGCAAATGTTTCTACAATCAGAGCATATTTACTCCGAAACTCCTAGAAAACTCTAAAGATTCTGTGACACCTACGGTTTTGATGGTTGGTTTCCAAACCAAGCGTCCCCAAATCCGTTGCCGGTTTCTGTGACAACCCTGATTAATTTTACTAAATAGATGCAAATAAATATCTAACATTCGTAGCAAAACCGGTTTAAAGCCAATTATATTACGTATCCGCCCGGGTAACACCTGTTCAACGGAACTGCTACGTATTGGTTAGGTGAGATTAGAAAGAATTATGTTGATAACCCTGCATATACACTCGACTTTCTTGGAATTTTCCCCTGAGCTTACGTAACTGGCGCCCAACATACCTACAAAACATTTATAGGTCTTGGGTGCGGAATTGTTGCTCCTTAGGCAGAAACAAAAAAGAGGCTGGGCTGTGGGCGTGGCGCCAGGCACGCCCATACAATTAACAAACAAAATATTAGAGACCTATACACACGCACACAGACACACAGGCGCTGAACAAGAGTGCCATTGTTGGTAATTGTGCAATCAGCAATGCGATGGTGTGCGGCATAATGCGATTGTGCGCCGTGAGTGCGTGTGTGTGTGTTAGCCAGCGCGTGCTGCGAATGGCTTTAAAGGAAGAGGAAGAAGCCCCAAGGCATCCACAAAGTTTTAACTGGGAGGGCGGGGAGGGTAGGGGCGGGTCGGTGCGGAGCTCCAATGTTGCCAACTTCCGCTTGACGCCCGATTCGATTTCCATTTCCCTCGCACACTCAAAGGGCGGTCCGTTGACTGACAATCATCGACGTCGCCGATGGGTGTCTGTTTACTGTATTACCGCCTTATCGGCAGTGGCAGTTCCAGCGGGGAACCACAGTCCAATCTCTTGGCATCCATTTCATTGCGACTCATTTCCGCCACCAGTCGATCGGTCACATGAGATGCAGTCTACCAGTGGCGTAGACAGGATTTGATTTCAGTACAGCATTTTTTTATAGATTGCTTTTAAGAACCATATTTTGTAAAGGACTTGTGAAATCCACTGGGGGCTAACACTCGAAACCCCCGCTGCCTACGCCTCTGCATCCAACACGGTAAACTTATGATAAGTTAATATAGTGGCATAGGTATTTTTCTAAAATCAAAAAGAGAGTGGGGAAAAACCGACTGACCAAATGCTAGGGATTGATCATGACTTTAAAATCCATTTTCTTTGGAAACAAGGGACATACAGGGTCCAAATTTTTCTCTGTGCAGATACAGCTGGTCTGGTCCACAGTTTGCCTGTCAGTCAGCTTCACTTCACTGTTTGGATAGTGCTTTTCAGCTTTAGCCTCACTTTCTAAACTTTCCCAGCTCAACTGATTCAAGTGACAGATATTTGCATACACAAGAGAGTTCCAAGAATGATTCAAACGGTCAGCCTTGGGAAAACAACTGAGATTTATAATGAAAATTGACGCTAAGGAATCTGACCCTTATAAATTTAAGGTATTATTTTTAAAGTTTGTAAAAGACACATACATACTTCTGATTATGATCATTAGCAGAGTCCACATTATCTATCTCTTAAGCTATCTATCTAGCAAGCTAAGATGAGTTCTTGACAGGGACTCATCATAGCTTGTAATAAGTAGTTGTCACAAATTATGACTCATAAGTTAATGTACAAATTATAAGTTAATTTATAGAAAAGGAACGTTGATTTCCGAAAGAAACTTGTGTGTCATAAAAATTACAAAAATTTCGACATAAGTTCCTAGAATGCTTATCTGTTCTCGGATTTAAATAATGCAAAAAATTTTTAAATGGAATATTTAATCCATTAAACCGTTAGTGGTTTCCATATTAAATTAACCTTTTAAAAGTTATTGTTTGTTTGTCCGTAAACCCGGATTTAACTTTATTGCATTTTAAAACTGTGTACATAGCAACTTTTAATGAACGGCATTTCTCTCGCACTGCAATAGGTGAAAGTTTTTAACCCGAAAATTCTGGCGAGATGCTATTACTGGGAGCATAACTGGCGTTGGTTTTAAATAATCCCTTTTTCTGGGAATCCTTTTTGCAGTTGCCCTATGCTGTCAGAATAATTCACCCTAAAATTCACACGAAATGTTATAGATGGGGGCAATACGAGGGTGGTCCGATAAGTACTTAGCCTCACCGCCCGATGGCGCCACTATCGCAAGAAAACTTTTCTATCGTGTAGTACATTCTAGTAGACGGCTACTGTCGAAATTTCAGCCGAATCGGACTCGTAGCTTTGTTTTGCCAGCGTGTGGCATCATACGTGTTCGCGGATTTTAGAAAAATGGAGAAAGAGCAATATCGGTCTGTGATTCGATTCTTGTTTTTGGAAGGGAAATCACGCAGCGAAATCAAAGAGCGCTTGGATGCTGTGTACGGTGACTCTTCTCCTTCGATAGCGACCGTCAAAAATTGGTTTAACGAGTTTCAACGTGGTCGCACGTCGGTTTTTGATGAGCCACGCCCAGGTGCCCAGAAATCGGCTACCACGAAGGATAACGTCCAAAAAGTCCACGATCTCGTTTTGGCAGATCGCCGATTGAAGATACGCGAGATAGCTGAGACAGTACGCATGTCAAAAGACCGCGTGGGTCATATCCTGCATGATATTTTGGGCATGAGAAAGCTGTCGGCGCGATGGGTGCCGCGTTTGCTCACTCCGGACAACAAACGCAACCGCCCTCGCCAAGGCCAAATTGGTCGAATTGGGCTACGAACTGCTACCCCATCCACCTTATTCTCCAGATTTGGCCCCATGGGACTTCTTTTTGTTTCCAAACTTGAAAAAGTCTCTCGCTAGACAGAAATTTGGGTCGATTGAGGAGGTCGTCGCCGCCACAGAGGCCTATTTTGCAGACCTCGAGGAAACGTATTTTTCAGACGGGTTAAAGAAGTTGGAGCATCGCTGGGTCAAGGGTATCGAGCTAAAACAAGATTATGTTGAGAAATAAATTGACACTTTTCCAAAATTTTCGTTTTTCTTTTGGAGGCTAAGTACTTATCGGACCACCCTCGTATAGTGCATAGGAAAAGTGGTTATTCCCTTTTCTTTCCTTTTCTAAGAAATTTTCATGAACAGCAGTTCGTTTGGACCGAAATACGAGAAAGATTACGATGCCTGCAATTGATCGCAATTAAACCATTTCAACTTCAGCTACTCTTTAACCAGTTTATATTATAAACTTTATATACTTACAAATGTAGATTGTACATATCATATTTAATACCTAAGCTAATTTTAGCTGTTCTTTAATTTTCACATAGTAACCGTAACCGTTTTTTGTTGAACAGTGTGCACTTTAGTTACATACCTAGATATTCAGTCAGTTAGTGTGTCACTCAGTTAGTCAGTCAATCAGGATTGCAACTGCCACCAGCGACCCACAGGCGATAACAATGGCGAGCATTGAGCAATTTACTGGATGCGTTCGCTCAATTCACAGTGCGAGTATTTGTGTACGGATACAATGTACGAGCAGGATTTGCTGTCATCGTCAACGCCATTGTGCTCTTTGTCAATTTACGTTCCGATCAAGGATGTTCGGAGGTAAGGGGTACGGAGTACGGAATACGGAATACGGGGTCCCTTCGGCCTGTTTCTGTTTTCCAAAGTCTGGTCTGAAGCTGGGTCGCCAGCCCCACTTTCATTAGTCAATACGGCAGTGTTGGCGCTTTGTTTCTGACATCCCAATGGGCGCACGTGGCGCTGGTCGCAATGTCCTGAGTGGGTGGTGGGTAGTGGGTGCTATGCTAGCTGATGTGGCGCCATGCGATGTGGTGCGGCTTATGATGCCTGGCCGAGCACTGATGGCTGCCTGTCTGTCAGCCAGTGGCTCTGGCAATGTGGGCGCAAATAGATGGAACCACGCAAGCGGAAGTCAAATGGAGGTTTGGGTTGCTCCCCAGACATTGAGAAGAATTCATATATATTAACTACATAGGTAGCTTACTTAATACAAAATTAGGTCATATTTTTAAACATAATAGTTAAGATGTTATGGAAGATTTTGTTGACAACTTAAGATTTTTTTCAGAATAGATAAGATTTAACTTTGTATTATGAGTTTATGAATTTTAAACCATTATCTTAAAAATGGTCATCAAAATCTCAAGTTCTTATCCAGAGTAATCCGTTTTCCGATTTTTGTTCAGTGTATGTTTTATATCGTGTGCATCGAACCGTTAACGGCAGACAGTTGAGCAATCGTACAGTGAAGCAATCGTACAGTGGAGCAGCCACACATCTGCGGTCATATGGAGCCCATTTATCTATGGAAAGGACGAGGAACCGAGTGAAACAGAGAAAAACACTTCTCCATCCTGTCCCATTCGATTCCAGCTACCCGCTTTGTTGTTGTTCGAAACTGTCTGCATTGTCTACGGTTTCAGCGGAAATTGATTTTTGTACTTCGACGCTTCTGCCGCCCGCCTGTGGAATGTAATTTATGAGCGTTTCTCGGGCAGACAACCTCCACATAAAGTTCTAGGAACCAACTTGCAGTCTCACCGCTTTTGTCAATTAAAGCTTTGCAATTGCAATTGCAATAGCAATCAGTTGACATTCAAGTGAAACCTTAAAACGGGAGGTGGCTGGGTGGCGACTGGGTCGCGATTGGGTTCACTTTTCAAGGACATACACGAGCCCCGGGGCCAGAGAGCTGCAGCTGATATAAGGATATGTCCTTTGTCTGGAGCACGATGCGCAGTTCACAGGCATTTCATTTTAACCACCCACCGCCCATTTTAGATTTAATTCGCCCAGACTGTTGCCTCGGATTCCGATTCATTAAAATCATATCAAAGCAGTCGAAGCCAGCAATTTATCTATTCCATTAGATCGAAGCGCTCTTTCGGTCCGCTCCCGTTGTCCGAGGCATCTCGGCTGCCAGGATAATGTCTTTGTTTGCAAATTCCTTGGTAATTTACCTTTCGCAAAGGTCGAAGACTAAATATTTGCATACTGATTGGGGTCTAAGCTGGTTCAAAAGATTCATAAGACATTTAGGGAGAGCATTAATTGAACAATTTAATTTAATTAGGTGTTGGACCTATATAGGGAATTTAATTCAAAGTTAGTTTAAAGGTGGTCTAATTTAAGTTCATTGTAAATTAATCTGTGAAGGTACAAATTGTATCATTTTCGATATTATTTTTAATCGTTTTAAGGGGGGACGGTCTTTATCATCCAAAAATCAACTAACTTTGCGATTTTTTCTATAAAAACAGGTTAGATGTATTTAATGCAAAACTGTTGTATATTATTAAGTGTCATTTAAATAACATCCACTAATTTTTATAGCCCATACTATCGACTAATATATCGGTGGCAAAGCGATTGCAGAAACACTTCCACTGTATCTCCGCCAAAAATGATCGGATTTCCATTTTGATTTTACATTTGGCTTTACAATAAAAGTTTATAAAGCTAAAAAAAAAAAAAAAAATTTTTTTTGCCCAAGACCCTATCTCTCCTTAAGTCCAAGTCATAAAAAAAATCGTTCAGCTCATTTAAATGCAATTTCCCGAACGCCAAAGTTTACTGTCTGGGCTAAAAACGGTTGGGTTTATTTCGCTTTTTGTGTTTTGGGGTCCAGACGCTGCTAATTGATTTCTCATTAGTGCAAAGCGGACTTTATGGGAAAATTGTTGATTCGAGTTTTGGCCCAGAGAGCGTTGCCTAGTTTTCAGGGCCACCCAATCGGATGAACGTATAACAAAATTCAGATTTGTGGTTGAAATAAAAGAAAACCTGATGAGTTAAGGCCGGCCAAGGACCAAATAGGAAAATTGTTGTATTTGCTTTTGGCCAGGCTTTCGCCATTCTTTTTCGTCCCATCGATTTTTGGCCTGTGTGCGCGCCAGTGTGTTGGTATTTGGTCCTTCCAAATTGAGTTCGAATGCTGCGCGAATGGCCGAGGTTCTTGGGACAGCACAAGTTGATACAACTTGGGTAGCGAACAACGGTGGCATTTCAGTGTGATTCCTTGTAGGCTGTGTGCGTGCGTGTGCCTTCGGCATACAGACATACAAAGGTATGCTTATGCCCGAGTGACAGGGTGTGTGTGTGTGTGTATCTGCCTTGTTGCCCTGTTTGTCTTCCACTTCAACTCAACTCTGCCTGGGCCTAAAGCCTAAGGTTCAACAAATTCATTCTCTCATCTTACTTTTCGTCCTGTTTTCTCTTCGTCTTCCGCTGTCCTGTCTCTTGCTCTCCTCTCCGTTTCTCCCTCTCTCTCTCTCTTTGGGAAGCTTAGCATTTTCCGTGCCTAAGTCAAATAATGCGCTAACACATCATTTCACACTTAAATGCTGTAAAAATGTGCATAAAGCTTTTGCCCCAAACTCGATTCTCAGTGAGTGTACAGGAGAACGTCTATAAATCGAACTCTACAAGTGACTTTAGTCGCTGCCAACTTCTTTTGACTTATTCTGAATAAATATTTACCGAAAACCGATAGAAAGCTAAATACAAACTAATTGTGAAACCCAAAAAGCGGTTTGGTTAAAGTATAAAACATGAAATGTTGTTCTATCTAAAGCGGCATTGAAAAATACCTTTTTTTCACTGCGTGGCCACTATTTAGCTTTAGAATATCCATGACCAAATGATTTAAAGATTTATGTTCTGGAGCCATAAGTTTAAAAACACAAGTTAATAAATACAATACCATACACCAAATGTAAACTGTCCGCCAATCTTGAAATAATTAATTGTGAAAAATATATAGTTATGTGCAAAATAAGAACAACATCTTTAAACTTCCAACTCAATCTGGAAAAATAAACGATTACAAGGGAAATTTAAGATTTTTTTAAAATTTAATTTTAATTTTTTTTTTTATATATTTGAAATAGTTTCTGGAACCACCATCTTGATTGCCATTAAGGGAGCTCGACTGCCTCTATATGGACGTGTGTCTGTATGCGTTACTTACATATCTCAATTGCTATCGCTTGTCTGCTCACATTTGGCGGTTGTCACTGTTGTTGTTGCTTGTCGTTTTTCCTGGCCTTATTATTGTTATTGCACTTGTTGTTGTTGTCGTTAATGTGGTTGTTGCTGTTCGTCGGCAGCCAGCATCAATCTCTGTCCAGCATTTTGGCATCTTTCTGTTTCTGTTTCTGTTTCGGCTTTCCTTTTCTTTTTTCGGCTCTGTTTGTTTGCCTTGCCTTTGGGCCATACACCTCACCGTTGTTGGGTTTATTTTATATTTATTTCGTGCGGTGGTTTTTTTGGCCAAAAATATGAACCTCCGTCGGGGTAAGTATGTGTGTGTGTTTGTGTGTATTTGCCTTGATATTTTAAGTATCCTGTTTGCGCTGCTAGCTGCGGCTGCTGCTTTTAATTCTTGTGTTGCCTACTTATCCGCCTGCTCTTCCTCTTCTTTCTATTTGCCCTCTTGTTGAGTATTTTGCGTAAATAGAATTTCCGTTTACTTTTTCGTGTGTTGGTAAATTAACTTTGATTACTCGCTTGGTTGTTATTTGTTGTAATAGCAAAAAAATATATGTACCTATTTATATAAACCACTTTCGATTCAGGTGCAAATAACAAGGTGCAGATTACATCTAATTTATTGTCGCATTCCCTCACTCACACACTCATTCTCCCTCTCTTTCTTCCTTACACTTTTTCACACACACTATAACCGTTAGCCTGCATTGATGTATTGTCTTGCTGCTTCCTCTTCTTCATCCGCTTAAATTTCACTCAAGTTAGATTCTCTCTTCACCCCTCTTCCTCTGCTCTCCTTTCCCTTCGTCTCCTCCTGCTTCTCCTCCTTGCCTAGCCCAAAGCCTTTGTTATTGCGATAGTAAAGCTGTGTGTGTTGTATGTGTTGTTTTTGCAGTGGCTGCTCTCCGCCTGACGTTGTTGTTGTTGCTATTGCTGTTGGCCACCACAGCTGCTGTTTTTTATATATTGGTTTTTTGCTTGCACGCGCCGCCTCGGTTAGCACGTGCTGTTGGCCACGACGTCAGTGAACGACAACCGCCTACGCACTGCAGGCGCCGAATCGGCGACGCTGGAATTTCAATTACAATTTTCACAGAATCAGGCTCAGTCAGTCCACTCTCATTGGTTAAATCTCTCTTAGCGAGCGGTGTGGTGAGTTCGCTGGCGAAAAGAGAGCGCTTCAAGCTGAGCCCTTAGCTTAATTTCCAAGGCAACCGAGGTTTTCAACAGATAAGTGGCTTATTTGAAAGCTTGCGGCTTTTAATTACAGGTGGGAGTTAAAGCTTTATCTTCCGGTTAAATATTTGAAGCTAAAATGTCTGCCGGATTACCATGAAGAGGTTACCAAATGTTCAAGGCAATTATTACTCCATATATTCATAAATAATTCTCCTTTCTTAAAAAGTTTTAATAAAGGATTCATACCATTTTTTTAAATTAAAATTGAAAATTATTTATATTTACTTCTTTGGTTGAATGAGCGGACCCCATAAATAACGTATACGACTCGTTGTACACCATTTTCTTAAAAGGTTTATTTCAAGTCCACTGGCTAAACAAAAATGAAATATGAATTTATTAAAAAATCCTTTGTACATGGTTTCTATGATTTTAGTTTTCTAAAAATGGCTTACCGAGATTAAAATAAGTTATTTTATATTTTTTTCAAAATACAATGTTTCTACAAAGTCCACGCTGCGTATGAGCAATAAGCGAAGATTCAATTTTTAAAGCAAGATCACCGGAATATTTATTAAAAATGTATCTAAGTAGACCTTTTAAAAGATATTCTATACTCTCTTAGAGCAAAAGAGAGTGCAAGCCAAAGAGAAAGCGGGCGAACTTTCTGGCAAAAAACCCACCACACCTCCGATTGCTGTGGAAGGAAAGTGAAAGCCGTTTGCCGGCTGACAGCTGGGTCCTCCCTCTCCTCTCAGAACCTGTCCCCCACCAGCCCCCCTCAAGGTGAGTGAGCCGGGTGGTGGTTAGGGGGTATGGGGGGTTTGACTTCCCCCTAGCTCGTTTGCTTGCATAATGCGCTTTGTGTGCGAATTAATATTCCGTGTCGTTGTTGTTGTCTGACATTACTGTGTGGTGTATTTGTGTTTGCATTTGAATGTGTGAGCTGTTGATTTTATTTAAGGGGACTTCTCCCTCTCCCCCTTTCTCTTTCCGGTCCTTTTATCGCAAAACAGAAGCCAAAGGATAACGCAACAACAACAAGTGGGGAAGTCATAAATTTAGCAAACGGTTAACAGGTGCAATTGAAATGTTCGCCTTTAAAAGGAGATAAATGCATGTGCACGTCCTTATTTTGCGATAAGGTTTAGTAGTCACTCAGAATTTACCAGTTTAAATGCAGTTAACTAACTTTTATTTATAATCGAAACTTTATTTTATTACAATTAAAGTTGTTTCTTCCTGTTGCATTGGTCCTAACATTGATATTTACTATTTTCGTTACTAATGTTATTTTTAATGTTATTTTTAAATTTAAAATACGACATTTCAGTTTTTAAAATATTTTCTTATGATAAACCAAAAATTTGCAATTTTAATAAGGCTTTAAAAATTGCTAGCTAAATCGTCTCTAACAGCTAAGAAAAATTGAACTAAATTACATTTTCAAAATTGCAACTTTTTTGAGTCCACTTGTGCTAGACAACGGAATAATGCACTAATTATCGCCACCAGCAGATCAATCATCATCAGTATAGCGACAGCACTTTCCCCAGCACTTTTCCCCCACTTGACATGCGCTCAATTTATCAAACTGCAGGCCCAGCCACACCAGCCTCACCTCGTAATCCTTGTCAATCTGCTGCAACCAGAGCGGCGAGGTCCTCGAAGTGCACTGCTCAACGGTTAAGGCCCAATTCAAAGTCACGGCCAAAAGCGACGGCCCAGGGCAGCAGCTAATCGAAATTCCACAATGTAGTGTCGCCTTCGGTGGAAATTTATGCAGAAATGCGAGCTGTGAGTCAGCGGGATTTCTGCGAGGGAAAACTGAGTGACGCGCTGACAGCGAAGCTCGGAAAACTCCGTTGGCAGGCAGGTCTGCCTGTTGCATGCCACCAAAGCCACCCAACCCACACCACCAAATGCCCATCGGCTGAGTGGCAGCTCGGCGTGGCGTTAATAAGAACCTTTTCCATGGAAAACCCGACCTCAATTGCCACTTCAACTGGGAGTGCGCACAATGCTGTTGTTTAATGAAAGCTTTCATCACCGGTTGTCCATTAAGTTTGAGTCTAAACAAACACCTTGACCCCCTAGGAAAATCCCAGATTGTTAATCACACTAGAGTCCTGCCAGGAGAAACAAAGGATAGAGTCCTAAATCAACGTGTACAACACGCACATATTAGGGAACTAAATACATTAGTCCCAGAAATAAAGGACTACACTTGGTATATTCTTAGTAGCAGAAATGTATGTTATATATCTATTAATTTATTTAACGAAAATTTAAATCGTTAAAAAATGTGGTACATATATGATTTAATATCAACCATCTAGTGGCTTTGAACAAATATTTAATACGGATTTAATAGAGCCAATCTACATACTTCGGAATTAAATGTCTTAAGTCTCTTAAAAACTATTATATAGGTATTTAAAAAATAAAACTTAAACAGTATGACCCAAATGAAATTAACTGTTGATCAAAAAATTATTTTGATCGGAGCAGCTACATAATAATTTGAAATCATAAATTTAACTTCAAACTAAGTCCCCAAATGATGGGGAGTTCGAAATTGTTATTTCATTAATGATTTAACCTTTTTAGCATCAAAGTTTAGTTAAAAAACAATTTCAAAATTACAACAACTTAAAAAGTTAAACACATAAAAGATAATTGTTTTTGCTTCATATATTGGAGCTGTTTGGAGCTACTGAGGGGACATTTCCTTGTATGTAGTAAGGCCCCCTACGGTTTTGGCTGTGGGAGTATCCCCTTAATTATCGCTCTTTCAAAATAATAATCTTTGGGGATAATGCTTCTATTGTTTATTCCTTTCAGAGCTAAGGCATAGTTGGGTTTAACTGAAAAATTAAGGCGATTCTTATACCCTTACTAATTAAAATGATGGTTTTATAATGCTTCTGTTAATGAGTCCAGCAGACAATATCAAGGTTTCAGTTGGCCTTGGCCCCGCCCATTCTGGAGCTGTGGCATAATGGGAGTGCAGCAAGTTGCCGACGGCAGCGAGAATTGCCATAAGGACTCTGAAACTTTCCACTTGCCACGCCGCACTAATCGGATTTAATTTAATTAGTTGCTCAAAGGCAGCGAGCTGCAGAAAGTGGAAAATGCCGGCGGCAACAACAGTTGTAGGCAGTGCAGGAGACAAAGCACTTTTTCATTATAATTTGGCAGACAGAGCTGATGCAGATGGCCGCATGTCGCGCGGCAAATTGTCAGGTGCTAAGCTTTGATAAAGTGCGCACGGAAAGGACTCGAAGGACGACGAATAAAAAAAGCCAAGCTCGGCCAGGTGAAAACTTGGCGAATTGCCCCCAAACAAAACGCAGACAGAAACATTTATTAAACGCGGGAGCGAGTGGTGCCCTTTTGTTTGTTTGTTTGTTTTTATCCGCAGCCAAAAAACCCACATGACTCGTTTATGCGAAGCAGATAAAGATAATATAACTGTTGAATAGATATCCATATCATATCCAGATTCAACAAAAAATTCTCAAAAAATACAAGAAATAAAAAGATTTCAAAAAGGATAAATAATTATTTTTTTTTTTGCATTTTTTAGTTTTATTTCCTTGTTAATTGAAATTCAATTATTTCCTGATTTTCTGCGCCTGAATCAGAATAATACGTAATACGTATTACGTATACGTAACATTCTAGAAATATTTAACTAAGACAATAAGTTCCAAAAAGATCAAGTCGTCGACTAAAAATAATAATGTAATTACTCTAATATACTCCTTAAAATTACATTACTTTTGAAATTCTTTCATTTTTCCAGGACAACGAATTCAGGAATTCCACTGCATAAACTTAAACGGACTCCTCTTCTTCTTGCTCTCTCCCACCGCAGGTCAAAGTTTCACGTTGAAAGTTTCATATGGGAAATAACGGGAAAAGCCTTTGGGTGGGGATAGGGAGCTCAGGTAACGGTAACAGAAACGTTGCCATCGCTGATTTCAAGCAAATTGGCTGTTCACTCGTATGTGTGGCTTGTATGTGTCTGTGTGAGTTGGGTTTTTTGTTTATGGAAAGTGTTATTGTTTGACTTTGAACTTTCCGCTTGTTTGCTGTCCTTACGCTTTCCTGTGTGTGAATGTGTGAGTGTGTGCCTGTGCTTTGGACAAAAGCCGAGAATGGCCCAAACAATATAATAAAATTTAATGCGCTCATATTTCATGGGCCAACAAACGCACGCACAGACTTGCAAAAAGCGGATTCGAAAACCCAGGGCTGGGCAAATACATAAATCATCCAGCCAACTTTATCACTTTATTTTTAAACGCACTGCCAGAATGATTGAAACGTTTCAGTCGAATAAAGCGGATTTACATACACAAGTGCCAAAAAAACGCTTGTTTTTTACCTAAGCGATTAACTTTACTGCATTTCAATTCCACTTTTTACTGCCATGAATGGGTTTTCAATAAGCCTTTCTGCGATAACAAAAACAAGTATTTTTGGTTGATATATTTATTTTCAGCTTGGCGATAAGGCAAGTAAATATCTACAAATTAGACTGTCAAGTGTTTATCATTTTACCATTAATTAATGTGATATTAATTTAGCAGCTTTCACAGGTGAAAGAAATACTTTTAATAGAGACCTTTGATAAAATATTTTGCATTCTAAATCGAATATGATAAACTTTTCAAGGTTTTCGTTTATAAATATCAAAATAATTCGTGATATTTTATCGATATTATAGATTACTAAACTATTACAAATATAGCCGTGTATATAATTCACGCGTGAAATACAACAATTCTAAGAGACATAGGCATTTATATTTAAAAATCGTATATAATATGTTACAATTTTTGATGCCAAATATTTGAGAGTTCAAAAATGCGCTCTTACTTACATTGATTTTATTCATATTTGCAATCCAGTCTAACTCTTCGGATAAGTATTACTTTGCGGAACGCACAGTGTGTCACAGCTTCCGTATTTTGCGATAAGGAAAAATATTTATTTTATTTCAATCGAGTTCAGTGGGCGAGAAAGCTTGGCAATGGAAGGAAATCGGTGGGGTTTGGGGTGTAACACGTAATAGCGCGATAATACTGGAAACCGAAATAATAAACGTACTTTTAACGCGGAGACACAAACTAGGAGCTGTTTTCACAACTATTTTTAGAAGTCCATAGCTATACGATTTTTTTCTTTGTTGTTCGCCTTTTCTCGCCGACACTAGGGTTTTGATAAGCTCGCGATTTGCACAATTAACAGTAGTGGGCTGCGATGGCACGGGAAACGCGGTGGCGGGACAAGCATCCGCGGCACTTATTGTGATTTTCTTGCGCTGCGAGCGCGCTTTGTGCATTTAATAGGCACGATAAAAGAGGCGGAGATTGAGAAATTTACGCAGCAACATTCGCAACGCAGTGAGTTTCATTTAGTTTTGATCTTCACTTTGTAGCGCTACCCATTTGGACTTACTTTTGAAATGATATTGCTAAATTTTATTCGTTAACCCCATTTTAAATTTCCGGTTGGCGCCCAACAGTGAATAGGCAACCCTGCTCGTGAGCAGCTGTTTTCCATGCCTATCGATTGCCATTTCGATAACAGCTTTGCCGCTATTCCAGCATACTAGCAGCGAACGGTCATACTGCTCGCCAGAAAAAATTGCAATTAATTTCGCTTAATTTCCTACGTGTCTCGCTTTAGTTGGCATTATGGTCGACAATTTGGAGCCGCTGGAGCCCAGCCTGCAGAACCTCATCGAGCAGGACTCGCTGAAGTGGATCTTTGTGGGCGGCAAGGGCGGCGTGGGCAAGACGACGTGCAGGTACAACAACAACAAGCCAGCTTTCCTGGCCAAAATCCGATTGGAGCACAAAATAAACTATGTGCTTTATTTTTTAGTTCCAGCCTGGCTGTTCAGCTGTCGAAAGTGCGGGAATCGGTGCTGATTATATCCACAGATCCGGCGCACAACATATCGGATGCCTTCGATCAGAAGTTCACCAAGGTGCCCACAAAGGTAGGTCCAAAAGCTCCAGGAATTTGGAAACCTGATGTCACTTTGTGGGTATTAAGTGAGGATGAAGTCATTAAATGTGGTTTACTATTAGATAGTGGGTTAAATTACTTGGAATCCGTGACTGTTTCTGTGCCGATCCCATTAAAAACTTTTAGAAAACCCATGTTGCAGTGATAAAATATTATAATTTGTTGCAAAGACCATTAAGAACTTTGGGAACTCGGAAATCTGATGTCATTACTTGGGTGTTAAATCATTAAATGTTGTTTACTATTAGAAAATGGTATTAATGAATCGAATCCAACTGAACCCATGAAAAACTCCATCAAAACCACATACAAACTACAGAAATTTTTAAACTAAGGGGGATAACATCTAAATTCTTTAAGATTTAGTAAACCATTTGATTTTGTACAATTTATCAAAGTAAAACAAATTTAAAAACTATTGCATGTGGATTGAAAAGTAGCCAATCCATTTATGTATGATTCACCCAATAAATTGATCTAATTTAACCCCATTGCTGTTCTGCCCCCCAGGTCAATGGCTTCGACAACCTGTTCGCCATGGAAATCGACCCAAATGCTGGACTCAACGAGCTGCCCGAGGAATATTTCGAGGGCGACAACGAGGCGCTGCGCGTGAGCAAGGGCGTCATGCAGGAGATGATCAATGCCCTGCCCGGCATCGATGAGGCGATGAGCTACGCGGAGGTGATGAAGCTGGTCAAGGGCATGAACTTCTCGGTGGTGGTGTTCGATACGGCGCCCACGGGTCACACGCTGCGCCTGATTGCATTCCCCCAGGTGGTGGAGAAGGGTCTGGGCAAGCTGCTGCGGCTCAAGATGAAGGTGGCGCCGCTACTAACACAGTTCGTCTCCATGCTGGGCATGGCGGATGTGAATGCGGACACACTCTCCCAGAAACTGGACGACATGCTGCGCGTGATCACCCAGGTCAACGAGCAGTTCAAGAATCCAGTAAGTAAATGTTGGTCTAGGATCGCTACAACCTTTAATCCACAATTCCTAATCCGACAGGATCAAACCACCTTCGTCTGCGTCTGCATAGCCGAGTTCTTTTCGCTGTACGAGACGGAGCGCCTGGTCCAGGAGCTGACCAAGTGCGGCATCGACGTCCACAACATCATTGTGAATCAGCTTCTGTTCCTGCAGAACTCGCACGACTCGTGCAGCATGTGCGCCTCCCGCTTCAAGATCCAGGAGAAGTACCTAGACCAGATTGCCGACCTTTACGAAGACTTCCATGTTACCAAGTTGCCGCTGCTCGAGAAGGAGGTGCGTGGTCCGGAAAGCATCCGCTCCTTCTCCGAGAACCTTATGAAGCCCTACGAGCCGAAGGAAAAGCCCAAGGAGTAGGACAAACCGTCCACCCCCATACCCATCCGTTTGTAAGTTTCGTTCCCCCTAATTTGTGTGAAATAAATTTGAGTTGAGGCAGCGATCCCCGAAAGGTCCTGCCTTTACGTGTAATGTCGAGACGATCAATGGATTCTGATTCCATAAGAGGCGAGGGCTACAAAGAAGGATACACTTTTTAGAGACCGCCACCGGCCCGTTCCATTTCCACCACGAAGGGAATGTTGTTGCCCTGCATCTGTTTTTTGTGGTCCAAGTACAAGCGGGCGTAGCGCAGATACTCGGTGTCGCCCTGCACAATGGCCGACATGAGCAGCAGGAACTCGTACAGGTTCACCTTTCCCTGGGCATGCACATCGATGTCCCGCAGGACATTGTGCATCAGGTCGACGGGCACCTCCTTCACGCCCATTGTTTTCATGGCTTTGCAGCAGTTTGCTATCGACACGTAGCCCGTTTTGTTCTCATCCAGCTGCCTGAATTGCCCGGCAAACTTGCGCACCTGGCGCACAGACATCTTGATGGGTATGTTCATCTGCGAGGCATTCTCCTTGGTCAACTGGCCCATCTGAGTGTTGAGAAAGGCGCGCGTTTCGCGGATCTGCCTATTTGTTTGCTCCCGCGTCCACTTCAGCTCCTTGGCCATGATGTTGGCCACCTGCGGCAGTATCTCCTCCGCCACCTGAACATTGAGAAAGGCTACTCGTAGCCGACGGGCGACCATGTCCTCCAGCGTGCAGGCGAAATCCCGAACGCCCTGCTTCACCTCCGCCTCGATATACGGGAACTCCGAGTGCAGACGCTTGCCCACAATGGGCCAGACCATCCCACTGCTATCCGCATTCACGGCCACCTTGAAAGCATTCGATCCGTACGTGTTGGACAGGTGCTCGGCCACGTCCCGCTCCATGCCAAAGTCCTGCACCAGCCGGATGAACATCTTGGGGCTCCAGCCACTGGCTCCGTCCAGTTTACACGATTCCGCGGTCACCGAATGCTTTCGCAGCGGCGAGAGATCTCCATAACGGATGGCCGCATTCACGGCCTTCTCGGACAGAGCTCGAAAAGAAGACCAAGTGCCGCCCACGATGGAAATCATGTTTCTGGGTCCCAGTTGGATGACGTGGTTCTTGAGCAGGGTGTGATGCAGGGAGTCCGATTGCACCGGCAGCGGCTTGTAGCCACCCCAAACGGCCAGCACATCGCACCTTCGCACATCGAAATTGGGCGACACAAAGTGCTTGATGCCGTCCAACAGACTCTGGACATCCGTCTCCGTGGGCTGCGACTCCCGACCGGGCAGAATGCCAGGCTCATCGCTGGATCCGACCAGCGTGTGATTCTGCCAGGGCAGAAAGAAGATAGACCGCCCGTTGGGCGTGTGAGGATCGAAGACGCCCACGTCCTCTGGACAGTAGAAGCGCGGCAGAACGATGATCGAGGACCAGCTGCGCGTGCAGAGCGGCTTGGCCTCCGAATCCTCCATCTGGCGGAGGCTGTCGCTCATGTGGCCAGTGGCATTGACCACCACCTTCGCCCGGATGCTGTACTTTTTGCCCGTTAGCTGGTCCACCGCCTCTGCGCCGGCCACGTTGCCTTCCCTGTTCTTGATCAGCCGCAAGACCTTCATGTGATTACAGATGTCAGCTCCGTATCGGGCCGCTGTCAGGGCCACCGAGAGGCACATCCTGGCATCGTCGTGCTGGCCCTCGTAAAAGACAAAGGCGCCGAAGAGCTCCCGCTGTCGCAACATGGGAAACACCTCCAACGCCTCGTCGGCACTCAGATACTGAAAGCTCTTGGTGCCCTTGGGGGCCATCAGGTGGTAGATCGTTAGCTTCAGGTAGTAGAGCGGAGCCTCCCACCAGTGGTGCACGGGCAGCAAGATGGGCACCGGCTGGCTGAGATGCGGCGCCATATTGCCAATGTGGCTGCGCTCCTCCAGGGAGCAGCGAACCCTTCGAAATGCCGCCACATCCAGCCGTGAGATGGCCTGCTCCAGATCCCTAAGGCCGCCGTGCAGGAGCTTGCTCGATTTGGAAGAGGTGCCGCTGCCAAAGTCGTTCGCCTCCACCAGAGCCGTCTTCAAGCCCCTCGTGGCAGCGTCCAGGGCACAGCCAGAGCCCACGGCACCGCCGCCAACGATGAGGATGTCGTACTGGGTGCGCTTGAAGGCCTCCAGGCACATCTTCCGCGTGGGCAGCTCCCGCTTCATTTGCGGCACTGGCGCCGAGTCCGTGTGCCTCTCCTCGAATCCGAAGGCGCCGTGGCCCAGCTTGGAGCTGCCCAGCATCACCGCCATCTGAAGGATCTTGGCCATGGTGCTAGCCCCTGCGATACACACAGAATTTTGAGCTTATCTGTATGGGGTACAATATTAATGCTCTACAAAAATAAAACTGACGGAAACTAAAACAATTTAGACGGGTTTCTTTTCTTTTGGAAATATGTTTAATGTACATACATGTGAATTAAAACGTTCTGCTGTCGCGTTTTGTGCCTCAAATGTTGGAATATCAATGGGAAACATAACTTTAAAGTCTAGACCCGCCGTCTGAAGGAATTACATGTGTAGAGGGGTGTACAAAAATGCCAAATGCCAAAATTAACATTAAAACTTAGCACAAAATTTACTATAAAAATCGCTCCCGCTCCGCTGGCCCACTGCACCTCCTCCTGCTCCTGCTCCTTCTCGGGTCGGAGCCCCTGACTTTTGAGCTTACATAGATTAACTTAGTGACTCCGGAGCGGGTTGGAAAGTCTCTGCTGGGCACTGTGGGTCTACTACTGCTTGGCACCGCCAAAGAAGAACTTGTAGAAAAGCGTGGCCACCAGGCACAGCACCAGGGGCACCAGCCACTGCTTCACCGAGCTCTCCTCGCCCTGCTGCTCCGTGCTCCAGGTGGGCTCCGACTTCTGGGCCACGCTGGTCCTTTCGCTCTCGACCAGCTCGCCGATTTTGTACTTCTTCATCATGTCGCGGGCATCGTTGCTGTGGCCAACGTCCTCGAAGTTCTCCGTGGCATCCTTGCCGGCCTGCTCGATGAGCACCTCTTCGCCACCGGGATGCTGTGGAGGAACGAGAATAAATTCAAGATAAATATTCGCATAAATGAGTGGTGGCTGGTCTTGAAGAAATGGTAATGGACGTCTGACCCTGAATTTATTGGATCGACATGCGGTGGGGATCGTTTCCAGGTGCGAAGTCTGGAATACTCTTTCGTAACATCCGCTTACACGGAAGCTTTATGGTAATCATAGTTGACATTTTCGTCACGTTTCTTAAAAGTCGGAATATAAAAAGAAAGGCAAGAATTTACCTATTAATTAGTTTTACTGAATAAAAATAGTGTAAATAAAATAAACTAATTCCATCTTTTGAGAACTACAAGTTATGAGTAATAGATCCGAGAAAAGTTAACGAATTTTTAATTTATAGGGGTCGAGTCATTAAATTTCAGCTGTTTATATGTTTGTGTAATACGTTTGATTAAACTTTGTACTATAGCTTAAAGTTATATTTAACTGTCGTGAGTCAAGTATGATGTAATTATTGTTTTTTAATTGTTGTCAGCGGCAAGCAAGTTGTTACACCTTAAATAGAGCTCTTATTTTAATTACGGCTAAAAGATAAGCCAAGTCATTTTTTATCATACTTTAATATCTTAAAAAATATATAAATTATGATTCGTTTATAAGCGCTGTATATATGACACGAAAAATTATTATCAACATACTCTAAACGATTACCAAGTTCTATTTGTATTATCAGAGCCGATAAGTCGAAGCAAGAATTTTCACCATATTTTGAAGGATTGCCTTTTCTTATTAGGTTGCAGCTAATATTTATTTTAAGGAACGTTTTGATAACGATCCTATGACAGGCAAAAACAGTAGTTTTCATCATTACCTAGTTATATTGGGTCGTGTGTAAGGGTTACTCCTTAAGAACTCCAGACACTGCGAAGACCTTTGAATCTGAAAGTCTAATTTGCTATTTGTCTGGTGATGCTGATACTCCGAAATAAAGGCGGAGTGCAAAGCAGATCAGATTAGGTACATATATACTACATGTTTAAAACATGGACTGGAAACTTTGGAATGGAATTGTTAATGGGCCGCTTGGTCACCCTCACTATTGTTATTTTGAGGTACACAAAGTGCAACGTCATCGTTAGAACGACGTTTTCGCGAAGCTTATCTTATAAGAGTAGTCGATCCTACAGATAGCATGCATGGGTGTAGTGTAGTGAAGACCCGATTGCTGCGTCAGGGTGAACCATCTTTCGGTGCCGGTTCGGTGCACTTGCATAAGAATTTAAATCCAAATTCAAATGCGAGTCCATAAATCAAATGAGATGCAAATGCAGACGCGGATTTCGCTTAACACTTGACCCCCGTCGCACGCACACACATATGCAGATGGGTATGCAAATGGATAGTTTCGCCATGTGGAGCTCTTTCAAAACTCGGGGAGTTTCGTCAGGCGAAAGTGGCTGCTGGAAGTTTCGACATTGCTGGCGAATCTACGAAATCCGGACGCAGGTCAGCCGCTGCGCCGGGGGTCAAAGTACAGGTCTAATTACTCAGCTGGATTTTTCACACGCACACACAGAGTCGGTACACTAGAATTCCGGGGCGGCACACATGTGTCTACGTGGGTTCGGGGTTCGGCCCTATCGACGCCATTAGCTCATCGGAATGAAAGTGTAGTGGAACCCAGATAACGCCTAATAACACCCCGATGACCCCCATTCGGCAGGTGCATGGGCGGAGACGGCGGGGGGCCTCCAGCTACGACGTGTTCCATGCGATTCTCACCTCGTTCAGGAAGGCGGTGACGTCGTAGATGTTGTTGTGGATGAGCAGCCAGGTGTCCTTGTTTGTGTTGTGCTTGGCGACCTCGGCCCGCGTGAAAGTCTTGGTTCCCTCGCTCGACATGGTGATCACTTGTTGATTTCTACTGCGCGTTTGATTTGTGTCACGGAAACAATCTAGTTGTCCAGTAGGGATGTCGAAAATATCAAAATATCAAAACATCGATATTTTTTGCAAATAAAAATATATTTATATCGTGATATTTTTTTAGTCACAAGTTCTGTTAAACATAACATTTGAGTCTGCTCAGCTACAGCTGGATTGAGTGCTTTTCGTATGGCCGTTAACAGTGCGCAAGAAATGGAGTGGAAATTGCAGGGCAAAGTTAACAGTGCGCACGAACTGGAGTGAAATCGTTAACAGTGCGCATGAATTGGAGTGAAACTCTACTACTCGCACTCTGGTCTCCCCGGCGGTTCGGTCACACCTATAGGCGGAGGTGCGGTCACACTGCCGGGGCATGGTCACCCTACGAGCCGTTTTGATTGGCAATTTGTTTCCATAGAGGGCGCCGGTTTCCCTAAACCAGTTTCCCCCTTCCGCCAATTTGGCGCTCCTAAATGTTAGATTTCATGGTTTTTCTAACAGCAATGTTAAGATACAACGTTTTCTTACATTGGCAGAGCAGCGGCAGAGGCGCAACAGTTCTGCCAATGTAAGAAAACGTTGTATCTTAACATTATGTTAAATTGAGAGCGGAGCGGCTCTCTCAGTAGAGTGACCGTGTTGTTAGCTTATTTACGCGGCTAAAATTTTGAAATTCAACTGAAAAAAAAATCAAAAGTATCTGATATATCGATGTTTTTTTTGGCGATATATTATATATCATATTGATATTTTTCTTAAAGAAATTATATCAGCGATACGATATTTTAAAAATATTTGACATCCCTATTGATTTCTACTGCGCGTTTGATTTGATTTGTGTCACGGAGACCATCTAGTTGTCCAGTAGGGATGTCGAAAATATATCAAAATATCAATATATCGATATTTTTTGCGAAAAAATAAATATTTTTATCGTGATATTTTTTTCGAATAATTATCAGATATCATCGATTTTTTTTGCACATTTTTTGATAATTTTAATACATATGAGCGCCGCTAAAATTTATTTTTCGGCAAGTGATAAAAACATAAAAGAGCGCATATGCATTATGTACATATGTGTGTAGTACGCGTTAAAAAATGCGCGGGAAATAGCGGCATATGCAAGTACATTGTACTTTTATTTGATTTGATTACTTTAACTAAGCTCGTATGTGGGTTAATGTTTAGTGGTTATTGCTTATGCAGCTTAAAATTAAAAAAAAAATATATATCAAAAATATCCGAAATATAGATATTTTTTTTCTGATATATCAAATATCATTTTGATTTTTTGTTTCAATAAAAAATATCATCGATACGATATTTTTAAATATTGTCCAGCCTCTCACTCTGGTCTCCCCGGCGGTACGGTCACACCTATAGGCGGGGGTGCGGTCATACTGCCGGGGCATGGTCACCCTACGAGCCGTTTCCACTGCGCCCAACCAAAGAGTATACAAAGGCCAAATGGCAAGCAGTGCCGCGGCCGACTAGATTCCAAATTCCAAGTATAATCAAGCAGTGCGGGTTCTACTGATAAACTGCGGGTTCCACCGCTAGAACCCGCCATACGAAAGACTATTTTGTATGAGATGTCCTCTCTATATATGTATACTCTTTGCTAGTATGATGCGAAGCATTAATTTAAGTGGAGAACCACTATTTACATATCGATAAAGAAAAACTATTGCATTCTTTTGGGATGCATTAAGACCAGTGTTAGAAAATGCCTTATTTATTAGGGCGCCCATTTGAAAATACAGGAACACAGCTAAATAAACAATATAAATAAACCGAAATGCAAGAACAAAATACATAGGAAAATGTAGTTACATCAAAATAAATCCGTTTATTACAACTCTTAAATATGCTGCCGAAACGAACTGGTTCTTTCACAACAAAGAAACACCTTTTCTTCCCATCAACAAGGACTGCGCAGACTCAGGTCTTGTATTTACACTTAAACCCTGCCTTTATTTCACACTCGGCAAAGGAGACTTCAAAGTCAAACGTATCCTGCTGTACGCCGTGCGGCTGCGGTGCTCCTCAAATAAAAACAGTCGACAGGCATTGTAAAAAGTTGTACAAAAGTTACAGCGCTGTGCAGGCGTTTTTAACAAGCACTATTAAAGTTAACAATTATTTAAACATAGATTGATAAGTGACGGCGAGAGTGTTTTTGATACACTAAGCTTTTAACTTTTTTACAAGGGTAAGTGGCGAACAAATCCATATTACGCAATTGGCATCCTGGAGTGGTGTACGTGCAGGTTGCCATTTTCTTCGAAACAACTTCCTTTCTGGGGTAGACATCCTTTTCTTTCCGGTATTCCAAATTTCTAGTGCGTAGTTTCAGACCTCGGATTTAAATTGGGCATACACACGATAATGTTGAGTGGAAAATATGTTCTGGAAAAGGGTTTCCCACTTTCAATGCCCTTGGATCTGAATCCATGCGTGCCGTAGAACCCCGAGGGTAAACAACTCTTATAGGGGCCAATCCAAAACTCAGTTAAGTGGCCTGTAAATCATTGAGTTTGTTTGTGTCTTCACAAGTATCAAAATATAGGCTCCCGTATCGTGAAACACTGACTTATCAGCACCTGGAGATTTGACTTGGCCATAAACACTTGCGAATAGCGTCATAACACTAATATGGACTTCATCTTTTAACTTTTTGGGTATCCCTTATACATACCATTTTAATGGATTAAACTTCCGAATTGTTCTTGGAAGTTTGATTGATGACTTGACATAATCGAGTTTGGACTAAAAGGAAATGGTATATACTGCTGAAATCTGGGTGTGGCGATTATTAATTTATAGTTATATTTACTCCATTAAAACACAATCAGGCGTTGTAAATTAGTACCAAGCGTGTGGGGCTGAAAGCAAGAAAAACAAAGTCGGAAACTCTGATCTCGGTTGCGATCGGTGGAATTAATTGTCAATCGGATTCACACAAAGGGTCTAAAAATAGCCCCATTTCCCCCGCTCCTGTATTCATTTTTTCACACAGAGTTCACTTCGGTTGGCCGACAGCGATTGCAATAAAATTTAATGTCTCATTGCTGCATAATTGCCTACATTTTCCTATCCGGGATGGGATGGGAAAACGGCAGTGGTCCACATTTTTTGGCGCGACAACCCCACAAAATTTGCATTTGCAATCCATCATTAGACTTGATTGATTCCGTCATTAAATACAATTGACTGGAATTGACCAACAAATGCTTTTAATTCAAGCGCAGCGCCACGGCAATAACAAATAAATAAATAAATAATTCAGTAAATATTTTGCTCGTGTGCTGATCTTTTGATCGCGATCGGGGATCGGAGATCGGGGATATATCTTTGGGGACTGATTTTAATTGGCCAAGAGTCGAGGTCCGAGTCCCAGCTTTTAATTGAAGACATATTGTTTTTAATTAATGCTTATGCGAATTTCGCTTATCGAATTTTTATGGCACTTTCGCTTTTTCCTTCGACCAGATGTTCCAATAACTTTGGACCTTTCATATGTATCTGCATTATATATATATGATAGTTATGGGAGGAGACTCTTATTTAACGTTTCGAAATATAAATTGAATTAAATAATTTAACAATTTTTGGCGCACTGATTTCAGTTAAACCGAAATGGTTCACGTCTTGGGATGTCGAGTATCTTGAGGTGAAACGTTTTAAATCTACTTTCAACGTTTGTCGTTTATTTCTTAAAATATTTTGATTTTCGAATGCAATTTTTTAGGAATTCACTCCATGTATTCTTTAAAAACTCTTGTATAGGTACATATGTTGAAAAAGATAGTATCTTTAAGATACACATGGATGGTAATCAATCAAATTTTAATATTTTAATATTATATTATTAATTCCATTCGACAAAGGAAGAAGAACCAAATTGTAATATAATAATTTTTCCGAGTGCTTAAGTTGGAGGCTGTTGATTGAACCCGAAAAAACAGAGATACATTTTTGGTGTCAGGATGCGAATGTGTAAAATGTAACTGCGTAAATGTGGCGTATTTATAGCGGTTTATTTACGCATTGTTGTTGTGTGGAATAAAGAAAGAACAACAACAAATTCCCACGCACAAAACAATGTGCATTTGTTAGTCTGTTCGATGGAGAGAGTAAGAGTGCCAGAGAGAGAGTAGGTAAAACAAAAACAAAGCTGCGTCAGCTGGCTCTCTCTTTTTCTCGAGAGAGAGAGAGCAATACCACTCGGCCAGTGCGTGATTATCATGCAGCAAGCACGTGTACATGACTTTGGTTTTGTTTGAGTTTTCTACCTCCCCCTTCTCTCATCGTTTCATTACCATACAAACATCCACCGTTCCTCGGTCCACAAACACAAACAACAAGCAATCGCAAACAGATAGAGATACATACATAGATACAGCACGCTCTCAGTTTGATGCACTGCACTCACTTCTGGAATACAGTGGTACTTGAATAGTTACAACTAAGAATTTGTAGAATATTTTTAATATTTTTGTTATTGTAAAACAAACTCAAGTTGTTTCAGTAAAATGCATACATATCTTATCTTATCAGTCCCTAGAGTTCCCAAAGAATTTTAGAAACTTTCGTTCTATAAAAGTTTCACTGTCTATGGTATATAAATACATGCATATGTTTTTAGAAAAGGCGAGCGCCATAAGTTGTTTGTTTATATTGCTTTCAAATCGAGGACACACGACACATTTTAATTGTAAATAATTCTACATTCTATATTCTCAATTATCAATTCGAAACTATCAGTTTGATTGTGATGATCTGTTGCCACCCGCCGAGAATCCGAATCCGACGTGACTAATGGGGCATCCTCCTTCTGAAATCACCCACAGCATCGTTAGAAAAACATTTTGTCATCGAAAGTTCTATAAACAATTTTGACGGCCGCCTGGCAACGAAATCTAGGTGGTTTCCGTTCTGGTAGAGGGTTTTCGACCAGCTCCTGAACTTTGTTTTGGCCATAAATCTGTCGCACGCGTTGGCCTAATGCATTTTGTTGTTCTTTATTAAATTGTTATGATTGCCCCTGCTTTTGGTGTGTTTGTTTTTCTCTCGACTACTGCGTCCTCCGTGTTAATTCGAATGTGTAAACAAAAGATAAACAACAATCTCGTTCTGATACACTGGTAGAAAATCTGGACTTTTTAATGGCAAATATGTTAGGCTATGTATAAATTGGTCTTTGTTTAACCAAATTGCAATGGGAAGAAAATCATAAAGTTCGTTGACATTGAAATTATAAATTAGAATCGTTATCTATCTACTTTTTGTATTTTCCAGTAGTGTACGCCAAATAGCTGGCTAAAAATAAATATGAAATGTTCTCAATTCACAAAATATTGAAATGCATTTCTATAGATGCGAAACGGCCATGCAATCCGCACGAATGAATAAACTCATTTCAAATGTTTCACGCATTCCCTGCGTGCTGTGTATGTGCGCAGGCAGTGGTGTATTATTTATTTATTTTAAGATTTAAAGGGGATTAAAAGTTAAAACAAAATAAAAAGAATCAGAATTAGTAAAGTACTAAAAACTTCCAGCTCTTTTTAATACCAAGATGTATTTATTATTTAATGGAATTTTAATGTGCCTCCTTAAAAAAGTATCTAAGTCAAACATATTCTTAGAGATCAAATAGATAAGACTCCAAAAATAATGTTTGATGATATGGCTTAAAAACCTTATTTCAATGCTCTGTATTAAAAGAACTTTTTTGTTTAAAATGTTGTTATTGCTTTGGTAGATCTTAAAATGGTAGTCGACCCCCTTTAGGACGCCCCTGTGCGTGCTGTGTGCGTGCGCCTGTGTGAGAGTTCCACTCGTTCCATTTCGTCACCGGCTTTTTTGCTTTTTAGCTGGCGCATCGACTGAAATCGTTTCAGATGTTCTTTGGAAGTGCGCTGGTCAAGACGTGAGAAAATTAGCCGAAGCGAGTGCAGCGAAGAGAAAAATCTAGCCAATTCACAAGTAAAAGTGTTAACCAGTTTACCCCCAGTGCAGTAAAAAAAAAACAATAAAAATCGTAAAAGAAAATTGAGAAAAGAGTAACCACAGACAGCAAAATGCCGGTCGATATATGCAGTCAACAACACAATTTGCTCAGTTCAAGGAGGTAAACTATTAAACTGTGATTGAATTTTTCCATTCCTGTAATTGAGTTTTTCAATTGCTACAGTCTTTATAGAGCGAAAATATAACCTTGAGTTAAATGTTAAAAGTTGTAAGCATTAGATGTACAAAATTGAAAGATATTTTAAGCAAAAGATTCAGGGTTCGCACGAAAGAGTACAAATTTCATTAAGTGAATTTCCATAAGATTCAATTAATAAAGTAAACAAATTAATAATCATACCATGGTTAAAATAAAAAAAAAATATTTTATTGTAGGTAATTTTTTCCAATTTTTTTATTGGTGCAAGTGAAGTGAACTTTGGTAGACTGCTCCACTGATTTCGTCAAGAGTCCTTATCGGTCTGCAATATGCACTAATTGAAACGCCAGACACCAGACCAGACTAATATCGATATGGGCCCACGCATTTTATCTACCAAAGTTTATGACCCATAAATTGCCAGCTTTGCTCGTATATTAACCAAATCTAATGTCCGGTTCTAGCGATACTAGTTATCTGTTAATTGAGGCTTTTGGCAGCTCACTGAAGTGAAGAATCCGTATCAGATGGTGATTGCTGTGTCGAATTGTCAATAAATCCGGCACATTTCTGTACTTACCAAAATCTATCCACTTGACCTTTGAGATATGTGTACACTGTACACATACTATAATTACACCACACAAAAAAGTGGCTAGAACAACAATATTTACATGAAAAATTCTGAATTGTTGTTGGCATTGAAAATCAAGATTATCATGAGAAGTGGTTGTATATAGGAAAAGCGACCGTAGAATACGAAATGGAACTCGCATATCATGTTGTGGCCATTGAAATGATTGAGAAGTGCCGAAAACGACCTCGAATATGTAATACATAGCTACTTTTAAATCAATCAATGAAGATAGCTAAGAAATAGTATTACATTTAAAATGATCATCAAAAACATTTCCAATTTTTAAAGTTTAGAAACTGATGGACAATATGTATATGTACCTATTCTTGAAATAATCAAAGGAAAATCAGAGTTTATTGACCACATCATATTTAATGCATACATGATTATTTTTAGGCCGTAAAATAGAACACCTCTAATGTATATTATCCATTCCTTTGTGCGCTTGCAGTGGAACAACAGATACCTCGTTGTCGTTGAACTCACTGTCCCTGACTTCCGCTCTGCCGCCGACGGATCCCGATCACCACAATCCACACAACATGAACAAGCTGTGCCGCCAAGTGTCAATTGAGTCGCCCGGCCCGGGTGCCAAGAACTGCGTCTTCAACTTCTTCGTGCCCATCGAGGACACGCCGGCGATGGGCGCCCGCATCCGGATCGTGTGCGCCGGAGCCTGTTACCGTCGCCGCGATCGCTCCAACTCCATAACCAGCATGTCGTCGGTGTCCTCGGAGCTGAGCGACTACTGTCCGTCGGTCAACTCGATGTCCTCGCCCGCCCACCAGGGCATCCGGGAGGGCTCCTTCTTCCCCGGCTTCGAGGTGGCCGGCGTGATCGAGTCCCTGGGCTCGGAGATCACCGAGGCCAACAACCGTGGCCTCCGCATCGGCCAGCGCGTCATCGTCTATCCGTTCGACGAGACCCCGGCCGGCTATGCCGAGCTGCTGGTGGTGCCGGATCTGAAGCACGTGGTACCGATCCCCGACAGCCTGCCCATGGAGGTGGCCGCCATGCTGCCGACTGGCGCCCTGCTCGCCTGGAACGCCGTCTTCAAGGCCCAGGCGGTGGTCACACAGATCCTCAGCCAGCGGGCGGCCACGGAGCCGAAGCGAAAGCCCAAGATCCTGATCGTGGGTACCGGAGGACTGGCGCTCTGGGCCGTGCGCATTGCCTCCTATCACTTTGCCACAACTGGAGCCGACAACGTGGACATCACAGTGGCCAGTCTCAGGGACGAGGGCTTCCGCCTGGCCACGGAGATCAAAAAGTAAGCATCCAAAACGGTCAGGGAAATTATAAATATTCTTTTAAAAAATTGAAGAGTGACTGGTAAATTTGATCATAAATCTATTATTAATCTATTAAATTATCTGTATTTAGGCCACTCAAATTTCGAGCTATAAAATCTAAATTTAGAATTGCAGTACCTAATAGCGTTGACCAATTAAATCATTATTCATTTAATCTTTTTAAAATCAGGCATTACTTGGCAGTTTAGCAAGTACCTATATTTAGTACCATAATAAATATTAATAACTTTTTATAATTAATCATTGACAAATTAAAATTTAAACTCAATACCTATTAAAAACAATCTTAAACATATGTAAAATATCTAAATTTAGCTAAATTTTAGACCATAAATCTATAAATTGTCCTTAAGATTATATTTATTTATGTATAATCTACAATACCAGTTATCAGTTTACCTTAACGGTGGTCACTTAAATTTAGATTGAAGATTATTTATTTTCCACTTTGGTCTGGTGCCAGTCTTTTATCTCAGAGGACTAACCATACAATTGTTTGCTTTCCCCTTTCCAGCGTCAGCGTGGTGCAGTGGAACGAGTGCCTCTACGAGCCGCAGCTCATCGAGCGCACCAAGGACGTGTGCGGCGGAGCCGTGGATGTGGTGATTGACTTCGGCACAACCTCGAGGAGCCTGCACCGCTCGATGCACTGCCTGTCCAAGGGCGGCGTGGTCCTGATCAGCGACGAGGTGGCCGAGAAGCTGCTGCCCAAGTTCTCGCGGCTGTCGGAGCAGTACCAGCAGGAGATCATCGCCATCTCGAACGGCACCGCCGAGCAGCTGGCGGAAGTGGTGGAGCTGGTGGCCAACAAGAAGATCGAGCCGCCACCGCACTCCGTGTTCCCATGCGAGCAGGCGGCAGAGGTCATCACAAAGCTGTGCAACTCCGAGATACCCGGACGCGCCATCCTCCGCTTCCACGACATAGAGTAGGCGGTTTCTGGGGAGGAGAAGGGAGGAAGGGAGCCAAGAGATGGCTTCCCATCAAGGCATTAACTCATTCAATATGGATATCTTTTAGCTGTATTCAGAAAAAACACCCGACAAAACACTGCAACCTGCAACACTCTCGAAGCGGATTCAAAAATGTGCTTATTTTGTAGCCGGCCATTGTTTTGTAACCTTAATTTTGGACTGCAGACGAAGAACTCCTCGTTTCATTGATTTAGCGTTTTAAGCAATTTAGTATTATGTACATATAGATTGTGATTTATTTTATTTTTAAGCAAACCCAAACCCATGATTATACTTTTGCAAAGTCACCGCAATTACATCACATCACATTATAAGCCGGAATCGAGATTCGGACAAGCTTCTTTAATGATTTTCGATTACGTACAAGAACCCAAGCAGAAGCGGATTACAAAATAAATGTTATACATACTATATACAAAATTGTTATGCATGCGATGCAAAATGTTTGATTCAATTGCTTGATGTTTGTACTCATTACGTACCCAACATTATACTCTACTCTTATTCACAAATAAAAACCATAAACTATCATTGCATGGGGGCTGCTCTAGGTCTGTGGCATCTGCCCTTGCTGGATTTTGGATTAGGCTGAGAAATAAGCCCAAGAAATTTCGGTTGAAGAAAGTTAGACACTATATATAGGTCCATTGGGATGTTTTAAAACAATTTTACCTCATTAAAGAAAAAGGACTCCTTCCTCATCTCGTTTTTAAGACGTTTATTACCCTTAAGGCTCATAAAGTATTAAAAAATACGTTTTTAAATAAGTTCGTCATAGAGAAATCCTACTTTTTCTTATTTTATTTATTGTATTAAAAAATAACCATTTTTACAATTTAACGGCATCTTTCAAATTCAAACTGATCAAATTTAAACCATGTGGCCATGATGGAACTATACAAGGTGGTCTCGTCAGCTCTGCTGAGAACGTTAAATATGTTTACCTCTCTGTCTCTCTTAAGCGATAGAATGAGATAGGTAGATAGAGACTGGCACAAATAACGTCCTCAAAAGAGGGCAGCTCTCGCGACGAGATCACCTTGTATAGTTCCATCATGCATGTGGCAACCTCAATTGGCGCGCAAAAAAGGAGTTGGCAGCCCTTCCGCTGGTATTTCCGGTGTTGGAAAGCGCCGTTGGTAGAATTGCGCCAAAACGGTAAACAGCGCGGCAAGCTGATCGAAAAAAAAAGGGAGGAGCGAATCGCAGTGCCACAAAAACCCAATTCAATTACTGCTGACGTCGGCGAATTGTCAAATATCTGATAGCGAATCGCAGCGCGATGGCTAACAAAGAGAACTCCCGCATTGTGGGCCAGCAGGTGAAGTGGATCGGAGCTCACGAAGCACATCAGCAGCCTGTGAAGAATCTCGAGCACAAGAACGTATACTTCTACCAGAAGTGCATCTACGGACCGCTGACTCTGACCGTGGGCGACTTCATACTGGTGTCCAATGCGGACGCAGCCGAGCCGGACACAGTGAGCGGATGCGACGTAGCCCGGATCCTACACATGTACGAGCTGCGCGAGGTGACCGATCGCGAAACCTGCCGCGCCATCGTCCAGTGGTACTCCTGGCCAAGGGCCATTCCCCACCAGAAATTCGACGACGACGACGTGGCCATCGACTTTAGCCTGGAGGTGATCGAGGAGCATCGCCCCTACGACAACGACGTGGCCCTCGGCGCCATCTACCGCAAGTGCATCGTCCTGGAAGGCAGCAGTCAGTCCTCCGCGCAGGAGATCCTCAGCCGCCACTCCAACAGCCACAAACTGAAGTCCACCGCCTGCCCCATGTTTGTCAGCCGCTACAGGTTCGTCAAGGTCAAGCGGTCGTATCGCTTGATCCCACTGGAAATTCACCTGGAGCAGCCGGAAGACAAGCCACGTGCATCGCGCAAATCCCTAACTGCTCACAAGGAATCCAAGCGATCAGCCTCTGCCCGCAAGAATGGCGCAGTTGCAGAGGAAGAAGCAGCCACTGTGGAAAAACGACGACGTGCCTCCATGGCGGCCGCCAGTTCCGTGGAGTTCGTCGATGTCAGCTACTTTAATTGCGAGAACAAGGTGTCGCCCATCAAGATCGTGGGTGGACGCAGTGTGGTGCGCCTGTCGGAGAAGAAGAAGGCTGCCCCCGAGATCAATGCCAACTATCTACCAGCTTCGCCGCTCACCGAGAAAAATGCCAAGGTGGAGACACCCAAATCCCGGGCTTCGGCAGCACGCCGCAACCTTAATCTCAGCCTGGATCGCGGAGCGGATACCACAGCCGACTCTGACTGCCTGAATTACTCGATTGTCCAGCAGACACCCGATCCCAAGACGCCGTCCAATGACATGAAGATCAAGCTGCGCCTTTCGGAGAGAAGGCGTTCGGTGCGCCTCGCCTCCTTGGATGCAGATCCTCTGTCGCTCGAAGAGCCCGTGGAAGCACCCAGCACCCAGGGCCGCAAACGATTGGGCGTGACCAATGGCGATATCTACCATACGCCCACAAAGAAATCCAAGGAGCCGCTGGAACAAGCTGCAGGCATCGAAAAGACGCCCTCGACAAGACGTAAAAGTATCCTGAAGTCGGCCACCAGTCGATTGGGTAAGTGAAAGATCATAATAAGCTAAACAAGGATATTAAGCTAACAATTTGATTTTATCATTTAGCCGAAGGCACGCCCAGACGCAGTATTCATCTGTCCAACATTGTGGAACAGCGTGTGTTCAAGGACGATGAAATTATATCCACTCCGAAGAGAGGGCGGCCCAAGAAGACCGTTCAGAACGAGGACGAGGACTACTCGCCCAAGAAGTCGCTTCAAAAGACGCCCACGCGGTCGCGTCGTTCGAGCACCACAACCAAACCAGCGACAACTCCCAGCAAAGCGGTCGCAACCACCGCAAAAGCCCCAATGACGCCGTCGCAGAAGATGAAGAAGATCAGGGCCGGCGAAATAAGTCCCAGCATGCAGCAGCGCACGGATCGACCGGCGAAGGACTCCAGCAAATCGGAACTGCAGCTGGCACGCGAACAGCTCCACGTGTCTGTGGTGCCGAAAAGTCTGCCCTGCCGCGAACGGGAGTTCGAGAACATTTACGCCTTCCTGGAGGGCAAGATCCAGGACCAGTGCGGCGGCTGCATGTACGTGTCCGGAGTTCCGGGTACTGGCAAAACAGCCACCGTGACCGGAGTCATTCGCACTCTGCAGCGTCTGGCCAATCAGAATGAGCTGCCGGCCTTCGAGTTTCTGGAGATCAATGGCATGCGGCTGACGGAGCCGCGTCAGGCCTACGTGCAGATCTACAAGCAACTCACGGGCAAGACTGTGTCCTGGGAGCAGGCACACTCTTTGCTGGAGAAGCGATTCACGACGCCGGCACCGCGTAGAGTTACCACGGTGCTACTGGTTGATGAGCTGGATATCTTGTGCAACCGGCGGCAGGATGTCGTCTATAACCTGCTCGACTGGCCGACCAAGTCGGCGGCCAAACTGGTGGTGGTCACCATTGCCAACACCATGGATTTGCCTGAGCGCCTGCTAATGGGTGAGTGTAACTTTACAAACTGAAATAGAATTTGTAAGGAGCAATTCTTTAACACACCAATCTCTTTTAGGCAAAGTCACCTCTCGTCTTGGACTCACCCGACTCACCTTCCAACCGTATAGCCACAAGCAGCTGCAGGAGATCGTCACAGCCCGCCTGGGAGGATCGGAAGCTTTTAAGGGCGAGGCCGTGCAGCTCGTGGCACGCAAAGTGGCCGCCGTATCAGGTGATGCTCGACGAGCTCTGGACATTTGTCGGCGGGCCACAGAAGTCGCTGATACCGCTCAGGTCAAGTGCGTGACCATGCTGCACGTACAGCAGGCATTGGCCGAGATGATAGCCAGTGCCAAGGTGCAGGCCATCAAGAACTGTTCGCGGCTGGAGCAGATCTTTCTGCAGGCGGTGGCATCGGAAGTTACGCGCACCGGCGTCGAGGAGACTACCTTCATGGGCGTCTATATGCAGGTGGAGACAATCGCCGCCTTCATGGGCGTCACCTTACCGCCACCAGGTCGTTGTCTTCGCTTATGCGCCAAGCTGGGCGCCGAGCGACTCATAATAAGCGAGCATTCCCGCAACGATCTCTTTCAGAAAATTCTGCTCAACGTCAGTGCTGATGACATTCACTATGCACTTCGAGTTGGAGAGGTGGCGGCCAACTGAAAGATTCCATTCTTAGGCCAATTTCTTGAACGATCAAATTTTACCTTTTTTCCCCTCCCTACACTTTAATTTAATCAATTATTAGTTAAATAACCACAACATTGTAATAGCTTAAGCGTTTTTAAATTATTTCTTATTTAAGCGTCATGTTTAAACAATTTAAAGTACAAACTCGTTACTAAAAATACCAAATAGAACACCAGCACAGTGTAACAGTCGTAAAGTACTTTGGGTGAAAAGACGGAATAGATGAAGAGGTGGTAGCGGAAGCCGAGCATCAGGCAGAGGTAGAAGGCCGCCGGCAGCATGATGAGTGCGGCGTATAGCGGAGCTATCAGCGAATCTGCGGCTATGGAGTAAGGCGGTTGCAGCTGCATGATACCCACACTGCGCAGATCCGAGCGCAACGTATGTACAATTAAATAGAGGAATGCATGAATCTCAGCACTGTAAGTGTTGAGGGTGACGAAGAGGGCCACAATCGAGGGATTGTAGCTAGTTTGCCCAATGTATCCCGGCGTCAGGTCAATGGTGGACAAGCTGTTCGAGTTGCCCTGGTAGAAGAAGAACATCCTGGCCAGGAATATGGTCATGATAATCTTGTACACATGCACCACGCGCACGGAGAACTTTCGGGCACTGGTCCCGAATACATCGCACAGCTTGTAGGTCTGCTGCAGGGCCACGAGGAGTACGGGCAACAGTAGAATATTTTGCACCTTCTGCAGCAGAGCAGCCAGAAGCAGGGAGCTGCTTAGGTTCGTCTGGAGCAGCTGCAACAACACACTTGTGGGCGGCACCTCCCCGAAGCTTTGCGTTTGTGGCAGTGCCGCCCGATAGCCCAGCACTAGAACCAAGGCCAAGCAGCACCAGAAGATCACCAGCGTGGGCACCATTAGTTTTGAACTGGAAATTAAGGAAGTCATTAGTTAAGGTTAAGGAAATACATAAATGCAGATTTAGACCTACGCGATATGCGGGGGCACCTCGAAGAAGTGCACCTGGCCGTTTAGCCCGCGAAAGCAGTAAACCATAAACAAAGCTGCTCCACTGGCCACGGACTGCGGCAATTGGTTGTGTCGCTGCAGGCGCGCCCAGAGCAACAGCAGTGAGAATATCACGATGGTGCTCCGAATTGCCTGTAGCCTGTGGTTGTAGCGCATCAATGTGAGCATCATAAGCATGACAAACACTTTGCGCATTTGCCACAGGCACGTAGATGCAATGGTGTACAGATGACGACCGTCCAGTTCCACGTTGGTTTTGGTGATGCGCCGTCGCAGAGTTCGGAATGCTGTCAGCAGGATGAGGGTATTGCCCAGGTAATACCAGGTCTTGTATTCGTACTCAATAAAGGAGGAGGAACCAAGGGTTAAGGTGCGAATAGCAAAACAAGCTAGCAGAGGTAGTGGCAATGGAATGGAGATCCTTAGGCGACGCGTGTATATCGGGGGGAATGCAATCTTCAGCAGCGCCTGCGCCACATCGATTGTAAGATAAACAGCGATGGATATGGGTACCATTAGCAGAATACTATGGAGAGTAGAACTGGTTAGGATGATATCCAATGCATGACTAGTAACATTTAAGAGAACAGCCGCAATCACAGAAACCAACAGTTGTCCAGATTTAAGACTGTCCAGCTGAAGCTGTTCCGTGAGATCCAAGAACAAGACGCTGAGCAAAATGTGGAGGGATGTCTGAAAGAAGAGGGCCACTTTAATATAAAAAAGAATTTAAAGCTGATCGATAAACTCACCGCCGTGGTCAAAGTTAATCCTAGGGCTATAAACCCGTAATCAAACTTCACCAGGGATTCGGAGAGCAGACCGGAAATCTCCCGAGCTACCCGCATATAATTAAGCTTGGCATTCTGGTAGTAAACCTGACTAGCTCCACCTCCATCACCCTCTCTCAAGGGATGCAGCAGCTTCTTGTGCAACAAGGTAGCGTTCTGATACCAGGTGTAGTAATCTGGAGGATCAATAAACAGTGATTTATAGAAATCAACGCAGGAGAATCTTCCTCTCACCGCTCCGATGGACTCTGTCGTGGCCAAACTTCACGCGCGCCTTGTTGAGCAAATGGTGGGCATTGTAGAAGTAAGCGTACATCTGGTGTTCCAGGGACAACGATTGCAGCATCTCTGGTATCAGGCAGCCAATGGATTGAGTTGGTATCTCAACGGACAGAAGCACTGAAAGAGTGGGCGCCATGTCGATTTGGTTATATCGTTTAGTGCTCGATCTACAAACCATAAGTTAAATACAGATAAGAATTTGTTTTCCAGATTGGATTTAAGGGCTTACGTGGCCTTGCTGCAATTGTTGGAATACAGATATAGGGGCACCATTGTTTCAGCCGGCGTATTTCCACCATGTCCTCCGCCATCGGCCATGCCATGATCCCCAGTCAGCATGAGCAAATAGTTGGGTAAACTCTGTAGAAGAAAGGATTACTTAATTTTCCTCAACTTTAAGATATTTATTATTTGAACTTACCTTTGGGTGATCTAAGATCTTCTGCACCGCATCATCCATTTCCTTCAGCTTGAGGGGCACCCTAGGACTGGCACTGCCCTCGACATGACCAATGTGATCCAGTCCCAAATAGTGTAGAATCAGCAGAGACCAGTCGCCCAGCTCCAACTCGGTCTCCAGTGTCTTGGTCACATTTCGATCGCCCTCGTAGAAGTCGTTTACATAGAAGGAATCATGGTTTTCGGCATGCCGCGTGAACTCGCTGGGGAAGAGCCGCACCCAAGTGTGGTCGCCAGCGAAGGAAACAACCTTATTTCTGTTTTTCAGCCGGTGCAGCAAGGAGTCCTGCAGCTGCTCCGTGTGGCCAACATTAAGGGCAATGTCGATGAAGTTCGAAAGTGTACCGGTGGTTATGCTCTTCAGGCGTGGCATCGTCACCGTCGGTATGTCGACATGGAGGGTGAGCTTTTCGCAGGCCCTGGAATGAGCCACCGGCATAGACGTGGCAGTGGGAAAATCATCGCGCAGCGCATCGACCAGGAGCAGTATGAAGGAGTCGTAGGCCGGTGGCGGTGGCGTCAGTCTGAAAATGGGGTAACGAGCGTTATCGCAGCCCTTATCTCACGTTAGAATCTACCCCGGAACTCACGCAACGCCGTGCAATGTGGTCGGCCGGTCTGCTGGGACTGTGCTCTGGTCCTCCGCCACCGAATAGGAGGCCGGAAAGAAGCCGATCAGAAAGAGCACGGCTCCGCAGAGGAACAGCGTGAGCATGCCGATGGTGTAAACCAGCCGACTTTTGTGCTGCTCCATCTTCTTGTTTTCATCGAAAGTTCTGCGCTGCCCCAGAAGCCACAACACCGAAAATTTACCGCCTGTCAGCTGGGAGCAAAATGTAAACACTGGCCAATCGATAAGTGCAGAGCTATCGATAGGCGATAAAACAGTGTTTCAGGGGCGTAGGCGTTACCCTTTTAATTAATATTTAAATTTATTGAGCACTTAAGAAATAAACCGTTTTCCATTTGCACTATTATAAAATTAAATAGTCCATTAAAATGGGGAAAAAGTAAGCAAAACCTTTACGACCCCTTTTGACTACGCCCATGGCCCCACAATTGGTAGGCATATAAACAAACGCCTTCGATTCTTGCTCTTGAAGTAAAATGGAAACTTGCGGCATTATTTGTGTGAGCGGGGACTACGAAGAGTTCCGGATGCGCTGCTCCCACTGCCCCACGGACGTGGAGGTGGCCCAGTGGCAGGAGTTCGTTTTGCACATCCGGAACATGCATAGCAAAGTGAAGATCATCAAAGACGAGGACGAAATGGTTAAAGAAAATGTGGAACCCGAGGAATTCCTACCTGAAGACCTAGAAGCCGAGAAAGCGGATTCGAAATCGGAGGACGAAGCCAATATGGAAGTAGAAACAGTTGATTCATCGACTTACGCGACAGAGGAGTCTGAGTCTGGTTCCTCAGAGGCTTCGGATCACGAAGGTTCTGACCAGGAGGGTAAACCTAGTGATGTAACCATGGAGGAAGTGGATTCAAAATCTGCGCCCACATACAAGGTATACTGTACCCATATATTATACACAAATGAGGTAAACTAATATCCGGATTGGACACCAGTTCAATCCATCATTTTATCGACGGGATCCTCGGACGAGGAGGTTGATAGAGATCTACAAAACAAACCCGTGCCTATGGAATCCCGAACACAGCGATTATAAGGATCCCAGCAAATGCAAGGAAGCCCTGAAGCGGATGCTGGTTGATTTGGAGGCAACGGTGGGCTTGTTCTTAAACGAGATCAGCTTAAAGCTGGCCATCAAGAAGCTCCACATGCAGTTCAATATCGTCCACAAACGTGTGCTCTCCGGAAAGCTAAAACCCAAGTCCTTCGTCTTTAGTATTTATACTTTATGCAGCTATCTGAAGGCCAACATGGAGGAGGGGGAGGAGACTTACAGCACTGAAAAGATTAAGGCAAGGATTAAAGATTGTAAATATTATAACCGATTACGAGCTTTACTTTGTTTCCAGCTGGATTTCTCAAAGAAAAACAAAATGACCACCGGCCTGATAGAGAAGTATGCCAACTTTCCCCAGCTGTATGACCCTGCGCACAAGGAGTTCTCAAACATTAACTCCCGAAAGCAGGCCTACGAGAGCCTGGCCGCGGAAATCTCGGTGCCCAATGAGGACATCAACAGCGATGACATCTATCGTGCCATCCAGAATCTACGCCAGTGGTACTACAAGAGCACTAAGCACAATATAAATGCTGAAAGTGGGTCCGAGAAGTTTTACCTGGAGGTGTGCCGCTTCTTGCCACCAAAGATGTTCAGGCAGCGGCTAGTCTGCGAGATCTGCGAGCACGTCACGTTCTCGGATCTCGTCCTGCAGACGCACATCTACAAGGCGCACAACATCGGCGAGCTGCCATTCAAGTGCTCGCAATGCGACCGGAGCTTTGATGGACGTTGCGAATTGTTGATTCACACTAAGCGAACCCACATCGGCAAGACGCAAAAGTGCACCCACTGCGAGATGACATTTTCTGTGTCCTCGGACCTGGAGCTGCACATCCGCACGCATACGGGTCACAAGCCCTTCATCTGCGAACACTGCGGCAAGGCATTCCGGCTCAGATCGCAAATGACGGTCCACGTCAATGCCATTCACGCCCAGATAAGGCCCTACAAGTGCGATATGTGTCCCAAGGACTTCAAGAGAAAGGTCCACCTCACGGATCATATCAAGGCCCATCTCAACATTCGCGATAAGATCTGCAACGTGTGCGGCAAGGGTTTCTCCAGCTGCCATTCGTTGATTCGCCATCGGCAGATTCATTCCGAGGTCAAGAAGTTCGTGTGCAAACTCTGCGACGCCAGGTTCTCCCAGTTTGTGGGTCTTAATAGCCACATGAAGCGCACTCACAACATCGTTCGCAACAATTCGCAAGCTGCAAATGAGGCAGGCGAATCCGACCACTGAATTCAGTTAATTTAATTTAGAAAATAGAGTTTAAAACAAAGAAGAAGAATTTAAAATATATTTATAAAAGTATTTCGAAATTGTACTCATAAAAGACCAATACAACAGCTATAAGAAAACCCACACAAATTTATTTTTAAACATTAATTTAAATAAAATATTTCGATAGTCGTTACTTTTTCCGATAGTCAGTTCGATAGGCAATCATTAGATGATGACATTTTGTCGCTGTCCAACACTGCCCCAAACGCTAAACATTATTTTTACCGTCGTAAATAAACGAGAATTTTGTCATAAAAAGGGATTTTCCGATCTGCGGTGGAGTCAGAGGCAACAACACTATGATGGAGGTGTGTGGCAGTGTGCTTACCAACTCCAGGTACGAGTGCTTCCGGCTGAAGTGCATCTACTGCACGATAGAGAGCGAGCTAAAGGACTGGGAGCTGTTCATTGTCCATGTGAAGACGGCCCACTATTGCGAGGAGGAGGACCTTAAGATCAGCGATGTCAAAACGGACTCGCAAGATATGTTCGTCGTCGTCGATGCCTCGGATCCCGCCATCGCCTATGGTCCGGATGAGTTATTTGAGGTTATCGAAGACAACAATACGGAGGATAAATGGGAGCTAGCTGAAGGCAATGTAAGGCCCTGAAACTGCTAGTCAAATGGCAGCCAATAAATATAGAACTTTTTAATATCTTGCTTAGGATTTTCAGTACGCGGAAGAAGCCACCGCTTGGTCGGACCCCAATGCCGATTTGCGCGATTATCAAGAAATAACCACAACTGAAACCATGAAAATAGAAGACTCATCTCAAAACCACATCCCCTTAAACAAAGATCAAGATGACGACGAGGGTAGTGATTTTTGCATGTCTGAGGATGACATAGCACCTCCTAAAAAAAAACGTCCGGTGGGACGTCCGCCCAGGCGAACGAGACCAGGGCAGGTTTTCAAGGTAAGTACCAAAACCCATTTCTCGGGCCATTATCAAATTAAACTGAATACTGGACGCTTTCAGTTTAAAGTGTCGTTTATTCGGAGCAATCCCCGTGTCCTGCACCTCATTCATGCCTACAAAGAGCATCCCTGCCTATGGAATCCCTCGCATGAAGACTACCAAGAAGAGGAGGCGCATAATATGGCCTATGAGGCAATCATGGAACGCATGGACAGCCGGGCCAATGTTCTCTTCACCGTGGAAGAGCTGAAGAAAACCATCGAACAGTTGCACATCCAGTACACGTTGGCCCTGGAGACCAAACAAAAGGGGAAGCTGGTTGGCCTGGCGGAGCGTTACTTTGCCAAGTGCGAGTACCTCAGTGTGGCGCCCAGCATAATGCCCAAAGAGAACGAGGAGGAGGACGACGACTTGATTGTTATTAAGGTATTCTCTATCCTAATTGCATTTAATTTATTTCTAACTACACCCCGTACATTGCAGCTCAACTTTAAGGAGGAAAACCTGGTCACCACCTCTTTCATTGAGACCTATGCCAACTACCCGGGGCTCTACAACCCCGAACTGACCGAGTTCACATCGGTGGAGGCGCGCGCAAACGCGTACAGACGGATGGCCAAGGAATTTCAGCCAGTGGTGAAGGCCAACGAGACGGACGTTTATATTGCGGTTAACAAGCTCCGCCGTTGGCTGTACGATGCTATGCGCCGCCTCAGATCGAAGGAGTTGATTCAGAAGTGCTGCCAGCAGGAGGTGCAGTATCTGCGCATGTGCAGCTTCCTGCCCGCCAAGGGTTCCGAGAGCTCTGTGCTGTACTGCGACTACTGCGAGAAACGCTTCCACGGCGACTACAACCTGCGGGTGCACATCTTCAAGGCGCACCAGGTGGGCGACCTGCCATACCTCTGCTCCCTCTGTCCGAGGCGCTTCGACAGGCAGGTGGACATGGACCGCCACAAGCTGCGCACGCACTTCGAGCGGAAGCTGAGGTGCCAGTATTGTAACAAAAGCTTCGCCGTGGACAACGATCTTAAGGTGCACGTGCTTATCCATACGGGCGAAAGGCCTCACGTGTGCGACATCTGCGGCAAGACGTTCCGGCTCAAGCTGCTCCTGGACCACCACGTCAACGGGGTGCACCTGAACATTCGCCCCTATAGCTGCGAACTGTGCAGCAAGACCTTCCGCAAAAAGTTCGAGCTGGCCAACCATATTAAGGGGCACTTGAATATCCGTGATAAGAAGTGCGAGTACTGCGAGGCCTCTTTCTACGATCATTCTTCGCTTTCCCGACATCGTCGTAGTCACAAGATGGGAATGAGTTAAACAAGTCATCATAATTAATTTAAAAGCTTTCAGAAGTTAGGTGTTTTTTTAATGACTACCTTAAGTTGGTAAAAACTCTTCATTTTTCTTAAAACCTAAAATAAACATTACCCGCATACATATTTATCAAGAACTCCTCAATATTGTATTTTCGTTTCATTAAAAAAACTTTTACTTTCGGTTTGAAAACATTAAACACCTGTTACATATTGTTATAAATCATACATGTACTTTAGTAATAACCATTAAACTAAAATAGTATTCTTGTCAAAATGCATTATTAACAAAATATAAAAAAAATAATTTATTCTAAAATATGTTTATGATACCAGCATCGATTTCTTATCAATGGAATTTCCCCGAGTGCCTTCCCAACACTGACCAGCAGGTGTTATCGATACATGGCGTTGTTGTGCGTCTTTGCATTGGAATCTTTTTGTTTGTCAGCAAACTATGGTGATTTGCGGGAATATTCTGGCCAGGGACAACTACGAGCACTTTGTTCTGACGTGTGCGCACAAAAATGATTGCTTCGTGGAGATGGAATTCGAGCGGTGGCCGGAGTTCATCATGCACATCAAAGAGCACCTGGGGACGCATCTCAAAACGGAGGAGGAGGAATTCATTTCCGAATACAATTCGTCCGCCGAAAGCGAGTGCGGTGTTTCGCCCGCAGCGATCTACATAATGGAGGAGCCACCGGAGGATTGCCTGGCCGAGGACATGTTCGTTGACCTGCCCGCTTCCTCCGACGACGAAAGCGCCAGCGAGGAGGAGGAGGACGAGGACTGCCCTTCAATGGCAGTTGACTGCCAACTGGGCACCAGCAATACCACAAACTTCGCTCCCCTTTCCAAAGTAAGCAACTGTTGTTACCTGAAACCAAAGTCAGCAATTCAAACAGACATTTTGCATCCCAATCTCGGCAGTTCAATCCCACGTTTTACCGACGCAGTCCACGGATCACCCAGTTCATCGAGCTGTACAAGCAGCACACCTGTCTCTGGGATCCGGCTGATGAGTCGTACAAGAACAAGCAGGTGCGCACAGCTGCCTACGAGGATTTGCTAGACCAGTTAAAGGCCACCGTTAACCTCCATCTGACGGCCTACAAGCTGAAGAAGTGCATCACAAGTCTGCACGCCCAGTATGCGGCGATTACGCGGCAGATGAAAACCCAGAAACTGACCAAGGTTCCACTGTATTACCATGGGAAATACGGCTTTCTGGCAGAGCGCGCAAGTCTGGAGGATGCAGACAGCGATGAGGACGAAGGGGATGGCAAAATAAAGGTGGGTTCGACCGCAGCACAGTCTTCTTGGCACCTCTAATGCTTACCCCTCGACAGCTGGTGTTCACGGAGGAGAATCGACTGACCACTCTATTCATTGACCTGTACTCCAAGTTTCCCCAACTTTACGATCCGGCGCACAAGCACTTCTCCAATCTGAGTGAACGCAAGTCGTCGCTCATAGAGATCACAGACCTGCTGACTGCGGAGATGTCGCTGGGTCTGATCACTCACTACGATGTGTACGACAGTATTCAGAGCATGCGCCAATGGTATTCGCGACGGATTAAGACCCTCACCGACCTGCAATCCGTGGGTCTATCGCTGGCCGAGAAGCGCTACATAGAGCGCTGCAAGAGCTTTATGCCCACCAAATCATTCCGCCAAAAGCTCAAATGTGAAGTTTGCGAAAACGCATATAGCACGGATCACGCCCTGCAGGCCCATCAGTTCCGGGATCACAAGATGGGAGAGGGAGGCTGGTTTCGGTGCACACTATGCGAGCTGAATTTCGACCGAAGGTGCCACCTGCAGCAGCACATCCAGCGGGTGCACATGAGCAAGGCGTTTGTCTGCGACATCTGCAGCCGGAGCTTCGCCTTCGGCAACCAACTGGCCACCCACAAACGCACCCACGACGAGAAACACGTGGCCAAGCCCTATGTCTGCGAGTTCTGCGGCAAGTCGTTCAAGCAGAAGATCCAAATGACCACCCACGTGACGGCGGTGCACACCAAAATCCGGGCCTTCAAGTGTGACATGTGCCCCAAGGACTTTCTGACCAAGCGCGACCTCAAGGACCACGTAAAGGCGCACCTGAACATCCGCGACAAGGTGTGTGAGGTCTGCCAAAAGACCTTTACTAATGCCAACGCCCTGGTCAAGCACAGGCACATTCACAAGGAGAAGACCCTGCAGTGCTCCCTGTGCACGACGCGTTTCTCGGAGCGGGTTAGTCTGGGCGTCCACATGCGGCGCACCCACAAGATCATTAAGAGCTCTTTTAAGGTGGCGGAAACGGTAGGCGATGCCATTTTTTCGCAAACATTCCCCAAGCACCAAGACATTTCCAACAAATAAAAGATATTTACAAAGAAGTATTATACCTATTATAGAATTAAATAAAATAAAATAAAAACGGCACGCTGCAAGAAAATATGCTGGCGTAGACTAGAATCTTAAATAATATATAAATCATTCGGCATATTTAAGTTACAGACTTCTTTCTTCCAGCGTGCCGAATGAGACAATTTTATACAACATTATTTATACATTTGATTTTATATATTTATACCAGAGTTGTGTCCAATGAAATACTTTTGTTACCATTAGCAAACAATTTACAAAAACCTGATGAGTGTCTTAAAAACTAAGTTATAATTTTATTGATATAAGGACATAAGGTATCTTTGGGTCAAAAATGCATTGTAGAAGAAAATATTTCTATTTCATTTTTAAATGCTGTTCACAAATGAAAACTCTCATTTATCGAAATAAAATGGTGGCAGGCCTGGACATCAAAACATAAATTTCTATCAAAACCCATGTTTTGGCACTATAAAACATTCTTTTTTGTATTTCCCGATTTAGATTATTAATTTAAAAAGGTTGTGATTTATTGAAAAGAAGTAGGTACTTAAAGAAAAATTCGTTCTAGATTGAATTATCATCAACTCAGTGGCCGTTTATTTGGCCCGCCAAAGTACAAGATCGGCAGCAGGAATTTTTGAAGTATTCGTTGTTGCAGTTGAAGTACTTAACGACCAGATGGCAGTTGGAGAAAAATGGAACATCGGTGCACTCAGGAGACACCAGAACAGAAGCTGAAAAAATAATGTACACATTAAATAATATCAGAAATAACTAGATTAGTTATTAATTACAGGGAATGGAAACATTGGCTTCGGCGGTAGCCTGGTAGATTCCATTATCGGCTGAGCAGGTATAGTTTCCAGAATCATCGGGGGTCACATCTCTCAGTACCAGACTGTGGGGCTTGGCTATTAAAAAGATAAGAAGATCCTACATTATTGCACTTTTACAATGAAGTTTAAATGAGTTTTTGCATAATTTCAACTGGCATTCATACAAGTTTCACATTCGATATACTCATAAGGGCACCACTCACTTGCAATTTGAATCCGCCCAGTGGAGTAGAGAGGTTCTTCGTCCTTGGCCCAGGTCACATCGGGCTCTGGATACCCTTGAACGGAGCAGACCATGGAAATGGTAGAACCGGCTGTGTAGCTATTCTTCCAATTCAAATGCAAAGCAGCATGGACATCATCTGTGAACCAGATCAAGGATATGTTATTTCTTCCATCCCAAGCACACCCTTCCAAACCAACCGCCCCAAAAGCTGACTTACCCAATCGCGAATCCGCCTTGCACTGCCTCTCGCACTGGTCCCGCGTCTCGAAACGGTTTCCGTTTCCGCCGCATCCGCTGTAGGTGAATATCGTGCAGACCTTGTAAGAATTGTCGTAAAACCAGGCCGAAATGCGGCTGTCGCAATCTCCAAAGGCCGGTGGCGCGACGCAACTGGAGTGAAGCTGCAGTAAAGAAAAAATTTAAATAACGTGGAAAGGAAAAAACATTTCCGGTTTAATTAAAAATAATATTATTACCGGTGCTGAAGGTCGTGGCTCAGCGGGTTCTTCTGACTCTTGACTCCGGCAGGAGCTCAGGCACTCCCCTTCGGTCTCGAAATTGTTGCGATTACCGCGACATCCGGTGAACTCGAACTCGTGGCATCCTCCGCTGCGCTCATCGAAGAACCAGCGTTGGTAGCTATCACTGCATCTTCCCTGGACTGGTGGCAGTGCACAGATGGTCTGGGCGTCATGGCATTCCCTCTGGCACTCCTCCTCGCTGGCGTAATTGTTGGCATTGCCGCCACATCCCGTGTAGATGAACTCGTCGCAGAGTCCCAGTTGACTGTTGTAGTACCAGCGGGCCTCGTTTTCGGAGCAGTTGCCCCAATTTAATGGCAAGAAGCACTTGGAGGTGTTGGGTTCTGGTACAGGTTGCTCCGGTTCAGGTTCGGAGGAGCAGCGAGCAGAGCATTCCTCCTCGGATTCAAAGCGATTGTCATTGCCGCCGCAGCCCCCATAGTAGAATTGCTGGCATCGACCCTCCGTCTCATTGTAGTTCCACTTTAAGACCCATTCACTGCATTCTCCTGCATCGGCCGACTGATGACACAAGTCAAGTTCGGGTTCCTGTTTAGGTTTGGGTTCCGGTTCAGGTTCCGGTTGAGGTTCCGGTTGAGCTTCGCGATCAGGTTCAGTTAAGCAGCGAGCAGAGCATTCCTCCTCGGTTTCAAAGCGATTGTCGTTGCCGCCGCAGCCTCCATAGTAGAATTGCAGGCATCGCCCCTCCGTCTCATTGTAGTTCCACTTTAAGACCCATTCACTGCATTCTCCTTCATTGGCCGGCTGATGACACAGTTCAGGTTCCGGTTGAGGTTGAGGTTCCGGTTGAGGTTCTGGTTCCGGTTGAGGTTCGCGTTCAGGTTCGGATGAGCAGCGAGCAGAGCATTCCTCCTCGGATTCAAAGCGATTGTCATTGCCGCCGCAGCCTCCATAGTAGAATTGCAGGCATCGCCCCTCCGTCTCATTGTAGTTCCACTTTAAGACCCATTCACTGCATTCTCCTGCATCGGCCGACTGATGACACTGGTCCAAAGGTGGTAGCTCTTCTAACGGAGTTAGAGTAGGGTACGATAGATTCGGGCTGGCGGTAGACAATTCACTCCGCTGGCAACGCGCCAAACAGGACTCCTCGGTGACGAAGTGATTTCCGTTGCCACCGCAACCGCTGTAGTAAAACTGGCGACATGACTGATCCTTGATGTCGTAGAACCAGTTGAGCACATAGCGATCGCAGTCGCCCACCTCGGAAGGCAGCTCACAGATATCACCACTGCTCTCAGTAGGACCTTCAGTGGAGGAGCATTCGCCGTCAGAGTAGCATTCCTGCTCGGAATCGGGTTTCGATGCCTGGTCGCACAGGTATTCACTTTGTGGAGTCACTGCTGCACCATTGAGCTCCTCGCAGATAACGAGGCGGGACTGGATCCCCTTTCCACAGGTAGCGGAGCAACTGCTCCACTGCGAGGAGAACCACTTGGTCTGACCCTTTAGCGAGTTGCAAGGTCGGGAGAGTTCTGGAACCGCCACCTGACAGAGCTTTGTCGGAAAAGCTCTGCCGTTCTTATCAGCGCAAATAGCTGTCCGGGTCTCTGCTTCCTGATCGCATGCTTCGCACTGCAAGATAATAGAAAATATTTGAAACACAGATTGGGCTTGTGGAGAGACAGAGTCCTACCCCGCTCCACTCAGAGAGAAGCCATTCAAGGTCCTGTGACTCTCTTCCATCATCCTTTTGGAAATCCTGCTGCCATATATTTCTAACACTCAGCAGTGGACCAAACTGACACACATTTTGGAGAGCTGGTTCTCCGTTGTATATAGCATTGGAGTCACAGATGCCGATTCCTGCCACCACAATGAGTACCGCTAAGGCAGTGGAGCTACAAGTAGAAAGATAATAAAAACACTTGGGGTGAAGAAACCCTTAAACCTTTAACGGCCTTACCAGAAGCGCCTTAATAAATCCATAATCCGGCTATTACTTGTTCAAATTTTGTAATTCTATTCTAATCGAAAAAAGAACACTAGTAGGTTTCGGGCATTCGCGAACAACTGATCTTGTCCATGCCAAAATCCCCAAATTTATGTAGATGGATTTCCAACAACAAATTGACTAAAAATACTATAAAACCTCCAAAAACAGAATGAGATAGTCTACTTGGAATCTCAGTTCTAATCATAAATCTGGTCTTGCGCGTTTTGTTTAAATTTGAGTTCAGAAGAGATTAAATGTTCTTAAAGTCTGTCTATACATGTATCACTTATTAAATAATAAATGTATGTCTGTGATCTCAAACCGTAAGAGTTGGTACAATTTTTAACACGACACAAAATTCTTAAGCTTTTTTATAAAAACACGGCTTTAAAGTATCTTTCTTAAATTTGTTTAATCCGTTAACAGCGTTGTGTAAGCAAATAAAATAATTTGTAAAATTTTTAATGTCTTTTTTTCGAAACAAAACCAAAATTTTTTAATTTTATTTCGGTTTTTGAAAGTGGCTTATCAGAACGGGTCATGACTTCCCAACACTTTTGGTGCCCATTACTTGGTAACAATAAAACGAATCACTCTTATCAACGCTACTGAATAGATCTTGAAGAGACCGTGAAAAATTTAAAGTCAGTCTAGAGTTCGTTTGATTGAAGGTTGTTATAGGCATATGTTTTTATTTGATTTAATCGATTTCCATATGTACATCAGGCGGTCTAAAAAATATAATCTTATTGTCATGCTTATTTATAGTCGATTTTTATGAGCTTATGATAAACAGCTTTTTATATTTGAAGTGGTTTTAAAGTTTTCTAAAAATTGTCACACGACACGTATGCCAGTTAGAACTTTGCCAGATAAAATCATCCTCCTGTTCTAACCTTCTCAACCTTTTGATTTCGTTGCTAAATTGGTTTAAAAGAGAGAAAGCAAAAAAGAAATCTAAGCCACTAGACAGTACGTATGTATGAGTAATAAACTTAAAAATCAATTTAAATAAAACAAGAAAGGAAGCTAGCTTCGGCCAGCCGAAGCTTATATACCCTTGCAGATAATTCCTATTAATCACAAATTTTCCGATCGTTCCTATGGCAGCTATATGATATAGTAGTTCGATATTGATAACATTAAAATCGAAATTCGAAAACATTTAAAAAGACTCATATCCCAGAGTAGAAGAGAATACAATAAAAGTCAATGAAGCAATAATTTATTTCCTATTATATTCCCATTAATTTTTCGATCGTTCCTATGGCAGCTATATGATATAGTCGTCCGATTTTAAAAAAATTTTATTCGAAAATCAGAATTAGATACAAAATGGCATTTCCAAAAGTAGGAGGTTCTAGGTTCAAAAACATCCAAGATATAATTTTTTTTACATTTTTTCCCCCGATTATTCCTATGGGAGCTATATGATATAGTTGTCCGATCCGGCTCGTTCCGACTTATATACTACCTGCAATAGATATAAGACTTTTGGGAAAGTTTTAGCCCGATAGCTTTAAAACTGAGGGACTAGTTTGCGTAGAAACAGACGGACAGACGGACGGACAGACGGACAGACGGACATGGCTAGATCGACTCGTCTAGTGATGCTGATCAAGAATATATATACTTTATAGGGTCGGAAACGTCTCCTTCACTGCGTTGCAAACTTCTGACTGAAATCATAATACCCTCTGCAAGGGTATAAAGATGCCTTAAATGTCTTATAACTGCACCAAAATTTCTATAAATACCGAATCATTGGAGTCATACATATAAAAACATATTAAATTTATGCAGGTCTTTAAAAAAGATTTGTATTCTGTGAAATACATGTAACGATTTCTTTTGAAGCCCTTGATCCTATTGAAAATAAATCAGGGACCGAAAATAATGATTATTTATTTTGAGTAAAAAATAAAAATCTCCATTTAATAATTATTTTGTAAGCGAAAAAAAATATCGCTCAGAAATAATGATTATTATGTGAGCGATATTATTTCGCTTAAAATATCACTCAAAGTGCGATTGCAGCCGTTCTGGATGGAATTTTACAACGTTTTAAATTTGTGCTTGTAGGTAGAAGCACGGAGAAAATATCGAGCTAATAAAAAATAAATTTTCTTTGTATAAACCGCTTAAAAAAAATAAAAAAACCTTTTGGAATAAGAAAACATTTTCTGTGGGAATCGAACTCGTGTTTACAGCTCGTTGGACCAACACACTAACCCCCAGCCCACATGTCGGGTTGGATCTAAGTGGAATAGTTCATAACATCTTGTTAAGTCGTTTTACTAATATATAAATGACATAAAGTCCTAAGGTTGATACAACTTTTTGTATTTCTGCTTACCTCTTTGAAACTAAAAACCGCGTTTTAAAATGTATATACAAAGAAATCACCTTCTTTTATTAACTCGATGTGTGCACCGACGTTCTACCTGCAAGCACAAATTTAAAACGTTGTAAAATTCCATACAGCACGGCTGCAATCGCACTTTGAGTGATATTTTAAGCGAAATAATATCGCTCACATAATAATCATTATTTCTGAGCGATATTTTTTTTCGCTTACAAAATAATTATTAAATGGAGATTTTTATTTTTTCACTTATAATGATTACGGTCCCTGAAATAAATACATGTTAACTCAGGCTTGCCCAAGTTCTCCTTTAATATGCTTTTCCTAAAAGTCAAACTAAATTCAAATTCTCCCGGCTGATCTAAATTTTAGATCTTACCACTCGACTGATTTTAGCGCTTTGCCACACTGGCGGAACAGCTGTTCTTGTTTTGTTTTTCCGCGCCGTGTGCTGTGTTACGTACTCTCCACCCGGATTGGGGATCTTCTTGGGAGCGATGAGTGGACTGCTTCCAAAGTTATGGCGTCAATGCGACCCAGTGTTCCTTCACCGGGTCAACCAGGCACTGGTCAGCGCCGGCTGCAAGCAAAGCCCCTGGAAGGGAGCGCGTCTGTTGGCCACCAGTGCGGATAAAAATCCGGCCACCGGGTTGCGCGAGTTGCCTCACTGCAATGTGGGCACCATTGGGCACGTGGATCACGGCAAAACCACCCTGACGGCCGCCATTACCAGGATCCAGTCCCAAAAGGGCCTGGCCGAGTATCTTTCCTACGACCAGATCGATCGGGCGCCCGAGGAAAAGGCGCGCGGCATAACCATAAATGCCTGCCACATTGGCTATGCCACCACGGAGCGCACCTACGCCCACACGGACTGCCCGGGTCATGCGGACTACATTAAGGTAACGAGGCTTTATGCTTTTATATTCCATCTAACAACACTTCTCTTGTGAACCGCAGAACATGATCTCCGGCGCCTCTCAAATGGATGGCGCCATCCTGGTGGTGGCCGCCACCGATGGCCAGATGCCGCAGACGCGGGAGCACCTGCTGCTGGCCAAACAAGTGGGCATCCAGCGCATTATAGTCTTCATAAACAAGGCCGATTTGGTGGACCAAGAGGTGCTGGAATTGGTTGAAATCGAGATGCGAGAGATGTTGAGCGATTTTGGTTTCGATGGAGTTAATAGCCCCGTAATTTGTGGATCCGCCTTGCTGGCTCTCCGAGAAGACAAGTCAGAGTTCGGTGTTCCGTCCATTGAGAAGCTATTGGAGCACTGCGATTCCTACATACCAACGCCACAGCGCGATATCGCAGCCCCATTTATCCTGCCCATTGACAATGCTTTTACGGTGCCCGGAAGAGGAACCGTGGTCGTGGGCACCATCAAAAGGGGTACCATTCCCCGGAACGCGGATGCCGATCTGCTGGGCTTCAATCAGAACCTGAAGACGAGCGTCAGCGACATTCAGATCTTCCGGAAGAGCGTGCCCCAGGCGCAGGCCGGAGAAAATGTGGGCGCCCTGCTGCGAGGCATCAAGATATCCGCCGTGGAGCGGGGAATGCTGCTGTGTGCGACGGGCTCCGAGGATATTTCCAATCACTTTGAGGGCTCTATGTACCTGCTATCGCGTGCCGAAGGCGGTCGCGTCAAGCCCATGCTTTCCAAATATATTCAGCAGCTCTTCAGCCAGACGTGGAATGTTCCGGCACGAATTGACATAGGTAAGTTGGTTTATGCTATTAATAAGTGAAATAGTTTACATCCCTTTTATCGACTTTCAGTTCCCAGTGAGGCAATGCTGATGCCGGGAGAGCATGGCCAGGTGCGCGTCACTCTGTTGCGAAAAATGGTCATGACGCCGGGCCAAGCCTTCACGATTCGCGAGAACGGAGCGACGGTGGCCACCGGAATGGTCACGCAGCGCCTGCCCTCCCTTGACCTGCCGAAGAACAAGCTATCAAAAGTGCTGGTGGATTGTTAACGACTCGCAATTATATTTGTAAAAATGCATAATGCTGATCATTAGACGCGCGTACTTGATTTGTTAATATATATTAATGTGTTTAGGTAAATTGCTTAGAATGTTTCAAACAAATGCCAACGTATTTTGGGTTTTGCTAATCTTTCTTTTATAGTCTTTTGACATGGCTGAGAAACACAAATAACAAGTTACAAACTACACAGAAAATGAGAATACATAAATAGATGGAATTCAACAGCAAAGCTTCGGTGTTCTCTATGAGTCTTAGTCTATCATCTGTAGTTTCGGTGTTACAAGCTTTTCTTTAAGGCAACAAATCGGCCTCGTTAAGTACATTCATTGTATATATGTATATATATATTTATGTTCTAAGGTACAAGGTTCAGGCAAGGAATGCTTTTATGTTCGGAGTCTAACTCTTATTGCGTTTCACATTTAAAGGTTGGTTCTTAACCTTCCATTGCTTTTGCTACAAATAGTTCGTACAACAAAAAACAAAACTTGGCAACTTTGGACGGGTGCCGTTGGATACTCGAAATGGATACAAATGGAATGCAAATGGGGGGGGGTAATTTAAACTAAACAGGAACTACATGGATTTCGGCAAAAACTGCTCTAAGCATCGTTTCATTACCTAATAGATTTTCTAAATATAAGAACATTATTAATTTCTACAATAGTTATACTCGTATAATACACAAAAAGAAAGCGGTGTGTCATGTCATCCTAAATGGCAACGTTCTCGACCAACATAAGGCTATCCCACAATGCTCAGATCTTTGTGAGAAACTCATCCAGGTTAAGATGTGACGGCAGATCAATGTCCTCCAGCTTGATGTCGCTATACCTGAAGACCACCTTAAAAGGCTGAATGAACTTCTGGTCGATGGTAAATTCGTCGCTGTTGCTCTTTTGCTGAACGATAAAATTGGGCTATTAGGGGAATGTATATTTGAAATGTATTTCCAGCATACCATTTGTCGGGCATTGAGTTCCTTGGTTAGTTTCTCCAAAAAGACGTTCGTTATCTCACTCTCGTAGTCATCCAGCTTATAGGACTTCATCACCTTGAGAACCTGTGCAGTGCTCAGTGATGTGCACAGATCGACGATGGTCTGAACATCTTGCTCGCTCTTCCGGGATTGCAGCAGCTGGGATACCTGATTCAGAGGCGCCAACGGTGCCAGCACATCGTTCGACTGAAATATCAAAAAACAAGTTAAGCCTAGAAATTTCGCAATGAATTAATCGAGACCTACCATCTTCTTACTGCGCACCCAATCCTCAATGCAGCCGATATTATAGCGGATTATCATGCCCGTCTCCCACATGCAAATATCGCCCCTCAGCATCAGACAATTAAGCGCCACAGCGCAAATAAAGTAGAGTAGTTGATGGAATATCTGCTCCGCATAGCAATTGTCCAAGCCAAAGTGCTGGAACTGTTTGTAGAAATGCTCCAGTTGGCCGATCAGTTGCTTCCAAGCCGGACCACCTCCGTGCTCCGGCGAAGAGGATGCTCCAATCGACGTGGCCCGACTACGCATCCCATGCGCCTGCCGTCCTCGCTGAATCTCATCGTTGTTGAGAATAGCTGGCACTATTTTTGGGTCCAACAGACCCTGAATCTGCATGATCAGCGCCTGGTACAGATTCACTATAAGATCAAGGATTACGCGACGGTACTCAAACAGATTGAAGTTCTTCAGCTGCTGCTGATTCTGCTTCTCAGAGTTGAACTTGACGTACTCCTCCACATCGCCGTATTGCTTCAAAAGATTCAGCAGTCTGATAAGGAAGGCAATTGTTAAATCCTCGATTTTTTTTTAAACAATTTTCAACGACTTACGTAATGGAGTTGACGAGCCAAATAACACGGTTCTCAATCGGATGTGGCGTGCGATGCATTTTCTTGATCTGGATCACGAACTTGCTCAGCAACTCGCGCACATCATCGTCGGCATTGGTCAGATCGGTATAACTTTTAAGGGAAATAAATAACATTAGTATACATAGCATATTTCATTATAAACTTAATAACTAACCGAATACACATAAAGATGAGATAGGCTGGGAAACCAGGCAAAAGGCCGACCACTGTGCGTGGCGTCAAGGCGCTCAGCAGCCGCTGCAGGATCTTGTCGAGATCACTGCTGTGGAACTTCATGAGACCCTGCGGGTTTTGAGACTTTTGCTTGGTCACATTTGCGCCCACGTCGCTGGACGTGCCGTTGGCCTTGTTGCGGCTCATCTCCTCCTCCAGCTTGTGCTCCAACTGTCCGCCGTCCTGACGATAAGCCTTCAGCTTGGCATGCGCCAGCTTCAGTTCCTCCTGCACGAGCAGGAACTCGGCTACAGCCTTCTGCAGTTCACGGCGCAGATAGCGATCGTTCTGTTTCAGTGTGTCCACATTGGCGTCCTCGAACTCGTCGATGCTCTCGAAGATTACCTTCTGCAGCTCCTCCTTTTCAATGCTCAACCTTTCGATCTCTCCTGTCATCTCCACGAGCTTGCTGTTGTGCTCCTCAGTGATGGCCTTAAGCTCGGACTCCAGTTGACTGCGGATGAGGTAAGATAAAGCTTTAGTTTAGCATAGACTTCTTGTCCGGAACCGATTGAACCTACCGATTGATGAGCTTTTGGGAATGGAATGCCTCCATCAGCTCGTTGACGTCATTGCCCCGCAACTGTAGACTTTCCGGTTCGAGGGATCTCATGGACTGGCTCTGCTGCAGCAGGACCGCCTTCAGCTGGATGCACTCCTCGCGGCGCCTACGGACCTCTTCCTGCAGCGCGGCATGCTGGGCTGCAATGGAAAAGAGTGGGAGGTGGAGGGAGAAAGGGACGTGGGTCAGTAGGACAACTCCGAGGGTCGCACGGCGTGCGCGGGCGGTTACCATTGAGCTCGTTGATCTCAACACCGTGTTTAATGCTCGTTCGCAGCTGATCGTATTCGCTGCGCAGTTTCTCGTTCTCTACCTCAAGCTCCGAGACGCTATGTGAGTGGTGAGCAGTGTGCGGCAATAATATATGGATGTAGACAAATGGAGTTTTGTTCAAGTTTTAGTTGGTCTAGTTGTGCGTGGAAGCAACCCCGATCTCGCGTACGATCTCGTGTCCACGTAGTGGGGTCAGTGTTCTGGTAAGGGTGGCCCTAAATACTTACCGGAACGAATCCTCGGTGGGCTTGTGGCGGCTGGCCAACTTGATGTACTGCTCCTGCAGGCTCTTGTGCTTCTGCTTCTCCTCCTCGAGAATGGCTCGTAACTTCACGACCATACTAGTGGTGTCGTACGAATCTTGAACGAAGAAAATAAAAACGTATTCGCTGCACACATAATTTTGGTAAATTATTGGTCTTACAATTTTTGCTTAGCAGATCAGGCGGCCGATTGATATCCAGAGTGTTCTTGGCCGAGGCGTAACCCACATCGTCCTCGTTTTGGCTGGAAGCGTTACTAGCCTTGCGCCCGTGCAAACTGAAATTGCCGGCAGTCAGGCGACTAAGCTCCTCCTTCAGCGTGTAGTTCTCGGTCTCGATCACCTCCTTGTCCTTGATCGCTCGCTGGTAAGCCTCGTTCAGCTCCCTGTTGTCAATCTCGGCCAGCATCCTGTCCTCCTGGTTGCGTTGGCTGACCTCTGCGTTCTTAGCCATCTCGATTATCTCGTCGATCTGGCGGCGCAGCTCCTCATTTTCTAGGCGCCACGTCTGCTTCTGGCTGATCCACTCCTCCTGCGCATGGCCGTTCTCCTCGAGCAACTGCATCTTCTCATCCCGCTCAGCCTCCAGCTGTTTGTTGAGTGCTTCGATCAGCCTGTCCTTGTCTTGGCAGGCGGCCTTCACATTCTTGAACTCTCCCTCCAGGGTCTTCTTCAACTCAAGCTTCATTCTGAAAAAAAAGTATGCCAATTAATGGGAATTAACCCTTTTTGGACTCTAAATACGCACTTCAATACGCTGATCTCGCTAGTCTTGTGCTTCAAGTTACTGTTGTCGCGGTTCAGCTCATCGATGCGCTGCTGCATGGAAATAATCTTGTTTTCCAGCCCCATGTACTTGTTCTCTATGTGCGAGATGGTCCTGGCCTCGGCCTTCATGCGTTTGAACTTGCGGCGAGCCAAAAACCTGCGAATCGCCGCCTGGCAAATGATGATGTTGCGCCGCCGCTTTTGGTAAGCTCGCCGCGCCAGGGCACCACGGACAAAGCGCTGTATCTGAACCGCCCGGTAGTGATCCCGCATCGCATGGAACTTGCTACGGGCCATCATGCCCCGAGCATAGGTCTGTATGCCGGAAATTGAGTGGCGCAGGCGCAAATAACGACGACGGCACAACCAACCTCGAGCGTACTTCGACAGGATCAAGCCCGCCCGAGCCTCTCGCATCTTCCAGACACGCTGGCGGGCGAGAAAGCCGCGTGCATGCCGCTGGATACCACTGATCACCATTTGGAGACGCAGGAACCGACGACGGTAGATGAATCGCCGCACCACCGACTGCACGATGGTGATGTACTTCTTGCGCAGATTTGCCCGCACCTGCTCAAGGAAGGCCACTTGGCCGGCACGGAAGAAGATCTGCGTGTTGCCGAAGCGGTACTTGTCCTCGTCCTGGATCCACTTCATCACAATGTTGCGGCACGACTGCTTCATGTCGTTCTTGTCGAGCTTGGAACGGTAGACCAGCAACTGGTAGCGCATGTAGAAGTCAGGATAAAGCCATCTCGAGGGGAATCCTGCTGCAGAGATGCGCACCGTTTCCAGCACGCCGCAGGCTCGAAGCTGCTGGATGATCTTGGCCGTTTCCCATTTAAAGGCAATCTTGTCATCGTTGGGCTGGGCAAAGAAATCGAATTTTAAGGGTTAATTTTTAATGGTATTTCTCAATCTCAATCCTTACCTTAATGCATCGCACATAGTGCGGAGTTGTAGCATGTAACGTGGATATCAGCGAGGCTAGACTCTCCTGGAACTGCGATCCCACCGTTTTCCTATGCTGCTTGGATGGTACCACCTTTTAAAGGAAAAAAGTAGGAATTAGAAGGGCGATATGGAAAAATTAACAAACACACAGTAAACTTTAGATAAAAAAACTATCAATTATAAAAACAATTTATAATAATTTATAATTTTACTCATGTGTTAAATTATGAAAACGTTGTTAAAAAGGAGGCCTATTCAAATTAAACATATATGGTTTCTTTTTTTTGGGTTAGTCATTTGCTGTAAATTCAAATAAGTTGGTAACTAACTCTTCGTCGTGTGTCATTCCCTTGCTGTTGGGCATTCCCAGGGATTCGGCGGTGAGCGAACGACAAGCGTATGGAAAATACAAATAGCAATAAGACAAAGATTACAGATGGACAAAGTGTACAAAGCAGATCGATTCATGAGCTCCATGCCGCAGTCGGGCCATCACAAACCTGTTTGCGACCAGCACTGATCACGACACGACCGCCCAAAGTGGACGATTTGGCGGAATCCACGCTCAAAGTGTCGATTTCCTCGAGGGTCATCACCTGCTTGACCAGGGACATGTTGGACTCGCCTAGCACTTGGGTCAGCTCCTTGGAGACAGTGTCACGATTCTTTTCCAAGAATCCGTTCACGTCATATTCGACCGTGTCCGAGAAATGTTTGATGAAGAAGCCTGAAAATAATATAAATATATTGCTTTAGGTAAATGCCCAATAAAATATCGAAGATTCACTTACTTGTGGTGCCAAAGCGTGGCTTCTCAAAGTGCGGAAATTTACTGCATTTCCCGATGAGCTTGCCAGCCCAGCTTTCGTCCGAACCCTTGGGCATCTTAAGATTCACACAATTAAGAAAAGTTATTGATACCCAGTCCACCCAATCTTACTCTACACTCCTCGTCGAGAAGGTCCAGCACTCCCAGTCGAGATTCAATGAGATCAATGCACGGCTGATTGTCGTAGAAGTCAATCATCGTCCAGGTGATGCCCTCCTTGAGATACTCCTCCTGCTCCAGCTTGAAGACATGCTGGTTGAACTGCTGCTGCAGTTTCTCGTTGGCATAGTTTATGCAAAACTGTTCGAACGAGTTCACCTCGAACGTTTCGAAGCCGTAGATATCGAGGACGCCAATGAAGCTGCACTGCTTGCTACCGTTGTTGAGGCTCTTGTTCAGCACACCGACGATGTACTGGAAAAGTTTCGCATAGATGTGCTTGGCCAGGGCGTCTCGCGCCGCCTGCGCCGCCTCAATGCTATTCGGTATCAGCACATATTCATTGACCGACTCTATCTTACGCATCAAAAGCCACCGTCGCAGATCCTCGGCGCTCACCCGCAGCAGATCGCCGGTGATCTGCAGGTGGATGTCGTTATGCTAGAGTGTGGATAGATTTTCATTAACATATCATATAAAAGAAACGACAAACAATGTGGTAAGGGTATAGCTTACGAATATATCGCAGGAATCGGTGTCTTCTTCCTCGCTGCCCTCGTTGAACTTCTTGGACACTTGGATATTGCCCAAGTGGAGTATGCCTGCCAGGATCTTCACGATGTCCGCGATCTGCTGAATGGAGAAGCCCAAAACGGTCATGGCCTGCACGGTTTCGTTGAACTGGTCTGCATCCGAGACTCGTTCTATTTCCGGAGCTCCGCCCATGTTTAGGAACTGGAACTTGTCCTGGTGATCTGTTATGAAAGAAACGCGTCTTTTAATTTTCTGGGAATGAAACTAGAGACAAGAAACTAGGACTTACCCAGCACCAATTCCGGATACTTGGATCGCGCAGCGCACAGCTGGTAGAATATGTGATAGTTGCGCTCCCCCTGAGCCTGGTAAACTACCCGGGACTTCTCCAGTAGGTAGGTGTGCATGGTGGCCCCCTGCAGGTACATCACGCCCATCTGGTTGCGGAACAGCAGCTTGGTGAACTTGCCGAAGCGGGAGCTGTTGTCATTCCGGGTCGTCTTGGCGTTGCCAAAGGCCTCCATGATCGGCGAAGATGCCAGCACCTTACGCTCGACCTGGGTCTCCGACTCGGAACCTCCGACGGCGGCGAAGTATCTCATAGCGTATTTGGCAGACACCGTCTTGCCCGCACCCGACTCCCCGCTGACGATGATGCTAAGGTTGCAGTTCTCGCGCTCCAGCTTCGTGTACGCCTCCTCCGCCAGGGCAAAGATGTGCGGCTCCAGGTCGCCCATGGCATGACCCCGGTAGGCCCGGATGATGCTCGGCCCGTAGAGCGGCATCTCCGCGTACGGATTGATGGCCACCAGGATGATGCCGCAGTAGGTGTAGATAATCTGGCGCTCGCAGAAGCGGACACGCAGATTGTGCAACACCCCCGGCTCATGCAGGTAGGACAGAGTGGTGAGGTCGTTCTGTCCCACCAGAATGGCCGGATTGCGCAGGGGGGGCAGGTCGCTGCCATCGGCCTTTAGCTTGACCTCCTTGAGGCTCCCGGACTCGGTGCAGATCTTCAGGAAGCCGGCGCCCTTGCGGTAGCTCTCCTCCAAGGTGGCACTCTCCCACACCTGCTCCGCATGGGGCACCCAGATCTTGGCGCCCTGCGAAAGAAATATACACGATGAGTAGGAGTCATGACCTGCACTTAACCCGAACCCCAATCCCAATCCCAGTCCCAATCCCAGCCAGAAACGTCACAGAGTGGGGTGTCTTATCAACGAAGCTTATCGCACAACCTGTTCCCGTGTCGATAAGACAGCTCCGTGATTCATAGCCAAACATTTTCGGGGGGGCTGCGATGCAGTCATCAATGGCTAATCACCTGCCATGGGAACAAATCAGGGCCAAGACCTGGAGAATGGCCCACACAAACACACGCGCACGCTGAAAATCACGTTATGGGTGCAATTTTATATTGGCACCATTTGCAGACGACACCGACACCGCCGCAATCTGCCACGATGCACTTGTGGGGCATCAATATATACTGTGTAATACCTGCGCATATAGCATCTCCTCGCTCGACATGGTTCCACTTGCTCCTCCTCCTGCTCCTCTCGTTCTGCCCTCTCCGTCCTCTTCTCTCCTTCTTCCTACTCCGCGCGGGTGTGAGTTGGGCTCATAAATCCCGTTAGCTTTATTCCCTTTCTGTTTTAGTCGCTCTTTTTTTCGAGGCCCTGGCAGCCGATTTTAAAAGACCATTTTCGTCGACTCCCTGTCTGGTTAACTAAAAATTTGCAATCCAAATGCGCTTAAATTTGTTTATGAAAATTTACGAAACATTGATAATTTCAGGATCGGATCACAAATCAAAAATGTGAGAAAAACAAACAAACTTCCGTCTCTGTCACCGACCGACTGACTGATGTTTTGTTGTTGCCAAAAGGGCAGGGTTGCCGAAGGGCCCGCAGTTTGGGCCAGGTTTAAAGCTTTGCTTAATTTGCATTGCCGGGGGTAGTAAGACATAAACTGTCTTGCTAAAATGCGTATTTAATGCTGGGCAAACGTTATTTTCGTGTGTAAAACCCCCGAGAAACCCCTAAACATTTGGCGCGCAAGGCCCAGCAACGGGTTTTGCAACACTGCTACACTCACCCATCGCTGTTTTCCAGCACTGCAATAATTTTTTTCCCGCCAATTTCTACTTGGGCTGCTGCAAGACCGCATCGTCTGAATTTTGGTCACAACAGCTCGAGTTTTCGTGCAGGACAGATTAAATAAATATACAGCTCAAAGGAAATGTCAAGTCCCGCTCGTTCGCCCAGTGTGGGAGCTGCCACGCCCAAGCAGGGAGCTCGCACGCCCACCAGAGGTGAGTATTGTGTTGGCTTGCCAAAAAGTGTGTTCTGCTTTGCACAGCAAGCGTCTCTTCGCCCGCAGGCATTGCTACGCAGGATGTGGAAACGCCGATGCGCATGGGTCCCGGCAGGGCCGGTGTCCGACCCTCGGACAACATCAGTTTGCCGCCCACGTCGCCGGGGAACATCAGCTTGCCGGCCACCAGTCCGGCCCGAGGATTGGGGGCCAACATGAGCGAGATCGATCTCAGCTCGCCGCTCAACTACGGCACGCCCAGCTCAATGGGCTCCATTCGCACGCCGCGCTCCGGAATACGGGGTACTCCATTGCGGGCACGTCCAGACATCCGGACGGACAAGCGCATTCGCCAGGTGGCCATTGGCGGCGGCTCGGGGGTAAGTTCAAGCATGCAGGGCATTATTAGAGTATAAACTCACTGGCGCTCCCTTTGCAGCTGGAACCCATTCCCGAGAAGGGCTCTGAGACCACCGATCCCGTCTCCGAATCCTCACAGGCACCCCAGCTTGTCGTCTGGGGAACCAATGTGGTTGTCAGCCAGTGCAAGTCCAAGTTCAAGTCCTTCATAATGCGGTTCATCGACCCAGGTGCCGAGCAGGACGAGATCTCCGAGAATATCGATGTAAACCAGCCGCTGTATCTGCAAAAGCTGGAGGAGATTCACACATTGGAGGAGCCCTACCTGAATCTCAACTGTGCCCATCTCAAGACCTTCGATGGGGACTTGTACCGCCAGTTGATCTGCTATCCGCAGGAGGTTATTCCCGGTTTCGACATGGCCATCAACGAGATGTTCTTTGAGCGATATCCGGCCGCTCTGCTTGAGCATCAGATCCAGGTGCGCCCCTTCAACGCGGACAAGACGCGCAACATGCGCTCCTTGAATCCCGAGGACATGGACCAGCTGATCAGCATCAGCGGCATGGTCATCCGCTCGTCGAACGTCATTCCCGAGATGCGCGAGGCCTTCTTTAGCTGCAACATATGCTCCTTCAGCACCACTGTCGAGGTGGACCGCGGTCGCATCAACCAGCCCACACTGTGCACCAACTGCAACACGAACCACTGCTTCCGTTTGATCCACAACCGATCGGAGTTCACGGACAAGCAGCTCGTCAAGCTTCAGGAGTCACCGGATGACATGGCAGCCGGTCAGACTCCGCACAATGTGCTGCTGTATGCCCACAACGATCTGGTGGACAAAGTTCAGCCAGGTGACCGGGTGACTGTCACTGGCATCTACCGGGCCACGCCTCTCAAGACCGGTGGCATCAGTTCTTCGGTGAAGAGCGTGTACAAGACCCACGTGGATGTGGTTCACTTCCGCAAGGTGGACAACAAGCGACTCTACGAAGAGGAGGAGGGGTAAGCTTTGGATGGCCTTAGCTCTAGAAGCATTTCCTCATACTGAATACATTTTAGCAAGGATCACATTTTCCCGCCGGAGCGCGTTGAACTGCTGCAGTTGCTGGCCAAGAAGCCGGACATTTACGACCGCCTGGCCAGGGCCATTGCGCCATCCATTTATGAGAACGACGACATCAAGAAGGGCATATTGCTGCAGCTCTTTGGCGGCACTAAGAAGAAGCATGCCACACTCGGTCGTCAGAACTTCAGATCGGAAATTCACCTCCTGTTGTGCGGTGATCCGGGCACATCCAAGTCCCAGATGCTGCAGTACGTCTACAATCTTGTGCCAAGGTCGCAGTACACCTCCGGTCGCGGTTCTTCGGCTGTAGGTTTGACTGCCTATGTGACAAAGGATCCGGAGACACGCCAGCTGGTCCTGCAAACGTAGGTGTAAAGTTTTCAGATTTTAAATTAAAATTAAAATCATGTTTTCTTTAATTTTAGCGGTGCGCTGGTTTTGGCCGACAATGGTGTCTGCTGCATCGACGAGTTCGACAAGATGAACGACTCGACCCGCAGCGTGCTTCACGAGGTGATGGAGCAGCAGACGCTTAGTATTGCCAAGGCTGGAATCATCTGTCAGCTTAACGCAAGGACCTCCATCCTGGCAGCGGCCAATCCAGCTGAGTCGCAGTGGAACAAGCGCAAGAACATCATTGATAATGTACAGCTGCCGCACACATTGCTCTCCCGCTTTGATTTGATTTTCCTTGTCCTGGATCCCCAGGATGAGATCTTCGACAAGCGCCTGGCCAGCCATTTGGTGTCACTGTACTACGTAACCCGCCACGAGGAGGAGGATACGATGTTTGTAAGTGGCATTGATATGGTTTTTTTCTTGTACTAATATTTTTGATGTTTTTTAAGGACATGAGCGTCCTGCGTGACTACATCGCCTATGCCCGCGAGCATCTATCGCCCACTCTGTCGGATGAGGCGCAGCAGCGACTAATTCAGGCCTACGTCGACATGCGGAAGGTCGGCGCCGGTCGTGGCCAAATCTCTGCCTACCCACGCCAGCTGGAGAGTCTCATCCGGCTGTCGGAGGCACACGCCAAGGTTCGGCTGAGCAACGAGGTGGAATTGCTGGACGTGGAGGAGGCTTGGCGACTCCATCGCGAGGCTCTTAAGCAGTCGGCCACCGATCCCCTGTCCGGCAAGATCGATGTGGGCATCCTTACCACCGGCTTATCCACTGCTGCTCGCAAAAAGCGCGCTGACCTGGTGGCGGCCATTAAGGAGAACCTGAAGAAGAAGGGCAAGGTTCTCACAGTTCCATATCAGAAACTGTTCAATGATATCAAGGAGGGTTCCCAAATTGTTAGTACCTCTGTCTACTTCTTTATCAAATATAATTTAAATTATTATTTACTTTAGATGATCACACGTGAGCAATTCGAGGATGCTCTGAAGGAGGTTCAAGATGAAGGCGCCATTGTTGTCATGGGAAAAAACACCATTCGTATTTGTTAAATTTATAATATTTATCTCATTCGGAAACATTAACTCATTCATTCCTATTTTTAAGCGCATCTACAAAAATGTTTTTCAATAAAAAAGAGTCCAGTTAAGTTTTCTTGTGTTCGTTGTACTTATGATAATAAAATCCTTTATAATACTATGCGTAAACATAAAAGAAATTCATTTAGGGTGTGGCTTAATCAGTCGGGCATTCTTAAAATCTATAGGAATAAAATATAAAATTATAAAATAAATGTTTATTTACTTTAAAATTGTTGAATTGTCATTAATGATTTACATTTTCAGAAGCATATACATTTGGATAGCTAATTTAAGCTATTAAAAGTATTTTAAAATTTTGGTTGGAAAATATCCATACTCTTTAATTTTCTAAATTTAAAACAAAAGTATAGAACGTATTATTTGCCAGCTTCGTAGAAGTACATTCAATTTTGTGCGTGTAATAAATCCTAGATGGCTTATATTTTTATGCTTTAAGTGAGCTTTATATATGTAAATAATTAAAATAAATTAAATACATTTGTGTTCAACAAATAACCAGAATTGAACCCCTTAACATTGCGACAATACGGGGAATACCCTAACCGTGGGGAATACCCCAGATGTGCCATTTTTTAGTGCATTTGCGACAGCGACTTGCAGATATTTTGGCGCTCTGGCCGCTGCCACATTGTGTGTGTACGGAAAGGAAAATGATGGAGTTCGGGAAATCGTCGGAGCACTCCCAGCACAGCGTCTCCGAGGCGTCGGCGGACTCCGGCAGCCTGAGCCTGGCGAACAGCGACCTGGCCGTGACGCCCACCAAACGGGAGCGCCGCAAGTCCCCGGCCACCAGTTCGGACAACACCAGCACCAGCGTCCAGCCGCCCATGTCGCCGAGCTCCTCGGTGGCCGACACCACCTTTGAGCCCACCATCGACATGATGGTCAACGACTTTGACGACGAGGCCACGCTGAACGAGGAGGAGGCCCTGGCGGATATGGAGGCGCACAGTGCCGAGGACGAGATAGCCACTCTGCGCGAGGAGAGCGAGATGCCTATCGAGGAGCTTCTGGCCAAATATGGCGGCTCGGCTGCTTCGCCGGCAGTCAGCAGCTCCAATCGCTCCGGCAGCAGTTCCCGACGGGCTCGTCGGGCCACCAAGCGCCAGTACCAGGAGCTGGACACGGAGATGGCTCACACATCCACCTCCACCTCGAGCAGCGCCTCGCAATTGGAAAAACACGACAGCTTGGAGCAGGAGCAGGAACCGAAGGAGTTGCCGGACAAGTTGACATCTCCCCTAGAAACAGGGGAAGCGTCTTCCATGGACACAGAGGAGGCACCTCCGTGTGAAGGCTCCAAGAAGCAGCATCGCTCCCACTTGCTGGACCTGTACCCAGATGAATCCTTCGCCGATTTGGCGCCCACCGGCGGCGAGGAAACCGAAAGATGTACGTTTTAAGCTAATCGGCGAGAGAAACTAATTAACACTTATATTATGTAACCCTTTTATAGTCACTCCACTGCAAACACTGTTCGATGAAGTGGAGGCTGAAGAGGAGGAGGAAAGCGAATCCGAGATGGACGATGCCCGGAAGATCATCATGGTGGGCCACGACTATCAGGCTGAGATTCCCGAAGGACTCTCGCAATATGGCGACATATTGCCCTACGAGAACGAGGATCAGTTGATCTGGGAGCCCAGCCAAGTCAGCGAGCGCGAGGTGGAGGAATATCTGGCCAAGATCCAGGAAACACGGTCAATAGTTCCACCAGAAGGTAGTGCAGAGGCAGCGGCCGGTGAAGAAGCTGTAGGTACAGGTGCCAATGCTGAAGCACCGGCTCCTGCTCCTGCTCCCACTCCGGCCACGCCGCCAAAGGCCCTGTCAGCTTCCAGTGCCGCCGGCGATCAGGAGCTGGTGGTAAAGGACAACGAACAGGCGCTCCATCTGCTCGTCCAGTGCGGCTACGATTTTAAGGAGGCTCTGCGCCGCAAGCGCATGAACGTCCTGCCCCTCACCGACACCATGAGCAGCTGGTCCGAGGACGAGTGCCTGAAGTTCGAGGAGGGCATCCAGCGATTCGGCAAGGACTTCTATCAGATACGCCAGAACCAGGTAAAGGACCGTCTCTCGCCAGCCGATCGCCCCTAGCGTGTAATCTGTGGGCTCGTTGGGCTCTTTCAGGTGCGCACCAGAACCATGCGCGAGCTGGTCCAGTTCTACTACCTGTGGAAGAAGAGCGAGCGCAGGGATCAGAGCTTTGCTTTAAATGACACCATCGATCACATGGACGTCTTCATCAACGAGGCTGGCGCTGGTAATGGTAGTGGTAATGGGAATGGAAACGGTGCAGGGACGGGCAGCGGAACCGCCAACAGCAATGGTAGCTGCTCCCCGCACAGCAGCAATGGTCACAGCAACGGAGACATGTCCGCCCTGGAGAAAGATTGTGTCGCCAGTCCGCGAAAATCCGGCTCGAAGAGCTATTCCATTATGACTGGCAGCCAGGCGGCAGCAAGTGCGCCCGGGGGAAGTCGCAAGAGGGGCACATCCGCTTCGATGCCCCTGGAAGAGGAGGATAACAACGTCGAGGAGGAACCCAATCTGGCCACTGTGTAAACGACGAGACCTCTATCACCAATATCATCACCGAGCGCAGGCGCTTTCTATTCGGTTCGGCCAGGCGAAGTATTAGCAGGGCGCTTCATTACCATTACCACTCACTATAAATATGCATACTGTTCGTGTAGTATATACCATATGTCTAAACATATATATTCCAGATTCTTAAATCGACATCTCTCATACCCCGTAAAGAATTTCTCTATTGTTAAGTGTAAGATTCGTCTATTTGTTACATGTGCGTGTGGATTCCGGAGCCAAGTACTTATCGCTTATATATACAATATATTTTCGCTCAATCCTTGAGTTTCGTTGAATGTCAATAAATGTAATATGTATATCTGTGAAGTGAACTTTTGATCGTGTTTTTCAACTACGAACGGTTTTAAATATTTCCCAGATATGATATAATAGATCAATTTAAGGAATTTGGTGAAAAACATATAAAAAATGGATTTGTTATTGCAGGTGTCCTTTACCGTCCTTTTAACCTTAAATCCGTTTTGAAACTTACATAAATAAGTGTTAATACCACATATTAATGCAGATTCAAGGATTTTACTATATATATTTTTTACCAACGATAATTTCCATGTACAACGCCCGTATTCCTTATAAGTTAACCGGATTGAAAACAAAGAACCGGTCCCCGTACGTCAGTTTGTATCTATGTATGTATGTCCCTATGTCTGTATCTTTTTCCCTAGTTTTCTTCGCAAGACGTTCTTGAAAATGGCCAATTACGGTGTTGGATTCCCACTTATTGGCCGGCTGTCCGTCCCACGTGTGTGTGTCTGTGTGTCTATGTTCGCATGTATCTGTGTGTGTAAGAATGCGAATACGAATTGCGGCGAGGATCAAATGTCAAGCTGAAACCCAACCGCAAAGCTACAGATCCGATAAATAACCCCGGTCGCCAATTGTCGTGTCTGCTTCACTTGCATTTTCTCAGTCTCAAGAAGAGGAGACTTAACCCGAAACGTGCAAAGTATATATACAGATACATACAGACAACGGATACAGTCTTCGGTTCCAGGCTCACGATCGTTCCAGCTGGAGCTTTTGTTCCCACACACCCTCGTAAACAAATATGTATGTGTGTAAGTCGTGGCTCCACTGGCGTGGCGTGAATTTTGTACGTTCACTCCAGCTCCATTTCCATTCCCAAGCAGCCCAGCCAGCCGACCGTAGTAAAATCCAGTTTTGATAAAAATAAACAAAGTACGCTACACCGCGCTCTATACGCTACACTATGAATTTCCAGCCTTAGCGGCCGGGTCGGCTGGAAAAAGGATCTCTTTTGGGGCAGCCAGTTCATACCGATCTTTGGAATGATTGTTCCCCATGACTCAACGACATGTCCGCTCAAGTCGCTGGACCCAGATTTGCCATTGCCATAACCTCTCTTTCTGGTGCAGATGCAGAGCATATTGGATTCGTTACGGCGGGCCCACAGCGACGGTGAAGTTAACAACCGTAAAAAGCGCAAATACGACACACAGCGAGTTGCGGCCAGCGGAAGCTTTACATCCGGATAATATTGCCAGGCAGTTTCAGTTGTTGTTCTGCTGCCTCGCCTGCTTCTGCGTCTGCTTCTTCTTCTGCTTCTCCTGCTGCTTCTTCATCGTCTTCGGTTCGGTTCGGTGGCAAAGGCAAAGGCAAAGCCTGTTGCTCAAGCCAAGCCTCTCTCCTTCCACCTCGTCCCGTCTCCTCCGCTTCTGCCAGCCGCCTCCGTCCGCTCTTTCCACGATTCTCTCTCGGCACCGCCAAAAGGCACGTAAACTGGTTGTTGCTGTGCTGTGCTGGTTGGGCCGTACACTTCGTGGTGCCCGTATTTCGTATTTTTCGTAATTTCAGTGCTGCCTGAGCGCTTGAGCTGCGCGAGTCGCTTGCCGGGGAAAATCGGAATCGGATTCGGAATTAGAATTGGAACTGGAACGGGCATTGGAATTCAGCTATCGGAAATTGGCCACTCGGATCTGGACATGGAGCTGGCCTACAATGCGTCATCGTCGGCGGCCTCCGTTGCCTCTGCTTCTGCCTCCGCCTCCGCCTCCTTCGCATTCACCAACACCGCCAAGCTGCCCATAGAGACGGTGAAGCGTCTGATTGCCGCCGTCTCGCGTCGTCCAATGCTGTGGCTGCGGAACAATGCCAATGGCCAGAAGCGCAGCGACATCACGCCCGTCTGGTTCGAGGTGGGTCAGGATGTCAATCTGCCAGGTAACTATATATCTCCCTTTCTAACTGTGCCCCTCTTAAAACATCACATCTACAGCCGACATCTGCCGCATCAAGTGGGGCCACCTGAGGGACAACTTTCGCAAGGTGTACATCCGCAATAACCTGTCCAATGAGACGCCCTCGTCGTGGCGCTTCTACAACGACATGCGGTTCATGGAGCCGGCCGTTCATGAGAATATCATGCGGCAGACGCGGAGCAGCAGCAAGAAGCACCCGCCCGGACACTGGTCGGAGAATAATAATGTGCTGGGGCCGGACAAGTATGACTCAATGCCCATTGTGGCCACGGAGCCGATTTGCGAGCTCAGCCACAGCTACGACTCGGAGCTGCATCAGCCCAGCTTCTCGGACATCAGTTCGTTCTTCGAGGATCGAGAGTGCCAGCCGCCGGACAGCAAGAGGTTCAAGCTGGAGCCGCATCAGCGGGATGACGGAGAGGAGGAGGAGGAGGATGACGACGACTTTGACGAGGATGCTGCCTCGGAGAACCTGGAGGAGGAGCGTGGCAGTCGGGCGGAGGCTGCCAGTTCCGGGGTATTCACCATAGAGGTGCTGGACGACGACGAGGAACTGGAGCAGGCTGTAACCAAGGCCAAGGCCAACAACACCAGCCACACCAGCCACAGCTCCAGCTTGAAGAGCGAGCCGGAGGCCAAGGTGTTCTCCCACTCGCAGTCCCCCTCCTCCGATCTGCCCTTCAAGTACATCAGCACGGATGCGGCCACCAATACGGATCCCACGGGTGGCGATCTCCAGGACGAGGCGGATCGCATGTTCCTGCTCAGCCTGATGCCCTTCTTGCAGAGATTGGACAACCGTCGGCGGCTGCGCGTGCGCCAGAAGCTGCAGAACGTGCTCATCGAGGAGCTGGAGTTCGGCTGACGATGCGGATCTCCATTTCCGGCGGGGGAATGCGGGGAGGTGTACTTTATAAGCCTAGCTTACAGTATTATAAGAACGCGACTGACTAACTCTGTGGATCTGCCTACATACGTAGCATGTAATCAGTATTCCGGCCTGCCTTCCTTCAAGCAAACACACTTCCATACATACCATACATACATTACATTACCATTACACTTACAATACATTCATACTTGTACGTTTTAAATAGACGATCACGCCAGCATGATTACTTGTTTCTTCCTCAGGATAACCACTTAGTTTTACCTGTATCTGGGTTCCGGCGCACCTGCGCCTTTTACCTGCGCGGTGCGCAGTGCGCAGTGCGCAGTGTGCAGTGCGCAGTGTGCAGTGTGCGCCCCCGCCCGCAGTTTCGAGATCCCAATTATGCACGGCCACGGCTGTTGCAATCGCATTTTCCAAGCCACGGGCGGCATGTAATTTCTGTCAGTGCAAAACAAGTTCCTTAAGGGTGGTGTATGCGGCAACAACAACAACAACAGCCGCATCAAGCCAGTCCCCATTACAAAAAACAACAACAAAGCGATTCCATCCGCATTTTCGCGCCACATGCGCCGTTAATATAACGCACTCTCTCGCTCTGCTCTCTTCCGCTCACGATTCTCCCGGTCGCTCCCGATGGACGAGCTTGGCCGGCTTATGCGACATTGGAATACCCTAGTGGGTATTATTAGGGTTTTTTTTTTAATTTACTTCGTAGTATTTATTTCCCAAAACAAAAAAGCTTCACTTTTTTAGGGGACCACACTAAACTTTACATAAAAAGTTGACAAATTTCTTAGATTTATCTTATGATAGGGTCTTCCCACAGAGCTCCATCCACCGTCTACCATATGGTCCGTAAGGTTTTGCCGTTCCGAAAATTTTCCAGTTAGTCCGCCATCCAATTTTGACGGACTTTGACGGGCTCTTTTATGCGATAGTTAGGCGATGTTTTTTCGGTGCAACTCTGAATTCTTCCTCTTGACTGTGAAAAATGGAACGTTGACTACGAGAACAAATCAATCAAAACAAATATTAATTAAAAGTGTACTATGTACTCCAATAAAGCTCCAAAGTTGCTATAAATTACCAAAACAGCACAAATTTGGTTTTGTTTACAAAATTTTACACATTAATATTGGCTAGACAGAGGCGTAGTAAGAGCGGAGTGTGGGGTACGGGAGGTTAGGCTCTCCTCCAGTCAGTAATATGTATGCATACTCGTTATAGAATGTGTTATAAAAGCTCAGATATGTTTTAAACTATTATCTCATCCTATTTATTATATTATTTTACAATAGGTTTAGGGAAACGCAATTTTACGCCAGTTTTGCCGAGATAAAATCCCCCTTCGTCAATGTTGAGTTGAGCAACTGCTCTTAAGTCAGCTGTTATCGGATGGTAGATGGTGGATGGAGTTCTGTGGGAACACGAGTTTCACATTCGTCAAAAATCCCAACCGTTTCACACGGATGGACTGTATGGGAAGAGGCTATGAGTTGTCTTCCATTTTCAGAAATTGTATTCCTCTAAGAACAGTAGTTAATTAATAATTAAAAACTTTTGCTGAAAAGCATGCTACACTTTAGTACGAAAGAGATTGAGCTAAATTAACTAAAAACTTTGCGAAATAAATGAGTCTTGTATAATAACAGGTTTAATTTATTTATCCAATACAGGCCCAAGTAAGATTACTCGATTATTTCCTGAGGCACGTTTTCTATTTAATGAGACGTATCAAAATAAGTCCAATTGTGATTAGCAAGCAATTCCCAATTAGTCATACTTTCCAGTTGAGTCACGCCACGAGCTGCAACGTTTTTTTGAATATGGTTCTTCTTTTAATTTCAATTAAGATAATCATAATATTAAACTTGTAGTGAAAATAACCTATAAATACAAAGAGTGAACGAGAAAGTGCAACACAAGTATTGAATATAACGGTCATTAAAATTAGTGTGGCCAGAGCTCAAACCCTTCAAAAAAGAAGCCTCCCAGTCGGCTATGCCCGATACCCTCAGCGAGCAGGGGCGCAAGCAACAAAAACAACATCGAAGGGCAGCGTCGGAAAAGAAAAGAGCAGAGGCAGCGGCTGAGGCGAGCGCATGAACGTGAGTTTTGCAGTTCGTTGAATGCGTGCGTGAAGGTTGGAGTGAAGATTTCGAGTCCTAGTCCCGCCGCAGTAAGTGGGTCAGAATTGGAGCTGTTCGATTAGGCCAAACAAAAAACAGGCGCAACCGAGAAGTGCAGCTGGAACACGCCGCCAATGTAATTTGAAGAAGAAGCAGCCGCACAATAAGAACCAATTGTTCATGGCATTTTTTCATTTCTCGTCCGCTTGCAGGAGGAAAAGTGCACGAGGGTGGTACCGAGAGTAAAAGAGCTTCGCCCGAAAACGCCTGGAAAATGTAAACAATCTGTAAACACAACGACGACAAGCGATTTCCAAAGATTTTGCTTAGCTTTTTATATCGACCAAACACTCACATGATAAACGAATAAGAACGGGCGATTAAAGCAAACTGAAGCGGTGTGACGACTATGGGATACCCTAAAACCGCGAAGAGTGCCTGAATTTGACAAGTGAGTGTGAAATAAGCTGCCAAACTAGATAAACTTGACGTAAGGAGGGCCATAATTGGGTAATTCAATAAGCTAGAAGGTCGAAATGCAAGACGTTTTCCTCGAAATTGAGCTGCTTTTCGGAGAACCCATACACCCCTGCTACCCTGCTCCGAAACGGACGCCATTATCCTATTAGCCGTTATGCCCGATCAGACGATTCGATTGTTTGAGGTTAGTAACAGTACATTTAACCAAACTTCTGCGACGACCCTCTGCATTAAATGCAGTTCTTTGCGGCATAAGTGAAAATAAATAGAAGATAAAAATGTGCATGTGAGCCTCCCGTGCACGAGTGTGCGTGTGTGCGCCCCTGCAAAGGAGAGATAGAGAGCGAAAGCAAGAAGAGAGAGCAAACTTTTTTGGAGCGCTCCATGCGCGCGCGCACATCAAAATCAAAAAACTAACTGTGAGATACATTTGGGTTTATTTTTTTTATATTTTGTTTAGGCTACATATATGTGGATGTTGGTTTCATGATGATGATGAGCGGCGCGGCAAAAGCAACAGAGAGAGACGGAGAGAGCGAGCGAGCGATTTCGATTTGAGTGTTATGTTGTGTTTTCAGTTTCGGTTTCGGATGTATCTTCTTCAGTCGGAATAAGGAATACACGAATGTCGGAGCGAACGGATTACGCATTAGAACTCTCTGGAAAAAGAATCTCGCCTCGCGAAAATCCGCTGAAAAGGCAAAGCCAAGCCAAATCACAATCAAAACCGAATCCGAATCGAATCAAAAAACGAATCAATTAGCTTAAAAACGGTACAAATCGGGCACGAAAACAACAACAAAGCGAAGCGGCTTGCATGCGGCTGCTAAAAAAGGTGTGTACGCGAAGGAGATGCGAATAGAGAGCGAAAGAGAGGGGGCGAGGCAGTGCAACTATCAACACAAAATGATAAATAGACTTTAATTGTCAATTGCAGTCCAATGCAAATATTGATTTTCTCGACTCCCTGGTCCCAAGATTCCCCAAAAGATTCCTCTCGGCGTTTTTTCCATTTTTGGAAAATATACATACACAAATATATGGACGTTTTGCGGCGCAGAAACCACCTACATACGAACATGTAGAGAAACTTGTGTAAATACAACCCTCGTCCTCATCCCCCAACGTTTTTGCGTCGTATCCTTGCTGCACGTACACAAATGTACCGATGTGTATGTGCCTGTGTGTTTGTTAAAGGACTTTAACTTCTTGGTCGTGTTTTTTTCCACGTCCTGCGACTCGGAGACACAGACCCGTTTCAATGGAAAACGTTCAAGGGTGACAAGGGTAGTTTCGCCGCTGCCTCCTCCCCTTCCTCCTCCTCCTGTTCGTCCTTTTCCTGCTCTTGTTCTTCTTATCCTTGTTTTTGTTGCCGCTGTCTACACGGCTCAAAAAATATCCTAGAGTTGCATTCCTTTCCTAGGGCGTTGCATTGTTTAGCTGGAAAAGGGGATCAAAGCAGAGTTGTGTATTGATTTCGTCAGGATTCTTTCGATGAAAACTTCAGCAACTCAACCCTGTGACAACCCCTTTGGTTACGGATTCTTAACCCCCATTCATATTTTGCTATCCTTTTTTGGGTTGTCGATAGGATTCAAAATCTTGTTTATATGAAACAGGGATCAAATTTGATTTTTCCTCTTCTTACCCTTTAAATTGGATTTTTCTTTTCAGTATGCTAATTATTTATTATTTACATATTTTAAAATTTACATACCTCTTTCATCATGATTTTATGGTCTATCATACAAGTTTTTCTTTTAGTTCGCCCCTTTTCCGGGAATCTCTTAAGACAACAATTTTTAGAATTGCAACCCCATCCGAAGAATTTATAACCCATTTCCCTAAAAAAGAATTTCATGAAGATGGATGGCTTAGAAAAATAAATATTGGATCGAAATCCTCTTTAACTGTCTTATCTCAATTCCACCAAGAGACTATAACATAGTTGAATTTTAAGGAGTTATTTTAAGTAATATTACGATCCACACCAAAATTTTTTTAGGAAAGTTATATTGGTTTATAAGGCATCTTAATACTCAAAATGCCTAAAACAGAATTGCACCAGATATAGAAACCCAAATAGAGTTAATAGATTGACTTTATCCTTTTACCTCAGCCGAAAACAACAGGAGTCCAACCCCCAACCCATCAAAAGGAACAAACCCTTTTCCACCTTAACCCCAACGTGAAAACTGGATTTGCTTGGGCCCACCCTTGAAGATAGGCTATAAATTAACTCGAATCACCCGAAATTAGAATGAAGGAAAACACGTTCTTGTCGTCAAGTTTTCCTCGGAGTGTAGAAGAAGCCGCTCCGAAATCCTGATTTGGCGAGGGGATGAAAGTCGGTCGTTTGATTGGGCGTACGTTGCTCGTCTTGAAGATGGCAACCAGTTCCGTCTGTTGTTTCATGACGTTTTTGCTTTGGGTTTTCCACCGCCCCCCACCGCCTCCGGCTCCCCGCCGGAAAAGTCGCTTGCGCAGTGCAGGCGAAGCGAAGCGAAGTGGTGGGTGGAAAAACAGGAAAATGTTATAACTACGCGATAAGGCAGAGTTCAGAGGTGGGGCTCTGCGAGGGTGGGTTCTAATCCCGGTCCGGTTTGTTTTTCCCCGGTTTTCGGGGGGTAATTTCCCGAATCTAGTATCTGGGTTACCGAAAGTACGTATCTACGCGGTACAGCCAGTTCGCCGAATTGCGCGCGAAAAACTCGCCATTTTGGCTCATAAATTGGGAAATGCGTGGCTAATGCCGAAATTCCGGGATTCCAAATAACTTGACAATGGCTTGAATGCAGCCGAGTATCTTGCAGATACAAAGAAACACGCACAAATCTGACCTGCTGCTGCTCGCGCCGCACAGCTGCCTTTCTCGGGTTGCATTGCGTTTCTCGGATTCGGGACGGGCCTGCTTAAAGGATCTTAGGGGTCGGGGATCCGGGATCGTCGGGGAATTTTCCCGCTACCTAAGATGCCTAGATGCAGCTGCAATTGCCTGCCTAGGACTACTTAACGAAGCACCTTTTCTCTGGCCAATTTAGTTAGCTGCTACCCTTCGGCAACTGACGACGTCCCGCGCGCGTTCCAAACGCAAGTTCAAAATAAAATAAACACTCTTCACTAGGACTTTTCGTGTCTTACAAGTTTCTTAAAACGTTTCTCCGGAATTTTTCGCTAATTTTTTGTAGCGGAAAAGCGCCACTCCATCGACTGCCGCCTAGTGCTATAGAAACGTGATCTCACCACTCTTATGATGGAACTCTTGTCAAACAATTCGGTTCCGCAACAAATGGCCAGCAGCAATGCGCCGAGCGCCAACGGCGTGGCCAACTCCTCCTCAATGGCCAACGGAAGTGGCGGCGGTAGTGTGAGCAGCAATGCCAGCAACTCCTCCGAGCGGCTGCTCGCTGGCATCCTCGAGAGCTTTCCCGCCTGGGATCTCAACGTGGGACTGCTGCCCAATGTGGGTCAGAGGTGAGTTAGATAAAAATAGCATTAAAGCCCTCTTCAGCCAGACTGAAACCCCTCTTTTACTCCCACAGCTCACCACCTCGAACGGACTTCTTCATCAACAACTTCTTGGGCGGCCTGGATTCGCATGTCGACTTTAGCATCGGACCCATTGGCACCGGTGCACGCAGCAATCCTAAGATGTCGCCAGAGTCCTCAAACAATTCGAGCATCAGCTGCGGCTGGTGCGAGGTGAGCGCCTCAATACGCTGCCTGGAGTGCAACGAGTTCATGTGCAACGACTGCCTGAGGGAGCATCGCAACAGTCCGCTGTCCTCTAACCATTCGATCGTCTCCCTGCCAACGCCCATTGGAGCCTCGCCCACGGGTGGCAGCTCCGTAAATGCACACACTCCGCCCAGCGGCAACTTCATCTGCGACATACACAACGAGATGCTTCGCTATGTGTGCGACTACTGCCGCAAACTGGTGTGCCAGTGCTGCACCCTGCACGAGCACAAGGAGCACAGCTACGCCTCCATCCAGAGCTTCATGGTGGGGTCGAAGGAGAAGCTGGAGGGCGCCATCGAGAGCAGCCAGGTGGGCACGCGCTGCATTAAGAGCAGCATTGACAAGGCGCTGGCCTTCATTCGGCTGATCGAGCGCAACTGCAGCGAGCTGAGCGATAATATACGCAAGGCCTTCCGTCAGTTTATCATTGCCATCGAGGACCGCGAGCGTTTCCTCTTGGACTTTGTGGAAAAGCTGCGCCAGCGTCGCCTGGCCATCCTGCACGATCAGATGGCCGGCTTGAAGTCTGCTCTCGCCGGACTCTCCGAGACCTCCGATATGCTGAGCAAGGTGGCGGACAATGCCTGCACCATGGACCAGATCGAAATTGCCATGAAGCTGACCAATGGACAGCGCCAGATGGAGCAGTTTGCCGGCATCTACAAGGACCTGCAGCCCAAACAGGAGGTCTTCGCCTTCGCCCCACCGGATTACAGCTTGCTACAGGATATCCGCAACCAGGGTGGCGTCATCCTGGTGGACGACAAGAACATGCCCATCGTCTCTAGCAGCAACGGCATTGTGCCGAGTGTCTCTAGTGTGAGTGCCGTGGCCGCCGCTTCCGTGGGCGTTGGTGTGGGAGGCGTTGGCGGTGGAGTCGGCGGCGTGGGAGTTGGAGTGTCCAATGGCATGGACATGGCCTTTGGCATGAACATGGCCAGCAATCCGCTGAGTGTGGCCTCCTCGAGTGTTCGACGTCCCCTGCTGCGCGACAATAGTTTCCGGATCCCATCGCCCATCATGCAGCCGCGCGGAGGAAGTGCCTGCGGAATGTCCAGTGGCATGTCCAGCGCAGCACTGGATTGGGAACTCAACGGACTGCGCAGCTCGCCGGGACTACACTTTAGTGCTCCACGAACCACACAGGCGATTCCAGGATGCATGGATCTGGTTAAGGTGCGGAACTCAAACTCACTGTCCTTGTCCTTTGCCACCGAGGGACATGAAGACGGACAGGTGAGCCGCCCGTGGGGCCTATGTGTGGATAAAATGGGCCACGTGCTCGTGTCGGACCGTCGCAACAATCGCGTTCAGGTCTTCAATCCCGACGGCTCTCTGAAGTTCAAGTTTGGCCGCAAGGGCGTGGGCAACGGAGAGTTTGACCTGCCCGCTGGAATCTGTGTGGACGTGGATAATCGCATCATTGTGGTGGACAAGGACAACCATCGTGTGCAGATCTTCACCGCCAGCGGCGTCTTCCTGCTCAAGTTCGGCAGCTACGGCAAGGAGTACGGCCAGTTCCAGTATCCCTGGGATGTGGCCGTCAACTCGCGCCGCCAAATTGTGGTCACCGACTCGCGCAATCATCGCATCCAACAGTTCGACTCCGAGGGTCGCTTCATCCGCCAGATAGTGTTCGACAACCATGGCCAAACCAAAGGAATCGCCTCGCCACGAGGCGTTTGCTACACGCCCACGGGCAACATTATAGTGTCTGACTTTGACAACCACTGCCTCTACCTGATTGATCCAGACATCAACGATGTATGTATGATTGTATTGAAATTGCGTCCACAGATGCTAATCAATTTTTCTATTTATTGCAGATTCTCTCCGTGAAGGGACACGAGGGCTCGGGCTTCCATGAGTTCAATCGGCCCTCGGGCCTGTGCTGTGACGACGAGGGCCGCATTATAGTGGCCGATTCCAAGAATCAACGCATCCTGGTCTTCAACCAAAACCTGGACTTTATGTGGGATGTAAGTACAAGTTTAAGTTCGGTTCTAGATGAAAGCCAAAGAGTTGTGTGACTTTGAATAACAAATTTTTTAACTTCCCTTTCACAGATCGAGGTGCGACCCTCCATCAATCCTTTAATGCCGCCCACGCTGGACGAGAAGGATCGCACCTGCGATGTGGCTATAATGCCAGACGGTCGCATTGTTTTCCTCATCGAACTGTCGCCAGACTCCAAGGAAGGGTCTAACCCTTACAAGCGGTTTGTGCACGTATTCTAAATCAGGCCGATCGACGAGTGCCGATCTTTTTTAGACCATTTACAAGAGCTAAACGTTAGCGTAGAGAGATCCAAATAACAGAACGATAGAGAGAACAGGTGCCGAAACCGAAATAATAAGGGAAAATCAGAATTGAGTGCATGGAAATTAGCGAAAATTTTTAGCTTAAGTGCTACAACGATTACCTCGATAATGCTTAAGAGTTATGGTTACGATTTGGTAATTTACAATACAATACGAATTACACATATGTATCTATGGATATCTATATCTATACGCATATGCATATATCTAGCGAATATACAAGCCCAACCAACCAACTAGAACTAAAACTAAAGCAGAAACTAAAGCGGAAGACAGTTGAGTAGGATTTAGAAGATATATATAGACGTAGGATCCGAGAGCATTCAGTAGAGTTACCGAACCTAGTAAAAGATAAAGCAAAGAGGGAAACTCAACCATTTACTAGATGAAAATATTATTACCTGTTAGTTAGACTGAAAGGCAGTTTGCTAGCTGATAGAACGAGGTGTAAGGAAGGTAGGAAGGTGGGGATTGCGTTTTTTATGGGGTTGCTTAGCGGAATGAGGAAACTACTTTCGACAAGAGTTACTAAACATGATTTGCAGAAACACTGTGGAATGGTATTAATGTTTGTATTATATTCTTAATTTGTTTGTTTAGTTCCGTATTACGTTTATTTTAAAATTAATTTTTTTGGGACATATTTTTAATGATTTTCTTATAATTGAGACTGAGTATGTGAGAACACGAACTTTGTAAAAGGAAGCAAAGCAAAACAAAGAAACAAACAAAAAACAAGAAAATATTGATGAAACCCGCTGACTTTTGGTTGAACTTTTAACAAAGACTGATTAACTAACCGCAATTTCGGAGCCAACTAAAGAACCATATATGGTGAGGCCAAAAAAAGTGAAAAAACCAACACACTCAAATTGCAATGACATTGATAACGTAAAGTAACTTAACATAGCTTAACACACATACTTTCATGCATATAGCGATACAGATATCATATATAGATCCAATCATCCAGTCACGAATCATCATGGGCATAGCTTAAACCGAGTTTAACTGACATTCATCGACATCTGCACCCATTCATTCATTCGTTCATAGCGATCATGCATCACAGGACTTTGGTTTGTGTCGTTACTTTGTAATCAATTGTGAAAAGGATTTACCCACAGGATACACAGCAGGTTGAAAGGAGGGGTTAGCTAAAAATGAGGGTAGGAGAGTTGGGGGGAGTTAAACGAACAAAACCTTAAAACAAAATAACGAAAAAATTATCATAATTTTTGACTCAATGTGTTCATTAGCATTTAGTAGACTTAGCGGGCGTGGCGTAGTGAAAACGTATGGAAAATCCAGAGCAATATATGGGCGTATTGAATACACATTTAGGTGACATGTTCCTCGCAAAAGAAACAAATAAAACAAAAGAAAAACGATGAAACTTAATGAAATCATGGGCAACGCATGAATTAGCTGAATTATCTGTCTAGAGTTTGAACGATTTTTAATAGCAAATGTATACACACACATATATAGAGCCGACTAGGACCGATTCTAGGCTAAAGACCAGGCTTAAATTGTAAAATGTATTAGCAAACTTAGTTACTTAGTTTACATTATGTTCTTTCTGTTTTGAGACGTTCTATTCTTTGTACTTGTGTTCAAACCCGACTTCAACGGATCGACAGAGAGATGGTACATAGCTAACACTCCTTCCACGAATAAAGCAACATTGCATAAAATGCGCAAACAAACAAATACCATAAAATCTAAAATCACTAAAACTAACCTTAATGAAAAGATGCAAAAATGCCGACGGCTCTCCGAGAGCGGTGGCAACAAAAAACATATACAATATTTATATACACCTAATATACACCAGAAGGCAGAGGGCAAACCACCCACTAGAGCTATATAGAGTAGATATCGTAATTATTTTACACCTTAGTTTAGCCAACCCCCGAAATCTCGGGGACCCACACGATCGCCATAACATACTCGTAACCTCATTTTATCCAATCGTAACACCTTGAAGCGCCGTTCATTTCTTGTGATCCAGATCGAATCATTCAAAACACTCGCACACAAAGCGCACGCAGAGCATCCCCCACAAATATCGTATGTATATATCATATATATCGCATCGTATCGGGCCTAGCGACATCTGAGAGAATGCCATATTTTATATTTGTGTGAGATTTACTAAACCAATACTAAAGAACTAATACTTATATCATTACAAATGAGCGCCGTTTTCTAAAAGCCACAGTTTAGAAATTGTGTAAAAAAATAAAAAAAAAAAAAAAAAATATTAAGAAAACCATTAACTACAAGCAAAAACAAATAGGGAGGACAATTATTGAGATTTAAGCGAATACCGAATGCCATAATTCAAAATAAAAAGCATTTAAACGTATATATATCTATAGAATACTAAAGTATGTTAAACACAACAAATTACTACAAGTCATGAGGATACTGAACAATTTGCCAAAGGCTTAAGAATCAAAATGAAAAAGCGAAACCAATAACTTACATACTACACACTACACTCAAAAACACACATTCAAACAGATAGTTAATTAAACTTTTTACAACATACATACCAAAAATACTTAATTAAATGCAAGCAGGTATTTTTTCAAATAAACCGAATATTCCAAAAACACGTTGCCCAAATACACCTACGATTAATTCTAAAGCAAAAAATGCTCATATACACGTAGCTACTAAAATAAAGAAAAAAAAACACTAAACGAATCCAAAACTTAAATCAGGTATTCAAATTTTTTTCGTATTACGTACTTAGCGGTTAAGTGAGAAAAATGCAAAACGGCAAACTTAATGACTAAAAATCATCCTGTGAATGATTTTCAAAGATAAAATAAAAACGAACATTGCAAAACCCACATACATATTTACTAAGCAACATTTTATAACAAATCGATTGACGATGCTAAAACAAAACGGAATATGAACTCTTATATCAAAATACAATTTTGAGTAAAACTTTTAATGACAAATGCAAAAGCAATTCTCGGCAAGCACAGAGAAATGATTTCATTACCTATAAAAGATCTTTAAAATTATACACTATGCATACATATATATTTTGACGCGATCATTTAGCCATTAAGTTTCTAACAAAACCCCCAAGATTGCAACTAAATTTGAAAATATTTCTCATTTGGAAATTATAAACATAAACATACGCATACATACATACACGTACTAACATATGTAATAATTATGGAGCAATTGAGTACAAAACGAGTACAAATTTAAATTATAAGCCAGATCAGACGACACAGACACACACAGCTTAAGTTACAACATACATACATGGAGATCGATCAGAGGAGCGCAGCATATGAAATATTGATAGGCCAGCTACTGGTTTCGCATAGCAAATACTGCATATATTCATAGACGATCGGAATCGGGATCAGGATCGAGTGGAGGATTCATCGAAATAGCCAGCATACTAACCACTCTTATAAGCATAGTCGCATACATACATACATAGTTACTTAAACATAGACTAACCCCATATACTATATATCTAGGGCAAACAAACGATTACCAAAATTACCAAAAATCCCTCCTTTCCCCTCTTAATCTTCAAATATGATTTGCTTTGCGATAAATAAGGGGAGATCACGTTTGGCATACGCAAAATTTTCTCATACATTCTCACCCACTCAGCATACAGCGTACATACATATGTAGAGGCGCGGGTACTAGGTACACCCACCATTAAGCAGCTAATTAAGTCATATGGCGATAAATCTAAAGAAAATCTACCAAAATCAAGCGACAAATTCAATAACGAGTTGCAGTTAAAAATTGTAATTGTCTAATAGTGAAAAGCGAGAAAAAGCGGAAACAAGCGCAAGCCACGGGTACAACAGTGCGTATGCGTGGTTTGTCATTTTTCTATATACATGCATACACATACATATTTATATACCCAAATATATATATACATACATAGATGTGGGACTTGACGAGACAAGAGTAAGAGTATATTTTATACGATAAACAAATTTTATAACATATTTAATAATAAATTATACACTAATAATTGTGGACACTGTTGGCTTTTATATATTTGAATGGGTTGATTTTGAACGGTTAAAAAAACTTAAAAGTTACCATAAAAAAATTTTCCCAGGTGGCATGGTTTTTCAAAATGTAAAAGCAGAACGGCAATTTTATAAAATATTCTCCTTCGGCACGCTGCAATAGAATATGCTTTTAAAGAAGGAATGTTTAAATATTTGACAGAAGCGGGTCGAATGAGAATATTTTAAAAAGTATATTTATTTAGTCGAATGCATTTTTCGTCACAAAGTTGTATATCAGAACTTTTGTAAGTTGATATTCCGATCGTCACGACCCTAAAATAAGTCCTGAATTGCCATAAATCCAGAAATATCCTTCCCCAACCAATTTCTACCCAGATATTGATGGCACTTTCAATTCCATATATTTTCCTGTTGCATTTCGACGTCTTGCCTTGAAATCTAATCATTTACATTTAAAATCATTATAATTGCAAGCAAGGTATTTCTAACCAATTTCCCTCTCACTATATATAAACATCAAAAAATTGCATTGTAATCAAAAGTTCGTTATTACTTATGATCAAAATCAATTGGTATTGTTAGACATTGGTTGTTTTTTACTTTTTATCGGTTCCATGACTTGAAAAAACATTTTTACAGTGGCCACATACTCGTTGTTGGTAGAATTGGAATCCGAGAATGTAAAACGGAATTGGTAAAAGCCTAGTGGAAACGGTGGCAGCAGTTCCGTGGGCATATGTCCATTTCGGTACCATAAATGTCCCTGAAGTTGGAATACAAATAGTGATTACTCGAGAAAAAAAGCCACTGTAAGATATACCGAAAAGGGGCAGGAGTGATTCGCATTGGAATATCGTTTAAGCTGCTTCCAAATCATGACGCCGTACGGAATAAAGTTCCTCCTTTCGATCACGTCGCAAAAGCTAATTGTCGAATCAATTAGAAAAGGCTGGAACTTGTTGGTATAATCCTTTTTAAAAATCTGCCCTCGAATCTGACCAACAAACCTAATGTAACCAATTATCTGAAGAATGCGAACAGTTACTTACAATTGGGTTTATCAAGGGCACAATCAAAAAGCAGTTCATGTTCGCCTCCGCCAAATTCCAATTGATCGCCTTCGCATGACAGGAAATATTTATCACTCTCGCGGAATTTCCCTCGCACTCGATTTTCGTAAGCTTGTAAACCATCTGAGCCTCTGTCTAGCAAACAAAAAAAAACATTTTGATTTATTCTGACTCAAGGTCAAGTTAGGAAGATTACCACTTGCCACATGAGGCAACTGCCGAGAACCACCTGCCACGCAAATTTCATTGCTATAACTGCTAACGAGTTATTACAAAAGCTGTATTTGTTAGCCAGCATTTATCAAATCGATGTTTAATCTTTTTATAATCCCTAAATTAAAATTTTATTACGCATGCCAATCAGTTTAACAAATGAACCGAGCAGTTTAACAACTACCAATAATAGTGGAAATTCAGAAGCATAATTACAAATAAATTAAAATCAAATAAAAACACCTCTTAACGAGGTAAAAAACTAGTGACTAGTGACAAAACCGAGAAAAAGGTGGCAAGGCCGAAAACTTAAGCGGTGGATAATGGATTCCGGAATGCTTCGTCGGATCGTCACTCCTGAGCAGCACCAGTGACGGCATTTGGGGATATGTACCTCAGTGGCCGCAGGATCTCGCTCAGTTGAGCCCTTGATGACTTCTCAGCTTTGCATTATTAACGCTGTAACACACTTTTAAATTTTCACTTACTGCGCGTTTTGTGTCTCTTCTTCTTGCTTTTTAAATTTTTAGCCGGCTTCTAAAAGGACCAGATCTCACAATTTTCTTCTTCCTCATTTTCAAACCTAAATTTTAATTTTAGAGTCAAGAGATTTGCTTTAAATCAGTGGTGGCCAGCAGAAGCAGCGCGCAGGGCCCACGGGATAGGCAATTTCTCTGCCGCTGCGCTGCTAGCGTTTCGACGCTCACGTACGCTGTCAAACAGAAAAACGTCACGCATACAGTCAAATTCTTGCATGCTCGCACTCTACAAACGCAATGCGTTCTTTCATTGTATGTGTGCTGCTTCTGCTGGCCACCACTGCTTTAAATTCAATTTGTGGAGAGTTGTTGAGAATTTATGGAGAATTTTTTTTAAATCAGCCCAAAAGTAGATTTTTTTAAGCTCTTGTGTCTTTCGGCTAGAGCTGAAAAGTTTAAAAGCTCGGTGTTTGGTAAAAGACGGCTAATAATAACGATCATTTGTCAAGCTAATGTTTTCATGGAAACTTGTTTAATATCTTACGACTTTGATCTATAATTACATTCAAATTATAATTTACTAGCGACAGTAACATAGTAAGACTGGATATACTGGCCTGGACTTTATGCATTTTTATAAGGTCTGCATTTTAAGAATTTAAAAAAGGTCTTAAATAATAATTGAATGTCTATAAACTTATTTTAATGAACCTTGTTCCTGGAATGAGTAAATTTTAAAATCATTTTTTCTACGGCTCTTTTAAAAATATCCCTTTTTTGTTTTGAATATCTAAAATGTAAGTTAAATTTTAATAACGAGCATCTTTTATTGTCTCGTTTAATGAGATGCCTTCCCGTACACCCGGAACCTGGGTCAAGGCTACATATTTATCTTCATAGAGCCACATACGACGCAAATGAGTTTCGGGTATTGTCAAAAATGTACCGAGAGACCATTAGAATAACAAAAGGAATCGCTAAGTACTTCGGACATAATGAGGCTTTTATGAAGCCACAGCCAAAGCGAGCTCGAAAAAGGTGGGATATCATTTTAAATCGTATCTATTGCGTGACTCTAAAAATTGCGGTAGCTTTGTGTGCAAATACCACCATTCGAAATCACTTTTACAATTGTTGTGCTAGTCGTAAAGTTGAGTAAAACCTAGCCAAAGTCCAGATCCATTACCCGCTAATTTCAGTGGTGAGAACGGGTAATTAAGGCAATAGAATCCAGATTGATGGAGCGCCCGATTATACCTATTTGCGGGTTTACTGGAGTAAGCGTAGCCCCCACGCGAACCGTTTAGTTAGTTTTAATTCGATCTCCAGCATACGTCGTCTCACACTGAGGGTTTGTCCGGCTTTCATGGTCAGGGTTCCGTGCGATGCGATGCGATTGTGATGTGATGTGATGCTAAATAAACCTTAAATAAAAATAAATATACTTTTCAATAACCGGTTATTTATTTGCCTACAATTCACTGGTTGGCTTCTCCCCCAAACAGCTGTTTCCCCGGGCATAATAACAAATACGACAAAAGCAAACAGTTTATTATTTAGGGGACGATCTTTAGCCTGGCTCGAACTATTCCTATTTGGGTAGGGCATCGCATAAGGTATAGACAGGAGAAATTCTTTAAATTGAACGGGTAGAAAGTCTTAAATGCAATAATTTTTAATTACACAAAAGAATAGTTTTTATTTCTAATAAAATATATAAAATATAGTGAAAATATAAGCAAAAGTAATTTCAAATATTTACAATTTTAAGAACTTAAAAAATCGTTTTAATTCTGCTTTCTTAAAAACGGTTACTATTTAAACCAGTTGACAAGACCAATTAATTGCTTCAAGCAACTATCAAAAATGTGGGCTTAATTTGTGAACAAATAAATATTTCTAAGTCCAGTTTCTTAATTGGCAGTTGGTGGTTCCAGTTTGAAAATTGAGCCACTCTTTTCCAATGTGACAAGTAGTTTTGAATGCAAGTTAGAGACTGTATTTCCACGCATTCTCATCAAGCTCAGAGGCTTCCCCCCATCAATCATAATTATCTGGTGACTTTGGGTCAAGAATGCGTGTGCATCTGAGACCCGGGTTTATTAAAAAAAAAATCAAATCAAAATGGGAAGTTCGAAAAACAGTGTGTGCTAACGAGACCGAAAAGAAAACTGAAACTGGAAAAGCCGAAGCAGAGAGGTGGGTACGGGCCAGCTTTGAGCTATGAGCCAGGTTCAGACGTGTTTCGATCGCGGTGGCGTCAGGTGAATCCGAGAGTCCATTCGAATCGAATCCGAGTGTCCAGTGCGTGCTCAATACGCCTTTTGAATCGCATTTTTTAGCTTTGTTTTTCGAGTTGCGGGCGACGCATACAAATTAGACCAGCGAAGAGTGGAGTGTAATTAAAGCGGCCCGATTCGATGTAAGCCGCTCCAGCCGAACGCTGGTCGAGTGCATCGGTCCGGGTTTCTGCTACCTGATACCTAGGCCTCCTGAGGTGGTCAACAGCCAATTGGCCACCATTTCGCTGTGCTCGGCCGCTCAAATCAGTTGGCTTTCGGCCGTTATCGCGCGCAGATTTGGATAGATTCAAACTACGAGTATTCAAAGCCCAAACTCAAGTACCGGACAGCGGTTATTTAATCTGTGCGATTAGCCAACGCGCGTTGACAATTAGTCGGCCCAGATGCTGCAATGAAATGAGTGAAACTGGGGCTGGGGCCAAAACTAAAAAGCAAACCCAAGAGCCAAGCCAGTTGGCCAGTTACATGATAAATGCTGAATATGTTGTCATACAGAAACGTGATCGCCGGGCCGCCAAAAGAAACTCACTGTTTTTTCATCGTGCTAATCAATTGATATTAATTCATCGACTATTGGGCAACAGCCATATTTGCATGACGCGGAGTGTGCGGCGGCGGTTGAACTTGAAACTGATTATGGAGTGCTAGTGCATTTGGATGCCAACTGGACTTTTGATCACTAAAAGCACATTACTAACTATTAGTTAGCCGAAAAAAAGAAATAATAGATTGTTTTTTAATTAATTCAAATATTTGTTTGTGCTAAATTATTCTATGATGTCTTTTTTAGGTTCTATAAAACGAGAGAGATAAAATTAGTTAAAGCGCATTATAATAATTATAATAAATTTATTCTTACCAAATTACATGTAAAAATTTAAACCTTGTTTTTTTAAGAAGCTAAAACTTAATTGATATGCCACAAAGTAATTTTTCAAAACAGTGTAAAAAGTACCATCACCTGGTTATTTAATTGATTTTCTCACGAGGACATGTTGACGTTGCCGTTTTCGGTTTGTCTATTTAAGTTTGCATACCTAATCATCTAGTTCGAATATCTGCCACTTTTATAGTTAAAATTTACTACCTTCACTTCATGGGAATTACGACAGCATTTGTGCTATTAAGAGTGTCCTTAAACCAATATTGAATTATCAAGAAAAACAAACTACGTTTAGCGCTCTATAATGTTTGACAATGCTATTAAACCACATCCACATCCGGAGACCAATGGAGGTCAACTTAATGGTAAGCTTATTAGGTTTTTTATTTGGCAATGACCGATTTTATTGATTTTCCATTAAAGCTGCAGGAGATCGAGCGCTAACTACTGTTATTAATATTGGTAAGTCAAAGTGTTTATATGGCGTTAAAAACAAGATTATAACTGAACCCGTTTTCTCGCCCTTATATTAAGTAAATAATAAAGATAGAAAACACACGTTCAAGATAAAGTTTATATTTTTATACCCTTCCAGAGGGTATTATGATTTCAGTCAGAAGTTTGCAAAGCAGTGAAGGAGACGTTTCCGACCCCATAAAGTATATATATTCTTGATCAGCATCACCAGACGAGTCGAACAAGCCATGTCCGTCTGTCCGTCCGTCTGTCCGTCTGTCTGTCCGTTTCTACGCAAACTAGTCTCTCAGTTTTAAAGCTATCGGCCTAAAACTTTCCCAAAAGTCTTCTTTCTATTGCAGGTAGTATATAAGTCAGAATGAGCCGGATCGGACAACTATATCATATAGCTCCCATAGGAATAATCGGGGAAAAAAATGTAAAAAAAAATATATCTTGGGTGTTTTGTGAACCTATAACCTTCTACTTTTGGAAATGCAATTTTTTTATCTAATTCTGAATTTCGAATAAAATTTTTTCAAAATCGGAAGACTATATCATATAGCTGCCATAGGAACGATCGGAAAATGAGTGATTAATAGCAATTATCTGCAAGGGTATATAAGCTTCGGCTGCCCGAAGCTAGCTTCCTTTCTTGTTTTTCTTCGAATTACCTTTATATAGTTTAGGGACTAAGTGTTACATTTGATATAGTGTTTTAATATAATATGTACATATTTGTCATATCATGGTGACTCTTAATAACTTTTATATTGTTTAATCGAAATCATCGTGAGAAGCCAATTGATTAATCGGAATCATCGTTACTAAGCACAATTATCGGAAAAGACAAAAATGCACTTAACGAACTTATGTGCTCCGATTAAAGTCGGCTTTCCAAATTTGTTCATATAAATATATTATGTCCAACTATCAATACCGCCATAGATTAGCGCTTTAAACGCTCTAAATGTGTATTAACCGAGTCCAAAACACACTGATTCGTTATCGGGCCGACACGCTTGACTTTCCCCCAGCCGAAATCCAGCGTCCATATCAGTTTGTATATAGCGTATGTACATTCTGAATAAAATACACATGCATTTCGGGCTGATAATGAATGCCAGCGCCCCTAGTCGAGTATATTTTCGGCTTGTGAAGTAATAATCCATTCAGTGTCAGCCGGCATTTTCGTTGAAAAAGGTGTGTTTTGTGTTCTCGGAGAGATTAAATTAAAATATTAAACAAGTGTTCTTTAAGCGAACCAGCTGATTTCTGGCGAAGAACTGGATATGCTAATTTCTAGTGCAATTAAGTTGCGCAATTAAATCTGCAACCAGTTATTTTTTGTTAAAATACATTTCAGTGAAGAACAGTTGTCAGCTTTCGTTTTAAACTATTCACTAACAGAAAAAGGAAATTAAAATTATTGCAACGTAAAGGGTTTAATATTTGTGAAGTTTAAAGTTACCGCTATTACAAGTTAATAACTCATAAAAATATTTATCAACACTGGCTGTAATTAGCCGTGACACAAACCACGAATAAATGGTGTAGTTCTTATTAAAAATATTTCCAGTTTTAAATTTAGCTAATATAAGCAAATAATTCTCAATATTTTAATTTCTTGCCTTACTATTTATTTTAAATTTAATGGATTTTTAGTTGTCAAAAGCCAAGTTCTTAAAAAGCTCGTACTTGGTATATTTAAGTATAAAACACGAGCCCTGACACGGTCACACTGTCAGTAATTCGCTATCCAATCCGAATCCGATCCGAAATCTTGAAATATACAAGTTTTTGTTGTCGCGGTGAACGGTTGGCGCAGCGCGTGAACTGAATGCGCCTTACTTCTGCCTGTTGACAGTACAAAAAGTACATATAATTTTAACAACAAACAGAAGACGGACGAAACAAGAAAAAAAAGTTGTTTACGTTTATCAGTGCCTCTCGCTTACGCCCCCACTTCTCTACCCGCCTTTCTCTCTCTATCCCCTATCTCACCCGGGTTTTCCTGAATCGCAGAACCAGAAACCGAAAGTCCAATTGGGATCTTCACATCACAGCCGGAGAAGCAACAACAACAACAAAAACAACCAGAGCAGCTCCAATCCGAATCCGACAGAATGGCCAATTTCGACGATGTGAGTGTCCAATTAGGCAATTTATTGCAAGCGAGAGAAAAAGATGTGTAACGATTATTAACTCACACACGCACATATGTACATACGCTCGCACACGTAACGAACATTAAGCGCCTTATTTTAGTTTGATTTGATTTTTATTTGAATTTTTTGTTTTCGGCGTTTCGTCGTTATCCTCCCGTATGTATGCGTGTTGCATGTTGTTATTGCGTATGTGAAAAACCAACTGCCTCCTACGAACAACAATAACAACAACAACAACAACAATGGCTGCACTGGAAAAAACCAAAACCAACAACAACAACAACCACGACCAGACGTTGCAACGCGCCCGCCTCGCCTTTTCCAGTGGAAAGACCAGGAACGTCAGCTTTCGGTGAGTTTACCTTTATTTCGGTAGTTTTTCGTTTTTTGTTAGTTTATTTTTTGCACGGGCTCCTCAGTTTTAGGCATTATAGTTTTGGGTTGAAACTGCCGCTTGAGTGGAGATTGTGTCATGTATTTGGTTAGCTACAGTAGCTATTGCTTACGAGGATCTGGAAAGCGGGTTAATGATCCTGGAAGTCCTGGAAATGGTTTTACCTGACTAGGAAGTTTGCTAATTTTTAAGAAGTTTTTAAAATTCAAATATTACAAAAGTTGGAGTGGAGTAGTATAAATATTATTATTGGTTTATTACTCTTTAAAATTACAACAAATGGTTACCACTTCAGAATTTCACGTTTTTAGGAAATAATAAAATATATTATTACAATTTTATAATTGTTATTATTTATGTTCTTTTTAAACTAACTACCACATTTGTTTATAATTTTCAAGATTTTAATACTTCAAGATCTAAGAACTACAATCTTTTATAGTTTAATATATATTTCAGTTATAAGTATAATACTTATAATTAATTATAGTAATCTCCCTTATACCACTAACCACTGTAATTACTTACTTTTATTACAAGTTGTTATTACAAAGCTATTGCGGCAGGTCAGACACCGAAATACAACATCAGCTCGGGGGCATAATAACTTTTCATGGTTGTTTTTTCCCTTTGGGGCAATGAAATCCAGAGATCTCAATCCCACACCGACTTTCACACGCAGCGGAAAGCTTTGACCTTTGAGCTACGAGCTCTCCAGCTGGCGATGATAAGAATTACAGATAGTGGAGCACTCTGGAGTGGGGATAGATGCTAAAGTCTAGTTATATGGACTAAGGCTATACCGTTCGATATGCATTAATGAGCTCGCAGCGGGAACTTTGACTCGGCCAAGTGGTTGTACTTTGAATGCAATTAGACAACGGCGAACTGAATTCGTAACATGTAACCGGAATAATTGCCATTTCCACGTCCCAACGGAATAGCAGTCATCGGACAATAGGCACGAACTCAAACATGCACACTCATACTCGTTTATGGATATGTTAATAAACAAAAAGATAGAGATAAATACAAATAGAAACAGAAATAGAAATAGACAAAAAAGAAAAAACAGGCGATATACCCATACCCGCCGATAGTTTTGAGTGCGAAGTGTGAAACGGAAGTGCGGAAGAATCTCAGCCCAAGGCTGCTGGCCGTTTAATTCCATGATCTTTCAAATAGATCCGGACAAATGAACACGTTCTATGACTGTTTTTCGCCTCTAGCAACTTCTACTCCAATGCGCGCGGCTCTTTGATTATATTTAAATACATTTTGGCTGGATACAGTTGAACTTCCATAGTCCAAACCACCGAAAATCAAAAGAAATAAAATAGTAGTTTTTATTTGGTAAAGTCGTTGATAATGTAACAGATTTGGATTTTTTTTTGATACCTTAATTGATTAGTTTAATTCGAAAGGCATTTGTTTTGGAATGTTTTTTAATGTGTCTTTAAAGACTGCAGTACACATCAAAACAAATTGAATTGTATTGTAATTTGTTTGTTAATTTAACAAAAAGGGAGAATCGGATAATCTTAAAATTCAATAAAAAGCTTACGACCCAACCACACTTATAAGACATTTAACTAGGCCCGTAAGGCAAATGGGATTTCCCATTTATAAGAAGGTTTTTTAGGCTTTGTAATCTTAAACACAGTAATTACTTAATAACAGGGATATTAGTACATATTAACTTAATATTATTGCTTTGTCTATAAGACCTGTGACTTTTCTCAATTTACAAAAATCATATACAGAGAATATAAGTACCTAAAATTAGAGAATTTGTAAGACAGATTTTTTCAGATAATAAAAAAATATAATTTTAATTACCTACTCAAGTTAAATTATATAATGTCTAATAAATCTATTGCTTTTCATTTTTTATGAGCTTAGGCCATAGGCAAGTTCTCCCGTAGTAGAAGTTCCGATACTAGACACTATATTATTGGACACCGAGCGGCTAATTGCTTTATTTATATTCACAGCGATCGGCAATCGGCTGTCCGCTTATGGATTTTATGTTTGTCATGAGCAAATAAAATAATTCAATTGAATTGCAAGTGCACCTCCACGAGGGGCTGTTAACCCGCTGCTGCGGATCACCTTGACTGGCTTCCACCTCCCGGGGGGCACTCATAGATTGTAATTATCTCCGGCCGTGTGCCAGGTCAATGTAGAGCACCGCATCGGGTAGTCAAGCCAGTTTCCACGGTGCTAATCCCAACCTCCCCCCGGAGTTTGGATGAGTTGAGTCACCAGAGCCAGAATCGTAGAATAGTAGAATCGTAGAATATCTCATAACCGGGCGTATAGCTAGCATTGACCTTCCCCAAGCGCCTCTCGTGCATTGTGATTAGTATTGATTTTGTTTTGGTCTTTGTTTCGCGCTCCTACCGCGGAACTTGTCCCATCATCATCATCATCATTTGTCCATTAATTATTTTTGGTTTCTCGAATTCTCGGATTCCGCTTTCGCTTGATCTTTCAGTCGCAAGCAGCTGGAGAATCTGCTGCGTTGCTATGAGGAGCACGAGAACGAGATCATCAGCGCCTTGGAGGCGGATCTGCGGCGTCCCAAGCAGGAGAGTCTCATCGTGGAGACCGAGTTCATGAAGAACGACATCAAGCACATTCTGTTCCACCTCGACGAGTGGGTGCAGTCGGAAAAGGTGTGTGTAGTATTCCTTATATCACCATGAATTCTCTTCTAATTATGTATTTTCTTCTCATTCCTAGCCCCCCAAGTCGTTTGTCAACCTGATGGACGATGTCCAGATCTACAATGATCCCTTCGGCGTGGTCCTGGTGATCGGCGCCTGGAACTATCCACTGCAGCTGCTTCTCGTGCCAGTGGCTTCCGCCATCGCCGCCGGAAACTGTGTGGTGATCAAGCCCAGCGAGATTGCCGCCAACTGCGCCAAGTTCATTGCCGATGTCATTCCAAAATATTTGGATAATGTGAGTCTTGCTGCTGAATCACCTGATGAAATAAGCTTAGCTTTAAGCACCGAAACATTTCGACATAAATTTTTTGGTTTCACATTAACCTGTTTGTTCAGAACAGTAAAAAATGCGTTTTTAGTTTGTGAGTTAAAAAATATTTTCCTAACTGTGAACAAAGACCACCACTTTATAACAGATATACCGTTAGATATTTGTACATTTTTCATTACAAAATAATCTTGTCTAAGAGAATTCCTAAGACCTTTACCAATATTTAAGTGAATTTATTTACTAATTGATTTTCCTTTCTCCAGGATTGCTATCCAGTTGTTTGCGGCGGACCCAGTGAAACCGCTGAGCTGCTCAACCAGCGGTTCGACTACATATTCTACACGGGCTCCACACGTGTGGGCAAGATCATTCACGCTGCGGCCAACAAGCACTTGACCCCCACCACCTTGGAGCTGGGTGGCAAGAGGTGAGCTCTCTTTGATCCGTATTTATAAATTATAAAAGCCATTTAACTGGTCGTTTGTTACTTTCAGTCCCTGCTACATTGACAAATCGGTGGAATTACGCACTGCGGTCAAGCGCATCCTTTGGGGCAAGCTGATTAACTGCGGACAAACCTGCATCGCTCCAGACTACATTCTCTGCTCCAAGGAGGTGCAGGAGAAGTTCATCGTGGAGGCCAAGGATGTGCTGAAGGAGTGGTACGGCGAGAATATCCAGAGCAGTCCGGATCTGAGCCGAGTGATCAATGCCAACAATTTCCAGTGGGTTATTTTAGCTATCAAATGAAAGGATGTGAAACATTGGTAACCATTTCTTACCTTTCAGACGCCTTCTTGGTCTTATGAAGTCAGGTCGAGTGGCCGTAGGTGGAAATTACGATGCCAGCGAGCGTTACATTGAGCCCACCATCCTGGTGGATGTCAAGACAACCGATCCCATCATGGAGGAGGAGATCTTCGGCCCCATCTTGCCCATCTTCAATGTGGAGAGTGCCTACGATGCCATCAAGTTCATCAACGAGAGGTATGTCAGTCCGTGGGACAATCAAAGCTCCAGCTGTCCATTGTCGTGGCCCGTTTACCATTTAATCACCTCACGAAAACCAACTACAAACGAAAACCAATGTCCGATTCGCAATGTTTTTCTCTTAGAGAGAGTCCACTTGTCCTGTATATTTTCACATCGGAAACAGACGTTCAGAATCTGTTCATAAACGGCACCCAGTCGGGCGGACTGTGCGTGAACGACACGATAATGCACTATGCCGGTAAGAGAGTCACACAGTCAACCCCTAAATCAATCCAATCGAGATGCTAATGGATGTGGATAGTGGATAATGATAATGAATGCGGATTCGCGGCGGGTAGTCCGTTGCTTGCTTCTCCTCTACGGTTTTGGTTTCTCCCCCAATCTTCCCAACTGAACCTGTTTTTGATAGCTTGCTAAGTGCTCTGCATATCTGTAATTTATATAGCCTTGTTCGGTGACGGTGATTCTAATTATTCCTGTACAGCTCCCTCGTAGTAGATGATTTTAGATCTACAGATCAGAATAATCCCCAGATTGAGTAGATACACCTCCAACACTAGTCATTGCTCATACATTTGTATATATTTCATTGATATTTGCAGATCTGTTTGTATCTATTGGTTAAAGTTTTGGTACTAAGATGTAATAATCCCCCAAAAGTTAAAAATTCCCCTACACAGATCAGCAAATGCTCGTTTGTTTGTCTTTTATGTGTAACTCTTGTTCTTTGCAAGCCCCTAACGATGCTCGAGGAACTTCAACTGTGTCTCGTACCTAATCTGTTTATCTACCCCGTTCTCCCCACTCCCCGTAATTAGAGAAAAACCACTTGTTATTTACGTGTTCTCCAACTCGAACAAGCTAGTCAAAGAGTTCAGGAGCAACACCACTAGCGGCGGATTCTGCAGCAACGAAACAATAATGCACTGTGGAGGTATTTCGCTATGATAATGTATATAGTTAAGAGATCTCTGTAGTTTTAGTCACAGACACCCGTTTGATTTGTATGTGTTGCACCCAAACCTTATTTACACGAAATTCTCAAGTAGCCGGTTTACTGCACTCCAGCAATCCATATTTGAAATGCAAATTCTGGGGAACTCTAGACACTTGACCACAACGAGTATACGGATAAAGACAGCTCAAAACGTAAAACAAAAACTCTTAATTATTCAAATAGTATGCACATTGTTTTAAATTTTGATTAAACCTCTCTGTTTTTTGGTTTCGGACGGTGGAATTGATTTGTACCTACATATTTATTTTTGGCTTTGCTAAAATGTTGATTAACACCTAAACGCTTGGTTAAGAATAGCAAATAGTAAATTAATATTAAGAGTGCTAAATTCTAGATGGTGATAGCTTCAAAAAATAAAACTAGGGAGTGGTTTAAGCTTAAGTTATGTAATTAGATTTAAATGTTGCTAGTATATTTTGTTTTGTGCTATTTTCGAATAATTAAAAATTATTATTATAACTAAAACATATACTTAGGTGCTTGGCAAGATCATAAACTAAAATCTCCTCGTTTCACAGTTGATGTGCTGCCTTTCGGAGGCGTTGGCATGAGTGGAATGGGATGCTATCATGGAAAGTATGGCTTCGAAACCTTCACACACAAGAAGTCTTGCCTGGGCAAGGATTTGTCGGCCGTTGGCGAGAAGTTGGCATCGTAAGTAGTTGGATATTTAACTTTTGGGATATTTTAAGCATGTTTCAATGACTCTCCCCGCAGAGCACGTTATCCTCCCTACTCGGATCGCAAGGGATCGCTGCTGTCCTTCCTGCTGCGCAAGCGCCGTCCGCTGCCCAACCTGCACCTGAGCCACGTGGTGGCCATCGGCCTGGGCGTCGGATTGACGTTCCTGGCCAACTACTACCTACAGGTAAGGAAGGTATAGCAAGCCCCAAGCTCCAGTCGCTGAAATGTGCCCATTAAAATGTACGATTATCTTCCATGCCTACCTACACACGTCACTGGGACAAAACACTCAATATACGATATTCGACACTATCACACTCCACCACGCCTCCTCACTCCTAATACATATTCCCCGCCGTTTGTCCACAATTTCAGGGCAAACTGCTGTCGAAATAGGTACACTGATGGAACCCGGAGTTTCGAGCAGCCTGCGCCAGTGGATCTTTACCATTTACTTTTGGAATTGTTTGCAATAAATGTATAAGCTTAGCAGAACTCTGTTTATTGGGCATGCACTTTACTAACTTCATTACATATTCAGACAGTCACAACACTAATAAACATGGGAAACATACATATATATTTATAAATGAAATATATTTTGGGAAAACTAAAAACTTACTCCAAAGTTAAACCCGTAATTTTTATATTTTCAGAAAAGCTCAACTGATTAAAAACCCAAAAACTTTTTTACTTTTTATACGCATATCGGTGGGTGATGTAAAGCTTTGGATACTTCGTTATACATGTAGTTATTGTTATTTAGTTGCTATTTAATAAAAATGTGAATGCTGTAATGTAATGTACGACCAATAAAATATATAAAATTACTGAGTCCTGCCGATTTTTAAATTTGAATTCACGGAAAAAGTGTGACCAGCGCTGATCGAAAACGGTGCCTTACCAACACTACTTATTAAAATATCGGCTCACTAAACTATCGATTTATTTTAGCTATCGTTTAGCACAGTTGGCATCACTGCCGCCATAGTGCTTATTTGTGGGGTTGGGGTCACACTGGTGTACGATTTTTTGTCAATCATTTGCAGCGGAAAATATATCAAAAAACACAGATAAAATGGCCTCTCAGGGCGATTTGATTGCACAATTCATAGAAATCACCGGAACGGACGAAAATGTGGCCAGGTTCTACCTGTCCAGCTGCGACTGGGACATAGAGGTGAGCTTTCGCCAAGCCGGCGACAACAATGATGCAGCAAATGCAGAAAGTACTAATGCAAAAAAAATTTAATATGGAATGCCCGATTTCAGCACGCGCTGGGCAACTACTGGAGCACCCAGGCGGATTTGCCAGTTCCGCCGCAATCGGTGGGCCATGCGGACAATCCCAAACCCAAACCAAAGCCGACTTCGAGTAGTGGAGCAGGAGCAACTGCAGCAGCCTCTGCCGCCCCCGCCGCCGGAGCCTCCAAAAGTGCAGACGCCTCGGGCGCCTCTTCATCGGCCGCTTCGGTGGACATTGCACCGGCTGCGTCCAAGGCCAAGCCAAAGTGAGCAATAGAGGCAAAGTCCCCTTGGTAACACCGGAAATAATCTGAATAATCCCCTCCCAGATTCGCCACCCTTAGCGACATGTCCAAGGAGCCATCCAGCGACGACGACCAGCAGGCCTTCTATGCCGGCGGCTCAGATCGCTCCGGTCAACAGGTCCTGGGCCCGCCGAAGCGTAAAAATTTCCGCGAACAGCTCACCGACATGATGCGTTCTGCGCAGGAGCAGAATATCGCAGAGGTGGGCCCCTCCACCAGCGGCGGTGGTGGTGGCAGCGGAGGACCCAGTGGTGCCGTCTGGGGCCAGGGCATGCGACTGGGCATGACCGACAATGATCACACGGGCGTGGGCACCAATAAACCGGCACAGAGCAGCGAAAACAAACCGGTGGTGGTGCTAAAGCTCTGGAGCCAGGGCTTCTCCATCGATGGCGGCGAGCTGCGTCACTATGACGATCCGCAGAACAAGGAGTTCCTAGAGACTGTCATGCGCGGGTAAGTGCAGCATTCATCCCCGCGTGCAGCTATTGTTACTATGTATATTATGTATATTAACAACGGGTGCATGTGCATCCCCTAAAGTGATGCTGGGTGTTAAATTACCTGACATCTTCATAAAAACCCCTTCCAACGGATTCGACTTTGATGTTTTTCGAGCAGGGGTGATGGTCTATCCATCATCACCAAAAAAATCAATATGTTCCTCAAACAATTCTATTTATGCAGTTTAAGATTTAATTTCTGTATAATTTTACGTTTTTATTTTACTTGTACTTAAGAAATCTCTTTAAAAATACATATTTGTAGAGAAATTCCGCAAGAGCTGCTGGAAATGGGTCGCATGGTCAATGTGGATGTAGAGGACCATCGACACGAAGACTTCAAACGGCAGGCAGCTCCGCAGACATTCAAGGGATCCGGCCAGAAGCTGGGTAGTCCCGTGGCCAATGTGGTCACCGAAGCTTCAGCAGTTCCAGTGGCACTGTCGCCCGGCGAGACAGCCAACCAGGAGGCCAGTGCCCGTGATGCCATTAACTTGAATTCCGAAGCACCGTCCACAACGCTGCAGATTCGTCTGGCGGATGGCTCGCGTCTAGCTGCGCAGTTTAATCTGACGCACACCGTTTCGGACATTCGTCGATTCATTCAAACGTAAGTCTCTGATCTGGTTGATCTTGCGAGCTGATTAACTCGAATGTACCTCAATTTGCAGGGCACGACCACAGTACTCAGCCAGTAACTTTATCCTGGTGTCCTCGTTTCCCACACGCGAGTTGAGCGATGACAATTCCACCATCGAGAAGGCTGGCCTCAAGAATGCGGCTCTCATGCAGCGCCTCAAGTAACTTTAAGTTTAATAAACGCGTAAAGGCTCCGTACGAAGGGAGCGACTACCTATGAAATAAAACTGGATTTGGTGAAGTCGGGAAAACCTATACGGCCGAATCCGATGTCTATAATTGTCTATGATATATACAACAGTGGCGGATTCAGGATTTTGTTGTGGGGGGTGATATCAGAACAATTTTTTTGTTGCATACTTTTTGAGTACCAAAATTTCTTTCATTTTTCACCCGAGTGGGGGGTGATATATCACCCATATCACCCCCCGTGGATCCGCGCATGTATACAATATACCAAAATTTTGTGCTAACTTGTATTCACTTTATGGCAGTCAAGTAATCTCTCAAAGCTACAGGTAAATCTCAAACTAAAGGCTATCGAAGACGTATGTTCCTAGATAAGTAGGTCCACCTCGTTACGCAGCACATTGATGTGCTCCATGAAATCCTCGCGCACTGAGTTGCGCCAGTCGTGCAGGCCATCGCTGCCCACGTGCTCGCAGTCCACGTAGCGATGCACGAATCCGGTTGACAAAGAGAGCTCCACCTCGGCCGTGCTGGCCAAGAGTTGTGCAGGTGGAAGCTCCAAGCGGTTTAGCAACGATTTGTAGGCGGGTCTTCGCTCCGGATCGTACTGAACGTTGTCGGGCAGCAGTTTCTTTCGCTCGTCGTAGCACACGGACATGGTGGCCAGTTCAAAGCGAGTGGTTTCCGAGGAGAAGTGTCGCAGCTGCTGCTGCAGCGACCCCTTAGCCTGGTCCACAGAGAATCGGGAGTTAGGGAAGAACAGCTCATTGGGACGCAGTAGTAGGGTGAAGCTGGCGTGGTTCACATTGCGCAGCATGCAGTCCGTCAATAGTAATTGATGTATTCTCGAAATCGTTGCGTTGCTTTGCCGAAAAGGAAAGTTAAATGGAAGACCGTACAGTTTAATGTTGGTTCGGTCTAGCAGATGAATCACCTCCTCGGGCAGATCGTCGTAGTTGTACACCAGAAAATGCTCGATTCCTATGGCCTGATGGAACAGGAAGAACTGCAGCAGGGCGTTCTCGCTGCGAGCGAACTTGGAGGTCATATTAAAGCCCACCAGATCCACGCAAACGGTGGCTGGAAGTCGAGAGGGAACCTTGGTATCGCCCTTTTTTCCCGCTGGCTTCAAATTCCGCAGGCGCAGCCTCACCGGGCTCTTGGTGGTTGTGATGTCCGTGAAGGAGACACTGCCGGGCTGACCGAAATCCCGGCTCACCTGGCAGAAGAAGTGATAGCTGGTGAAGTTGGAAGACTTGTCGTCCACAAGGCTCTCGATGGAGTCCCGCTGGAAGCGAAACTTTCCCTGCACACTGCGTCCGCCCAAAAGGTCTAGGGTGCATCGGAAATCCACCACAGCTCCCTTCTTGCCGACGACCAGGACGTGGGCTTCGCCGCCGGCCACCAGTTCGTTGCGCATCCAGTAGGCGGAGTAGGCGTGGAAGGAGTCGCCGATCACCTGCCACACGGGAAGCGGGCGCCACAGGACGGCCTCTGGTCCATCCTCCTTGGTTCCGTTCTCCAGGCGCCGGAGAACTGCGGCATCGTTGCGCCCGAAAAAGTTCACGTACTTAAGAACGGATTTAAGGCGGCTGTTCTCGGTCCTGTACATCAGGAGTATGCCCACGCTGAGGCAGGAGATGAGGAGCAGCGCTAGCTGCTGGTATTTCCGCATCTTGGTTTATTTAAATTCCGATGAAGGCTAATTCGAATTGAAAATACACTTCCTAATTGGAAGCCGCCCGCAACAGCTGACGTCCAGGGCTGTCAAGTTGATTGGTGCTACCAGATCATACAAATATGGGAAAGATTGGAGCTACCAGACCAAAGAAAACAAAAGGAAGAATAGATGGCGCCCAAACTCAAAAATTTGAATAATAGTGGCAATTTTAATGAAAAAAAAAATAAAAAATAACTATTTTTGTTCCTTCGTTCAGCGACAAAACTGATTAAATTCTGGTATTTAATCAGTTTGGTTTTGGCTGAAAATAATATTACGAGAACTCCATAAAATCCTGAAAAGGACTGAAAAGGACACTGTTTGACTTTAAAAACTTTACTTTGTAATTCTATTTAGTCTTCATAAATCGTTTTCTTGTTCCCTATATACTGAACGCTAACAGTTGGGACATTTCGTTCATCGAGAGAGGCCCAAAGCGGATCACGTTAATCTTCGAAATCCAACAACGGATGAATCTTCTACGCCCGTAAACTCCCCTTCAAAAAACTCCCAATAATCGGCGTCACTGGCATTGACGTCTGTTTCGGGTTCTACGTTTCTTATGGCCGCAATTCTCAACTGTATTACCAACAACAACGGCAGAAGCTCGCCCTCTGCATCGATCTCTCTCATCAACTCACGCACCAACAGCTGCACTCACAACAACAACAACACCAGCTGATTTTGCCGTTTGCTTTATGCACCTCTGAACTGGTACTAGTGCGCTCCCGCAAAGCGCTCTTCCTGGAATTACGCTCTCTTTTCATCGTGCAGCTCTTTACATTCAGGGCCGTTTTCTCGTCCGTACTTTAGTTTGCCGCAGGCGTGCTTTGCACACCCAACAAAACAACTCCTCCTCTGGGTGGTCATCTTTAAAGTGTTGCATCACTTTCCCAATCTCGTGGAATATTGCTTTGCAATAGAAGCATGCGTAATCTAAAACAAAATTGGTGTTATAAATATGTAATTTAATTTAATTTAATTTAATTATTTTACCTGATGGCTCATTATTGATGGATTCCGGGGATGCGATCTCCGCGGATGCGACGCAAGGGGGTGGGATCTCCGGGACCAGGTCCAAAATTGATGGAAGAACCACGGTGGCACCGTGTGGCACGGTGGACCACTGCACCCGGAGACCCCTTAAATCAATTTTTTTAAATTGTTTGGGAACTGGTACAATTATTGGAACGTTTGGAATTGCTTTATAAATTATTTTCGGGTTGTTCCAGCCCGGTAGTTGATAAACCATGCTTGGCGGTAATATCTAGTCAAGTTTTCATTAGTGAAATCTGCAAAGGTATTAAAACTTCGGCTTGCCGAAGTTAGCTTCCGTTCCGTTAATTAATTAATATACAATAAGATAAAAAATAAGATAAATGATTACTGACCAAATGATCCTTTTTTCTTTATTAGAAGACAAATTGTGCGAATTAGTATTCGCCTTATTTGAAGATCATCATTAAATATGGATGCTCTTGCTGCATGAAGTAATCACATTTTTTTTTGGATTTCATTGACGAGATCTCTAAGCGTTTTTTCTAAAATTTGTGTGTTCGCATAGTACAAAGTGGGAACAATTGAATTTCGACGCATAATTTGGGCGGCCTTTTCGTATGGGTGTAATTGATTCTTAATTGTATTGTGTGCATAATTATAGTTTAAAACTGCTTGCGCCGAAATAATTAAATCTTTATTAACGGATATGCCTCGTTCTGTGTTCCGTATGAACGTCTCCAAAAAATTAGAATTATAGATACCAGCTGAACGCATAGCATCCTTTAAGTGTTTCTTGTCTATTATGTGGGGTACACTGACTATTTGTTCGAATCCCATATTTACATTATTTTTGTCCGAGACAAAAGCAACAAATTTAGATAATTTGTCGTAGTGAATAATGGCGTCCATGGCGTTGTTAAAATTCTCCGCTACATCAATTGTGGTGGCTCCATGTTACCTTAATATCTGTTAAGGATTAAGGGCCGTTTTCTCGTCCTTACTTTAGTTTGCTTGCCGGGACAACGGAGCGATAAACTAAAAATGGTTTACTCGTCCTTATGTTAGCGCAGGTAGCGACAAATTTTGTCTCGGTGCTTCATCCACCGTGCCAAATTTGTGCGGTTGGATTTCTGCGCAAGTGTTGCCAGACATTTGAGCGTTGTCAATCTGGTTCCACTCTTCATTCGAAAACAGCTGATTCTATTTACAGTTAAATATAAATCAAAATTGTTAAAGTCATCCAATTGATTTTAAAATGAATTCCCAAGCGATTTATCTTCAAACTCTGTGGGATAACGTCGAATTGTCTGAAGTGCGAACCTATCGGCGCAGATATCAAGACCAAAGAAATTACTTCGAACATTACAGTGATGAAGAATTTGTTAAAAGGTTTCGCTTGCGTAAAAGCACGGTGCTATTTGTTTTGCAAAAATTGTTTTTTCGACTTGAATTTAAAGTAAAGAAGTAAGTGAATTCATTTGATTTAACTAATTCCATATTCAAAAACCATTATTACAGGGAAACGACAATACGGTCATGGGTTAAGCTTCTGAAAGCTCTTAGATTCTACGCAACGGTCAGTTTTCTTATAACTTTTGAAAATTTTTGTGGTGTTAGCGTGGCCACAGCCAGTCGAGTTGCTAAGGAAGTTTCTTTTGCTATAGCGTCTTTTTCAAAACAATTTATGAAATACCCTCGTATTGAAGATCTTCAATAAAATGTTGTTGGTTTTTATAAAATAGAAAAGTGTCCGAAAGTCATAGGATCTCCCGGAGGCGATTCCGAAGACACCGGTTCTACAAGAATTGTCTCCTGTTCATCGGTATAATTTTTACCGCGAAACTTTCCTTCTGCCGACATTGTTTTTTTTTAGTTTGGAATTTTGTTTATATCATCAGCTGTTAGTGGGACTGTTTTATGGTATTTTTCGACTAATTTTTGACAATTAGTTAACTCTTCTGTTGTGGGGTTGCCACCTAGTCTCAAATTAATGCGCCTTTTATTTGGAGTTTTAAATGACGGACGAGAAAACGAAAACCGATTTGCCACCTGGATAAATTTATCCTTCCATTAGCTAAATTTTACTTTGCAGGACGGACGAGAAAACGGCCCTAAATGTATTAAAAACGTGACCAGCACATTAATATTTAAGTTTAACTTGTAGTGCTAGGATAGCAAATAAATAGTTTAAAAGTAAGCAATGTAAATTGACTTGTGTACTGGCTTGATCACAACACAACCAAAAATCTTCGAGTTTTTTATTTTTAAGACAGTTCATACAGTTGATCAAAAACGTCTTAAATTATTTGCGAAAAATAAAAATCCCCAAATCCTTTATAGGTAGGGTCCTGATTATTTTAATCGATACTAAGTATATTATATCCAAAAATCACAAAGGATATTTAGCCTTTAAACTAAGATTTAATTGTTAGGTACCGCCAACTAAAGATTTAGTTACCCATTATTTGTCATTTTTCTCTTATTTTTTTTTTTAAAGAACTGGTTTTATTATTTTTTAAGTAGTTTCTTTCCAGTTTTGCATAGATTTTCTTAAATGAGTCAAAAACCGTTTATAAAGCTAACATTTTCTTTTATATTCAAATTATGTTTGGTCTTACTATTTTAAACACGTTTTAAAAAATTAAAAAAGTTCAAAAATGTTAGTTGAGTAACTTGGTAATATTTTGTTGTGTTAGTGCTGCTAATTTTTTTAATAAAAGCTGGATGATCTTTCTCTCCTTCGGTTCGTTATTTAACTGAAACTTTGGGAAATATGTATATTTCCTGTTGCTGCTGCCGGTGCTGCTGTTCCTGTTGCTGCTGTTCCTGTTGCTGCTGTTCCTGTTGCCGGTGCTGATCCTACTGCGGCTCCTTTCCTGGGCGCCGTCCCGTCCGACCATTTCAGGTCGCGGACGACGCCCCTCGCTGCCACTGCTCCTGCGGCTCCTTTGCCGGCTTGATTCCATTCTGCGCCTCCTGGGCCGGCTTCCGCTCCTCTCCCTCTGAAAAAAAAAAATATATATATTTAAAGGTAGTTTAAACTATATTTCTGAATTTCGGATACATTTATAAAAAAATAAAAAGGATATTTAAACTCGCGCGTAACATGGTGCGATGGATCAATGGGTAAGGACCCCGGTTCGAAAACCGGCTGAGGCATTGGAAGCAAAAAGTTTTTAAGATGCACATTCAACATTTCCTTAGCAATTTTAATAACAACATTGTATTAAAAAAGTTGTAGGATTACCAATTACAAAAAAAAAAAAATAAGTTGTGTTGTTAGCGTGACTTGAACCTGGTACCCGCGAGTACATAATAGTATCAGAACCTGGCCCCTTTACCCCTGAGCCATGCCCATATTATTTTCTATCGAGGCAGAATGTTCTTTTAAGTTCACACTAATATTTTTGATTGTAATGACAATAAATAACTCGATTTTCAAAATTAAAGTAAATATTTTAGGCGCCCTTTTGAAAAAAAATCACATTTTTAATTTATAAGCACAAGATTACCAGTGTATAGCTGCCATAGGAACGATTGAAAAATAATGGGAAAATAATAGGAATTAATTATAGGTTCTTTAGTTTTTATTGATTCTCTCATTTTAAATATTTCCGAATTTCGAATTAAGTTGAACAATAATTGGAAGACTTTGCTATAAAGCTTCCATAGGAAGGATAGAAAAAATATTGTCAAAGTAATACGAAAAAACACTTACCGAGTAATAGAAATAGGCCGCGTAATAATTATGATGTGTGCTCATATTGAAATTTGAAACTGAAATGACAGAGGAAAGGCATTTTTGCAAAGAAACTTGCAGCCGACACGTTTTTTTGAAAAATTCTAACCAACACAAATGCATGCGAAAAAAACTATCAGAAGCTCGAACCAACACAAATCCATTAGAGAGAGAATTTTAGAATCTCCATCCAACAAGGAAATCGAAAATAATGCATGCTTTCAAGCCATGGAATTCGATATAAGGGGCAGAGATATTAATAACATAAAAATAATGAAGTTCTGCATAAAAAAATCATAAAAATCATTAAAAAATAACTATTTTTTCATATTTTTTCTAATTTATCTTCGCCGTGCTCATTCCTGAGAGACAAGCAGACGCTCGGATTCTGCGGCAGCCAATATGGCGACACACACACACATGTGAGATTCATTCTCGGATTCTGCTTTGGCGATTTGAATTTGGCGACACACACACACATGTGAGATTCCTTCGCGGATTCTGCTTTGGCGATTTGGATTTGACGACACACACACACATGTGAGATTCCTTCGCGGATTCTGCTTTGGCGATTTGGATTTGGCGACGCACACTGGGCCAGAAAGTTACTTTTTTGGCCAAAATGCATGCAGTTTTTGAGTTTTTTTTTCTTAAGTTTACGTTCTTTTTCTCTTCCACTTTGAAAATATGGTAAATGAAAACTACTTGCCCGAATTCTTTGGAACTTCGGCATAAAAAGGAGCCCTAACTTAAATTATCATTTTCTTTTTTAAAAAACGTATTTTTGGCCAAAAATCGGATCTGCTGGCCCAGTGTGCTTCTTCTCTTCGCCGGCTGGCCGTACAGCGAAGAGAAGAGCAAACTGACCGTTAGTTTTTGTGAAAAACCTAACCGAGGAAAACGTGGCAAACCCAAAAGTAAGTTCCAAATTGCGATTGCTGGCTGGCCGCTGGAAACTTTGCATCTAATCATCGCGATTTTTTATCAGTGTAGAAGGTAGGCTTCCAGGGACCGTAAATAAATAATACAAATTACTATTTTTCATTATTTTCGGACCCTGAAATTTTCAAAGCCAGCCTTTTAAACAATTTAAATGCATTTTTTTTTTCAAAACAGCGATAGAAAATTTGAAATAATCAAAATTCATCCCTTTTGGACAACAAAAAATTTAAGAAAATATTTCCTAATTCCCTAGAACACATTTTAAAAAGTGTAAAGTTGTACGTTGTTCCTCTAAGCCGTTCCCGAGATACTAATTAGAAGTTTGAAAACATTTTTTAAGTTCTTACTTCAAAAATTCATAGCGCCCTTACAGGGGGGATGTTTTTCGCAAAGCATGCAAATAACTGTTGACCGTTTTTTTCCGTACGCTCTACTCCCGAGAACAACCGAAAAATAGCATGCCGGCGATCAACGAGAATTGCCGCTCGGCGAGCACAAAAAGCACTGCGGCACGCAATTCGCAGCAGCCGGCACAGTGGGTCGGAAAATGCGGAAAACGGATTTTCCTATTCAGAGCTCAACGATCTAATAGAGGAGCTAGTTCCAATACATGTTATTATTATAATATGCCAAACTAAAATAGTTGAGCTAAAAGCCTTTACAATCATTTTTATGGCATGCTTATATTGACCATTGAAAATAAGAAAAAGTAGTTTAAGGAATATAAACTACAGGACTACAATACACCGATAAAGAACAAAAATTGTTTATTATATATAAAAACTGCAAACCTACACTCAAAAAATTTTTTTTCCTAAATTTTAGAAAATTGCCATAAAATGAAATTTTTTTTTAATTTTAGAAAATTTTCTGAATTGTAGAAATTGTTTTCTTGAATCTAGGAAAAAAGACCATAGAAACAGAATTTTATGAAAAACCTTTCTTAAATTTAGAAAAATGATTTTTTTTCTTAAATCAATGGTGTTTTTTCCTAGTTTGCTCTCCAAAAGTTTTCTTAAATTAATGGCGATTTCGCCATTAAATTAAGAAAAAATGTACTTCATCCCTTCCTAGAATCTAGAAATTCGCCATAAAAAACACGGTACATTTTTTTTAATTTAAAGAATTTTTCTGAATTAAAAAAAACTTTTTTCTTGAAAACAGAAAAGTAGAAATAGAAAATCACCATAGATTTAAGAAAAACTTTTTTTATTTCTGTTATGCTTCTCATTCTTTCTTCGAAACGAAAAAAAAGAAGACATGGGGTTAGTCCGCGGCGCGTCGCGTTGACAGTTTTTGGCGTATGTATATGTTTATGTCTGTTTGTGTGTATGATCGAGAATTTTCTTGTGCGTAGCTGTAACTTTTATTGCGTTGTTCCCTGAAAGCATTTTCTATCGCGGAAGTCACTATTTAGTGACGTCTGGAAGATGAAAACGATCGTCCGCGATATCGCATTCGGATCGCCGAAGTCACCCCCGTCGGGAAGAAGTGTTCCACTACGGCGACACTTCCAGAAGTCACTTCTGAGTGACTTCCAGAAGTGTCGCGGAAGTCACTTCTAGAAGCGTCGCCGAAGTCACTTCTAGAAGTGCCGCCGTAGTGGAACATTTCTTCCCGACGGGGGTGACTTCGGCGATCACTCAGAAGTGACTTCTGGAAGTGCCGCCGTAGTGGAACATTTCTTCCCGAAGGGGGTGACTTCGGCGATCCGAATGCGATATCGCGGAAGTCACTTCTGGAAGTGACTTCGGCGACACTTCTGGAAGTCACTCAGAAGTGACTTCTGGAAGTGCCGCCGTAGTGGAACATTTCTTCCCGAAGGGGGTGACTTCGGCGATCCGAATGCGATATCGCGGAAGTCACTTCTGGAAGTTACTCAGAAGACACTTGTAGAAGATACCTAGAAGACCCTTTCCCAATTACAAAATGGTTAAAAGGAAAATATGTTTTTTGTACTCATTTTTCATTTTTATTCTTTCAACACATTTGTTGAAATATATAATTAGAAAAGCATTGCGGCATGTGAATACTGTCCATAAGCTTCTAGGAAATGGTGTTGTATTATTTAATTTAATTCCAGTTCCGTGGTCTATGAAAATTTCTAAAACAACAAAAAAATAATAAATATTATGTCATAAAAATCGGAGAAAGTACTTACCTTATATAATCAAATAAGTGGCGTATAGTTAAGTTTTCGGGTTGCCCAGAGTTTCCTTTAAACATCGTTTTCTTTAACCACTTTTATTTTTTATGTAAATAAATATTGAAGTTTTTAATTTTCAACCGTAAGCGGTATGTAATATTTAAAAAATAGCAGGTTCACTCCGCATTTCATCACAAACACAGAAATTCAGAATAAAACGCACTGATTACAAAGAAATCTCGAAACGAACTGACGCTTGAATTCGAAGTACAAAGTGCGTAGGTCAAAGAGAAAAAAGGGTAGTTTTCAGGTATAAAGAGAGAGCCAAGAGCGGACTGTACTTCTTCACGATCGCAACCCTTTTTAGGTAGTCAAATGTGTTCTATTGTCCTTCTATCGTCCAGAAGTGCCTTAGAAGTTACTTCGCCACGATCGCAACCCTTTTTGTTTTTGTAAAATGTGTTCTATCGTATTTCTATCGCCTAGAAGTGTCTTAGAAGTTACTTCTCCACAATCGTGACCCTTTTTGTTTTTGTAAAATGTGTTCTATCGTATTTCTATCCTCCAGAAGTGACTAAGAAGTGACTTCTTCGCGATAGATGTATATTTTGTTTTTGTAAAATGTGTGCTGTCGTCTTTCTATCTTCCAGAAGTTACTAAGAAGTGACTTCTGGACAATAGGCGATAGAAATATCGCTTCTTTGCTTGCAGGTTGTTTTGGAAATGCAGTCTCTCGCGAGAGAGTTGCTTGCGTTGCGCTGCATCTTGAACCCTTGCGCTCAGTTTTGGATGAGCATTCAAAGTAATAAGTTTGTGTAGAGCCTATTTAAGAAAGTTAAAGTGCGATCCCTCTAAGAGGCAATTTATAGGTAAGCAATTGAAATAAATTTTAATATAAATTTGGTAAGTAAGTAAAAATGTATGGTAAGCAAAGGGCAAACTATTTTAATAGATTTGGCTATTAATAATATTGCAGGCCGCAAATACCATCCTTCTCTAGTATTAATTTTTATTTTCGATTGCAGGAATAATTTCAATTTCAGGTATTGTTGATAATTTGGCAGTAAGTAAGTAAATTTTAATAATAATATATTAAATATTTAATATAAATATTAATAGTTTTATTTTTATCTTTTTTGTTTTCTTTTCTTTTTTTTGTTAAGGAAATATTTGTAATGCTATTTTTTCTTTTTTTGGTTTTCTTTTCTCTTTTTTGTTTAGGAAATATTTATAATCTTATTTTTATCTTTTTTGTTTTCTTTTCCTTTTTTGTTTAGGAAATATTAATAATTTTCTTTTCGTCTTTTTTATTTTCTTTTCCCTTTCTTGTTTAGGAAATAAAATAGTAAAATAAATATGTAAGCATTTTATTTAAATAAAGAAAATTTTCTAAAAATAAAAAAAGTCCTTTCTTATTTTAAGAAAAAAGATTCTATATTCAAGAAAAGTACTTTCTGGATTTTAGGAAAATTTCTCAATTTGATGGCAACTTTTCTTGATTTTAGAAAGGTATTTCTGCTTTTCTGGAATTTTTTTCCTAAATTTTAGAAAATTCCTTTCTAAAAAATACGGTAAATCGCCATCGACTGAAATTCATGGCGAATTTCTTGATTTAATGGCGATTTCGGGCTGTTTTTTTTTTTGAGTGCATGATGGAACTATACAAGGTGATCTCGTCGCGAGAGCTGCCCTCTTTTGAGGACGTTATTTGTGCCAGTCTCTATATACCTATCTCATTCTATCGCTTAAGAGAGACAGAGAGGAAACATATTTAACGTTCTCAGCAGAGCTGACGAAACCACCTTGTATAGTTCCATCATGAGCGAGCCGAGCAAAAGAAAGCCGAAAAAACTGCTCGTCGGCTGAGTGCGAGCAAAATTTTTGCAGAGATGGCATAATTTCTGGAGAGATCCCTTAATTTTGTACGGAGATGTAATAATAATAATTACAATTATTCCTGGTCTTACATTCATATATTAATTACGTTTGATATTTTCAGAAGACAGGCTTACAAGTCATGGAAAACCGGGAATGCTTCAGACACTAACAATTTTTAATTCCAATGCTTCGATTGTAAATATTATTAATAAATACACATACAAATATTACATGAAAAAAAGTCAATTTTATTGTGGGAAATCAGATACTGCAAAGCAGTGGAAAACCATAACTGGGAGGTTGTAGAAAAGCAGATATTGCAAGTGGAGGAAAACCAAAACTGGGTACGTGTGGAAAATCTATAATGCGGGAAGTCGAAAAACCAGTGGTTTTTGGCCTGCATTCTACTGCCAGAGATCCAGATACAAACCTCATTTTCCCCTTACTTTTTGTGTCACCCCCGTGTATTTTGAAACCAGAGATGGAAGAAATGTAAGGGGGTGAATGAGGTTTAGTCTCTTCCGCTTCTATGGAGAAACCTGATGAAAATATGTTATTTTCCAGTGGTTTTTTCCCGGTGGGTGGCCACCACTGATCTACATAATTAATTGCTGTTAGCATTAATGTTCGCAAGGTCTGTTAAGCTAACATTTTTCTGTTAATTAAACAAATCTTTGGAAATAACTTGTACGAAGCGGATTAGTTGCTTGCTGAATATTCACGAACAAAGTAAGGAAGCATTTTTAAAAGTGTTTATTTAAAGAAAAGAGTATTTTTCAAAACAAATTAATCATTTCGTTGAATATGAAAATTCCTTGAATAAAGTTGATGATGAATTAAATTCTAATGATTTGTTTAATGCTGTGATTAAGATATGTGTAGTTTGGTAGAAAATTAAAGTTATATTTGATAAAGGGATAATTTATTCTTTGCAGATCAGACAAATGGATCCTAAGAAGAGTGGCTTCATCGCTTTGCAGAATCGGCTGGGTACAGCTTTGGCCCAGAAGGACATCTGGGCGTTCCGTGCCGCCTTGCACGTCGGTGCCCAAGCCGATCTCCTGGACGAGAGGAGCTACATGAGCATCTATGAGAAAGCACTCTCCACACCAGGCTGCAGCGCTTTCATAGAGGCCTGCATCGACCACGGAAGCCCTGTCAACCAAGTGGGTAGTGCCTCCAAGAGTGGAGATCCATTCACAACTAGACATTTTCTCTCCTCAGATCGGGTTCAGTGATTTAGATAAGGCGCCAATTCACTATGCCGCTGACTCAAGAGATTGCAACAACTTGACAGCGCTCCTGAAACATCGCCCTAGGAAAAAAAAGGTTTGGGTGGACAGAATGTACACAGGGATGACGGCACTGAATTCGCTGGCCAGGAATCTCACGGAGACGAATGCCTCGGCAGTGCTATCCTGCATGAGATTGCTGCTGCAGTACGGTGCCTCGCCGAACATGGCCAACCCCCTCCGTTATGTTCTGGAGAGTAAGGTAAAGGAACAGAAGAAGTTTGTCCAGCTCTTTCTGGACCATCCAGAACTGGACATCGATTGCCACTGGAATGAACGCAGACTACTGCAGGAGCAGTTTCCGGAGCTACCCTTGCCGGGAAAGCGTCAGGGGAAGATCGACCGATCTGTACTCCAACAGACTGTGAGGGACGGAGACGAGGACCTGTTTGAGCAGCAGTTTGCGAGATATCTGCAGAGCCAAAATCACTGCAAAATGGCCGATGTCCGGGATGACTTCTTTAGCCTGTTCAACCAGAGTATCAGGAGCGGCAGGCAAAGAGCCCTTGAATTCATTATCGACAGTGGCATCGACGTTAATTTTAACCATGTCGGCTTTAATCTTGTCGAGGTGGCCATTTATTTGGGCAACTGGCAGGCGCTGGAGCGACTTCTGAAGGAGGCAAGCCTGCAGCTGACCTCCGTCTCAATGCTGGTGAACATGGCGATCTTTTATGTGGAGAACCCGACCTTGGATGCCAACAAACACCAGCGCTGCTTTGAGGTGCTCCTAGAATCCGATCGGATCAATATCAATGCAGTTGATCCTGGATATTGTCTTCCGCTTTCCTATGCGGCGAAATTGGGTTCCATGCTGGCGATGCAGAAACTCCTGGAGCGAGGCGCCTACATTGGCTCCAAAGGCGATTCAAAAGCCATGCCCATCAAGTACATCCCGCATAAGGTGCTCAAGGAGCACTTTGACTCCTGCATCACCACGAACGAAGGTGATCCCGGTACGCAAGGTTTTGAGATTATCTTCGACTACAAAAACCTGATTCCTCCAGACAAACAGCTAAACGAAATGGTCCCCATCGCTTTTATGGCCAAGTCAAAGAAGATGCGCTACCTTTTGCAGCACCCGCTAGTCTCGAGCCGCCTGCTCCTCAAGTGGCGCAGTGTTTCGGTAGTCTTTTACCTTAACTTACTGCTCTACTCGCTTTTCACCTTCTCGATCATCACCCACACAATCCTCAAATTCCACGAAGCCGAACAGACTGTTTTCAGAGTCTTTTCCTGGATGGGGATCGGATATCTAATTTTTCGGGAGACCATCCAATGCATTATTGCGCCAAGTCAGTACTTCAAGTCCATAAAGATCATCTTGGAATGGTCTCTCATTATATTATCTCTTCGTGTGTGTACCTGCATTGAATTCGATAATAAGGAGACTGAGCGCGTTCTAACCGCCTTAACCATCCTGCTAGTCTCCATGGAGTTCTGCCAGCTAATAGGCTCCCTCCCAGTGCAGTCCATTTCCACGCACATGCTCATGTTGCTCGAAGTGTCGAGTAGCTTTGTTAAGAGCTTTTCCCTTTACTCGATTATCGTGGTGACCTTCGCTCTGTGCTTCTATATCCTCTTTGGTCAGCCGGCTTCGAATTCTGTGCAGGAAAATAGGAAAAAATTCGACTTTAGCAACCCTGTGGTGGCTCTGGTGAAGACCGTTGTGATGATGACGGGCGAGCTTAATGCCGGGGAACTCCAGTTCACCACTCTCTAGACCTATGGGATCTTCGTGCTCTTCGTGTTGTTCATAACGATAGTGCTTCTCAATCTGATGAACGGTTTGGCCGTAAGCGATACCCAGGTAAGTCCGTGTGATCTGAATCCTCTCCTTCTTCCACGGCTCATCCTCTACTACATGTCAATTAGGAAATCAAAAAGCAGGCGGAACTTAATGGCGACATCTGCAGGGTCAACCTGTTGTGTCGATATGAGCGGGTGCTGACTGCTCGAAAGCACTATGGTTTTTCCAAAATCAGTCCTTTATTGGCGCCTATATGCCGTCGGCTTCGGCGCATTAACCACAGGCTCCGGAAAATGCGAAAGATTTCCATGTTACCAAACGATGGCAACAAGGTGAAGATCCTGACTCATAAGAAGAACTGGCTGTCCTGTTTCCGGATGGACAATCGAACACTTATGATGTCTTTAGCGGTGATTGACCAACAAAACAGTGCGAAGAAACAGCGCAAGATGGAGGAGATCAAGGGGGAGCAACAGCGAAAAAAGGACGAGGCTCATGACAGTCGGCTTAAAATAATGGAAAATAGGCTGGAAGAGGTGATACAGTTGCTCAAGGATCGGAATTGATGGAAGTTCGGAGAAGTAAGGAGGCAAATCGTGTTTGTATTATTGGATCTCTTCTCAATATTTCATGATTTCAATCAGATTAGATTTTTAAAATAAAATAAATAAATAAAAATAAATAAAATAAATGAACATCACTCCGGGAAAAGAAAAATATTGCAATTCCTTTTATAAGGAAAGCTAACATTTTTCTGTTAACTAAAATTATTTTGTAAATAACTTTTATGAAGCGAATTAGTCGTTTGTTGTATATTGAGGAACAAAGTTGGTGTAGTAAGAAAGTATTTGAACATTTTTTTATTTAAAGAGAACAATGTTTTTTAAAACAAATGAATCATCTCGTTGAATATGACAATCCGTTGAATAAAGTTGATGACGCGCGAATACATTGCAATGATTTGCTAAATGTTGAGATTAAAATATGTGTAATTTGGAAGAAAATCAAAGTTATATTTGATAAAGGGATAATTTATTCCTTGCAGATCAGACAAATGGATCCTAAGAAGAGTGGCTTCATCGTTTTGCAGAATCAGCTGGGAACAGCTTTGGCGCAGCAGGACATCCGGGCGTTCCGTGCCGCCTTGGACGGCGGTGCCCAAGCCGATCTCCAGGACATGAGGAGCTACATGACCATCTATGAGAAAGCACTCTCCACACCAGGCTGCAGAGCTTTCATAGAGGCCTGCATCGACCACGGAAGCCCAGTCAACAGAGTGAGTCGGGCAGGGCGCACAAAAGTTATAATCGATCCATAACAAGTCATCTTCTCCCCCTGAACAGATCAGGACCTGTAAGGAGCCAGTTCAACCTGGAGGCGCTTTTAAAGTACCGCCCGGGAAAAGATAGAGTTCTTCTGGACCAACTTTCACTCTGGCTGGCGCCACTAATCTCGCTCTCCCAGAATATCACGGAGGACAATGCCGACGCTACACTATCCTGCATGAAACTGCTTTTAGAGTACGGCGCTAACCCTAACATAAGCGATTTTCTTGGGTTTACGCCATTGAACTACGTGCTGATAAGCAAAGTGGAGAAAAAGAATGAGTTTGTCCAGCTCTTTCTGGCTCATCCAGACCTAAACATCGATTGCCCCGGCTACGGGGAGGTGCGCCGGCTACCCCAGGTGAAATTTCCGGAGTTGTCCCTGCCGGAAGTGCGCCAGGGGATTTGTATACAGAGCGCAGTGCAAAGAAACTGAAGATCAAGGAGGATGGTAGTGGTACTGGCACTGATGCCAAACTAATTATACCCGTTACTCGTAGAGTAAAAGGGTATATTGTATTCGAGCAAAAGTATGTAACAGCTAGAAGGAAGCATTTCCGACCCTATAAAGTATATATATTCTTGATCAGGGTCACTAGCCGAGTCGATATAGCCATGTCCGTCTGTCCGTCTGTCCGTCTGTCCGTCTGTCTGTCTGTCTGTATGAACGCTGAGATCTCGGAAACTATAAAATCTAGAGGTATGGTATTTGGCATGAAGATTCTTGGAGTTCCTACGCAGCGCAAGTTTGTTTCCAGAAGGTGCCACGCCCCCTCTAACGCCCACAATAGTTAATAAACGATTTTAAAAATTTAAATATTTCGGAAAAGTAAAAATGCAGTTTTGTTGTGCTTATCAATACCTATCGAAATGTAGAAGAAATTTTTTAAATCGGACCATTCGTTAAAAAGTTATAGCTGATCAAAGTTTATATCTCCATCTCCCTCGCACTCCCTTTAGCCGAGTGACGGGTATTAAATAGTCGGGACACCAACCCGACTATAGCGTTCTCTCTTGTTTATGTTTAATATTTTTATTTTCCTTCTTTGGTTCCTTTTTTTTAATTAAAATAAAAAAAAAACATTTTTGTGCATGCTCAACTTTTTAAAATGACCCGCCCAGCAGGACTGTCCACTTTTTTTTTAATCGAGCGGGCGTTGCCAGACGTCAGCAGTTCGGGTTTTGTTGATTTGTTGTGCTGAGCCGGAGAAGAGACGAAAAGAAAGAGAGAGACGACACAGAGAATTTTAGAATCCCGAAATCCCCGTCCTGACCTGAGGCGCAATTTCCCGCAGCAAGGACATGGCCAGCAGCAAGGAGTTGTGCTCCATCCGGGAGTGGGCGCCGCTGACGGAGGTCATCGAGCAAATTCCCGCTCGACTGCAGCGCGGTTTCTTTCCGGCGAATCTGAACCTGACCTGTGTGGACGCCACCGAGGAGTTCCTGGCCATGGGCAGTGATGCAGGAATTGTATTTTGGTACAACCGCCATACAGGCGAAATGCAGAAGCTGAAGGCAGAGGTAAGTCATCCATAGTCGATGACGCATTCCCATTCCCTTCGACATGCGTGTGGTTCCCCCATTAAGTCAACGTTGCCCTTCCCCTTTCAGGCGGCCACTCGCATTACGTGCGTGCGGATTGTCAACTCCGTGGAGTACATGGTGGCGGCAGGGTGCGCCAACGGGCAGGTGAGCATCTTCCAGATACAGAAGGAGCTGCCGCGAGACCTGGACCTGGTTGCTCCCTGCACTCGGAACCGGCCCATCGAGCGCTACACCATCAGGGATCTGCACAAGTGCGTGGTTAGCTGCTGCGAGTGGTCCAAGAACGGGATGAAGCTCTACTCCGGCGATCGTCAGGGCGTGGTGGTGCTCACAGAGTTCGATTACCAAGCGGTAAGTCTGTAACATTTCCACTTATGCCTAGCATTCGCTAATTGTAACCCTTGAATATAGCACCTCAGCAAATCCGTGGAGATCCTGAGCGAGGCCTACGAAATAGTGCAGCTCAGCGTGCAGCAGAGCCATCTACTGGTGGCCACACTCTACCGATGCATCGTTTGCCAGCTCGACGCCCTCACATCGCAATGGATCATCACCCAGGTGGGCAAGAAGGACCGCAAGCAGCTTATCGATTGCGGCGCAGTCTTTCTCAAGAAGCAGGCAGCAAATCAGGCACAACTCATCTGTGGTCGACCCGGACTGCGCTTCTGGGTGGCCGATGCCGCGGGCAATGTGTCCAAGACCGTGCTCTTCAGAGACGCTGTGCTGCGCAGCCCCACCTGGGAGATACCCATCCTGAATCCCAAACAGCGCAGTGAGCCGTCCAGCAGTCACCAAGCGGCTGCAGCATCAACTTCTACCAAGCTTTTTGGCACTGAGGATGGTGATGTGGGCTACGTAGCTAGTAGCAACTTTCGACAGCTATACCTGTACGATGGGCACGACTCACTGCTGGTAACCCACGACGATGCAACCCTGTACATTCTCAACTTGGATCGACTCAAAGTCGAAGCCGTTGCACGTGGATTCCGCAAGATCCTTGACTTCTGTGTGTGTGGCAAAGAGATCTTTGTACTGGAGGGCGATCGTACTTTGCTGCGACTGGCTCCTCTGCCCGAGCCACCTAATAAGACGGTCAAGGTCATCTTCAATCCGCTGATGCCGCCTCCAGTTCCGGTTTTGGGATCCTATTCGCAGCTGGAATCACCGGTGGAACTCAAGGCGGAACCCGTACTGCAATGCGCCGAGGAATGTTTTGAGCTGTCGCCGACGGAGCAAGTGGACCTAAATGTCCCTATTGAAATGGCGGTGGAGTCTCCTCTGGTTCAGCAGAGCCGTCGCCTGGAAATTTTTCGTCGCATCGGCCAAATGGACTTTGAGCAGTCCATCGTTCACACCAGCCGAAAGACATCTGTGGGCAAATCACCGGAAGCCAATGGCTCAGGCATTGTTGAGATTGGCCATGAGACCCATGAACTTAGGTTACCGCTTACCAATGCCGCGACTCTAATGGAGGCCAGCTACTGTCAGATGGAAAAGTAAGCAGGTTTTTCTATTGGGAAATCAGGAATCCTATTAATGCCTTTCTTCTTGTAGTAATGGCCTTGCTTCCCCGTTGGACATGAAGGCTGCCTTTCTGGCGCACCTGCCTGATGCCCTAAGTCCCACCACCTTGCAGAAGACCGTCGCGGAAAAAGCCAAAACCCTGGCAGCCGAGTTGGATCTGCCTGAGGTGCATCTGGCCCCATTGTCCCAGGAGGAGCTCCAGGCTGCCCAGGCGCAGGCTGCCCAACTAAGCGAATCGCTGATCAAGAGCTATCCCACGCACCTGGAAGAGGCCAGTGTCCAAACAACCTCTTTCAAAAATCCACTCAACACATCAGATGAATATCATGCAGGTCAACCAGTGGATGGAATTAGGGCCTTGGCTCCCTCAAAGTCTAAAATGGCTCCGCTTAAGTTCGTCATAAGCCAGCCGAAGCCAAAACTGTCGCTCGAAAAAGAGCGGGATGAGGAGGAGTACACCAGCTTCCTTCCCGACTTTCGGCGAGCTGGCGATCCATTGCGCAAGGAAACGCCGCCTACCAGTGACTCAACCACGTCCAGCGAGTGGGAGTTCTTGGACAACTAGTTCAGTATTAGAATAAGTGCATACTCATTTGCTTCCCTTTTGGTTTCGTGCACTTTTTTGGTTGTATTTTTTCTCTTTAAAAATGTGTTGTGCTTATCAGATTGTGATCACCGTGATTTACTTACTACTTTTAGTGAAATTTACATACATAATTGTACATAATGTTAGACGTATGCGAAACGAAATTTCTGACCCAAAAATATTCTGAATTCGAAGTTCAAAAGCACCCAACCATTCCTTAACAAATCCAAAAATTTAGGCGTAGATAGCACCCTAGCATCAGTGTGAAATCGTACCATTTATTAAATATCAATGTACTCTTAAGTTGTTTAAGATATTCAAATGCTTAAAGTATTTTCTACTTAAGTTCAAGGTCGCTTTACATAAACAAAATACATTTATTTTATACAAGTGCAAACATTTCGTTCAAAGGGTTGTCCCCCTCAGCAGGAAATGGATATCGAATATGAACTGATACTGAGTATTCGGTCGTTGTTTGCTCTGGAACTACGTGTCAGACTTGAGCTGGCGATAATGTTGCATGTGAGGGAAACGAGACGCCCACTGCAGCATGTGCCGGATCGGCTGATTGCTGTAGCTGCCGTAAGGCTCCAGCGGAAAACTTTGGGTGTAGAAAGTTCTTGATCTCCAGCAATTATGCAACTCTGTTCAACTCGACGTGTAAAGGGACCGGCCCGCTTCATTGATTGATCAACAAATAGTAATTCGAGCTCACTTCCACTCAATTGACTACAACAATGAAAAGTTCTAAGAAGTTTCGTTTGCATCTGGCTTCCAGAAGATTCGAGGAAGCCGTATTGCCTGTCCTCCAAAACAAACCAAGTTGGAAACACTGTAGATGAATCTCTGAGAGAGCAGAGAAAGAGGCTGCTGGAGAATGCCGAAGAATTGACAAATATGCTAATATATTTCGTTCAAATATAAATAATTTTGTTTTTATTTTTCATTCTAAATTACATTTTTTTTATAGATTTATAAAAATGTATTATTATACATTTTGGGAAAGTAAAAGTTTTTTAAATGTGGATATAATTCCCTACAAAGCAAAGTCGCTAACAATTGGTACCATTCAAATTTTTATATATTCTGGCATATCGGAAAAATTAAACCAAATGTTTAAGATTAATTTAAGACAACTCGATGTTTTTCCAGGGAATCCAGATATATTATTACCTATTTAGAATGTTATTATTAAATTGTCAAAAATCAAATCGCCATACCTCTTTGAGATTATTGATATGGGAGTCATAAGATATAGTGGTCCGATCCGGCTCGTTCCGACTTATGTACAACCTGCAATAGAAAGAAGACTATTGGGAAAGTTTTATCGCGATAGATTTAAAATTGAGAGACGGACATGGCTAGATGGACTCGGCTATTGGTGCTGATCCTTGAATATATATACTTTATGTGGTCGGAAAAATATTCTTCCATGTGTTGAAAACTTTTGACTGAAATTATAATACCCTCTTATAAATTATAAATACCCTTATAAATTATAAATATAATTATATATATATCCTATAGGATTCACTTATCTACCATACCGGAAAAATTAAAGAAAATGTTTAAAGACAGGATTAATTTAAAATTGAATGGTAAATTGCAAAGGCCATGTTCATAATAAAACGCTTGCAGCCAATTGGTTTTTAGCAAAATAAGAGCAAGCCGAAATTTTCCGCGACTTAACCATTCCCTTGAATTCAGACTCAATTGGCCACTCAATGAATTATGGAAATAGGTGAACTGCGATCTCCGGCGAGCAAAAGAGGTGGACAGAAGGACTCAGCGGTGCTGATTGAGAAATCCCACGCATGCCGGAAAATTTCCGATATCGTCTGGTTCCCTTAAGTGCGCCGCAGAGCGTTTGGGAGAGTGTATTGTATGGGTCGAAAAAAGAGAGAGTGTTTTCGCCAGCCGGGAGTCTATAAAAGCGGCCCGCTTTCCACTCAACCGAGTCATTCGCCGCGAACTTTTGCATCGACCACAACGCAGTCTCCAGAACCAAGGCCCCAGAATCAAGTTCCCCAGCGAAATACATTAAAACGCGCTAATTGACAAAAAGAGAGTGTTAGCAAGAAATCGAGAATGAAGCCCACCAACAACTCAACGCTGGAAGTCATCTCCCCGAAAGTGCAGTTGGATGATGAATTTATCACAACCGACTACGATTACCAGACGTCGCATGTGAAGCGTTCCGCCGATGGCCAACTCCAGGTGAGTCTCGTTACCAAGTTGTTACTCCCCGCATGACGACTAGCAGTTGTTAGAGATCATATCCAATGCGGTTAAAAGATATCTGGAACTGGGTGCGAAAAGCCCATTTTCCGGCTGCCGCGCTGACCTTCACATTGAACTTTTCCAACAGGCGGGGGATGTGCTCTCCCGCTCAAATGCGCACTTGCCAGCACTCAGAAAATAATATGCCTGACCTGGGGTGCTGAAAATAAATAATAATGGCCAAATATTTTTACCCAAATTGTCTTGCTTAAATATTTTGATAATTAAAGTGTGAACATTTAAAACAGTTATCCGTCTTCCTTAACAAAATAAAGTGTTACCGTAAAATTAATATGTTTAAGTGATTTTTAAAAAATATATTTTTATGATTTATGATTTTCTAAAATCTTATTTATATATTTTTTTAGTTGTTTTAATTTGTTCGATTAATAATGAATAATAATAAGTATACTTCTCATCAAATACAAATAATCTTCAAAGCGTTTCTTCTTAGTTAAACACATTAAAAAAATGTTTTCTTTTATAATAATAATACGACCAGAAAAATTAGGAACGCTCGGTACAAAAAATATATAAATTTTTCAAAAATTAATTAATTTTAACTCTGAAATAATATCAGTGCATAGTGTACTCTAAATACAAGTTAAGTGCGACTTATTTTGTTCCAACTTGGGATTATATTTAGTAATATTTATGCCAAATACCGATATTTAAGACAAACAAAGTTTGATAAATCACTTTTCTGGGTGTAGGGACAGTGAAATTTTCCATTACCTAGCCAAGGACCGAACAGTGCCGAATTACCGGAGTCCCAAGGGACCACTCCCCGATTCGCAGCAGATAAAAATAGCGATAAGCGGGGGCGGTGCCTTACTCACTTACACGAAGCGTTACAGTTACAGTTTATTGATTATTCGGGAAAACAGCTGACGATAAACGCGGCTGATATCTCGTCATCATTTCATTATTTCGGACAGCGGGTGGCGTGATTCTGTGCGCAGGCGCCTATTCCGTCTCAAATCAAATGGCACCTAAACAAATAGGGATGGCCAGTAGACCCAAATCGAAACACGATAGCCCATTTCCAAGTGATTGTGGTCGCGGTACGTGCTCTGTTTACATCCCTCGCTGCCACCACCCATACCCCACCCACCCACAGACACTTGCTGCGCCTCAAGGTCACTGTCAGGCGATGTCCACAAAGAGAGATAGATTCGCCCAAAGAGTAATCCACTCTCTTAGCCGGCTTAAGAGCGAGCCTCCTGTCCATTCCTCTTCTGCCAATGATAATTTTGCCGGCCGGCTTTTGGACAACTTATTCGTGGACTTTGGACCAACACGTTCCCAAATTATTAATGCAATCATCATCATCTTTATCATTACTTATTCATCAGCTTTTGTTTGTGGTTCAAATCAAAGAGCACGTTGACTCGGCAGAAATCGAGCAAGAACTGCTAAGGTAAACAAGAGCCAAAAAACGTGTTATGACTTATAAGACCTTACGATACCTGTTAATTTTAATAATTCATTTTTATAATCCTAATTTTATTCGCATTCATTGTGAAAATTAATTTTATTCAAAATATACAAAGAAATTAAATTGGGAATACTTTAATACACTTAATTCAAAGAAAAATTGAGATGATAGATAATTTGAATTACTGATACCATTTCTGTATGTCTTTAGCCTTACAAATCTAAAATTTCATATTAATTTTCCTTTCGGACCATAGCCACTAAAAATTACTTACATCTCGCATAATAAGTATTCTGTGGAAGTATAATAAATGATTTTTATTGATGTATAATCAATCTGATCGTAGCCACCTGTTGCCAATAGCGCCCAATCACAAAGATCCCCTTTGCCAAAAACAATACTAGAGGGTATTGATATCAGGTTCGCTTCGCAGAAATCACGCGATCATAATTTATGCGGCTACCTGACTGGGGTGGCACGATATGGTATGACGATAAGGTGGCCGGACCTATAATAAGACCAAACGGGTTGTGGTTGTGCCAGGCTAATCGGCCCTAATCTCCCATCGATCTTTGCAGGTGCACCCCCAGACGACGGCGCTGAAGATACGGACGGGTCGCCAGGTGCCCAAGTTGGGCGTGATGCTGGTGGGATGGGGCGGCAACAACGGCTCCACACTGACCGCCGCCCTGGAGGCCAATCGCCGCCAGCTGAAGTGGCGCAAGCGGACGGGCATCCAGGAGGCCAACTGGTTCGGCTCCATCACCCAGGCCTCCACCGTCTTCATCGGATCCGATGAGGCTGGCGGCGACGTCTACGTGCCCATGAAGGAGCTGCTCCCCATGGTGGAGCCCGACAACATTGTCGTCGATGGCTGGGACATCAGTGGGCTCCACTTGGGCGATGCTATGCGCAGGGCCGAGGTCCTGGACGTTGCTCTGCAGGATCAGATCTACGATAAGCTCGCCAAGATGCAGCCTCGTCCGTCCATCTACGATCCGGACTTCATAGCGGCCAACCAGTCGGATCGGGCCGACAACGTCATCCGTGGATCTCGGCTGGAGCAGTACGAGCAGATCCGTAAGGACATCCGTGACTTCCGCCAGAGCAGTGGCGTTGATTCGGTCATCGTTCTGTGGACCGCCAATACAGAGCGCTTCTCGGATGTCCAGGCGGGACTGAACACCACCAGCCAGGAGCTCCTCGCTTCCCTGAAGGCCAACCACTCGGAGGTGTCGCCGTCCACGATCTTCGCCATGGCCAGCATCGCCGAGGGGGTAAGATTAATTTGAATATCATATCATATCATCAATCCTCATCTTATTCCCCTTTCATCCCTCAGTGCACCTACATCAATGGCTCGCCGCAAAACACCTTTGTGCCCGGACTCATCCAGCTGGCCGAGGAGAAGAAGGTCTTCATAGCCGGCGATGACTTCAAGTCCGGCCAGACGAAGATCAAGAGCGTGCTGGTCGATTTCCTGGTGGGAGCTGGTATCAAGCCGGTTTCGATTGCCAGCTACAACCACTTGGGTAACAACGATGGAAAGAACCTGTCCGCTCCCCAGCAGTTCCGCTCCAAGGAGGTAAGTCTACATTGAATTCCTGTGAGCTCTGTCAACTCATTCAATTCCCCTTTCCGCTGGCAGATCTCCAAGAGCAACGTGGTCGACGACATGGTGGCCTCCAACAAGCTGCTCTACAAGCCCGATGAGCACCCCGACCATGTGGTGGTGATCAAGTACGTGCCCTATGTGGGCGATAGCAAGCGTGCCATGGATGAGTATACATCGGAGATCATGATGGGCGGCCACAATACCCTGGTGATCCACAACACCTGCGAGGACTCGCTGCTGGCCACACCCCTGATCCTGGACCTGGTGATCCTTGGCGAGCTGAGCACTCGCATCCAGCTGCGCAGTGCCGAGAACGAGTCCGCACCGTGGGTGCCCTTCAAGCCAGTCCTCTCCCTGCTTAGCTACCTGTGCAAGGCGCCTCTGGTGCCACAGGGCTCCCAGGTGGTCAACTCGCTCTTCCGCCAGCGCGCCGCCATCGAGAACATCCTGCGAGGCTGCATTGGACTGCCGCCCATCTCACACATGACCCTGGAGCAGCGGGTAAGTCGGATCAGACCGAGTACCAGTCATTGCAGATCCTAAACACCCTCTACATCCACAGTTCGACTTCGCCACCATCACGAATGAGCCGCCTGTAAAGCGGGTGAAGACCCTGGGCCAACCCTGCGCCGTGGAATCAGCCACCAATGGCAAGAAGCTCCATGCCAATGGACACACCAACGGATCCGCCAAGCTGGCCACCAATGGCAACGGCCATTGAAACCTGATGCTGGCAGAAAATGGATTTCCCGTCGGAATTATATAATTTCAATATATATGGTTTTAATTGGATATAAATTACAAACTAGAGTTAAGCTATTATTACTAATTCAACCGTTAAAATACAAAAAGGCCTATATGACTGTTGTCTGTGTCTCACAAACAAAGTATTTATTTCTTTTTGTTTCTCAGCTTTGGTGCCGGATCAACAATATATACTGCAATACTTTTCACAGAGCTTCCTTATAAATACATTAAAATTGGGGTCCAGTTGTTTTTGAGACTTGTAGTCCCATTTATTTTGCAAAGAAGATCCAAGAACGGAAGCAAAACCAAAAGAGACTATATAGAAAATTTAACCTTACTCCGTAAAGTATATTACAATATATAACTTTCAAAAAATGTGATTTAAAGTGCCTTGAGAATAGGGTTCATCAATATCATTTTTGAGAATTAGATTAGTTAAGTTTTATATTGGCATAACTTCCTAATTAGTTGTTACAAGAAAGCAAAGCCAGTTAATTTGTATTAATGTATTAGTACACTGCATTTCTCTGTTTAAAACAGTCAATAAGTTAACTGGTTTACTTGTATAAGTTATCCGTACAGTTTTAGAAGCACAGTCAAAGACGCCTTACAGTATGCAACAAAAGTGTGTTCTTCGCGATGACGACAGTGGGAAAGTTTGGCACGAGCACATCACCATTTCCATTTATGGTCCATATAAAGTTAGATAACCCCTTTGAGAATATGGAATGGGGTCTCAATAAACTTTTTATTCGTCCATCTGCTTCGTTATCGAAATTTATTGGATCCCTATCGTAGATATATAATCGTTTCTCAGATTATAATTATAATTATTACAATATCACCACAATAGCACCACCAAATATAGAACTTTTACATAATTGTAAAAAACATTTCAGAGAAGGAAATGCCTTTGATGCCCAAAAAGAAATCACTTTGGACTTGCAAAGTTACTTTTCGATTTGGAAAGGAAATAACTATAAAAACCTTTTTCTATCCTTAACCTACTTTCACCTTAGGAAGAGATTTCCTTATCTTATTTTCTTATTTCCGAAGTTGAACCCCAAGAACTTCATTTGTGATACGTTAGAAAAATGTCTTTCAGTGAACCCAAACAAATCATCCTTCAAAACTGGGTTGGGTGGTTTATCCTCTATTGCTTAATTGGGCTTGCCAGTATAGTATGTTGCCCCACATGATTGATATTGATATCTTTGGCACATTGGAGAGTAATTAGTTCCTGCTCAACGCGTTTGAACCTTATCGCAGAAAACTAGCGCAGTCAACTCAATCAATTCAATACCCCTTCGATTAGGCCGATATTGTAACAGAAAGGGCGATTGATGCACATATAATTAACTTTATTCTCCGTTATAGTCCCTTGCGATAGGTAATGATTGGTTGCCACAGGGCTTGGCCTGGCCCCTTAACGCCAAGTTGTTGGCACAGACTGACATTTCTAACTTTTCCCACTCAAAGGAGGGACTGTGGGCCTTCGAAAGAATGTGCAACAGAAATATTCTTCCAAAGTAGCCACTTTCTAAGAATTTGTGTAGCGTGAATGTATTTATTATTTACCTTAGTATTGATGTATACTTCAATTTTATCTTAGTGCATCTAGGCGGTGTTTATTAGTAGATAAATACAAAAACTGGGTTGTTTCGCGGTTTTCCAACCCATAGGGATGCCCTACAAATTCCCATTTGGAACTCAGACAAACATATGTAGATCTTGTGGTTTTTCTAAACTCCTACAGTTAACCGCTAATCGACTTCTTTAGAAGTGAGATCGACAACTTCCATACTTGCTTAAATTTCGATCAACTAAGTGGATTTATATAACAATTACTTAAACATAAATTTAAAAAATGTTACTGAACTCTTTGGAGCCAACCCGAAATTCTTGTAGTTGTAAGCTATTTGGAGGCTATAAGATTCATTTTTAGAAGGTACAATATGCAAATTTAGCAAGTGACGAATGATTTGCTGTTGGTGCCATCATTTACTTTGAGTTTTATTTTTGCCCAAAGTGCACCTTAACCTGAACCTCAAAAAAAACCTTAATTCCATGATAGGTAACTTATCACTTATTCCTCGAAACGATCAAAGGAGGGTTTTCGTGAGTCATTTGCAATTGCCGAAATCAAAGCTCTAGTCCGTGGTGACTCATTTACCTGTTCCAATCCTGATAATGACTACCCAAATAGTTATCCGCCCGCTTGATTATCGTTATCGAGATCTACGTCAGGATTGTTTAGCAAATTAGAGCGCGCCGCGATAGCGAGCTATGTATATTGTGTCTAGCATATCGGCCGATAAGAGTTCGGTGCATTTCGGGCGCAGAAAGCCGGTAAGCATGAACTGGCAGTCTAGTCTCTCTCCGGAGAGAGCTTTACCTGGAACTAGAACTGTTACAGCCTAAGCTTCTTGGTTTATCTTATCGTCTATACTGCGTGGTCCGCTAGTTTTGTGGCAGTGTCAGGAGCGCCAACGGCTAGTGGTTAGAGGCTAGAGGTAGAGCTAGCGACTAGCGGCTAGAGGCCAGAAGATAGCTCCGAGCTGCGCAGTCGACGTCGGCGCTACGGATATGTATTGGGTGGGTGGGCCATAGTTCAGTCGTTAGTTGCGTTGCATTGCGTGCGGTCCGAGGCTCCGCTGCCAATTTGGAATCCGGTCTAGAGACCTAGTATTTTATTCTAAGCCGCCGTGCGTCTTCGGTAAATAAATAATCCCGTACTAAGAGACTCGAAAATTATGCAAATTGCCAGGGTAGCTTACGAACTCGATGGCCCCGAAAAAGTGAAAAATGTTCCCGAACTTTAGCCATGAGTTAAGATAGTAAACTATCTTTATGCAGGCATTCTTCAATATTTTGTCATCGCCAGTGATAAGATACCACCCTCGACCCACCCTGACCGCTGGGTACCGACAGGTTTCCAGGGCCCAGCTAACCCGGATAGATAATGCCGGATGGCTTTCGACCAGCATTGGTTTCCATTATCACTCCACGAACCAAAAGCCATTAACCGCGTGTAAACACGAGTGGAAGGCTTCGTTTGATCTATCCGTCAATGGCTTGTCCATGGGTGTTAGAAAGGTCTGCGAGCAGACATGAGGACGGGCAGATAATATGAATATGCCGGCCTATCCCTATCCGCATATGTGTCAGATAGACAGCACTATTAATCAATGTGACGCCCCACAAAACCAGAGGTTGAGTCAGAGCACCTGCTCCACCTTGTTTCGGTGCACCCCGATTTGGGACTTACCACTTGCGACTTTGACAAACGACCCGTCTACTCCCACTCGTCCATACCAAATCCCCGCGCTTACAGGCTCTCCTATCAGCAATGATAAGTAGAAACTAAATTACTATATAGACGGGCAACATCGTCGGTCGAATGGCGACGCTCAACTTGGCGCGTAGACAGAAGGCAAAGTCCCTGGCCCGCAAAGAATGGAAATGTTTGTGCGGATCCCATATTGGCATCCATCTGCGGAAAATAACATCTGGTGCACATTGGGAATGCCAAGTTCACTTGAACACCCCCTGACCGCAAATACATAGATAGGTGAAATGCAATTTCTACATTGCTCTGCAGGTTGCAATTACGACCTGCAATTGATTTGACCTAATCGCTGTAATTACATCGATTACCGAAACAATTAAACAAATGTGCTGCAAGCATGGCGGTGCTTAAGTGTTTCCCAGACCAATCTTTAAACTTACATTTTTTAAAAACAAATTTCAATAAAAGCTTAAGAATGCCGCAAAGGTGAAAATTTGTTCAACACGAAGTCATTCCGATGTCGATAGATTACGTTATTATAGATTTAGCAATTGATATTTTTTATGACATTTTTTTTTAGATATTTTATGATCTTCATAACGTTAAACTATTTCGTTTATATGACGTAAAAAAAACATCCAGAAGAAATTGAAATATTTATGACTTCTGGACTGTTGGATGATGAAATCATAATAAAATTGCTTGATTGATCGCAGAACAATCCGCTCAAATATTTATTTCTTATCACTTATAAGTGCTCGTGGTTCTCTTTCTGGTTTCTTTTAATTTTCACAATATTTTGATCATTAAATGGCAATCCGATAACTTCATTATATCTAGATAAATGGTGTGTTATGAGAAAGTCTTATCAGGAACATTGTAATGGTTCTTGACGTCTAGCAGCTCTATTTCAGATTCAGTTTATTGGAAACCCTCGTCTTTTAAGGTTATACTTAGCATGCTGAAGTCTGCCAATAATTTTGTATTTGCCCTAAGTTACAAATTATCCATTACCCCCAGAAATAACCTTCTAAACTTTGAGTGCATTGATAAAAATAATCCATGTGCATTATATATTTAATTGACCGTGTCTGATACAGACAATAGGACGTTAACCAATATAAAATCGTGTTGCCGCTAGACACGCAAAGTAATTAATTTAAAAGATAATCTGTTACTATAATATGCTCGCAAAGGAACAACGAAGTCTTATCCGATTGATTATTGCATTGCAGTTGCCAAATCGAAGCCCATCGAGATGGATACCCACAAGGAAGCGGAGGCGAACGACAAGTTCATAGTGAAGTATCGCCAGCAGTATTACGATTTGTCCAGGTTTATGCACAAGCATCCGGGAGGCATAAACACCCTGAAGGGCCTCAATAGCGCAGACATGACCGCTCGCTTTCTGAAGGCTCCGCCACATTCGGATGCAGCCATGTACCTGATGAAGGAGTACAAGATCGACCCGGAGGACTCTCAAAAAACAAAGTCAAGCCACAAAGCTGAGCTTCAGAACGGGGATGCAGACCTACGACAACGGACGAGGGAAACCGAGGACAAGAACAACAACCAGGTGGACGAGAGCATGGAGGTAAGTTAGATGGGCGGCTTTTAATCTGTAACTCTAGTTGCTGGCTGATGGGATCGCTCGACGAGCTGGGCAAACCTTTTTTGGGGCTGCCTGCGATCTACAGCTGAGCTAGAAAATATATAATTAACATAAGGCATGCTTTGGAAAGGAACACTCGTGTTTTGAAAATCCTAGTTCCTTGTCAGTCAGTCAGTTGATGGAATGCTTTACGATTTGGGGAGCTTCACGGGTTGTTACAATTGGCGCGACTTGTTGGCCGGCACAAAGACCTTTGCCTTGGAATATATGCGGATGTCCTCCTCAACGATGGTCAACTCCTTGTCGATCTCCGCCTTGCGGTTTTGCACGCGCAAAGTCTGTGCGGTCATGGGCATGTGATTTAGCTCGTTGACGAGCTGATCGAAGCCTGTAAAATAAAACGACTTCAGCAAGTGTTGTAATATTTACTCTAACTCACGTTTTTTGGCATTGGTAAGATGAGTCAATCGATCCTGATCGGTCAGCAAAACATGTCCACGTGGGCAGTCGGGATCCTGCGAATCAGCCAGTTGCTTGGCCACGGCCTTTTCGCGTTTCTGTTTCTCCAAGTAACGCGGCAGGCGAACCTCATCCCGTGCTGTCGAAACAAAAAAAATCGTTTAATTACATCGAAATAGTTGGTATTCCTATTTTTATATGATTTCATATAATAGAACTAACCTTAAAAGTGTATCAGCAAAACTTGCAAACCTTTTAATTTTTATGGTGTGTTTAAAACATTTGGTAAATTTTGATCATTTAAAATTCAAGAATCAAAATTATGATTTAAAGACCATTTAACTTTAAAATAAAAAGGTTAGATAGTAGTCTCTATAGTTATTATTGCAATGGGAGAATGATTCTTTACGTTTTTTTTTAACAACTGTTTTTAAAAGATCTAGTTGGTTGAGTTCTTTAGCATCAGGGTATTTACTTACATCCCAGTTTGTGCTCACGACGCTTCGACTTTGAAGTGATGGTGGTGACATTGGAGGCCGTTGTGAAACGACTGCGTGCACTGAGTGGCGCCTCATCGTCCGAGACGCCGTAGTTCATTGGCTCAGTCTCGGCCATGGGCATTGCCTCCATTTCGGACATGTGGAAGCGGCTTTGTTTTGAGCCGTTCGAGCGCGCTGAAAGCGGCAACTGTTCCAAATCCTTCTCGTTTTCATAGCGCATGGGGTTATAGTTGTCTTCGTACTTTGTGCGTGGATCCTCCATTATAGAACGACTATCAAAGTTGCATCTGAGGAATAGACAAGCTTTTTAGAGACCAGTCAAAGTGTCACCCTATAGAATCATACCTTTTAAGTGCATTTGTGAGATACAGTTCGTCAGTTATGTCCTCGGTCTGAATGCCGATGCTGGTGGAGCTGCGATTGGTGCCGCAGGATTGGCAGCGATCCGAAGATGGGTCGGATGAGGGCTCCAAGAAGTTATCTGGCTCAAACTCCTCCGAAGGGTCATACAGAAGGGGATCACGCTGCTCCAGGCCATCGAAGCGTTCTCCATCCGCCGGAACGGCCACTGCCAGTTGGTGCTGGGAACGCGAGTTGCTGCGGGTGTTCTGCAGCGAGTTCTGTGGTCCAGGCTTTCCCCTGGCCTGTGGCTTGTCCGCTTTGGACTCCCTCACTTCGGAGGAAGTGCGGCGCAGCGGAGGCATCCATTTCGGACGCACTGGCTCCTTGGCGGCCAACTTCTGGCTGGTGGTCTTCTCCAGCGAGCGCAGGCTCACCTTGTTTTCCTTGAGAAAGTTTCGGGACTGTGTGACGCCTGTGGGAACGGAGGCCAAAACAAATTAGCCACTGGTTGCCATGGCCGGTTGGCTGTTTGGAAAAGATATCTTACGCGGCACCGAAAAGATGCCCTTTAGAGTGGGAATCGGGCGCACTGAAGTATTCGACATGGTCCACCAGCTCCGGACTAACAGCTAGGCGTCTGAAATTCTACAAATCTGCTCTCGACTACGGGGCGAGTGGAAACTGCGTTGTTGTGTGTAAAGTACAGGACAGGTTCAAATGACAATTTTGAACCAGCTGCTTGTGATTGTGCCTGCTTATCGATACCCGATCACACCGACTAGGTATCGTTCTTGGGGTCGGCGACTGGTCACACTTCAAAGTATTAACGGTATCTGGACAACTTTTTAAAATCGTTTAAAAAATGTTGATTCTTGAAAATATATTCCGTACTAATATAATTCCTTTATTGTACAATTCCTGAACATTTAAAATACCTTTTGCTTTTATCAATTCCAGCACTTGGTAGACTGGTCAAAGGCAATGCTCCCTCAGATCGCCAACATAACAGAGTGCTACGATGAGTGGGTGCACAAGCCGGTGGACAGGCCACTGCGACTCTTCGGTCCTTGGTACTTGGAGATGTGCACGAAAACGCCGTGGTGGTTGGTGCCCTTGTTCTGGATTCCAGTCATCATCCTGTGTGCGTGGGAAGACCTCGCCAGCAGCTGGCATGATAAGAACCAGGTGAGCAGCTAGATGAATCATCTTGGGATAGGCTCTGCTAACTAAACTAACATCTTCCAGCTTACATCGTTCGTCGGCTTCTTTTTGTTTGGAGTGCTCCTGTGGACCTTCCTGGAGTACACTCTCCATCGGTGGGTGTTCCACGTCAAACTGAGCAGCAACAGTGGGAGTTGGATATGCACCTTTCATTTCATGATCCATGGACTTCATCACAAGGTACCCTTCGATCCAATGCGCCTGGTGTTTCCCCCTCTTCCCGGAGCACTGCTCGCCACGATCATATACACACCGCTTAGCTTCATCCTCTTGAGTCCGCGAGTGGTTCTTTCCGGAGCTTTGACCGGATATCTGTGCTACGATATGATCCACTACTATCTACACTACGGAAATCCCACCACGCGGGCCTTTGTGCACATGAAGAGATATCACCAGCACCACCATTTCTCGCACCAAACCCTCGGATACGGGATCAGCAGTCCCTTGTGGGATGTTGTCTTCAAAACGAGGATCCACCTTCGCAAACTGAAATACCAATTGCGCTGGTCCTAACCGCAATCCATTTCTATCACACAGTGCTAATATAGAACAAAATACACTCAGTTATTAATGCAGCAGAGTTGCAGCCGGAACAAAGTTTACATTTTGAGAATATTGTGTAGGCTAAAAACTGAGAATTAGGATTAAGAATAACTTGTAAGCCTTCTACGGATTTCTATTTAACAGGAATAAATTTCCAATGATACCAAAGAACCAAATAATTAGACTTTTTCTTATGGATGTACTGGGGTCCTAACATTCCAAAATCATTTATGATAAACTATGCACTACGATTTAAGAGAATGTATTTTAAAACATCAATGCTTTATGGAAGCCATATTATTATATTTCGAATTATAAAAAATTGTAAACAAAGTTTGTATTATACAGATAAAACTGTTTCATATAAAACTCATTTTAGAAGTATAAACAATAATGGTTGTTTGATAAAGTTTTATACTTAACGATAAATTTTCAGGATCCAGGATTATTTTCAGTTATTCCAAAGATAGTGAGATATTTATTGAATTTTGTTGATCAAATTCAAATGAAGCGGCTTTTTATTTCCAACGATAATCCGTTTGAAAAAGGCATTTATATTTCGTTAGTGGCACTTGGTCACACTAGCGAACAGCCAAAAAGAAAGTTTTGTTTATTTTGTGTGGCCCCATTTCTCCTGCTGGAATAATGCTAAATGCCAAGATCGGCAAGGTCGGCAAAGTGCTGGTGTGCGGGATGAAGGGCGTGGGCAAGACGGCGCTGATTGAGCAGCTGGTCTACGGCCACGTCAATCCGGAAACGGTGAGTGGGCGGCTCCAACAATAGCTGATTGCTCATCATCATCACAACCGAAAAATGTATTGCAGGAACTCCACCCCACCATCGAGGACATCTATGTGGCCAGTGTGGACACGGGCAGGGGTGGACCCCGCGAGACCCTGCGCATCTACGACACTGCCGGTCTGCAGGGTGAGCAGCAACAGCTGCCACGCCACTACCTGCAGTTTCCGGACGCCTTTGTCCTGGTCTACGATCCCATGGATCCGCGCAGCCTGGACATGCTGGCCGACATCAAGACGGACATCGAGAAGCACAAGGAGAAGAAGGAGATTCCAGTCGTGGTGCTGGCCAACGTGCGGGCTCGGGCCGCTCCCAACCCGGTTGAGAAGGTGATGGACCGCGCCAACATCTGGTGCCAGCGAGAGCGCATCAAGCACTACACGGTGAACGCCATGGAGCGGCCTTCCCTCTACGAGCCCTTCACCTCGCTGTGCGCCCGCCTGCATCCGGCGCAAACGAAGAGCACGTTCCCCCAACTGCGTCAGGTCATGCAGAACCGGCAGAAGAGCGAGGCATAGATGATCCGATGACCACGAGGGGGGCGTTATTATTTAAGTTTTATTTTATTGTGGGTGTCCCAAAAAAACAGACAATTTTGAGCAATGTTCAGAGCTTTTGCTCAGACGGCACTGTAAGAGGTTTCTGGGACTCCCAACCGTATTCGTATTGATCAATTTAGTGTCCACTTGCCTTGTATTAACCGCTGAGCTTTAATTAGGGCCACAGCCCGAGCCACTTGTACTTATCTGTCTATCTGTTTGTGAGTGTCCAATTGCATCTAGTATTTATTACACCTAAATGTCTAATCTCATTGGTAGAGAATTAAGCGTAATCAGTATTCAATGTTCAATCGCAGCTCAAACGACGGCGTAGTGATTAAATAACCATACCGAATTTCTTCTCTGCGGAAATCCCCTTGAATCAGTCGACTGTCAGCCCCTTTCTCGTGAGCAATGAGTTCCTATACCGTCTTTCTAGCTGCTCTTCTGGCGCTGATCTGTATCAGCCATGTGGCCGTGGGATTAAGTATAACCGTGCCGGGAACCAAGTGGTGCGGGCCCGGAAACATAGCCACCAACTATGACGACCTCGGCACTGAGCGGGAGGTGGACATGTGTTGCCGGGCTCACGACAACTGCGAGGAGAAGATTCCGCCCCAAGAGGAAGCCTTTGGTCTGAAGAACGAAGGCATTTTCCCCATGTAAGCGTGACTCAGTTAGCCGAAGCTTTGGTTCGATAAACTTGCGATCCCGCAGATTCTCCTGTGCCTGCGAGGCCGCCTTCCGGAGCTGCCTCACCGCCCTGCGCAATGGTCACTCCTTGACTCTCGGCAGGATCTACTTCAGCACCAAGGATGTGTGCTTCGGCTACGGACACCCCATCGTTTCCTGTCAGGAGAAGCAAACCGACTTCTTCGAGACTCGCTGTCTCAGCTACCAAGTAGACGAAGGTCAGTCGCAGCGCTGGCAGTTCTACGATTTGGCACTCTACACACACGTCACTGGCAGTGAGGAGGACTCCTGAGATTGAACTCCGACATCCGGTGATAAGCCTGTGATTGTTTACAAACAGAATCTACTGAAATTGAAATTGAACATGATTAGGCTTAAGAAGGTGGGAGTTTTGTGTAATCAGTTTGTAAAATATAAAATGAATTAAAAATGAATTTTATTTTTTAAAAATGATCTAGTATTACTAGACTAGTAACGATTCCGACTACTTAAATTAAAAAATTCTAAACGTTTGTCTTTTTAAATCAGTGGATTTTTTACAACCTAATTAGTTAATTAATTTTGTAATGTCATGTAAAGTGTTGATAATTGTATTGTCTACAAATCTTCGTTGTGGGGTCAGCCCGTCTTCGCTGGGATCGTAAAGAACGGCATGTCGTAGAACTGCCAAACCTTGGCCTTGGTCTTGTCCACCTGATAGCGAATGCAGCGCTTTCGGAAGGTTCCCTCCTGGTACTGCTTGCATCCGGTGGTGGGATATCCGTTGGCGAAGCACCTGCTCCTGCTGCCGTAGTATATTCGGCCCAGTGTGTTCGATGTGAGGCTGTTCACCGCCTGCAGGCAGTTGATAAACTCCTGCTCGCAGGTGCACTTCAGACTAAATCGGATGATGACGGTCAATGTGGACAAAATCGATATAGGATTTCACAGGAGCCTCCACTTACATGGGAAACCAGTCCATGTTGGCCGGCAGTCCGTGGAGTGCAGCATGGGACTCGATAATATCGTCGCAATGGTCGTGAGCTCGACAGCACTTGTCGGTCTCGCGCTCTCTTCCAAGATCCTCAAAGTTTGCCGCCGTGTTGCCCGGTCCGCACCACTTGGTTCCGGGCACCGTGATGCCCGTGCTGGGAACTGGTGGCAGCGCCTGGTTATAGATGTCCTCGTCCTCGAAAATTGCCTCATCTCCAAAGCCCCAGGCCATGGCCAGAAGTCCACAAACGAACGCTCCGCGCAGCAGCCACATGTCTAAGCTTAGGCAGTCGCAATACAACTGAGTTTGAGTCCGTTCACTTCAGCCTCTTATACTTGGGCTGATAAGGGTGTGATACCATAATAAATTACTTTGCTTGCTTGAAAATTACACAACTTAATTATGGAATCTGGATGATCTTAGTATAGCAAAAAAATAGTTATATATCGACCAAATTCAGATTTAACATTATTTTACGGTTTATTAGTATACACAGTCTAGATACTAGCTAAGTATATCCTTGAAAGCTTCGGCGGCTGTCTTCGGCGTTTTCCGCTTCGCCTCCTTTGGTTGCTCTGGGTCCAGATGCTTGGACAAACTCTCCTGCCACTGGCTGGGTGAAAGCTTATATGTATCTAGGCGGTATTTTGTGTAGATGATCCGACCGTGCGGTGAGCCCTTCAGCATATTCGCCTTGGAGAAAAGCTCCTTGGCCATGCGCAGCTTCTGCGCCTCCTGAGAGGCGTTGAAGCACTGTTCGAAGACGCGGGAGCCGTGTCGAGTGATGGCCAAGTCCACGTAGAAGCCATCCAGCTGGCGGATCAGACGCTCCCTCGATTTCTCGCCAATGAACTTGCTCTGCATGAAGGCGTCCACGATGTGTGAGCCATTGGGAGTGTTGAAGACCTGGGCCAGCTGGGTGGCGGGCAGATCGAGAATGCAGTTAACCAGAAAGATGGGCTTGTTAAACTGCAGCACGTGTTGGGCGATAAGCGACCCGTGGAGATGAACGAATCCCGACTCGTCGCTGCCAACCACCTCAAAGGGCTTCAGCTTGACCAAGCAGTTGAAGAAGAGCTTGGATTTTTCCTTGTCGCCGCTGACGTGCAGAGCACTCTGCAGAGCAGCTATCATCTGGGCTTGCTTGGTGCCCAGACGCAGACAGGCTGCACTCAGTCCGGACACCACACCGGTATATCCCATTTTGAGGAGCTCCTCCACGTGCGGCTGGAGTTCGGTGAAGACGGCCTCGAAGTCTGAGACCTCTTTGATGTGCTGCAGGAGTCGCTGGACGGAAAAGTTCGTGCCTTGCTGCCGAGCTAGGTAGCCGATGCGGTTGCAGAAGAGCATAGCATACAGTTGGGTCAGCAGTTTGGCTCCCGCCACGCTCAAAATCGTTTCCAACAGAATGACGGAGGTTTGATGGTGGAAGACTTTCGGTAAGTTTGGATCTGTTGGCTTCTTCTCAGCGTCCTCCTCTGGCTCCTTCGCCTCCTCATCCTCGTCGTCCCTGATCTCGATTTTGACGTCCAAGTCCTTTTTCTCCTCGTCACCTTCATTCGGTTTCAGCAGGCCGACCGTTAGGATTTTCTTGGCAAAATGCTTGAGCACACTTTTGTCCGCCACACTTAGGGCCAAACAGATGATGCCCAGCAGGCTGGAAGAGTGCTCCTGGTAGGGAAAGTCCGTGAACTGGGGCCACATCTCCAGTCGCTGGGGGAACTCCTTCATCACCTCCTGCCACTCATCCGGAACCGTGTACAGCTTCCGGTGCTTGGCGATCTCAGTGCCGCCCTTCTCGAAGGCGATTTTGGGCACATGCATGCCCACCAGGCACAGAATGGCAGTGCGCATGATGTGGCTGGCGCAGGTGTCCCACACAAAGTCCTCTAGATTGTTCAGCATGAACTTCGAGATGCGCAGAACGAACTGCCGGCACTTCTCGCGGTGATCTTCGCTGAAGTCCGCCTCCAGGTTGTACTCCTCCTCCACTTGAGCGGCATCCGGCTTGGCCCGCTTGCTGGTGCTAGCCGCATCGCTAGTTTCCTGAAGGGCTGATTTGCCCACTCCGCGCAGGAAGGCAATCTCCAGCATTTTCTGCAGGACGTGTGAGGCGAAGCGATCGGAGCACAGGGGCCGCAGACTCTCGCCAAACTTGCTGAAGAACCGCTCCAACTGGACGTCGTCCACGAAGCCCACCAGCGATTCCAGTGCCTTGGACACGATCTGATTGGAGGCCAGGTGGATCTCCTGGTCGTGGGTCTGCTCGAACACATTGTTGGCCATGTTGACTGCGGTAAGAAAGAGTGGAGGAATGTAAGAAAAGGTGATGGTCAGGAGGCAATCACCACCACTAACCTCGCTCCTCCACATCCTCGAATCCCACTTTCATGGCGTCCAGAATGTTGATGAAATAGCTGAACTGCTCATCGTCAATGTGTGTGCCCCGGCCGAATATTCCCTGCTTGGCGAAACCCTTGGCGTTCCGCATGAAGCGATTGCCCTTCTTCTTGGGTCGCTTGCGTTTCGCATTGCCATCTGACTGCATTCTATATTCTATTTGTATTTCAAATTAAAGTTAAAATCAAAATTTACTACCAACGTGCGCCAGAACACGCTGTAAAAAATATACCAACTGGCCATGTGAAATATACTGTCCTTGCTATATACGGCCACACTGTATTCAAAAATATCGATATATTTTGACGATGAATCGATAATTGACAAGATTGGCGGTCAAATTTGAATCATAGAGGCAGCGCAATTTGGGCACGATTTTTGCATTCTTTTGCACACCATTTGTGTAAAGAAGCACGAGGCATTATCATCGACCATTTAGTAGGCAACGTTTTAACAAATATGAATTCACATTAATTTTAAGTATTAATATTAGTAGACAAAAAGGTAAAAGAAGAATTCTTATTGTGGCTTTCCCCTTCATTGGTAAGTCTTCTGAACAGTAGGGCTTACCAATCTGTCATTGGTTTAAAAACTGTCAAAAGAGCATTGACAGCACAAGGATTAAGAAATAACAATAGGAAAACAACAAAAAACACACAATCTACCTCGGCCATGTGTTCTTTTAACCCTTGGTAAGGCGTTTCGCAGATTTCCTTTAAGCAAAAGGACATAACAATTGTATTTGAAACTCATTTAAGAGGTATTCCTTTATGAATTTCAGTATTCTTAGAAGTCGAACACACATTGTTCCCACAAGTTAATGAAAGGTGGAAATGGCAATCCCCTCATTAAATTAAGTTGGTATACAAAGAGCAACACTTTACAGTCGTTGATTTAATTATCGGCAAAAAGCCGCCGCCGGATAAAAGAAGTCAAAATATTTTGTAACCAGAGATGTGCCATCAATCTCACCCAGACACGTGTGCAATGCCCTTCTCCTCCGCCTGGCAACGCCAGAATCACCAGGATAATGGGGGTGGTAACGTCTGCAGGGTGTAACTACAGTATCAATAAACAAATCAAAGAGCAGCCGCCCTCGGCCAGCCAGCCAGCCAGTCAGACAGCATCAACCCCCCCGGCAGCCTGGCGCATTCTCCCGGTTTGGGGTTGCCAAGCACCGCCCCGTTGCCAAGCGCTGCTCGAACCTGGCCACCGAAGCACTCATTACACGGGAGGCGACATGGTGCGAGTCCTGAATCCACATTCCTCAGTCCTGAATCCTGAGAGGGAAAAGGACGCGTGTTGGCAGAACGGAACGCACGCGCCGACGCCGTCCATTAGACATGCCCATTAGCATTGGCGGGCTTACCTGTCGCCGCGGATTAGTATTAGATCTGCCGACCCACTTGCATTGTTGTGGTCAGCCGATGCTAATGGGCCAGGCAGGCGCTATCCCTTTTGGAAATATTACAGGTATGTACATCCCCCGTCGAGGGCGTGGGAAAATTGAAACTTAAGAGTGTATTGACATTGGTTTATCAGCTCTTCAGTATAATCTTATTTTGGTTAGCTTTCGATTATAATAGCGACCATAAAGATCTTGTCAAAATTATTTTTGTTATTTTTTTTAGCTTTGTTACTTTTTTATATTTTTTAAAACCTTATTTGTTTATCAATTTTGCACAAAAATAACACTTTAGTTTACCGAATTTTTAGTCACCAAATTAAGAAATGGGAGTCAGACGAAGTATTCAAACCATATATTATTTAGGGTCGTTTTCTCGTCCGTTCGGTAAATTTAAAGTAGGGTTAAACCTTGAAATCGTATGGAAAATCAGAGTTTTAACTCTACTTAAAATTAAACAGGCGGACGAGAAAACGGCCCTTAAAGTCGTAATAATTTATCAATTCACTGTAGTTTTCTCGATCAGTTTTCAAGGATCAACCCAATCAGGAATCTTACCTACCCAAAATTCCACAGCATCTAAAATGAATATGTTTTCGACGGCAAATGCATTTGAAAATAATTTAATAGAATTTATTTTTAACATAAATAGAATTACTAGAGGCTACAATTAAAAGTGTATAATTTATGCATGTACGTATGTTTAGATATATATAATTTTTGCACGTTTCGATTTGATTTGCATTTCGGTTGGCCGTCCAACCGCTTCTAAAACTAAAGCCTAGCTATTTACACAGATCGATGCAGTAATCATAGTTTTAAGTGTTTTCTTCTGGAGTCCAGCCAAAAGCTGTCCCTCCATTTCTATTTCTCTCTATCTCTCGTTGCGGAAAATGCCAAGTTATCCAGAGGGTGTGATAGTTTATGATTGCATATCGGGAATTTGCTAAAATGCTGTCATATCTGAAACTACGATTATCCATTTCGCTATGCCATGTTAAGTGTTACCGTTGCTTGAAGTTCAGTTTCCGAAAAAATGCATTCCCAACATGGTAAGGAAAAATCAACCCCCAACGATTTTAAGGCTTCTCCTGTTTTCTAGTTTTTTAAGTGGATGATATTCTTTAAGTTTCAGTCATGACAGCCTTTTAGTAATTGAGCGATATGTAAAATTTGTGTGTTGCTATGCTGATGGATTCCGGCGATATTGCTAAGTTACTATCCTCGTCCTCAGAAGTAGAAGCTCTCAGACTGCTGATGTTGCTGTTGGCGCTGTCGCTGCTGCCAGGCGATGTTGCTGCCGCTGTGGCCGGCGCCCATGTTGCTGACCCCGCCACTGCCACCGGCGGCAGCGGCCGCCTCCAACTAGAATCATAAGTGCTGGTACTCGCCCATGTCGTACATGGCGGTCATGGGCATGGCCCCCATCACGCTGTGCAGGTGCGAGTAGGCCACGGCGGCGGTGAGGGGGGGCATTTGCATTTGTGCAGCGGTGGCTGCACTCACTCCCCCTCCGCCTCCTCCGCCTCCGCCGACGCCACTGCTGCTTTTGCTGGCGACACTGCTGATGTTGCTGGCGGGATGTTGCTGGTGTGGGTGGTGTTGCAGGCTCTGATCGGCGGCAACATGCTGCAGTTGCTGCTGGTGCAGCCCGTTGTTGTTGTTGTTGGTGCCGCTGCTGTTGCCGGGCGAGTGCTGTTGTTGTTGCTGCTGCTGCTGCTGCTGTGCACTTTGACTGGGCAACATGCTGCCCTCCATCTCCGAATCGCTGGAGGAGTCCAGGTGCTGCTTGTCCGTGGAGCCGCTGTAATTAAAATGATGAAATTAAGTGGTTAGAGAGGGTTTAAAGTAAATTTATTTCTAGTCTATGTATTTTATTTTAGCAGTAGAAAAAATGGCAATTTTTTATTTCATGAAATAATACTAATTTTTAGAATTTAATTGAAAGGTTATCCTGTGCATAAATATCGAGTAAAGAGCATTAGTTAAAATACCCAAAACACTGTTATAGCTGAAGCTACACTATTGGGGATCTTAAAATTATTAATGTTGGTGTTGAAATGCCAAATAAAATATTTATTTCCGAAAAAATACTTTTTACAGGAAAATAAAATATTACCAACTAGTTATTTTAGCAAAATGGTCGAATGTTATAAACCTTTGAGCTCGTAATTAAATTCCCAACCGATTGGCATTCAAACCTGATAATTTTAATAGATCAAAAAATTAGTTTTTTAAATCTACCCCAAAGGGATGTAAATCGTTACCGTTGCAGTACAACAGAAATGGTTAAAAATAACTATAAAGACCTATTTTAACCCTCTGCCATCGCTTGTTAGAGCTGTGAGCCCAAGCACACTCATAAAAATTAATTTCTAAATTTTGGAAATCTTGCCATTGAATCGGCCTACCTTTGAAAATAGAAAAAAAATTTCTTGTTATTAGAAAATTTGCCTTTGAATACAGAAAACCTTTCTTGATGGAAAAATTTCAAGAAAGAATTTTTCTTAAAAATAGAAAAATGAAAATCTCATATGTTTGTTTTGCCGTCGCAGCCAAAACATTTTTGTACGTATTTAAGGACAAAATCACCTTTGAATATATGAATGAAATGACCCTAGAATATAGAAAAGTAGGCATTGACTTCCTTCGGCTGCCGAATGTTAACGACAAGAAAAACGAAGTGGGACGAAGGGCCTACTCGGCCCGACTATTACCCGGCTACCGACTTCTCTGATCACCCGAGCGTCAGTTGTGAAAAAAATTCGTAAGTGATGGACGTGATTTTCAAGCGGATAAGAGGTGAAGCCTTTTTCCAAATATTCAAAGGTATGTAAATATATAATATTTTGTATATCGCGCGTACAATTGTATGTATGTAATTAAAGGATAAATTCCAAATCTCTTTACCAAGCTTATACCACTTTAGTTGAATTGTTTTTTAGCTAAGAGCTACGTACATACATACATTTGTACATAAATTTGTGGGTGTAGAGTTCTATAATAACTTTATTTAATTACTCGCATTTTATTTATTTTTCAGAGTGAAATTACCTGCAGTTGCATCAGCCAAATAATTTGTTTGGCGAAGCTGTAATTTTGTTTTAAAACCTTCTAAGGTAAGAAAAATATGTTGTATTTGTTTGACATACTTATGTATGCATGTAAATATCTATGCATGTACCCGGCTCACCCGATCTGAAACCCGATTTTCAACCCTTTCATATTCTGCTCCTCTCTCTCGCTCGCTTGACCTACGCGTCGCGACGTTTCTCTCTTCTCCTTCTTAAAATTGTCATGATCTGACCTGCTTACTTTCGGTCTCCCTTCGCGCAAAGGACTGTATGTAAATATATATGTATGTATGTACGTGTCTCTCCCGTGCCTCTCTCTCTCTGAAATTCGATTTTCAACCCTTCATTTTCTACCTGTCTTGCTCCTCTCTCTCGGTCGTCTGACCAACGTGTTTGTATTTTGGCTATTAACATTACATTACTTCAAAAAAGTTGTTTATCTAAAAACAAATCATTGATATCCCAATAACTCTTTTTTTCTAGATGAGGAAAGGCGAAGAAAATGGATCACCTTAGGTCATATGAAGTTCAACAGACCTTGGGTAATAATAATGTTTTCTTGAGTCAAAAATGTGTTATTTAAAAATTTTTAAATGTTAAGTGTTAAATGTTTTAAATGTAAATAAATATAATATACAAAAGAAAAAACCAAGTTACATTTTATTTTTAGGGTTTCAGTGTTAATATAAAACTTCCTTTCAAGAAATATTATTTCTTAAATCAAGAAATAAAATTTCTTGAAAGGAAATTTGAACAAGAAAGAATTTTTCTTGTTTAAAAGGTGCCTTTCTAAAAAACCCTTTCTTGAAACAAGAAATTTAATTTCTTGAAACAAGAAACAAACCACCTTTGAAACAAGAATCGCCTTTCTTGTTTTAAGAAATATTTTTTCTTGTTTTAATGGTGGCTTTCTAAAAAACCCTTTCTTGTTTTAAGAAATTTAATTTCTTGAAACAAGAAATATTTTTTCTTGTTTTAATGGTGCCTTTCAAAAAAACCATTTCTTGAAACAAAGGTGAGGTCGCCTTTGGCAAAAATTCAAGAAAGAATTTTCTAGATTTTAAGGAAATTCTTCGATTTTTTTTTATGAGTGCATATGCTTTTCGATGTCAGCATCGCTTACGTTAAAATGTGTCAATTGCAGCCACTAATTTACTGCTGTCAACACACCCACACACTCGTGCATGGAGCGCATAATTTATTTATAAACAAATGACAAATTACAAATGACAGGGGGCACAGCAATTGCAATTGAAATGAATTCCGGAAGGAAATCGTCTGCCTCTCGCGTTTCTATAAATGGTATCGTGTTCGCATTTGAGGTGTTGGTCGCCCCAGGGACTCTTTGCAGGCAGGGGGACTCCCCAGAGCATTCGGATATGAAGCGTCTGATTTCACTTCACTTTCCAGGGGTTCAAGTGGGTGCGAGTAGTGTTTCGGGGGTGCTGCACATACCCAATCCCATTCCCATTCCCATTGACATCTTAAGTAGCTTGACTTTTATTATTTGCGGCTGATTCCGCAAATGGCATTAGAATGTCACTTTTGTACAACAGCCATCCCCTGGCTATAAGTGTAAGACGGGTCCCTTGGGGGATGGAATCACCCGTTAATGGCTAAATGGCTAATACCACACCATAACAAGCCTGAAACTCGAGCAATCATCGGCAAAGTGTTAATCTTGTCGCCAATTGCATGGCCGAGCACAATCAGTAATCGGTTATCAGCAGCCGCATCGCAGAACCAGTTTGCAAAAAAAAATTGATGACAGCAACGAGCAACATCAACAAACAACATGGGGCATCAGCAGGAATCTTCTGCTGAAAGTCTGAATACCCTCTTGAAGAAATGGAATTATTCGAAAATGGCGTTTTTTATAAAGATCCTGAAACGTAACTTTTCTAACCTTTTGATATACAAGCGTTCTATCTTTAAAACTTTATATATTAAATGTGTTTTGGTACACATTTAATAGGAAATCTCTCTAAAAAACTAACAATATTCCCGTTTTAAAAGAAAACTAAAAAAAATACCCATGGGTTAAAGATTTCCCACTATATCAAAACTTTTTCTTGCTCTGCGGGAACTAAAATTACTAATTAAATTTAAAAAACGTAGTAATAATGATAAGAAAAGCTTTCTTATGTATTTAAACAAACTTCCTTAGAGACTTTAAAGCGAACAAATATATTTAGGCAGCAAACATGACTTTAAGTGCTACACGTGTTGAATTAAAAGGATTAAGTCGAAGCCAACAGATTCATTTAGTCAGCGGAGGAAACCGGATAACCGAGGGTATGAGTATCGAAACCGGCAATGCCGATGCAAAACATTTAAGCGCACACTCGACAAATTTGCGATCGGGCGCAATGGGACAGAGACAGAGGACAGGACCGAGTCCCGAGTCCCCAATCCCGAGATCCCGATTCCGATTCCCATCTTTAGCCCAGCAGAAGATACACCTCCCAGTTATTTGCTGACTCCAGTGCCCCAGCTGCCGCGGATTCCGATGCGGTTCTGGGGTTCTGGGGGCCCACATATGGCGCAGCTGTACGATATCGGCAATCATGTAATTGTAGATCGTATCCCCCGCGAGTGGCAGCCACCAACGGCGATGTCATGCCATTATTTCTTGCAGCGTTTGCATGAACTTGAACTTGTACGCTGATCATTTTGAAATCTCGGGGTGGGCGTAGGACCATGAGACATTTGATGGACATGATGGACACTACTCCCCCACTTTTCACCATTTCAAACATTAAAGTTATGCTCGCCGTGGGCAAAAATCGATGGCCTAAGCACACCAAACATGAGAAAAGGCCCATCCCATCGCAGAGCGAAAAGTGGGGAGCAAACAAAAGGCAGCAGCAGAAGCATATAAACAATGATATCGAATTACCAGAGTTTCGTAGTTTCCCTTCTCTCTGCTCTGCAACACTTATTAACACACACAGACAGACAGCGCCCACTTTTGTGGGCATGTCCCCCCACATACACATTTCCAGTGATTGCATTATAAACACAAATGCCTCAGTTCTCAGTTCTCAGTTCGGTTTTCCTATGGTCGAGAGGGCTCACATCAGCGAACGGGAGCAGAGAGTCTCAAGGACAATTCCCTGGCAGAAGTGAATGTCACATAAAGTTTATAACAAAATTGAACAAGAACCGCAGAGAAGAAGAAGAAGCAGGTTTTGGGTCTCCAGCTCTGTGTGTGGTCCCCCTGAATAAAGGTTCTTCGGGCTTTTCTTTCCCTGCCTCTTGGGGTCTTTTCTTCTTTTCTTTTTTTTTTGGGGTCTGTACCCAGTGAGGGGGAATTAATTTTTTACTTGTTTGCTCAATTGATTTTTTGTAGCCAGAGACAGAGTCTGTCTTAAGCAGATTCATTAGCTTGGTAATAATGCATGATCGGATTATGTTTAACTGGAAACGGCGAGGGGTAAATCGAAAAAAGGGGGGCTTTTGGGCCAGAAACAAGTTTGCCACGTGAGTGAGTTGTTCGAGTTTATAAATGCATAATGGTTTAAAGTGAAATTAGAGCTGGAGTTAGGAAACATCTTCTAAATTAAACTTGAAATTAATAATCTAACTGATAGTGTCAATATTTCCCATGACATAACTCCACGATTTTCACACGAAAGAGAGGAGAGGCTCTACTGGGCCTGGGTCTTCCAAGGAATTCCATTGCTAATAAAAATTATAAGCCAATAAATCCTAAAAAAACAAACAAAAACGGGAAGGTCCAGGCCCGGGCCCTAAAAAACGTGGCTCGGGGTTGGGATCACCAAGATCGGGCGAAGATCGGGAGATCGGGAAGATCGGGGCGATCGGCCGAGAGAGCCAACGAACAGGTTGAGTTATCGCATTGCGCGATCGGTACACAAATCTCGGGACGTGTGCTCAGCAGGACACCCAACTAAACGGGCAACGGCGATCCATAAGTGGAATCTGAAAAGGTGTTGATCATAAATTATCATTTAATTTACGCATGTGTGTGGCTGTTGTTAATGTTCGTGGCGACCCTCTGACACTCAAAAACGCTGGGCAAGATGTGGGGATTGAGCTGGGGAAGACCAAGACCAAGACCAAGACCAAGACTAAGACTAGGACTTGGGGTTTTCGTTTTCATTTTCATTTTGGTCTAGCCATCGTCTGAACGGGCATTGTGCCATTGTCTACAACTATGTAAGATCCCAAAGATTAACCCAAAGTCCGAGCCCAGCGCTGTCATCGTTATAAGATATTTTATTATCAGTCCCAATGTCGAAAGTGGATGGTATGAACCTTCATACGACGCATGTGTGGCGTGTGGAGCATTTTATGCTGGCCTAAACGAGGATTGTTTTGACAGTTTTTTATAATTTTTGTGGCCTTTTAATTGCCCTGTCCGACGCGAATCAGATGGTAACTGAGGAGAAAAATCGAGTCTCTAGCCCCCCGCTGACTAACCAAACTTTTATGTAATCCCCAAGTCTTTTCAGCACTTTAAGGCTTAGGGTTTTGGGTGGGAGTGCCTAGAGGAGGCCATAGAAAACCCTTGCTGAGGTCAAGTTGGCGGAGTGGCTAAACCGCAGAGAGAAAACAAATCTATTTCAAATTTTCAACAAAAGTAATAAAACCAAAGAAAACTTTACTTCCATGTCTTAAAAATAAATGTACTTTAAAAAATATATACAATTTTTAAAAAAGTAGATTGATGGTAGGGAAACTTCTTAAATCAATATGTTTTATCTAAAAAAATAACTTACAAGTTATGATAGTTAAATAACCCATTTTTGTGAAATAAAATAGGAAAAAATATGAAAAATGGAATATCCTAAGTTCCCCATTTTTGTGAGCTTTTCACACTTGACGTCTGCCTCCAGATGAGATCTAATTATTGTCAAGAGAGCGTACACTTGACACCCACTCCCCGGAAAAGTGAGATGCGGAGATGGAGCGATGGAGATGGGCTGCCGCGGATGTCAATATGCTGATGGCAAGCGCCTCCAAGCGATTCCGTACCACCAACCGGTCCATCATCACCAACAACATCATTATCAACGCCATAGGATCGGGAAAGGGAACCAGAACAGAACTGAACTAAAGGGAAAGGGGAACGGGAACGGGAACTGAAAAAACAAACACAAAGGCTGCAGAGAGGAGAAACGAGGCGACGAGGGCCTCAGTCTCCGTCGCAGACGGGCAAAAGCGCAAAATACATAATAATAAAAACAGAATGTACAATAAAACGAATAAAAATGAATAACGTGCTGGCGGGGTCTGGAGCGAGGGGCTGTCAGGGCGAACGAATAAAGAACACACGCACATTTTGTGGTAACCCGATACCCTGGCCAGCTACCCTCCAGCCAACCGTGGCATTCGACGAACGCAAAATGATGACGATGTCTGGAGGGAGATGCGGATTCGGTGGGCTGGTGTGTCGGTGGGTTCGGGGATGGGCCAGGGGAATGGGGATGGTCTTGGGACTGGAACTGGAACTGAAACTGGAAGTGGAACTCGGACTGGGTCGCCTCGGTAGTGCGAGTGTATAGGGTATATAGAGAGAGGGAGGGGCAAGAATACTCCAGTCTGCAAATGGGACTGTGTGAGTGAGTGCGAAATTCACCGAAATTCCCGTAGATATGGCTCATAATGCCAGGCAGATCAATCAAATCCTTTTGAAATGGTCCCTAAATTGCTATAAAGAAGGATTCTTTAAATTAACGAAAGAGCATATTTGTCTCGCTTTAGATTTTAATAGAATTATCCTAACGACATTTTAACTAGACTTCAGAAAGTGTACTTTAGTATTAAAATATTTAAATAAGAATAAGGCGTTTTCGCAAGGGAAAAGTCGCATTAATCTACAAAAATAGGACCAGTTACAATGGAAATATGTGAAAACAAGTTGTTTTCAGTTAGTTTTTCAGAAGTATTTGATTTGTTTTGTGATAACTCTTGATGTCAGGTCATTAATCGGATATTTGTGTAATTGGAAATCGCATAATGTTATTGTACAAGTTTTTTTATAAGAAAACATCGAATTTCGGTTACACTGTTTGGGTTAGTTATTTTAAACTTTTCACCCAACTTTCCAACAAACAATGCAATGGAAACCCGATATTGTTATAGGGCGTTTATTTAATCTACTATATTGAACATCTTTCGAAGTAAAGTCTCAGTAGGAAGAGGCTTTAAGATCAATTCAAAATTTCTTTAAACAAAAAATTCCAAAAAAACCTAGAATTATGCACAAGACTTGGAATAAGCCGTTCCACAAGCGCAAAATGGTGAGTTCAGTGTGTAGTATGGAATCTTAAGCAGGAATTAAGATTGCTGTATCCCTATTTTATCCAGTGGAAGACCGTTTCGAAGCCTGGAAAGCTAGTGTACTATATGCAGCCACTGGTTGAGCACTTCTTCGATATCTGGATGCAACCCCTGCCGTTTCCGACACTTTTGAAGTTTATCTACAGCTGCGCTGTGCTCTTCTTCATAATGCTGCCCATCCTGTACCCACTGCTCGTCCTGCTGATCTACTATGGTATCTTCCAGTACGCGGGTGAGCAGCACTTCGGATTGGATCCACCAGATAACTGGAACCTTCTGGGGGCCGCCAATCACCTCTGGCACTTCGAGGTGACCAACAAGAAATATCTGCTGTTCGTGACCATGTACATCGATAGGTACCGCGTCATTATAACCGCCATATCTTCGACAGTCGACTATATGCGCATGGCTCTGTGCTTCGTCTTCAGCTGAGTCAAAATCGCGGAGTAACCGATCCCTATTTGCCCATCCCAGTTGATGGGGAGTTTTAATTATAACTGGTAATTGGGATGTAATATTTTCTTTAATAGTTCTCTGGTATCACCTTCTTGGCAATAAACTTTCAGTGTGTTTCATTACTTAATTATTTGTGTCTGAAATTTAAGAGTTTTCATGATTATTTATATTGACAAGTTTTTATATTTCTAAAACGTTTCGAAGAAGGTGTCTTTCGATAAATAATATCAAAAATAAAGGTATTTTTGGAAGAACTAAATGGTAAATTTAGTTAGACAGCTCTAAACAAATTTTTTCGACAAACCTACAAACCAGAAAATATTGAAAAAATCAATCAATTGACAAGATCTGAAAATGTGTCTTACGGAGGAACTTAATCTCCGTCAAACTGACCAATAACCCTTTTCAGTCTCCGAATTAACTCGATTAAGGCGTATGTCTATATCCTGGATCACCCAGGCGTAGCTCAGACGCATTTCATTCCATTATCCATTCCAACTACCTAGATATTCAGAATCTGATCGCCGTTCTCCTGTGGCCCTTACAAAGGTAGTGCCTATTCAAACAATAACCACTTTGGCAGTTGTTGGGCTGTTCAAAGTGCCGCTTTAGATTCAGATTTGGCGCCGTTGTGGTTTGCTGGCTGCCACAAAGCTGCATGGAACATAGATACACACCCTCATGCAAAATGAAGAAAAAAATAAAAATAAAGAGAGGAGCAAAAAACAATATGAAAAAGTTAAAGTAGCAGCACACTGAGTTGCTCATCGAGGCAACAGCCATAAACATATATCAAGTTACCGGCCAGGAGGAGAAGAAGAAGAAGAAGAGGGGGGGGGGGAGGGGGGGCTACGCAGTGTATGGTGTATAGTAAAGTAAACTATCGCCCCGAGAACGAACGTGTATCTGTGAGATACTTTTGTATGAGTGCGCCTTGCGGTTGCCACGGCATCCAATTTATAATATTTTTTGCATTATTTCGGTTTTTACCATTTTTTATTAGCATTTTTATTACGACAATTTCTCGCTTTTTTCGCCTGCCGTTCGTGAGCGCGAAGCCGTAAGTGATATACCATTTAGCATAATGGAACTATGTATCCTGGCGAAAGTTTTTGGGCCTTTTGGCAATTTACCAGCTAATGATAGTTGGCCGAATGGGTGGGACGCTGACTAAAATGGTTGCTAAAGGAAATGCCGCCACTTCAGAAAACCCATTTTTGACTGTTTGCACTTCACATGACTTCCAGCGGCTGCAGAAGGACCCAAGCCGTTGGGAAAGGACAAACAAAAGGATGCCAGTCGGCCAAAGGATGTTTAATATTTGAGAAGAAATATCTCCTATCAGCGGCCAAAGATCTCCCTCTCTGCCGAAGAAGAAGAGGAAACATCCGAAAGGAGTGCCACAACTGCTTGAAACTATTTGCTTAAGCGGAAATGCAGATGTTCAGGGGAAATCGGAAGGGGGAAGGGGAAAGGACTGGGGATTTTAATTAGTGACGAGGCCTGCGAGACATATGCCGGAGATATGCATATACGTACCGAAAAGCAAACATCAACAAATCAAATAAAAATAAAATAAATATGTAGGATCATTTTGGAATTTGGAACAGCATGTTAATGACTTTGTCAGCGGCTCTTTCCTTTCTTTCACCCAAAACCCCCCTTCTCCCCCTCCCCCGTTTACCACAGCGTGTGCCAGTTGCGTGTTGTCCTTGGCACTAATTAGCCAGCCACCTCATCAGCAATCACACCCCACCCCCCACCGCCCACTAGGCGACCTTGAAAGTAAATGCCGTCAGCTTTTGTAATTGAAAATTTAAATGCAAATTAATATATTATTTTTTGCGGTGCCTTGCACGCGTTGACACTTGTCAGATAAATATATAGACCTATTTATACGTACGCCACTGATATAACCCACCTAGATATAGATTGTATTTGAAAAATGGAATATACCCCAAAAATATCTCATCTTTACCCAATGAATCACTACAGAAATCAGTACTAAATATCCAAGTTAATCAATGTTCTTTGCAACTCACTCTTTATGTTCGGCAGCTCGATCTCTTTGCCGTCGATTCTTGAACCAATTGGAAACCTGTAAAAGCATAAAAATAGCTTTGAGACATTTGTAAACATTCGCAGCTCTGTCCCATGATTAATGAGATGCAATTAACATGTGGAAGATGGCATCTGTGAGGAATTTCAATTGAAATTTGTCAAAAGATGCGTCTGACATTTGTGTTTCATTTCGGCCGTTTGAGTTGCTATTTTCTGGCCTCGCCAATCGACTCACCTGCGTGGTGGTCAGTCCTGTGGCCTCGGCCAGATCGCGTTTCTCCCGGGGCGACGGATATGGATTGTGCGAGTACCAGTCTCTCAATACCGAGCGGGATTTCTCCTGCGAAAAAGAAACACATTAAATCAAATTAAGTCAAGCATTTGGGTAGCGAATTATTTGGGTAAAATACATTAAAATCTAAAAATTCAGCATAAGATAATTTTTATCCCACCCCAAAAATTTGTAAAGTAATATCAACATTTCTCAAAATTTAAAAATTGTTTAGCTAAAACGACTTTATTTCTAAGTGTAATTTATATTTACAGCTTATAAGGTAATTTTCTTTTCGTGTAGACAAATACACGATTAATGATAATAATTCAAATTACAAATACACAAAAAAATCCTAAAAGTGTGTAGAACTCAATATTGTGATGAATCATCACTGATGATAGAACATTTTTTTGTCGTTTTTGATTTAACGGAACAGTGAGATGTTATTAAGTTTTCTCAACACAACTTTCAATCTTGTTAAATATTAAAAAAATCAATATAAACTTTCAGAGCACTTGAGGAGTCTCTAGAACTGAGCTGGCCCACCTATAATCTACTTGAATCCGCCGAAAGCCTGCCGGAGAGCAAACAAAACGTTTCCTGTCCAGGATATTCCTACGATAAGCCCGAAAGGCGTTGCTGCCCATGGAATCAGACAGGCGAGCGGGCATTTGTACGATTTCCCCGCTTGCCACAATTAAAATGAAAAGCGGCCCAGGACGACTGGCCAAGTACTCACCTTAAAACAGTAGCTCGTCTCCTCGCCATCCCAGATGGTGCGGGGCAATGGAAATTTACGGCGAACCCGATATTTGCCAACAGCACCCAAGGGTCTTCCGCGCAGTTTTTCGGCTTCCACATAATGCGCTACATGGGCCGAGTGAGAGAGAAAGAATTCGTTTTGGTTTCTACCTTCCAAACATTTTTTGGGGTTAAGCAAGGAGTTCGCTCCTGCGAGTTCGCGTACGAGTCTCACCTTTCAACCACAGGGCCTGGAGCTTGGCGTGATTTTGGGCCGAGAAGTGGTGATGCTCGAGCAGGCGGTACAGCTCCTTGTACTGGCCGCGATGGAATGCAACGACCGCCTTGGCCTTCAGCACGGACTCGTTCAGCTGCAGCTTATCACATTGTGGCAGCGACCAGAGGAAGCGGCCCAGTCTTTCGATATTCCCCGCCTGCTGCAGAACCTGTGCGAGAGATTTGGTTGGGATTGATTGGAGATCGCTCGAAAAAAGGGTAATAATGTGGCCATTTTTGGTTTGTATATTTAAACATTGATTTTAAAAATATCTGAATATTATGTTTTATAAGGGTGTAAAGGTCGGTTACACAGAGAAAATTATACGACATTTTAGAGCCGTTTTCTTGTAAAAACGTTTTAAAAATCCGAAGTCAAATTAAATTTTTATGAAGCGTTTTACTTTTTCAAACGTTTCACCCTTGATTTTGCACCTAAAACTTTTGATAATTTTCTCTGTGTACATATAGGAAGACTAGAACTCCGATTTCCAGTATAATAGTATTCTAGACACTCAATTAGTAAATAATCCTAATGATTGAAAAAAAAGGTTTGTATTCAAATTAATGTTTAGACAACGATTTTATGATTAATTCGACTTCGATTAATGAAAAATACTTTATCCCTCTTGAAAAACCGCCCTTATCTTTAAATCTATTCTTTTAATCTATAATACAATCTGCATTCTATGTATGTAAGTACATTTAAGTAATATGCATTTTTCATATCACTGGAAAGGAATGTTTCAGATAATTCAGATGATGAGCTGAGCTTATTTAAATTGTTGATTGAAATAGATATTTTATAAGTTACAAGTAATAGGCACTAGGTAAATATCCTTGGCTAATCGGGGATCTCCGTTGATATGGGGTTTTATATAATTACCTCGCAGACGCAGGCCACCTGCTCCTGGGTGAAGCCGAAGCTGGGCAGATTCTCCCTGCCGCCGGAGCCTCCTCCTCCGCCGATCACCCCGCCGCTTCCGTTGCTGCCGCTGTTCAGGTGGAGGCCACCGCCTGCTCCACCGTTGTGCGTCATGATGTCCAGGGTGCTGTTGTTGTTGTTATTGCTGGTGGCGCTGTTGTTGTTGTTGTTGTGCAGGGCCACCGATCCCGTGAGACCCGTGGGACTGTAAGGAGGCGTGTGGCGGGCGGTGAGAACGGCAGCCGCATTGGCCGCCGCCAAATCGTAGAAATCTGTGGCGGGATGCTGTAACATTTTCTGCGGGAAGCGGAGATTGGGATGGGTGGCGTTATCAATTTCAGGGACTCCGCTCTAAGTTACAAAAGTGATCGGCCAGACGAACAAGTGAATTAAATAACCTAAACTAATATCTGCTTAATTCTTTGGTTTTTTGAGCGCTGCAATGAAAAAGATAAGGAAAACGAAATAAGTTGATTGTGAAGAGTTAATATATATTTAAAATACATTATTGTAAAATACATTTTAAAAGAATCTAATAGGGAATTATGAATATATCCTGTTTTTTTTGGAATGGTATTTTTCATCAATCTCTATAAGAAGAATGTTCGATTGCTTCACCCAATTTTTAAGCCAATTTACGCAATACTTATCGATCCAATTAACCCACCGAGTTTTCATCTTTTTATTGCCCGTTTCGATTAATATTGAAACAACACTAATTGAGACACATAAAACTGTGGAAATTACCATTGAATGGCAAGTGATTTTCGCCCCCCACACTTGCACAAATGTTAAACAAAACAAGCGTGTCTGCTTTGATTTCCCATATTCATAAGTAGTTTGGAAATCCGAAATCCGAAATCGAAATCAAAACAAAACCTCGGAATCGACCCCATGTTGTCAAACATGATTAACTAAGCTCCGGCGCAATTCATAATTGTTAATGCGAGATGTTCGATTATCGGAAATATGGTTTGGCCGTAGCAGAGCTATCTAACCTGTCCGCACCCGAGATCCCCAAAGAGATCTCTTACAAAAATAAACTCTTTACACAATATACGTGTATATGGGGCGCATGGTGTTTCGGTATTCCTCTGATTTCAGATTTCTGTATTCGGTTCTAAGAATATTTCTAAAATTACCAAACGACGGCGACGACATGACGTTGTTGTTGCTGTGGCCATCGCGAGGGAGTGAGCGAGAGGTCCCCCGAATGTATCCCCCAGATAGAATATCCCGGGTGCATTTTATGGATGTTTTGATATTTTTGCAATCGATCTCTGCTCTTGGCCAGACTGTCCAGATAAACTGATATAGATATAGATATAGATATAGCAAAACACAGCCCCCTTGGCGATTCGATTGGGGCGAAACTCACACAGACTCTCGTATATCGTCGAGTCGAGATATTCTTGGATCTGTTTTCAGTTTCAGTTCTCAGTTCTCAGTTCCCAGTTCTCGTGTGTGCCGTGCCGGGCAGATTATATATACAAAACAAGAAAATAGAGATTTCGTTTTGGCTGCTGCTGTAACGAAAATACCAACGCCAAGTTGGCTGCTCTTGAGTCATCGGCCTAGGATCGCTCTATAGATCCCCCGCAGCCGCCTCTTCGCATACGAAGATTTCGTTGATTTCTTTCCATTTCTTCATTTCGCTGGGTATTCGTTTTTTTTCTCTTTGTTGCTTGTATTTTTGTTGGCCTGTTTCATGTTTGACGCAAGTAAACAAGCAAAATGCGAACGTGAAACGAAATACGCGATAAATTTTCAATCTGTTTTGCCCAAACCAGCGCGCACAAGTGGATAGTGTTCGTATTCTATAGATATGGATACAATGCAGTGGGGAATAGTATTAAGCCCAAGATGTATTACGTCGAATTCGAATCTTTTCAGCCTTGAATAGTAGCTAAAAGATAGCATACCAATGTTTATGGCCTTGTACCGTTGCACCAACCGAACGATCCGAAAGATCCGAAAGATCCCTTCCCCCAAAACGAAGAACACCGGCAGCCACGAAAGATATTCTATCTGATATCGGGCTGCATCTTTTGGCTGCCTCTCAATTTCACCTTGCTTTCCGAAGATTTCTTATCGCCGCCTGCTGCCTGCTGACGACTTTTGTGGCATTCGAATAAAATTAATTTAATTTATTTTACAAATTTTGTAATTTATTTCCAGTGCCGCGTTATCTATCTGTTTTCTGATTTCTGGTTCTGTTTCTGTTTCGTGTTTGCCCTCCATTCCCGTTGTTTGTTCTTTGACTTTTATAAGATTTTAATTTGAGTGTTATTGTCTGCGAGCGGGGGAATCTCGAGAAATCTGAAAGCGGACACCTAAGTATCTGCAAGTTGTGCAGCCAACTCGGAGATTCTATTGGGTTGTTAATCAAAGTGAATTGTTTAAGCTGTCGTTTTACCTAATTAGTTTGTAATCAAAGCCAACTTACAATAAAATTCGAAATTCCTTGTATCTTCTCACTTTTACGGGGCATTCCCGAACCGGATTCCCAGAGCTCTGCAAGTGAATTGGCCCCCCGGTTTTCTAAGAAACCTCAGCTCTATTTTGGAGCCATTGGCCATCGAAATCTGTTTTCCGCGGCGAACATCGAAATAATCTGCGCCGGCGTCTGTGTTTATACAATGTAATCGAATGGCAATGGGAATGGGGCGACTTGTGCCAAGCAACCTGTTGTGGGCCAACCCCCGTTCCGGGTAATTCGAACAGCGGGCTGGCCGCTTGGCGGGATTAGTAAGCAGTCCCCCCGAAGACAATCGCTATCTGCCAGATACAGATACAGATGCAGATGCAGTTGCAGATACACTCGGCACTGGCCAGAGTGTATTTTTAACATTTTCCGTTTAATTGCCGCGTGAAGGGAGCAACGCACAAAGAAATCGAATAGAACGCGGCGTAATGAATGAAATTTGTCAATTTAATGGGTTGCACACATGTATCTCGGCTGCTGCGCTACATTTGGCCAAAGTTTGAATGAAAGTGAAGGGAATTTGTTGAAAGTTTTGACGATAGGGACGATAGGCCCCCAAATTACGGCGAATTCTGCACGCCGGTGCGTAAAATGATCAAAGTGGCGGTGGCCAAGCTTGCGTATCTGCATCTGTTCGCCCTGTTTGCCCGTCTCTTGGCGAATGGAATGCGTAAATTTGTCAATTTGGCCACTTCCGAGTGGGAATCTAGCCGGCCGATCAAGATATTCCGAAATAGGTGTATACACCAAATCGTACGCAACATCTGCTCCCATCTCCGCACTCAATTAATCACAAGACTTCTGACGACAAACACGCGCTGGCCAAAGTCATTTAAACGTTTCCAATCCCCGAAACGAATCTCATATTTAACCGGACCAAATGTCGGTCCACGCCCACTCATTGGCAGGACAGTTCCCAGCAATAGGTTAATAATTTTTTGTTAATTTCTAGCAAAAAATCGAAATGATAAAGTCAAATGGTCTTATAAATAAACACCGCGTCCGATGGTTTCGAGTACCAAACTCGAGATGCGGGCGCGAAACATCTTGGTGATGAATGAATGACAACTGGAAACGGATTTTCTTTCGGTTCGACCATCTCATACTTTTCCTCTAATTAATAAAAATTTCTAGGATGGGTGGGCGTACGAATATCCAACTTGGCGGAAGGGCAGCTGCCTGGCCATCGAGAGGTGAATAAAACAAAAGAATTTCGCATTTGCTGTGTAAACAAGTATTCCTCTCCAAATATATGTAAACATGCAATTCTCGTGCCTTTTCCAACGATTCGTTCTCCCCGAATTAATTCTCAAGTGCCTCGGGATGCTGGCTATTTGGAATTCGCCGATGCCACAACCGCCAAAAAGCGAATTGCACTTTGGCTTTCTCCTTCCCCCATTGAGATTGCCAAAAAGTTGTGAATCTATTGGCTTCTATGATAGATTGATCCATTAGGAGACGGAAAAAGATACGACCTGATGTTTATGGTCGGTCTTAATGGTTTCGCTATACACATTCGAAATGCTCTCAAAAACACTTAAGAGATATTTAAATTCAGTTTATGAATTGCATGGCCAACTCCTCTTTTAAGTACTGTTTCGTTCTTTTATTATTAGGATACGGGTACACAAACAGATTTGTAAAATTTAAAAGAAAAACTATACTTGAGTTAAACATTTTAGATTGTATTAGTAAGTAGAACGAGAATTCTTGCATTATAATACAAAACATTGTTGGTTGCGCATTTTTTATTGCCCAAAGAGGCTCTTTCTGAATTCTTTTTCCCCACAGACTTTTAGAATAAATATTTAACATTAACTTCTTTATTTATAACGTCTTGGTTTTGTAATTGGATATTAAAAGCGCAATTTAAATTTTCTGATGGTCCACGTATTTGACGATAATGGTGAAAAACTAAATTAAGTTGTGTTCATTCACACATTGTTGCTATCCAAACTTTTAAGAGACGTATACTTAATTTACTTAAATTCTAGTTTTTGTATAACTCAGGCATATCTTTCATAATAAAGACCCGCCTTTAAGAGTAAACTTTTTGCCGTCGGCAAGCTGGAAGCCCATCGAAACTTAATCCCGCTGCTCACCTGTATTTTGATTATTTATTGTTGATACGTATCCGTGTTTGTTTTTAGTTTTTGTTTGTTATTTTTTTTATGTTTGGGTTTGTGCTTTTGCTGCTTAGATTTTCTGCTGGCGATTGCGCGATATCCACAAATGTTAGAAGTGGCAAAATAAACGATGATTTCTGCCGTGCGGCTTTTCCTCAATTTGCATTTTTGCCAAACTTTTCAAATCGAAGCCATGTGCCGCTCACTCACGCACACACGCTCGGAATCACAGGCACTGGCACATGCACATACATATATTTATCATACGCACTGTGGTTAACACGTGTTGCGAATTATTTTTTTCGAGAACACTTTTTCGCTGTTCTGCCGTGACTTATACAAATTGCACTTTCAAATTGGGAGGGGAAAAACCTGCGACGACAGCTTTGAAATAGTGCCAACAAAAAATGGCCGCCAGCGGATTGATTAGCTTAATTATCCTTGCGCTTCTCTCGTTTTGTGTGCGTTGGTTTCATGCGTTTTCGTTCATTCATCGGGAATCGGAAATTAAATATAACTTTGTGCGCGGAACGTCGAAAGGCCGCCGCCTCCGGCCTGGATTATTATAATTATATTGAGCGAGCGACGTGGGGAGATCGGGCAGCGAACCGCACGCGACGGAATCTCGAAAACAACTGAGAACTCTCCGGTTCTCAAACCGCCTCGAACCAAAAGCAAAACACCCGAGCCGGAAGGCAGAAAATGGTTGGTGCCGCCGTCGGTGTGAGTGCGCCAGAGCGAGATGGCTGACGTCCGGAGTGAGTGTGTGAGTGAGCGAGCACCAGGGGGGTGAACTGCGGCCCATTGCACTGTGGGGTAGTTCACCACTTTTTGTGCAACTTTTTAATAGTTTAACGACAAAAGACCAAAGCCTGAAGAAGCTACAGTTTTTGAGTTTTCCCTACACCCAAAATAACATAATGATATAGAAGCCTTAAGTATTACATAAATATTAAGAATAATGACTTTAAAAATGAGCTTACGTATTTATATATTTTATAAAAAATTGCCTAAGACTAAGTTGCCTTGACCTATGTGAATGAAATTTAAAATGGTCTCTTTTATTAGTTCTCTGTTCCTTTAATTTAATGACACCTATTTGAAAAATATTTAATAAATCAATTACCCGCAATTACCCAATTATAAACATTTTGAATGGAATGTTTGTTATTCATTTATTATAAAATAACTTTGCTGATGAGATGTTTTATAAGTGACTTCCATAATTTGATCAAGGGTTGACATTGCGTTTAAAATCGTTTAATATGGAAACATTACTATGTTTACGGCACCTTTCAGATTTCTTATTAGTTTAGATACGAAGTACACTTGATCAGAAAATTGGGTGGTTTACCCCACAGTGCGCTAGCATGACAGTTTGGCAGCCACTGGAAAAGGGGCAGCGTGCGAAAGAGCGAGAGAGCGGCCAAACAGGTTGGAAAGAAAGAACGCCCCCTCCGTTTTACCTGTTCCCACACACAGACGCGCACTCACACACCGAAGCACTTACTCACTCACACTGCTGCGGTGGAGCAACAACAACTTGCTGATTGGTCAGTGGAAATCGCCTGTTGGCGAACCGCATGCGCAGTGGACGCCATATTGAAAGGCGGAAATTGGACATCGGAGGTAATCGGAACTCCTTCCAAGCAACTCCTTTTTCCAGGGAAAAAAAAGGATGCTTAGTGCGTTGCCTGTGAGTCCTGCAATCTCATTTAAATTATCCACCGCATTTTTGTGCTGCATCTCCTGTTTGATTGCAATTACTGGCCTTTCGCTTTTCCCTTCGAAAATTATGCAGGAATTGCATTACTAATTCAACTTAAGTTTCACTTCAGCTAATTGGTCTTTCCGATTGGCTTTTAGTATTTTAATGATTTTAAGCCTGACAAAGTCTTGTTTAAAATATAATATGTTTTTAACTATTTTTCAGGTTTAAAACCTAAGCCGAGTCCTAATTGTGTTTATGATCCAATGAGCAAACTTATTGCCGTGTTCCGTTCGTTCCCTACTCTTTATATATTATATATATAGGTATATACAACTTGTATATAACATTTTAACGAATTGTCCGATTTGAAAAATGTCTACATTTCGATAGGTATTTATAAACACAATAAAACTGCATTTTTACTTTTCCGAAATCTTGAAAGATGTGGGCGCCAGAAACCTTTCAAAAAATGGTTTAAGGCAATTGTGGGCGTTAGAAGGGGGCGTGGCACCCTTTTGAAACAAACTTGCGCTGTGTAGGAACTCCTAGAATATGCATGCCAAATGCCAATCTTCTAGCTTTTATAGTTTCCGAGATCTCAGCGTTTATACAGACGGACAGACAGACTTTTGCTCATGGTTTATGGCAATTGTGGGCGTTAGAAGGGGGCGTGGCACCCTTTTGAAACAAACTTGCGCTGTGTAGGAACTCCTAGAATATGCATGCCAAATGCCAATCTTCTAGCTTTTATAGTTTCCGAGATCTCAGCGTTTATACAGACGGACAGACAGACTTTTGCTCGAATACAATATACCCTTTTACTTTTCGAGGAACGGGTATAAAAATTCCCATCTATCGGTAGCTCGATCTCGGCGTGTGCCATGAATATCGCATCGAGGACCACCCAAAATGCAGATTTGGAAATGAAGCTGGGAAATTTGATCGAAAACCCTATAAAGTTGATGGACTGATGGGGCGCCAGGCTGATCCAGCTAATCAAGATCGGCCACTGCCCACACAGGTCCTAACTGAAGATCTCCCCCGCTGGCGATTGCAGTATCGTTTACAGCGTCAGTTAGGTTTTTGGCGCCAGCCTTCGACAGTCGAAAGAATAACCAAAATAACCAAAATAAGTGTTAAAAAATTAGGAAATCGTAAAATTTACATAATAACAGATCATATTTCAATCGAATTAGAAAGACAGACGGCAACGACAACAGTTGGGAATGCCAGAAGAACCAGAAAACACATAAAGATGAACATAAAACAAAGTTGGATGGAGGCAGCCAACGGCGGACACAGATACTCGTATCCCACAAAATGTTAATGAAAAAGTGCGATAAAAATCTTGTCCAACATGAATGAGAAAAACGAGGCAACAAACCCAACAATGCAGCGATCAACACCAAATTCTGTGGTCCAAGATGACCCCTACCCCTGCTCAAAAACAGGGAGAGGGGGGAGAAAGTGGCATCATCGTCATCTGTTTGATGGGGGGCCCCGGATACCCCGAATACCCATTGGTGTTAAGAATGAAGACAATAACGAGGCTGGCACACGCGCCCCTAAACTCTCCGCCGGACACCTGCTGTGAGTGACCCACGAGGGGGGCCTCCATAAGGGGCAAACAATGAGCTCCTCCGACCCCTCCGACCCTTTCCGATGGACCAGAGCCCGAGCCCGGGACTCCAGGCGCCCGAGGAGTTGCTTATTAGAAATGGTAAACAAACAGCCAAATCGTGTTGAATTTTATGGTCCTCCATTCCGAATCGTGCGCACATTGTTAATCATCTGGAACTGGCCATAAAGCTGGCTTCATTGGCCATTATTAATTCGGTTGAAATTATTATTAATTTTGCGCCATAAATCTCGGCACCGCTGGAAACAAACCCCTTTTTGTGGTACGTGTGGGTAATTAGCTTTGAGTTCCTCGGGATTAGTTGTTCATTTGCTGGGTTAATCATAAATTAGTGGCGACGATGATATTCTATCAATATGGTGGGACTGATTACATTAACTATGAAGAGATTTAGCTTAAAGAAAACGCATAACCCACAACATTATTCAGTTTTTTTCTTTTTTGGTTAGTATAAAATCAAAAAGCATATATATTAACGTTTTAGATAGAAATATGATTTACCTGTTGTCAAGGAATACCGATAACATAAGTTTTTTATTTAGCTTACTTTAAAAATGCTCTGAAATCTATAAAGAGTAAAAAAAACAAGTCTTTGAGTAAAAGCAAATATTTTTTAATCAGAATTCTTTTTTTCGGAACGTTATTTCGGAAAATAAAGTGTTTTAAATTTTTTAAAACCTAAAAGCTAAATTTGTATTAAAACCAGTAACATTACTATCAATATAAGAAAGAAGTGGATATAAAACATAGCCCGGTACTTAACAACTAGCATGTTATTCATCCCTCGAACCCAAACATTTTGCATCCAAAGTGTTTTCCTGGACACGAACTAATGGATTCCTCGCCGACACTTACTCACCAGCACAACCCACCGGAAATTTAAAAGTTCTCTCACGCGTCCCATGCAAAAGCCCTGTACAATCTCCTTCCGATAATTGGCCGCCAATTCAATTACGGACTTACATTCACTCGCTGTCGCCTTCGATATTGCCAGTGGTGTGGTGGGCCATATGCAATTGCCTTGTAATTTGCCACAATTATTCATATTAAAAATGAGTTAAGCGCTGCCTTGGGTGGAAAGGCCGACAAGTAAGTAATTTTCACGCGTAGGTAACTTTAAACGATCTCGGGGCCGGGCAACGGACCCAAGGTGTGGATAAAAAAGGGGCTACGGACCGGGGGATAATAATCGCTGCCACATAAATATTACAAGCATCTGACAACTGAAAATTATCTCCTTCACTCACGAGCCATTTAAATCAATTTTACACTTCGGATTTCACAGGCGGTCCAAGTGGACGAAGGATACGATACGATACGATACGGGTTACCTCTTCCCCTCCAGGTCCCCGCTCCTTCCTCTCCTTCTTCTTCTTTCTCTGGAGCCCGGGGTCCCGAAGCCTGGAAATTGAAATTTATTGAAAAAATGATGACAAACGAACGAAAATAAGCGAATGCAGCAGCTGCAAGGTGGTCCCGGGGGTGTGACGTGAGAAGCCGACGCCAAAGCTGAAATTTAAGGCCAGCACTTTGAATATATATGTTTATGGCCAAGATAGGCGCTGATTAGGGTTACCAGGTGGTGTTGAAATCGGTTTAGGTCGGGGAACCATTGAAGTCCTTTATATGCTTAAGTCAGTAAAGTTTGAAGCTAAGTAACTAAGTCACATTGCACATTCACATTGACGATGGATTGCATTTTTTCCAAAATAATGGACCCTTAGGGTTTGCTACTTATACTTATGATCTACTATTCCATTTAATATTTTATATCTTACAAAATCACTTCGCAAAATTTAATTAAAATTTGGTTCATGTATAGAAACATCCACAACCGAAAGTAACCTGCCAATTGGAATTTCTAAAATAACCCAAATCTAATAAAAGATTTTGCTAAGCACTTTGAGGCGAATGGTAGTCTGTTCTTTTGGTATTAACGGTCATGTGGCTACACAGTCAACACAAGTGGTTATTGAAAAACGTATTATACACTGACCATAACACACATTTAATGACACTCGGTAGTGTATAAAAAGATTTCTGCTTCTTTTTGTTCCTCCATAAATACTAAGAGCAACCACTCACAGACCACTGAATTGGAATGACGAAACTTTTTTAAAAATATTATACAAAAATAGCAACTCTCTTCCCTAAGTTTCGGTTTGTAAATTAGCTTAGCTCGACAACTCTGGGCATGCTTCACATTTCACTGGGGTGTCATAATGTCTGCTTCCTCGCCCCTCCACCCTCCCCTTCCCCCATCGGGGCACTGTGCAAAAACGTTTAAACCAACAATTACGCGAGCATAAATCAAACAGTCGAGTAGAGTGTCGAGGAGCAAGACGGGCGGTCCGAGTTCTCGGTCCTCGCTCCTCGCTCCTCCCTCCGCCACAAGGGGATTCCCCTTACCCTCGCCAAAGACCGCGAGTCGCGTGCAGAAGGTGCCTTCCCGACTGGGAAGAAGGTGCCAGTGCCAGTGCCTGGAATGCCGACACCATCTGCTGTCACAGGCAGCGACGCCTTGGCCTGGTCAACCATCCTGGCCATTTGAGGGACTCCGCCCCTTCCTCCTCCTCATCCTGCTCCTCTTGGAATGAAGAGGCTCATCTTCCCGGTCGGTTTCGAGTGTCAATAAATAATAGCGGCCAGCCCCCCAAAGTTTACCGATGGTGCGGAATTCACTGATCTCGTTCTGATCGCTATGCCGAGATTAGATTGTGATTTTCCCCATTCCTTTCGGCGTCTGGTCACGGTCGCGGTCTCTGCGGCCAGGGATTTAAATAATTTTTCTATTAATTAAACAGTTTAAAAACAATTTTCACCCGGCCAGGGGCGTGCCAAATGCTCTTGGGGCACGCAACGCGGCGGGGGGCTGTCCAATTTGCAGATATGATCGTGGGGTTGCCTCGTTTAACGTCCACCTCGTGGGTGGTCACTTGGACTTGCGACTCTCTCGGGCATCGCGTGAGTTGTCACGATCTGAAAAGATTTAAATCATACATTCGATTTGAATCTGCGACATGGATCTTATGTAGTTTATTCTATCTAGTTCGTATGCCATTGTTGAAGTTCTTTAGGCGCTTTCAAAGTTACAAACTTCTAAAAAATTAAAACGCACCATTTTTTTTCTCCATTATATTTGAGAGCTCCTGAGTAAAAGTACTATACATTTTCCGAAATATATTTTAAAACTTATAGGTACTATAAATACCTAAATATCATATTAATTTAGTTTCAACTTATTCAATATTATTATCGTTATCTTATACCACTACCAACGACGTTATACAGATTAAAGAGATTATGATAATATTAAAAGCCTATGAAGAGTAAATGATTCTACAAGTTATGACCGTTAGATTGTATATGATCTATAATATATAGTTATAGTTAGTATAAAGTTCAATAAAAGCGTAACTTTTCTGAGTCTTGGCTCTTTCAAAAATCCTTCATATCTCAAAGGTCCCACCTGAGAGCAACCAACTGCATGGGTGGAACTAATTCGATATGAGGCTTATTCCAATTTAATCGTCAGCTGACACTTATAAATAACCAATTTCCTCTCGCTACCAGAATTGGTGTCGAGAGGCGAATGGAAACCCACACACGCGGATCACGCATGGGGAGTTCAAAATCGAGGCTGTTGCATAAATCAATGCCACAAAGACACACAAAAGTTGAATTGTGTGCAGCGCTCGCGGCACTTGACCACTGGACCCCCTTTAGCCCCTCCCCCTCCCATGGACTCCAATCCAGCGACTTGGAAACCAAACTCCCAGGGAGATGAGATCCTCTGCCAAAGGTGTTAATATTCAATTAAAATTCTAGGCTCACCGGGCGAATGGCTAATAAATTAGCGCTCAACAAGCGAGTTGCCAATTTCAATTTGTTTTCGTATCACTTCGACCGGGGCAACCAGTCAGTGGAGGATGTTGGGATCTTGCCTGGTTGGTTGGTTGGTTGCTTGCTTGCTGGCCAATTTATTTATTAAGCTGCGCAGGTGGCAAAGATTGAGATTTGCTGCGAATTTGTTTGCATTGCTGACCCCGGAGGAGGGTCAGACATGCTGGGAATGGTGGTAGGGCCTAATCAGATCAGATCGGAAATGGAAATGGAATCCCTATCCCCGGCTGCCCATATCGACTAGTCTCAATCACGACTCGTGCCTCAGCTTCGATGCTCTGCATGGGATCTTGTAATCGATGTTGTAGCTGAGCATTTCTGCTTACACCAATGCTCGACATGAAGCCGCTTTAATGGGAGGATCTGGCCTTGTTGCGCTGCCACAGAGCGATATTTATCGCCCCAGATTGAGTTGGAGCTTACATTCCATCTCCGAATGGAGGTGGCCCCTGCATGTGGTCCTATTCCTTAGGCTCTTTTCACATATGTTATGATGGTTTATTGGGCTTAAGCCACAATTAGTTGCGATTGTTTCCCATCAGAAAAGGGTAAGCACAAACACAACATCTCCGACCTTATAAGTATATTAATCATAAAATTATCTAAATTAAACACATTCATGAGTAAATTTTAAAATATAATAACATATTTAAATTCAACTTGTTACATTTAGGGTATTCCCCAAATTGTTGAATTCCTGAATTGTTGAATTTTGGTCAGCTGTTCCATACAAAATCAACATTCAGAAATTTCAGCAATTCAACAACCTCGAGGCTGTTGTAAATGAATTGTTGAATCGTTGAAACCCAGAGTTGTCTCCTTATTTGTTAAAAGTCATGGCAACTCTGTCACATTTTAGTATCACCAGTACGCCATATTTACTTTAAAATCAAGTTAGACTGCTTATTTATACTTATTCTTACCTTGTTTACAATTTTAAACAGTAACTAGTAGAATAAATAAAGTCCCATGACACTTTTCAACAAATAACGGCTGATTTCAAATTCAACAGGAACCATTTAGGGTCGGTCCCTTAATTGTTGAAATTTCCTGTTGAATTTTCAACAATTCAGCAATTCAACAGTTTAGGGAATACCTAGATTGAGTTTACAACTAATTTATGAAGATTGCTTTGACCAAATTGTGAGTTCATAAAAATTACAGGTTTAAGTATGGTACCTACCTATATATATCTATATATAATCTTTAAAAACTAAGGTGATAATTTAAGTAATTCTTATAAAAATATTTATGACTATGGGCTGTCCTATTCGGAATCTTAAATCCTCAATAAGATTAACATGCTCATTATTTGTGTGCAGGTCTCTTGATCTTACTCTACTGGGGGTCTGCACATACATATATACAGTGCTAGGCTGCCAGAAGGGGGAGTTCCATTAGAGACATTAAAATAATTTCAAAAGACATAAATTTTGAATTATGGCCACACAACGTGGACACGGACACGTTGCTCCGTACTTTGTGTGTAGGTAAGTGTACATGTGGCTCGGGAACCGTGATGGCAAAAGTATTTTAAATCAATTTCACTGGGGGAGTGCTGTGTGTGCCAAGTGTTTTCACTATAATTACAGACAATTTCAGACATTCACTGTCGTGGCTGCGGAACCCGAACCCCTTTTCCCCCGGTTGCACTTTTCTGCTCGCTGAGATGGCCATTTAAATTGATTTATGAGCGCCTGATCGAGCGCATTTGTTCGGGGCGGGGTGCCTGGGGGGCTCTTCTGGTTATGAGGGGGAACCATAACTCACGATCGCTTTTTCGCCCAGTTGCTGCTAATTAAATTTGCATGTATTCGCCCAGTGGGAGTGGCTCTAGGGGACAGCTGCCTCTTTTCAGTTCTCAATTCCGAGTGCTTCCCTATCAGGTAGCCAGACATTCAGACATTCAGACACTCGACGTCTGAACCCTTGTCAGACAAGATGAAGAAGAACTGGCCCAGTTTCGGGACAACCCCTAACAAGGCCAAAAGGGTCAAGGGGTCAGTGGTTCGTTAGATTTGAAAAACAATGCCGTCTTTAATTGATTTAAGATTTGAGATGAAGAACTCTGCGCATTTGTCAGTCTGTTTTAATTGGCTGGGAAATTTGTAACTCAATCAGCCTGGCATTGTACCAGTTGAGTTCTGGCCCTATCCTAATTGCAGGCGATTCAAAACCCCAGAAGCTAACCTCATAGATACAAAGCGGTAATTGCGTTCGAATAGCAAAGGAACTAAGGAATAATGGGAAAAGCAAACTTTTGACAGGCATATTTCTGCATTCTGCACTAAATGAGCCGAGTTTTTCGAAACGAAAGTGTCGATAGGCGGGAACCACGTTAGCTGAAGGACAAAACAAAAAGCAAGGGATGTGAAGGAGCAGAAAAGAACGGAGAGTCGACGGAACTGGCAGAGGAAGTGCCATAAAAATGCAATTTTAGATTCCATCAACTGATAAGAAAAGTTTTTAAATTAGCCGCCAAATGGGAATGTTGCGAAGTTCGAAACTGTAAAATGAGCAACAGACAACAAAAATGTTTGATTAGAAAACGGAAAATAAGGACAACATTGGCGGATTGGAAGGGGTTCTTCTAGAGTTCCTCAGTGGGAAAGACCCACAAATTGCCGACGACACGCCAAGATACCGTTAGAAACTTTTTGCATTTTCTCTTCTGTTGCATTCAGCGTTCTACGACCACCCACCTTCTATGCCCACCCCGAAAAACCATCGTCACGAAAACAAAACAAATACCTGCCTGTTTATGGTATCCTCAAAAAAAAAACGCACTCCACCGAAATGAGAGCAAAAGTATCAGTTTCAGCTTATCAAATTCCAACCATCGCAAGTGGGACAGATTAGGAGGAGAATCAAAAGGAATAGAATTGAAAATGGGAATGGAAATGGAAATGCAATGAGGCGCATTATTTCGGCATTTGGCGAAATCTTAAAGCCCTGATCTACTGATCTACCGATCCACTACGGATCGAAGGGCAGGGACAGCGCTCAAGTAATTAACGCCCCTTATAAAGGAGCTGCACTCGCATCCTTCTCAGTCCGAATCTCGGCCCGAAAACAGTAGCTCGCCGACGGCGCCTTGAGGATTTGCCTAGATGTTAATGATGATCTGATCTCCGAGGGGAAGCCCCTGCGTGAATGCCTGAGTGTGTGGGTGTGCTACTGCAGTTTGCTATTGCTGCTAAATAAGAAAACATTCTGGTCTTAAGAGCGGGGGCGGTTCTCTGTTTGTTTGGATTTGCCTCGATAATCTCTGATGCGATATTAATTAAACCAATTGCCTGGGCTTCAAGACATACTTTGGTTTTTGTGTGCTTGGCACTTATTAATGTTAAGATGGTTAATGGAAAAACTTTAATTTACTTTGACAAAAATTTAAATCAGTAAGATCGATTAAAAAAAAACAACAACATCTAAAACAATATTCCAAATATTTTGTGTCATAAATTGTTTTTTACTCAAAAACATTTACTCTTCTGTTTTCACTTGAGAGTCGGATAAAAAATTTGCCAATACCGAACTTTTGATAACAAACAACTTTATTTTTTTATTTAGTGCACTTTTAATCTACAAGGCAAGACCAAATCAGACGTGCATTTAAAGTATGACTAATGGATTCATAACATTGATTATAAAATGCTGGGGTATTTAAAGATGAGATTCGAGTATTATCGCTAGAATAACAAATGAGACTTATTGCAGTATATTTAGGTAAGTTCCAATTGCCTTATTTATCGCCGAAAATTGAATAAATACAATAACTGAATTCTCGTTCCCTAAGCTTTATTTATTCTATTTTAATTGTGAATTACGAAGACTTCAAGTGCAGCTTCCAAAAAAGTTATCGGTGAAAGCCTGGTTGAAAACTGTTAAAGGACGGCAAGATTCGAAATGATGAACACGCTGAACAAGATTTGTGCTGTAGAAGTGAAAAAAAAAAAAAAAACATCGAATAAACGAATAAACTTTATAAAACTACCGAGTATCAAAATGCCGAACATTACGATTGTCCTCGTAGAAGAGGGGTTCTCAAAAAGAACTGGTACCGCGGATACGTATGAGGACATACATAGAATTATTGAATAGAATTGGATAAACTTGTCATACTGATTTAACATTGTATTATGATGAATATAAGAGCAAATAAATTAAAGATATCATTCCTTTAAATGATATTATCATTCCTTTAAATATTTTTGTTAAGATTTATTGCGCCTTCTGCGTAGCTGATGCTCTACAATTCAATATTGGAGAACTTGTAAGAATCAACAATGGAGAATTCAATAAAGCTGGAATTTGACGATTCGGTAAAGCAGGAATCAAACGATTCTTTAAACCAGGAATTTGACGATTCAACGAAGGAAGACTTGGACCTGGACGATATGACCCAGGAGGAGCAAAAGCGCAAGCTCTTCGTCGGAGGACTGGCTTCCCACACCACGGACGAGAGTCTAACGGCTCATTTCGAGAAGTTTGGCACAATCGAGGTGGCAGCGGTGCTGATGAACACCAAGAATAAGCGCTCCCGCGGATTTGCCTTCGTCACCTACACCCAGTCGTTCATGAAGGAAAACGCCCTGAGATCTTCTCCGCATCTCGTAGACGGAAAGTTTGTGTGTATAAGAGAAGCATACCGTCGTCCAGAGGTGGATCCCGAAGTGAAGAAAATGCGATTGCTACAGAAGCGTCGTCATCAGCGTCGTCAGAGACGACGATCGGATCCTCGATATTCTCCTCATGGCCCAAAGAAAACTATTTTGAAGAAGAAAACTTCGGTTATCGTGGAATCCGCGCAAGGAAACACTTGGAAAATTTCAACAGACTTGGAGGACGCTCAAGGAAACACTTGTAAACCGGCCACTTAACTAAATATTTTTATCTATAAGGACAACCATCCACATCGGCGGGCTGATGAACAAACCAAACTATTTTATTGCGCGGAGCACTCCTGGACAATATAAACTTAACTAAATATGTACAATGTACATACATATCTAAAGCTACAAAGCCCACCGTGCACTTGAAAAAGAAATAGTCAAATTTATCCATTATGTTAAATTAATAATTGATTTAAAATAATACAATTAAGATAACTTAATCTTATATACCCCAGTTACATGGTAAAATACTCAGGATCACATTCTTATAATTTAATGAAAGGAAAACAAATTGTATTTTATTGGAGTTACATGAATAAACAAACATTTTAAGAAATTCCAATCTGCGAAATAGATGGAAATAAGAAATTTAATTTTAAGTAGAACAAACTCAGTAGAGAATTGTGGTTGGAGTATATGCTTAACTTCAAGCAGGGTTTTCCTCCTTTATTTGTTTTGCCTGCCCTGGTATATTTACTTCAGTTACGGTCACTCTGGCTTCGCACCGCAATTCTGGTATATGAGGGATTTCTCACTCACGCGGCCATACTGAATCGTAAAAAAGTAAAAAGAGAAGCAACAGCGTGAGGTGTAAATAATGTAAGACAATTCGATATTGTAAAAGCGACCAGCAAATAGGTCCATTGTGTTCGAATCAAGTTGAATTGGAGCGGCGGAAGAGCGATTGGCATTTCCCCCGTTCGCAGCGCAATCGTGGAAAACGCAGCACACGCACACAACCGCAGCCGCACAGTGCACACACATATAGACTGATGATTTTCGTCTACGTTTCAATTCGATTTTCGGAAATTTCACCTTCGCGTTGCTGTTTTTCGGCTATTTCAAACTTGTTTTCAGCTGTGCGCCCCGCCCCCTCGACCCCCGCCTCGCGCCCTCCCTTTTGCGTTCCGCTGGCAGCCGCTCACTTTTTAATTTGCTTACGTATTACGCTCGCGTGCCAATTCGCAGTGTAAATCGTGCATTATAAACGCAAAAGCTGGCATAATTCCACGCACATTATGCGTCCGCTGCTTTCCAGTTGTCCCGCGATCAGCTGTAATTTTCGTTGAGAAATCGTGTGACGCTAAAAATAATACGGATCGGGTGGAAAAGTGTGAAAAGCAAAGGCAGAACGCAGTCGGAATGTGTGTCAAAAAGCAGCAGGTGTAAATGCAGTGTTCTAAAGCGCTGCACTGCTGACTGCGCGTGTGTGTGTGTGTGTTCCGTTGTGTGTCGCAAACATATGGCAGCAAATAAATAATAATCGCAGTCAATATTCGCCATACTTTTGCAGATAAAAGACATTTCTGAAGGCCAAGCCAGAATATGACTTAAACGGAACGCCCAAAGCTTGAGCTCGAAACCCGAATCCAAGCACCAGAACCAGATCCAATGACAAATGTAACAACCGAAACCCATCAGCCGCCCTGAGGAAGAAGTAGATAGCCTGCCCGAGGTCAACCCACCACCACCCCCCCGATTTATTATTATTTACTTTTCGTTTAATTTTCTACACCCTCCGCTCGAGAACGTGGTTTCTTTTGCGACGCGTGCAATACTTTGTGGCAAAAGTCTTGCATCGTTCCAAAAGAGAGCAGCACGTGGAGCGACGAGCACGGCCGTAAAATACCCAAATCCGTGGCCACCAAGCTGCAGCGTCTCAAGGCCAAGGCGTCTGCGAGCCAGCACTACGGCGGCGGTTATCGGAAGTCATCGTCATCGTCATCGGCTATCGAGGGTGGCGACAGGAGTTCACAATCACAATCACAATCCTCCTCATCCTCTGCAATCCACGGCGGGCACAGCCATCAACGCGGTGGCGCTGCCGAGGAGTCCCACTTTGCTCTGGCGGACGTGGCCGAGAAGTCATATCAAAGCACCAGCATCAACAACAACAATTATCAAAAGTCAAACCACACCAGTGCCAATTACAACCACTCCAACTATAATAATAACCACCCACAAAGCGCCGCCACCAACCTGCCTTATCAGCCCAATAGCAATAGCAACACGATGATGATGACCAAACCGAAGAATTCGCTGGCCGAGCGCCTCAATATCGGCGAGGAGGTGCGGGAACTGAAGCTGGGCGCCACCTTCAACCCGAAGAACACCTCTACCGCCTTCCACACCATCAAATGTAAGTGTTGGCTGATCCTGATCCTGATCCCGCCAGAACTGTAGAACTCACCCACAAATGATCCATCTTGCAGATGACTTCAAGCCAGCGAGCGTGGACACCAGCCGCATGGCATCTGTGGACGTGGGCTCCAACAATCAAGTTACTGTTATCGTGCCAAATTCAGGTGAGTGCACCCAGAAACAGAAAATTATCTTAAGGCGTATGAATGACACAAATTCGTAACCCCTTTCTCTCTACGTAAATATGAAGTATTGATCAATAACTTAATAACTGCATATATATGTACTTTTAGTCCACATACCAGAATTCCAGTTTAATATTTGTTTCTTACTTTTTAATATCATAATCATATAATATATACAAATTTATTAGTCGGAAATTAAACATCTCAAAATGATTAAAAATGTTTAAGTATAAATAAATAAAAAATGTTCTTCAAAAAAATGTATTAGGATAATAATGTGTGTTATAAACATTTTACATTTCAATAAACATTAGGTTAGAATTTTTTTTATCAATATTTGGTCTTATTGTAGATTGAGTTTAGAAAGTTACTTCCTGGCTCCATATAGCTAAGATTTTCCAGAATGAAGCTGAGTGCACCTGCTTTGTCGAATGCACCTGCTCAAATTAATTTTACCGATACCAAAATGCCCCACTCCCCAAGAAGCTCCATTAAAAAAAGATTTAGAGCAATCAAGAACACGTGCCGCAAGCCAAGTTCAGTCACACAAACAAGTTGGCATAAATTCTCCACGAATTGATATTGACATTGTTTAACAATACATTTTTACAACCCTGTGAGAATAATAATTACAATCCTCTCGAAAACCTTTTTAAATATAAATATATAAATTATATATCCTTATCGCACAAACTGACTTTAATCACGTTTATCCAACCGTGTTTTATTAGACAATCATACAATGGAATAAACAATGCAGGAAAGTCAGCTAATTTATTCGCATAATTCAAGCACGCAAACCAATAAAGTATTGAAATTAGAGCGAACCGAATACTTTTTGTGGTTGCATCGGTTTTATTGAGCGGCAATCGATAAACAACTCGAAAGACCAGTCAAGTTATTTAATAGTTTTTCCTGAAAGCAGATAAACTTACGCAATCGGTGCTTTTTTTTAAAAAGAATTTTTTTTTAAATTATGATCGATTTTTTTTTTAAGTAAGAGCTCTGTTAATTTTCCTATTATATATCGCTATAGATTTTCGAAATGAAATGTAACAGTTGTCTACTTGCAAATGTGGTTAATTTGGTCTGGATGATGACATAATTTGCCTGCATTATGTGATAGAAACTAGTTGCAGTGCCTAGTCATAGACACAAATTAATGGTAGCCCCTTGTGCTATTTGAATTAAACAAAAAATCACGGTCGTTTGGTGAGAGGAGGAGAAAAGGCCAGCGCTGGAGCAAAGACACCAAATTACATCAAGTCAGGCAAAATGCAGCCAAGCGTTCAAGTTTTTCTCCTCGGCCTCTCCATACTCGTATTATTCCGCTATGCTCTTTGTGGCCAGACATCGTCTGTGGACTGTCGACTGTGGTTATTGGATGGCTGTTGGACCTCATTGCGGCCGACTTGGCTTGTGTAACGCTCCGTTGATTGCGGGCGACGAGTCGACGAAGAGTTTTGGCGGCGGCGGCGGCGGCAGCGGTGGCGACGACAATAGCAGCGGAATTTGGTCAAGTGTGGGTCTGGAGGTGGTGCGGTAACTGAACTGCCCGATCTCTCCCGCTCTCCGCGCATCTCTCGGAATCGAACGGGTGCAGCCAAATGCGCACAATATGCTGAACTAGTTTGGCATCGGCCAAAGCCAAGCATTACGTTCAAACTATCAATTGAATAGATTTGGCGTACTTCGAAAACCATAACAACGATAACCATATCACTTACTCGCAGCTACACTCAATCCGATAGCACTTTAATCTTGGTTGACAAGTAGTATTTTTATTGCGCTATATTGTCACTTTATAGAGTTGTCTTTTGAATAGGGGTCCTGCCTAAAATCAGTTATGTTAGCTATGGGCTGTCTTCTCATCTTCATTACAGACTCAAAATATTCGCTATTAAAATCAACAAATATGTAATTTCTTGTTAATCGGGATAAGACAAGACTAGAAGCGAAATATTTATTACTTTTCAATTGGTTCGATTCATGTTATCAATTTAACATGCTTTTTATACCCGTTACTTGTAGAGTAAAAGGGTATATAGTATTTGTGCAAAAGTATGTAACAGCTAGAAGGAAGCGTTTCCGACCCCATAAAGTATATATATTCTTGATCAGGATCACTAGCCATGTCTGTCTGTCCGTCCGTATGAACGCTGAGATCTCGAAAACTATAAAAGCTAGAAGATTGGCATTTTGCATGCAGATTCTAGGAGTTCCTACGCAGCGCAAGTTTGTTTCAACAGGGTGCTACGCGCCCTCTAACGCCCACAATAGTTTATATACGATTTTAAAAATGTAAATATTTCGGAAAAGTAAAAATGCAGTTTTGTTGTGTTTATCAATACCTATCGAAATGTAAATTTTTTAAATCGGACCATTCGTTAAAAAGTTATGCCTGATCAAAGTTTTATCTCCATCTCCCTCGCACTCCATTTAGCTGAGTAACGGGTATCTGATAGTCGTGGCACCCGACTATAGCGTTCTCTCTTGTTTCATATCGAGCATTGACTCTGATTACTCTATTGATTAAGAATTTATTGGAATTCACCTTCGATCAATTGTAAAATACTTTGAAAACACAAACATTTCTTTGAATTTGAATTTGTTTCTATTATAATAGAAAATAATTATTTTCCGTAGAGTAAAATATAAAAACATTTTAAGTAAGTAGACTACATTTATATAATTTGAAGGAGTGTTGATAATACTTGTTTGTCAATGAATTAAACGATTTTTATGTCATCCCTAAATCTGACCCAGATCGTCTGTAAATTAGCACTCTCAGCTTTTACCGCTTGAAAGATTTTGTTTTATAAATTCCACTACAAACTGGAAGCTCCCTGGTGGTGACTAAACCGTTTCGATACGCCAATTTGTTAGCCACAAAAACATGCAAAATATGCCAAGGTCAGCTTAGTTTGAATCTTACGTTTAGCGTAACCAAATCGAAAGCAAGGGACCAACCAAGACTCCCTAGTTTTGGTTTCTGTTGTATTTAACAATTATTGAAGTTACTTTTATTTTATATTAAACAACTTTTCCGCTCATTACTTGCAGTTGTAGACAATCCGTTCATTTGGAACCCAACTCTTGTGCAGTGTCAACTAGTTCTCCTAAATTGGGTAACTTTGCCTTCCCCTTGCTGTCTCCAAAAATCTCCATAAGCGATCCCAATTTGAACATCAGTGAGCTGCCCTTCTGGATGGCATTTCCAGTAACATTCAAAAGTCTACCTTTAAGTTCCCCTAAATTATTCAGATTATTCACAAAGGCCATTGCATTGTGCAACTGAAAGCAGAGTACTTTGTTTTAAAATTAGTATGTTCTCTAATGATGGCGAAAGATTCTCACCGACTATTAGGAACGCGATCCGCATTGTAGACTTCACTTGTTTGCAACGGAACGCAGTCGATTAAAGTGGGTTAATGGCAGACCTCCTAGTAAGTAGTATAGGTAGCATGATAATTGCTATTAACATTCAGACCACGCTACAAAAGAATTGGCCAAAACGGATTTAGTCGAATACAATTCAAAATTGAACTTTGAAATTACCCGTCGAATTGCACATTTACACAATATTTGAGAGTTTGCTGTTGCTTATTAGGAATATCTTAAAATACTGGAAATTGTCTTATAAGAACTTATAATAACTGAATATTTGGGTTATAAATGAGAGTAGAATCAATCTTGAAATACCCCAAGGCATAGGATATAAAACACAATTTTACAATAAGCTACAATTTAAGATGTGCTCTTTATTTATTGAGGTTTGGCTTCTATCCATACCTAATCCTGACTGCTCTTTTGACAATATCTCGCATGGGGCACAAACCGGTTCTAAAAATTGTTCTCGCCGACATCGGGTTATAGATCTTCGGGCAGTAAGGAGGCTCGCAATTCATGGGCGGTGGGCAGTAGGGTGGCAGACAGCTCCGCATCATCCCCACTTCGTTTCCGGGAATACACTTGGGAGCTATGCAGGGCTCTGGACAATAGGGTGGCCAGCAGGTAGGTGGCAATTGGCAGGCAGGTGCCTTGCAGGGTGGATAGCACGTTGGCGGGACACATTTGGGATCACAATCGGGCAGTGCGCACGGATAACAGTAGGGTCGCTGGCAAATTGTGGGGCAGAAGGGCATGTAGCACCAGGGAAAGTAGGAGCCATCGGGGTACACGAGCTCGAACGAAGGATGAGGCGGGGCTACGAAACCACCTGTACCTGGAGCCGGAGTTTGGGATGGAGGAGGAGCTGGTGGAGGCGGCGGCGGTGGCGGTTTAGGCCGGCATGATGGATAGCAAGGGGGATGATATACCGGAGGCTTTGGGCAAAACGATTCCACTTTCTTAGCCAGAATTTTAAATATGAAGCATCGTCTTGATGACGTCTTATGCACCTCTTCCAAAGTTTTCCCCAAGGCCGGAACCCATTCGGCTCCATATTTTCTACCAGAATTAGCTTCAGCAATCGCACTTACCAGGTCCGAGGTTAATTTCTTTAGTTTACGGATATCCTGCGATCCTTTCAGCTGGCCGCAAAGGAAACCTAGAAATAATGGAAAGGGTATACGATTATTTGATGTTTTATAGAGTGTATACCTAGTTCGAGTACAGACTAACATATTAAAAGCAATAACCGCAGGGAAGCTCCGTTCATTTCAACAGTTTTAAAAACCTAAAAAATCTTGTCGACTTGTATCAATTATAAAACACATTTTCCCTTGGCAAACTTTATTTTAAACAAGAAGATTAAAATTGGAATGCCATGCATAAAAGCAGATCTAATCAAATAAGCAACACTTAATTATCTTAGTTAAACTTAGCATTTAAGCATATAGAGCTTAAAAAAGTCCCGTCTTTTCAGATTAAAATAGCTGGATATATTTATCTTATATGCTTCCGAAGACTAGGAAAAGCTATATTAGACCAACTGTTTATAGGTTAAAAATTCCTTTGAAAGTTCAGTAGATTTTATAAAATTATCAAGATATTTCACATAGCTTTATGCACAATAAATGTGACCATTTAAACATTGTAAATACTAATACAATCAATTAACTTTTTCTTTATTATATTAAATTCCATTATTGTTTTATATCCGCAAGAATCTCTAATTTCTTGCTCAAGCACTCTTTAAATTGTCCAATTACTCTAGCTAGATCCTTTTCTCCACCGAATCCCGTTCTAGCTACTTGGGATAACTCTTCTTCAACGATGATAACCGTAATGTTAGGCATTTTAATGGTCGGGAGGATTATGTAATTTTCGACAGCATTCGTATTGTTCAGAGTTGTTCCGAAATTAATTTGAGGCTGTATTCCTCCAATTCCAGTATTTGCATTGGCTGTGTCAGTATTTCCAAAACTCATTTGAGGCTGCCTTTCTCTATTTTCACTGTGCTCAGTATTTTCGAAATAATTTCGAGGTTGCCTTCCTTTTTTCACTTTTATCAGACAAAGCATTATTATAGTGTCAGTCGTTTCCGCATCCTGTCGGCCCTTAACGTTTTTCTCGAACCAGGATTCCAATTCGGCAAAATGATTCGAAAATGCACATATTTCCGAATGAAACAAGTAGAGTAAAGCTAGAACGACGAGAATTAAATTGATTTCAAGCTGTCAAGCAGATGGCTCTTACCAATGTGTAGTGCGATCAGTCGCATTTCTAATTCTAGCAATAACACTATGTTTACACTCTCATATACCCATCCTTTTATAGCCAATGTCGTGAATCCATTAGTCAAACTTTCAATGTGAGAGCGTGAGAATTGGACTTGTTTTGGAGATGAAAGAAACAAACTACCTTAGCAAAAGGGATTAATATGGGTTTCCAACAAGGGCGTAGCCATCATTTTCGTCAGGAGGGATATTTATAAAAACAATATATAAGTTCTGTATATTTTATTATATTTATATTTGTTACCACATAAAACATTTTACGAGTCAAAATTCTTTTATCCCAAAATGAACACTTTAAAACTTTAAGATTCAAACCATGGAACATTTTTAATAAAATTACTTTTGTAATATTTTAAATATGGTTTGATTATGGATTTTTTGTTTACTCCTTGATTACATTAAGTTCCTTGACTTTCATAAATACGCAATTTTTCACGTCCGTTTGGTAATCCTCTTTTTTCTCCTTTCCCTTCTCTGTTCGGAGCGCTCTGGGTCGCTGAATGATAATCTCGTGGCTCTTGGAATGTTTAGCTTTCTCCCTGTACATAGCCAGCGCTTTCGCATCCTTCACGACAACAACCGTAATTTGCGGCATTTGAATTTCAGGCAGGGTTATATTGTTCAGGACTTTATTTAAATTGTGGATATTTTGTGAACCGACTGTTATATCTAAGCCAGGATTTTGCAAGTTTCCATATTCAGATTTACACAGTTTAATAAGTGTGTTTAGGAATTTGGTTACCCTATTGTTATCCCCATTGGGATTTCTATTGATATTCTTTTCGAATGTAATGCCTGGATTCATTATTGGATTCTTCTTGAAGTGGTCTATAACTTCGTCCCACTTTAGAAATGGGTAACCATTTAAACCGTGGATCACAACTAGTAGTACTACAAACGTCCGAAAATAAAATGATTGATTCATGGACCACTTTAAGTCTTGATTAACTCAACTCACCCAAGGAGATCGTATGAAGTCGCATTGTAGATTGTCGAAATAGCACTGATATAGGCAAACGTCTACAAATACCTAAGGAATGCAGATTTAGCCCCGCGCTAAATGCGGAAAATCCATTGGCCCTACTTCACCTTTTAATTCAGATCTTATGGTTTAACTCATTCCAGAAATGTAATTGAACATGTTTGATCGATAAGATGTATGCCTCTTCCCAAAAAAAACCAAGTAAAGCTTCTAATTTTTTTTTTTCAAAAGCCAAATAAGGGATATATCTACCTTCCACCCAATTACTCCCCGATACACTTTAAAGTTCAAGGTTATTAGTGACTTTCAGAGACTTTTTTATGCGCAGTTACCTGTTGATTTATCCAAAAGCACGTGCTCTTTATTTAAATTTAATTATGGCATTGGTTGACCTGCAGCTAACCGGTTTTTTGCCCATTATATTTATCTTACAGAAAGTTCCGGTGTGCCTCATACAGTTTATAAGGGTAATCAGAGGGAGTATGCAAAGGAGTGCTTAATGATCTACGACAAGGAGACGGGCGCTATAACAATAGAGAAGCTGAATCACAACATTCAAGTGAAGAAGACAAGGTGAGTACTTATAACCAATGTGAATTATGAAGAGTAAGAAACCACTTTTACCTTTTTTAGGAGCGAGGTAACCAACAAGCCAGTCCTGCTGCCAGCTCAGAATGTGCCCGTGAATATGGGCCAGAGTCAGGTCCACAATCAGGGCACGAATGGATCTAACGCACCACCAATACCAGCTCCTGGCCACGGATCCGGATCGGCACCCAAAATGGAGAACAGCACTATGCGAATCTCATCGAAGACAAAGGTTTCTACGGGCAGCCGCCGAAATAATATAAGTAAGTCACAAAATAATAGCTTTACATAAGAATTAACTAAAATTATTCATTGTTCTTGAAATTTTTAGTTGATTTCAAGCCGCGAAATTCGCCCATGCAGCAGAGTTCACCATCGCGTCCAGTGCCAGTCCATCGAAGCCCACAATCTGCGCCAGCGTAAGTTATTCCCTGCAACAGCTTGGTTAGAATATACTTGATAGCTGCTTGTTCCTTTCAGTTGGGATGCAAATAATGGACAGCAGACGTTGCCCAGCATTCCCATGATCACCGACGACGATGACTTTGGGTTGAGAGCGGCCTTGCACAACAGCGGCCAGGCGAATACCTCAGGCTCCTCGACTGGCTCGGCCGCGGGCCTGCCAGACTTTGGATCCACGTCGTCGTCCTCGCACATGGGTAAGCAGAGGCAGGCTCCCCAGCACGGGCATGGCAAGCGCCAGCAGATGCACCAGCGCGGAAGTCCTCCCATGGCCCAGCAGCAGCAGCAGCAACACCACCAGCAGCCAACGAACTATGGACGTGGTTACAACGGCGGCCATAACCACGCACAACAGCAGCAGCAGCAACGGCACTCGCCCCAGCAGCACCATCAGCAGCAGCGGCCTTCGCCTTATGGCCACGGCAATAGCATGCCAATGGATTTGGACTCATCCAGGGAACATGAACTGACCTCGCAGTCCGTGGCGCAAGCGGCTGCCGCTTTGGAACAGGTGGGTTTTCGGTCTACTTACGTACGGATGTGGTGCTAAGATCTGATTGGCTTCTCTTGCAGCAAATTGGCGGCGCATTGAGTGCTTCGAGCTCCAGTTCCGAGTCGGATTCCAGCGACAGTGACAGCGGCAGTGACTCCGACGACAGCACTGACGATGATCGTCCCATGGAAAGGCAGCAGCAGCAGGAACAGGAACAGCAGCATCATCAACAGCAGCAGCAGCAAATGTACCAGAATCATCACCACCAACAACAGCAACAGCATGTGCATCAGCTGCCCAATCTGGGCCTGGGCTCAATATCACCAGCCTATGGCAACAATCATCACCAGCAGCAGCAGTTGCAGCATCATCATCAGCAGCAGCAGCAACCGCAGCAGAAGCAACAGTCCGGCATTTATGCGTCCAATGGTGGCTTTCCAAACGATTTGCTACAAAACGATCTACAATTGTCGTCAAATTCGTCCGACGATGACGATTAGATGTTTTAGGTTTGATCTTATTTGCCTTTTTTTAACAAAACCAACGACAACAATTATTGATATTCTGTCTATATGCGTGTAATTATTTTGTAATTATTGAGGGGTGATTTTACTTGCTAGTGAAATTTTTATAAATAAATTCTTAGTTCTACACCACGATATACACAAACATATACTAATTAATTTTAATCATTAATTTTAGACCTTCCAAATGTGCTGGTAAACATTTAATTAAAATGAGAAAAGATAAATCAAATCAAAAACACAAATCACAACATATGTAAAACTATATTTGTCAATGCATATTAGTTTTAACTACAAGATTAAAGATTAAAACTTGTTGGAAGTCCTAAAGCAGATCGCACGCAAATACACACACATAAACCAACAATAACCAAGAAACGAACGATGTAGACGATGCAACTACGGAAATTATTTAGTTTTTAATAAGAATGCTGCAAATCTTGAAAAATTATTTTTAAGTTTCCACGCGGATTTTTGCCATTAATTACGCATTTTAATCATTTTTTAATATTCAGATACCAAAAGCGAATAAGAAACCTTTTTTAATAATATTTTAAAATTTTATTTTGTTTCCCTATATTTCGCTCATCTTTTGTAGTCTAGCTTATTTTTTTGTTGGCGACTTATTTGATGATTTCAAAAATAAAAAACCTGAATGTTCGTTTTTGATTAATTTGTTAGCTATATTTATCACGAATGTATTTTAGCCTCTTATCTTTATTAGTTACATATTTGTGCGGTATGAAGACATTTATGTTTTTAGCTCATGTTTTATTTGAATTTATTTGTAGTTCTTTAATTAATTTTTAATATATATTATTACGATTTTGTTATGAGCTTGCAATAGTTAAAAGCAACGAAAGAAAATAAATGTGAATCGAAAGAACCGGCCTGGTGAAAACCATTTTTAATTTATGCTTCCCCCCGAATACCCAAAGAATTTGTTCCAATGATGAGCAGTTAAACATTACTCCATTTAAAAAACACAACTCCTTCCAAATGTGAGCGTGCACGAAGGTCCAGACACACACTTACTAATATTAACACTATTTGATTTTCCAAGCCAACAATGAATTATTGTATTTATGAAGTACCATCCACGAGAAAAACGACCAATATCTGAGGAACAGTCAGAGCGAAATGGAGATAATACCAATTATTTTTTGTACATTCTACATGAAAATATGCCTAGGATAAAATTGTTTTTCGAGCTAGAGGGAGTTTTTGGGGACTTCGCTCTTGGGGCGCACTAGAATCGAGCATCAATACCAACACCAAAAAGAATTATAAACAAATCAACAGTAACTAAACGAAAACAACAAAATGATTCAGATAATCATAAGCACAATATACATATGCAAAGTATCTAGAGCTAATTATATAACAAATTCTGTATAGATTCCGAAAATGCCTAAGATCACAATGAAATCAAGCAAGTAACTTAGTCTAATTGGTAAGCAAATCATATATATTATATACAAACATGCATGTACACGACTTTATATACAACAAAATATAAGAATATTACTTTCAGTTAAATTAGTTCTAATACCGACCATTAAACAGTCAACAAATCAAATAAAACAATTTAACATGGTTTAAATTTACTTCCTTGCAAAATATGGATAAGGTAAGATTTATATTAACGTTTCCAGTGCCTTTTGAAATTATTTAAAAGTATAAAATTAACGGTTGCATTGGAACCTGTAGGTTGGGGATGGGACCATCTATTGAAATATTACTGAAATATCTTTGGAAAAACGTCTTCCTGGAGATATTTCCATTCTTTAGGGAATTTTTTATTTTTGTTTTAACATTTTCGCATTTAACATTTTCTTAATTACTTTCAAAAATAAGAAATTATAACAGTTTCCGATACTTTGCAAAGGGTATTGAAGAGTCGGCTTTTAAAAATACCGTTTCTTTTGTGCTTTTATCGATACCCGGGGGTATGTTTCACCGGTCGCACAGCGGGCACACTGATAAGTTCCTCGCGGATTTTTTTATCAACAGGTGTTGATTAATTTGCGAAAAACCTCGAAATGGGCGACGTTACAGGACTTAGCAATGCGGAGGCCGACGAACTGTGCCAGAAGCCGGAGGCGTCCACCAAGGTGAGTCAATCCCAACGGAATCACCACCATTTCACAGAGTGCCACTAACAATAACCCGCTTTCGATGCAGGACTTCCTGTTCCAGCAGACCATGTACCGCATCAAGGACCCGCGCCGGTCGCTGCCCTTCTACACGGGCGTCCTCGGCATGACCTTGCTGGTGAAACTGGACTTCCCCGAGGCCAAGTTCTCGCTGTACTTCCTGGGGTAAGGTCGATTGCTGCGGCTTATCTTAATACGTGCGATTCGACAGCGATATAATGAGAATTGCTTTTTTATCTCCGGCAGCTACGAAAACCAGGCCGATGTGCCCAAGGATCCCAAGGAGCGCCGCAGCTGGGCGATGAGCCGCAAAGCCACGATTGAGCTGACCCAGTAAGTAAATGTTTCTAGGAGTTGATTGTTTTTAAGTTGGCAAATATCATTAGTTGAAGTTGTATTCAGATAAACTAAAAATTTCTTAGTAGTGAAGAATAGATGATTCCTATCTCGAATGGTATGAATGGTGAAATCAATTTTATAACTAAAAGTTGCTATAAGTAAGTAATGGTGTTAGTGGGAAGAAAGAAGCAGTTATATTGACAAAAATTTTAGATATTAATGCTTTCTAGAGAATGTTAGAAAGAGCTTTCTAGGTTAAATTCAGAACTTATTTTAAAATATGTCTATATAAATTCAGAGAAAATTTTCTAATGTCGTAACCTTTTAAGAACTGATACGTCTGAGTTGGGGTCACTTGGGTAACCTCCTCTCCATTGATAGCTGTAGCTTTTCTCACCTACCTGGAACTCTTGTTCGATTATAATCTTAACTTCGTTTTTCCATAGCAATTGGGGTACTGAGAGCGACCCGGATCAGAGCTACCACACCGGCAACACCGATCCCCGTGGCTTCGGTCACATTGGACTGATGGTACCCGACGTTTACGCCGCCTGCCAGCGGTAAGTGATGGGTACTGAAAAGTTTCTTCCCTCTAATCATACGTTCTCCAACCCACAGCTTCCAGGACCTCGGCGTTGACTTCGTGAAGAAGCCCGACGATGGCCGCATGAAGGGACTGGCCTTCATCAAGGACCCCGATGGCTACTGGATCGAGATCTTCAATGCCCACTCCGTCTAGTCTGGCTGGCAGATAGTTTTTAGTTTGTTCCTTAATTGCCTGCGCCACATCTGAGCTGCCTACTGGAGCCATGATAAAATAAATGAGAAATTGTCTAACAATTGGGCTGTGGACCTCATTCATTCACCTGCTTTTCGTGCACCTGTCGCAGCTGCTGCAGCTGTCAGCTCAGGCCCCAAAAATAATTGGCTTCCGTGTCCTTGCCGGCTTGGTATTTTCACACGCTAATTATTATTTACATCGCGGACAGCCGAGCTTTTTGATAAGCAAATGTGTTACTCACTCGCACATGGGGTGTTTGCCCAGACGGTCTGCGAATGTCCTGCGAACACGGGGGTGGTGGCTGGCCACTAATAATAGTCAAATATGGGAGCGCATTATTTGTTCGGTGTCGAATATGGCGTTTTGCAATTTAAGGTCGTGTATTTGGCCACTCGAGAACAGTTCTCGTCCGGAGGTCCTGCTGCGAGTGTCCCGCATTTGGCAGTACTATGGAGATTTCCCAGCCCAGCATCGGCATCTTCTACATCAGCAAAGTGCTGGCCTTGGCTCCATATGCCACGGTCCGGAACTCCAAGGGCCAGGTGGAAATCGGTCGCAGTTGGTTTTTCACGGTCTACTCGGCCACGTTGACAGTGGTTATGGGTGAGTGGGGGTCACATGGGTAATGGGGAACCTCCTTTCGACTAATGGCTTATCAAATCTAGTTTTCCTCACCTACCGAGGACTCTTGTTCGATGCCAACTCCGAAATACCCGTGCGGTAAGTACTCATGTTTTCTACAGACATATAAAGTCCCTAGTCCTGTGTCGTTTTTTTACTAATCTGTTTTGTGCTTGTCCTACCCACGGGTTCCAAAATAATGGCACTTAAAACTGATGCTTTGAACAAAGATATTTCATTTCTAATAAATAACTCATAAAAACTGTTCCTAATAACGCACAGTGCCATTATTCTGATCCCTTATATGTGTTTCCCTTTCTCAATTTTTCTCTATCTAATCATCACCTTTGGTCCCTTCTAAACACATTTGATCTTGATCAATTAATTGCTCTGACAAACTGCAAACAAAACCAACCAACAAATCAAAAGTGCATCTTTTAGAATGAAGTCGGCAACTTCGAAGGTGGTGACGGCACTGGACGTTTCGGTAGTGGTCATGGCCATCGTATCGGGTGTTTACTGTGGCCTTTGTAGCCTGAACGACACTCTCGAGCTGAATGCTCGTCTCAACAAGGTGAGGTCACAGTCGCCAAAAGGTCCCCGTCCCTTCAATCTCTACAAACTGTGTGAAACCCTCTTAGATTGACAACACCTTAAATGCGTACAACAACTTCCGGAGGGATCGGTGGAGAGCTTTAGCCATGGCTGCGGTCTCCTTGGTGGCCATATCCCTTTTGGTCGGTCTGGATGTGGGAACATGGATGCGCATTGCCCAGGACATGAACATTGCGCAGTCGGATACGGGTAGGTAACGAGTAAAACACCATATGTTGTCGTAGAATTTTCTACTAATCCTGTATCTCATAAAAATGTCAGTAATTTGTCTAAAACAAATCTACCAATTGCTTAAATATAGAATATCATACCGTGTTGAGTTCATAATAAAATTCCCAATTAATTGGCATTAAAATCTAGAAAATTAAAAAAAAAAATTTTTTTTAAGAACGTGATGTTGATAAGAAAAGCAAAAATTTGGCCAAAGATTTCTTTTGCATGTCCTCGAAAAAATGCTCAATCTTATATTATATTCTCAATCTATATAATTAAAAAAAAGAAAACTGCTATTTTTGGCATTATATAAATTCAATTTAACATTTTCTTTCTGTTTTTTTTCTTCATCGGACAGAGCTCAATGTGCATTGGTATATCCCATTTTACAGTCTGTACTTCGTCCTCACGGGCTTGCAAGTTAACTTTGCAAACACCGCGTATGGATTGGGCAGGCGTTTTAGACGCCTGAACCGGATGCTTTCCAGCAGCTTTCTGGGCGGTAAGCACTCCTCATATCCTGGGTCCTTGATTAGTTGTAATCCTTTCCGCACAGAAAACAACGCCTCCAGTGCCATTAAGCCCCAAAAAGTCAGCACTGTCAAGAACATAAGTATGAATCGTCCCTCGATGCCCTCGGCGTTGCACGCCAGTCTGACGAAGCTAAACAGTGAAACTCTGCCCAGTGATTCTCCAGGTGACAAGGCCCGCAGTCTGGTCCTCAACGTGGAGTTACTCAAATTGGGTTATTTTCCAGCCAAGAACAAGGGTCTGCTCCTCAAGTCCTTGGCCGACAGTCACGAGTCGCTGGGCAAGTGTGTCCACCTTCTGTCCAAGTATATAGTTTACAGCATCCCATGCATTACCGCTTCTTAATCTCTCCGTCCTTTAATAGCTCCTTTGGCGTTGCGGTGCTCTTCATCCTGGTCTCTTGTCTGCTGCACCTGGTGGCTACCGCCTACTTCCTGTTCCTGGAACTGCTCAGCAAGCGGGACAACGGCTATCTGTGGGTACAGATGCTTTGGATATGTTTTCATTTCCTGCGACTGCTCATGGTGGTGGAGCCATGTCACCTGGCTGCCAGAGAGTCGCGCAAGACCATTCAGATTGTTTGTGAGATCGAGCGGAAGGTGCACGAGCCCATCCTCGCGGAAGCGGTGAAGAAGTTTTGGCAGCAGTTACTCGTGGTCGATGCCGACTTCTCCGCCTGCGGACTGTGCCGCGTGAATCGCACGATCCTAACATCGGTAATGAACCCGACATCTATAAAATAACACAATAAAATCGATCCATTTCGATTATTTTACTTTTCTTTTCTTTCAGTTCTCCTCTGCCATAGCCACCTATCTCGTGATACTCATTCAGTTCCAAAGGACCAACGGCTAGGACATGGAGGCAGTTATTAGATATACAAAAAGTGGCTTCTTTTATTAACACTATTCACTAAACGGAGTTCTTGGATATTAATGATCTGTTAAAGTGTCTATGTGCTTAAGTTTTAATTTAGCAAACAATAAAAAGCGAAACGGTTTTTCTTTCTTAGAATAATTATCTCTGAACTTTTTAAAATTCACACATCTATATCCATGATCCCCTCCCAATATTACACCTATCCAGAGCTTGGGGATTTAGAAACCCTTCTGGTACTGCTTGGTCTCCATCCGCTGCTGCAGCAACTCCAGCTGCCGTTTCGCCTCACACTGCGGGAAGTTGTTGAGGTCATAATATTGAGGCGCCAGGGTGAACAACCATTCAGCTGTAATGGAAAAGATTATTGAAACAGGGTTGTTAGCTAAATTCAATGTAGAACTACTTACGCTTCACATCCGTCACTGTGCGGATGTAATTCTTTGTGGTCAGCACAAACTCATTGTAGATGACCCAGTCGGGCTTGTGGTCCAGACATGTCGACGGATGCAGCTGCACGTTCTGGTTGTCCTTGATGGTTAGATAGTGTCCGGTGCGCTCCAGGTGAGCCACCTGCATGAAGAAGCCCTGGACGAGGGCCTTGCGTATGTTCACGTAGTAGTCCTTCGAGGTGAACTCGGTGCTCGTGCGCCGCAAGTTGAAGCGGTCCATAATCCTGGCCAGCTGCTGGCGCACATTGTCCGCGCTCTTCAGCGAGCGGAAGTTGATGAAGTTCTCGTAGCACCAGTTGGGATCCTCACTGCCTGAAGTCGTCATTGAAAACGGATTAGTTTTGCTTGGTATAAAGGTTCTTTCTGGTTTACTTACTCTGCTTGAAGGCGTGATAAACGTTCAGCAAGGTCAGGTGGTCCCCGTCAATGTGGGCGAATCGCATCTTGGCCTCGTCGGCAGCTTTCTTGGCCTCGTTGGGACGCACAAAGCATTGTGGCACTTTGGCACGTTTGAATTGGTTTGGTTTCGATTAAGCGCAAGTTCAAAACAATTTTTTACATAAACAAATAGATTGTGCTTACTTTTGGTCAGCTAGGCAATCTAGAGGCTTGATTCAAAGATTGATTGCATTTGTGAGTTGCAAGTGCGTTTGGGTATTTTTTGAAAGACAAAAACCCGATCTTCGAGACGAAAATGCAGCTCATCATTCCATTTAAATGATGGGCCAGAGGCTTGAGCGCTTCAACGCATGTGCAACTTTTCTTTTCGAGTTGAATGCAAAGAACAAATAAATTGAACAAACTTTTTCCTTTGCATTGTTGCTTAAGAAATTACTTAAATCCGTCCACGTTGAGTCTGTGTTGTCCGATTAAGAATAAAGAAAAAATGTAACCCAAGCCTTGCAGAGATTTTCAATTTGAGAAGCACAAAGATCACGGTGGCCACTTGGAAAGACATACTATTTTTACATATTCTTTGGTATCAAAAGTGGCAGCCGTGAAACCTAAAAGCCCGCCCATTAGTGCGAAACCTAACCTGTACTCCTTAATTTAAGCGAAGGCAGTTTTTTGATTTATCTCACCCGACAACATGGCCGTTATGGAAAGTATCTCGTTGGAGCAGTTGTGCTGGCAGCTAGCGATCAGCATCTTCGCCAGCTGCGGATCCAAGGGGAATTCGGACATGACTGCGCCCAGGTCAGTCAGATTGCCGTCGTCATCCAGGGCGGCCAGATAGTTGAGCAGCTCCAGGGCACGCATTAGGGTCTCTGGAGCAGGGGGATCCATAAAGTCAAAGTGCACCAGATCGTCGATGCCCAACTTCTTGAGCTGCAGAACCACAGTGCCTGGTCATGAAATATAAATCGATATTAAGACAAGGTTGAAAGATGTAGACGGGGTGGAAGGCATTACCCAAGTTGGAACGCAGGATCTCGGGATAGGTGTTGTCCTGCATCTCGTTCTTAAAGGCCTTTTCCGTGTACAGGCGGAAACACTTTCCGGGACGCGTACGTCCGGCACGACCGGCTCGCTGCTGGGCCGAAGCCTTCGAGATGGGCGAGACGAGCAAACTCTCCACCCGGATGCGAGGGTTGTACACCTTCTGCTTGGCAAAGCCCGGATCGATCACAAACACCACGCCGTCAATGGTAAGCGAGGTCTCGGCGATGTTGGTGGACACCACCACCTTGCGTCCGATGGCGCCATTAGCATTCGGCGGTGGAGCTGCCTCGAAGATGCGCTGCTGCAAATTCGGGGGCAGCGTCGAGTATAAGGGAATGCACTTCAGCTCGCCGATCTCCGAGCCAAGATTGTCGATCTCGCGCTTGATACGCTTGCAGGCCTCCTCGATTTCCTCTTGGCCCGTGAGGAACATAAGTATGTCACCTAGAAAGGGAGAACAGAAGGAAAATGTATAGGGCAATAATAACTTCAACCATATTCGATTACGATTTGAAAGCTGATCACTTAGCTTGCAGTTTTACATATCGTAAACAAATTCTGTAGGCAAAAAATTGTTTTTCTCAAATATGCATGCTAAGAGATGGACTTACACACTTCTTAGCATTTATTTTAAATTTAATTTCGACAGATTTTAATTTGGATGAGTAGGAAAAGGTAACTTAAAGGAAATCATAATCATAAATAAAGTGTTTTGTTCTTACTCACCCTCGATTTCCTCGCACATGTGAATCTGGATGACCGTGCGAATGGCGGCCTCCAGGTAGTCCCTTTCGGGCTCCGGCGTGTAGAAGATCTCCACGGGATGCGTGCGACCGGGCACGTTCATGAGCGGAGCGTTGTCGAAATACTGCTGGAACTTTCCGGCATCCAGGGTGGCAGACATGACCACCAGCTTGAGGTCGCTGCGCTGCCGGATGACCTCCTTGAGCACGCCCATCAGTATGTCGGTGGCCAGCGTGCGCTCGTGGGCCTCGTCGAGCAGGATGACCTGGTACTGCTCCAGCATGGGATCGGACATGGCCTCGCGCAACAACATACCGTCGGTCATGTACTTGAGCAGCGTCTTGGCCGAGGAGCAGTCCTCGAAACGGATGGAGTAGCCGACCTCCTCGCCCAGGTTTACGTCCATCTCCTCGGAGACGCGCTGGGCGACGGACATGGCGGCCACTCGGCGGGGCTGGGTGCAGGAGACGCCCTTGCGTCCCTTGGACACCGCGAAGTCCACGCACCACTGCGGAATCTGGGTCGTCTTGCCCGATCCCGTCTCGCCCACCAGCACGATGCACTGGTGCTGGCTGAGCAGCCGCATGAAGTCCGCCTGGTACTCAAACACGGGCAGGGCGATGCGCTTCTTGTAGAGATTCTGGTAGCGCTGCGAGTACGGCTTGTTGGTCAGCGGGTTCATCGTGGGCGGCTGCTTATTCGGCACAAATCCGCCCAGGATCTGGGCCACAGTGCCGGCCGCCGACGACGAGGAGGAGGACGCCTCCGACTCCCTGGGGGAAAATCTGGATTAAACAATGGCCCGTCCGCTGGGTTAGACGCACTCACTTCTTCGCCTTGCTGCCGTAGGTCTCCCCCACTTCGATTCGACGCTTGGACATGCTGATTTATGCTGCTTTGCTAGAATTAATTCTCGAAAAGAAGCGTTTTGCGCAAAAAAAAAACACGCGCTCAGTGTGACCTTTAACGAATACCTAACGAGCCTTGCAAATATACCAAGTTATACTTGTAAAACAATCGATATAAATACCAAATTAGTGAAGACTTGACCCCTGTCTTGAAAATTATATCGACAAGGGCGCCATTTTTAAAACACGTAAAGTTACTAATGACTTTCTTGAGTTTAAAACCGTTCAGCAACTGCTGAAACATTTAACGAAAATTCTTAAGCTTTCGAGTTCATCGGTTGTTTTGTCTGCTTAAATGTGAAGAATATTCTTTGACAATCAGGAGTGTCACCGACATGTCTTCAAACCAAATTTACTCCTAAAAGTTCGATGTCACAGAAAGCATAATTTCAATGCATAATTAATATTAAGTTATTTCCTATCAGTAATAATTAGTTTTTTAAATATATCGTATTTCGTTTAAAAAAGTATTTTCAGTGTCTAATTTAGGTATTTTCAGTATATTCTGGCGCTCTGGCTGCGGCCACACTATCACTGTATCGATTCGGAGCTGGGCTAAGTTTTTTGCAAGTGTTTTGAGGCCCAAAAATGCGCATCAAAGCGCAGGAGGCCGCATGAAAGAGCTCCGCCGAGACCAGGACAATAGTAACTACCATGGAAATACCCATTCAGGTGGCCGTGCGCATTTACCCGCACAGGGAGCTCAAGGAACTGAAGGAGAGCTTTGCCCCCGCAGATCACAAAAAGGATGCGGGGGCGGAGGACGAGGGGGCGGACTCCAAGGACACTGCGGAGGCGGTGTCAGAAAAAGATGTCCCGGAGCGGACGGATCCAAATGGGAATGATGAGGAGGACAGTGCTTCCGAACCGAAGCCACCTGCGGACGCCAATGGCAACGATGGTGCACCCAAGGATTCCAAGGATTCGGAGTCGGAATATTGCGTCCAGGCCATTCCCATCAGCGCCTCCGCCCTGGGACTGCCCAGTGCCCTGCCAGGCGGTGATCCCATGGACAGCATTGCGGCGGGACTAATCCAGGTGGGTCCGCACACCGTGCCCGTCACCCACGCCCTGGCCAGCAGCAGCTCCCAGGAGCAGGTGTACCACCAGACGGTCTTTCCGCTAATCACCCTGTTCCTCGAGGGCTTCGACGCATCCGTGGTCACCTACGGACAGCGGGGTCAGGGAAAGAGCTACACTCTGTACGGAAACGTCCTGGAGAGCGGCCAGAAGGAGGCCACCGAGGGAGTCGTCCACCTTTGCGTCCGAGACATCTTTTCACACATATCCTCGCACCCAGGTGAGTTTCGTGAAGGAAGTCTAGCATACATACTCATCCCCCTCAATTGCAGAACGCACCTATGCTATAAACGTGGGATTCGTGGAGATTTGCGGCGGCGAAGTATGCGACCTGTTGGGCATGGGTCACATACACTGCAACAACGTTGAGGCCGTCTTTCGCTGGCTGCAGGTGGGTCTCTCGGCCCGTCAGTCCTTGCACGCACATACGCTGTTCACGCTGACGCTGGAGCAGCAGTGGGTGTCCAAGGAGGGGCTACTGCAGCATCGCCTGTCCACGGCTAGTTTCTCCGATCTGTGCGGCACGGAGCGCTTTGGCGAACCGCCACCCGGGCGTCCACGCGATGCCGGCCTGCATATGCTGGAGCAGGTGATCAGCACTCTCACGGATCCCGGCCTCATGTACGGGGTCAATGGCAACATTCCGTATGGCCAGACCACTCTCACCACGCTGCTAAAGGACTCGTTCGGCGGACGAGCTCAAACGCTCGTGATCCTGTGCGTTTCGCCGCTGGAGGAGCATCTGCCCGAGACCCTGGGCAACCTGCAGTTTGCCTTTAAGGTGCAATGCGTGCGCAACTTCGTTATCATGAACACATACTCCGATGACAACACGATGATCGTCCGGCCGCAAGAGGCTCTGCCAAATTCCAATCCCGCAGCTGGACCTTTGGCGCAGGCGGGGCTGGGAGACAACTTTGGCCTGCAGTTCGCTGCCAGTCAGTGGTCCAAGCTGGTGACCAATGCAGAGGGTTTGTTTGCCAAGTAAGAGGATACATTTTACTATGTGAGTCTCTCTAGAACTATTATACTTACAGGCTAATGGACTCCAAGCTGATCAGTGAATTGGAGAAGGAGCAGATCGAGGAGTGGCTCTACCTAAAGCAGGAGTGCGAGGAGTGTCTTAGCTCAACGGAGGCTATGCGTCAGCAGCAGAAGCAGCTGGTTCCCATTGAGGAGGCCGAGGAGCCGGAGGATCCGGAGGAGATAAATTCAGAAGCGGCCAATTCCGAGCCAGCCAACTCCGAGCCGCCAAACTCCGACAACGAAAACGACACGGACAATGAGTCGCAGCGTCCCGATCTGGACGACAAGATAGATGGCCTAATGGACGAGTTTCGGGACAAGACGGACGAGCTTATCCTGCAAAAGCACGCCGATTACCTGTCCAAACACCCCAAGGCGGTTATGCAGAGCCAGGAACGCGAAAATGAACCACAGCCGCCGCCGCCGCCAGCAGAGAACGGCGAGGATCGCAAGACCAGCATCGGCGGTAAGTGATTGGCGTGAGCAGTCCACCTGAACAAGCTAACACTGAGATTTTTTGGTTTTACAGGTCGGAGGAGAAGCATTCAGCCAGGCGCCAGCTTGAGTACTGCCGAACTGGCCATGCTTAATCGAGTAGCCTCCCAGCAGCCACCTCCGCCCATCGATCCCGAGTCGGTCGTCGATCCTCTGGAAAGTTCCTCGGGCGAGGGACTCCGCCAGGCCGCCCTCGCCGCCGCCGCTGCCATTGCTCCCATCGAGCAGCTGCAGAAGAAGCTGCGCAAATTAGTGGCCGAGATTGAGGGCAAACAGCGGCAGTTGCGGGAAATCGAGCAGACAATTAAGGTGAAGCAAAACATTATCGGCGAATTGATCAAGAACAGCGACACGCGTAGTCACGCCAAGCAGCGGTTTCACAAGAAGCGGGCCAAGCTGGAGGCCGAGTGCGACAAGGCCAAGAAGCAGCTGGGAAAGGCTCTAGTGCAGGGCCGGGAAAAGCCGGAGATCGAGCGCTGGACCACCATAATAGCGCACCTCGAGCGTCGGCTTGAGGATCTGAGCTCCATGAAGCACATTGCCGGAGAGAGTGGTCAGAAGGTAAAGAAGCTGCAACAATCGGTAGCCGAGTCGCGAAAGCAGGCCGATGATCTGGAGAAAAAACTTCGCAAGGAGGGCAAGTTGCGGGATCAAATGGAAGCAGAGTTGGCCAAGCTGCGGGAATCTCGGGACACCCCGGCGGGCAAAGAGCTGGTGAAGACCCAGACCCCGGATTCGCCAGAACAGCATGGCCGCCAGTTGAAGGCGGTGCAGGCCAGGATCACACACCTCAACCACATTCTGCGCGAGAAGTCGGATAACCTGGAGGTGCAGCCCGGAGCAGAGCAGCAAGAGAGCTTGCGTCACGAAATCCGCAACTTGCGCGGCACTCGCGATTTGCTGCTGGAGGAACGCTGCCATCTGGATCGCAAGCTCAAGCGGGACAAGGTACTGACTCAGAAGGAAGAACGCAAGTTGCTCGAGTGCGACGAGGCCATCGAGGCCATAGACGCGGCCATAGAATTTAAAAACGAGATGATCACGGGCCACCGATCCATAGACACCAGCGATCGAATTGAGCGGGAGAAGGGCGAGCAGATGTTGATGGCCCGCTTGAATCGCCTCTCGACGGAGGAGATGCGCACTCTTCTGTACAAGTACTTCACCAAAGTGATCGATCTGCGTGACTCCTCACGAAAGCTGGAGCTGCAGCTGGTGCAACTGGAGCGAGAGCGTGATGCCTGGGAGTGGAAGGAGCGCGTCTTGTCCAATGCCGTGCGTCAGGCTAGACTTGAAGGCGAACGAAATGCGGTACTGTTGCAGCGGCAGCACGAGATGAAGCTCACCCTGATGCTGCGTCACATGGCCGAGGAAACGTCGGCTAGCTCGGCCAGTTACGGCGACCGAGCGCTGGCCCCAGCCACTGCATCCTCGCCAGCGCAGGCGAATAGCGATTTCGACTACGATGATTTCTACAAGGCGACTGGCAGTAATCCCGGCAAGGCGCTGGTCAAAGCGTCTAAACCCCTGCCCACTGGCTCGGCGTTGGACAAGTACAAGGATAAGGAGCAGCGCAGTGGACGCAACATCTTCGCCAAGTTCCATGTCCTCACCAGGTATGCGTCGGCTGCTGCAGGCGGTTCCTCAGGCTCCACGGCCGAAGAGTCCACGGCCCTGATTGAGTCAACCACTACGGCCACGGCAACCACCACAACTTCGACTACAACGGGAGCTGTGGGAAAAATAAAGGATAAGGCCCTGGTCAGCTTCAGGCCGGAGCAGCTGAAGCGGCTGATGCCAGCGCCAACAGCCACGAAGGTGACGCGCCAGAAGAACAAGATAATTATCCAGGACGCCAGTCGTCGTAATTAAACACGAATTTAATCATTTCCAGGGCGATTTTATAAGGTTAAGCCAAAAAGCCATAGGTCATGTATCGAAAACTAGCCACCATAATAACTTAGGCGTCATATTTTACTTCTTTAAAAATATCTAGTTCATTACAAGTTTAAATATTGCAGAATGAAACTATATTTTTAAAGATAAAAAGTTTTTTATAAATTTTAATTTTCTTAGATACGTAAATGTCGCCTGCGTTACTTCGATGGTTAGAGTTCGATATTAGCATATTGATTGCGTGGCAAGAAAACTCATAGCCCGGCCACAAGTACTGAACAAGTTTCGTCCACAGTCATGACACAAATAGACTCGACACGGTTCTCATTCTGACTCTTTAGCTGGAGAGCATTTATTTTACAAACCTTTACACACAAACCTAGCATATGAAAGTAACTATCCTCATGAGATTCAAATGTAAAGACTTGACCTGCTACTTAAGATACTCGCAAAACAAACCACACATACAACTCGCTCAAAGTGTTGACATACAATTTATTCACCATTTAACTTGTACATAACTATATTGTGTTAGTTTACCACTTAATTTAATTGATTTTGTTAGTTTTAGGTTAGTTGTAAACACTATTGTGTCTTCCCTCGAATTTTAATTGACATTTGTTACTACCCGAAATACTCGTACTCGATTACCCAAGTGTTAACTTTTATAAACTCTATCACAAAATCATTTACCTTGTAAAACTCAAATATATACACAATACTCGTGCTAGGATCTAATACTCATGTTGCACTTACATTTAAATGCTAAACTTTTTGGTTGTGTATGACGAATTTTATGTTTGCCGAATCAGATAATTGCAATTACTAGAGATTGCATAATATTTCGATGACATATACAAGCGCATTCTTAAAAATACTATAAATATGTGTACTTACAATATCAACTTGTGGAAAGTATGCAAAATATTTGAAAGCAGAAATATTCCATAAAAACGCTCGGCATTGCTTTTGTGTGTATATTGTTGGATAAGCGGATAAATATATATGAACTTAATTAATCCCTATTTAAAGTGTTTATTATTAAACTGGTTAAAGCGGGATGGATCGGTTTAAATTTGTATTAAAAATTTATCGTAAGAACATTAACACATTAATGACAGTTTATTCGAGACATACAGATGCACATATTTAATACTCGAATAAAGGTTAAAATAAAAACTTAGTTGCTTTTAAATTGTTTATCCGAGATATTGGTCATATTATTATTTGTTCTCATAAAGATGACATGGTTTAAGGGGCAGGTTCTAATATATTTGCCTGTTGATTTTTTATTTAGGAACAGTTTCTCGAGTGCCGGCAAACAAATAAAGTCCCTGCTAAGGGATTTTGACATCCTCGATTTTTTTTTAGTAAAATTTAGGTACCTTGTAAATATTTCCTAGACACTACCTACCTTAAAATCCAAACAAACACTTCCCACACTCTCTTCCAAAAGCAACAGGTGCCAAATGTCCCGTGAAATTTCCCAAACAATTGCCCCTTCGGAGAGAGAGAGAGCGGTCGAGAGAGCGACAAAATGGCCGGCTGCCGGAGCGGAGTATCTGAAACCGAGGGCGAGCATTTGTATCTGAGCATCCGTCAGATAGTCAGTCTTGTTTGGACCGTTGAGCGATCGAGAACCGGATTCAGCGTTTAGTCGGCGAATCGCGAGAGCGTGCGTGTGTTTGTGTGAGCGTTGTTTTGGGACACCGATACGGATACGGATATACGGCAGCGGAACGGTACGCGATTGGCAACACCCCCCTCGCCCGTGGTGGTTGTGCACCTCCGACCGAAAAAGGAAGAATAAAAGTGAATAATAGTATGCAAAGTATCTGAAAGATAGCCAAGAGCAGAGCAAAGTAACTGTGTTTGTGCGTGCGGTGCTTTTGTGCGGAGTCGCCACCCCCGTGGATTAGTGGCACCCTGCTGCAAATAGCCCACCACTCTCACTGCGTGTGTGTTGTGTGTGCGTGTGTTCCTCAACAATTAATAATCGCATTTAACCAACAATTTGACCATCGGAACGAGCGTTAACGGTAAGAAAAGTCGGCGATTTCGTTGGGAAATTTTCGCCGTTGTCTGGCAACTTCTTTGTGCCAGCCGTGTATGTATAGGTTGGGTTGCGGGTGTGTGCGTGAGTCCTGCCCACGCCCACCGTGTAACGGTAGTCTGGCGAATCTATCGCAGGATGCTGTAGGATGATATCTATATGGTTTATTATCGAAGTTCGAACACTTAATTTCGGCTTCCCATTGATTTTTCGCCAAATTACAGGGTTTCCCGCATCAGGGAATGCAAAAATGGTTACTTTCTGCACTGTACATCACACACACATGCAAAAGGGTGTGAAAATGTTTGGCGATGAGGGAGGAAAAACCTAATGTTATGGTGACCCTATGATAGTGTAATTCTATATTTCGGAGTATCTAGTTTAATATTTAGCCAGTTTCCAGACATTTCGCTGTCCTTTTCATTTATAAATTGACTTTTAGAGAAATTCATTTCAGTCCCAGAATTTTTCAGCGAATTTTTTTTCGGCGCATGCGCCCTTGGCACCGCAGAAAAGCAACTCTGCGTTAACCGTTGTATTCGTTTGTGTGTGCAACCTGTGCCGCCTGCTGCCTGGTCCTTGGTCCTTTGTCCCCGTCAGGTAGTTTTCCCTACTCAAAACTCTTCATTCTCAAGAACCTTTTAAAATCCCTCGCAGTTTCCATGTGGCACACATACGCCGTGATCCTTTGTCCGCATATGTGTTTGTGTCGTCCCGATGCGAATGCTGTTTCAACCCCTGCTTGTAAAATCTCTGAAATCCCATGCAGCTGCCTTCGTCCTTTGGCCGCTGGTGTGTCTGAAGTTTCCACTATTTGATTTTGCAAGTGTTGCGCTACCCGCCTCCTCCGCTTCTCATTTCCGCCTGCCTGCGAGATTCTTTTTATTTTCCTGCTTCTTTTTCTGGATATTCGTCGGCCTGTCATCCTGTTGCTAGGCGGAGATTCTCCACTAGTTGGGCTAGTTGCCAATTTTCCACGTGACTCCCTGTTTCCCAGGCAATAAATATGTTTTTAAAGTTTTATAAAAATTAATATTTTTTTTATTTTTGAATATTAATAAATGTAATCGTTTATAACAGAAATTAAAGTAGATATTCCTGATTGCTACCTATTAATTTACTTTTATTTATTTTTAAATATTAATAAATGGAATCATTTATAACAGAAATTAAAGTAGGTATTCCTGATTTTTACCTATTAATTTATATTTTATTTATTTTTGAATATTAATAAAATTAAAGTAGATATTCCTGATTGTTACCTATTACTTTACTTTTGAAAATTATAATTATTTTATTTACTTCATACTCTCAGTTAAGCGAATTTCCTTCGGTCGCTCTCATCGATTTGATGAACACCCTCTCATCGACTCGGTTTTGATGGCAAATATTGATTTCCACTTGGGCACAAACATGACACAGCGGAAAAGGTTAAAGTGAACAAAGGCTGACAAACGAATGGAGGACCGAATAAATATTTCCCTTTGTTTTTGCTGCCGCCGAGAGCACTTGAATCTCAATTAGGGGGGCGCTGTGCGGAAAACTCAGAGCGCGAATGGGTCATAACAGCGGTTCTGGACAATGGATGGGTCCTCTGCCACCGACGACGACCCTGCACTGGGCCACTGCCCTCTGTCCCCCAGCCGCCCCTCAAGCCTCCTTCACTGCACCACCCTATCCTAAATTTATTGGCTCGTCACCCCAATTTTTAGTTACACATCCAGCCAGACGGACCAACAAAAAGAATACAAAATGCAAGCATGAGTAATATAAAAAATGCTTTTGATTCGTTGATTTTACCACGCGATTGACCGAACGGATCTGCTCAGGGAGGGTTTGCCGGGCTATATGTAGATACATTGTATACACATTAATGTATCCGTACATATGTTATACGGCTGCCTATATGGCCGCCTGGAACCGTTGACTGATTACCAGATGTTTTCTAAATTGTTCCCGTCGAGCATCGCAGAATCGTTTGTCGAGATGAGAAACGAGCAATTCTTAAGCTGAAAACTCAAGGAGAGATGTCTTGATGATTCATTACTCGTAAATTTAATTTACTAAATTACAGTTCTTTTCAGAATTTTATGACAGTTGAAGGTTTTACGATTATATTTTATTTATTTAATTTTGCAAAGCAAGAACCCAACGAAACCCATCCAAGGGGAGTCTTATTTCTTACAGTTTTCTATAACAAAGGAACCTTTTGATACACTGGTAAAGGAAATATACAAAAATATACACTTTTATTGGATCTGCATGATAAACTTCCATTAAAAATATTGTCCAGTTGACTGTTTTTTTTTGCTACACTTTTGATAAATACTTATAGCTTTTGTTTAAATAAAATATATGTTAATTTGTTTCAGTAAACAGAAACAATATATTCCCACTTCCTAACTAAGCAGTTTCCATTATTTTTATACCCTTGCAGAGGGTATTATGATTTCAGTCAGAAGTTTGCAACACAGTGAAGGAGACGTTTCCGACCCCATAAAGTATATATATTCTTGATCAGCATCACTAGACGAGTCGATCTAGCCATGTCCGTCTGTCCGTCTGTCCTTCTGTCCGTCTGTCTGTTTCTACGCAAACTAATTTCTCAGTTTTAAAGCTATCGGGCTGAAACCCAAAAGTCTTCTTTCTGTTGCAGGTAGTATATAAGTCGAAACGAGCCGGATCGGACAACTATATCATATAGCTCCCATAGGATTAATCAGGAAAAAAAATGAAAAAAAATTATATATTAGGTGTTTTTGAACCTAGAACCTCCTACTTTTGGAAATGCCATTTTTTATCTAATTCTGAATTTCGAATACATTTTTTTCAAAATCGGACGACTATATCATATAGCTGCCATAGGAACGATCGGAAAATTAATGGGAATATAATAGGAAATAAATTATTGCTTCGTTGACTTTTATTGTATTCTCTTCTACTCTGGGATATGAGTCTTTTTAAATGTTTTCGAATTTCGATTTTAATTTTATCAATATCGAACAACTATATCATATAGCTGCCATAGGAACGATCGGAAAATTAGTGATTAATAGGAATTATCTGCAAGGGTATATAAGCTTCGGCTGGCCGAAGCTAGCTTCCTTTCTTGTTTAAAGCAGTTTTTGGTGAGATTTTTTGATTCCGATACCTAAAGTTTTGGAAATACTTTGTGAGTTGCCTATGGACAAATTTTCTGTTAATATAAACCCTCAAAGAACCATTTGACCACCCCGAAACCTTTAAGACAGCTGTTTCAAAGCGGCTCAACTCCGAGTCAGTTAACCCCCGCTGCAAATGACAGCTAGTTCATTAGGCCAATTGAAAAGCTAACATCGGCAGAGTGTAGAACCTCCACCAACCACCGATCCAATTCTTTGCGACGCAAACACGTGCAGGGAGGGTTTCTACTCTATACGCCTGCGCAACCCTCTGAGCAAATAAAACCGAGTCGTAGATAAGACTTAGCTATCTCGCTGAATGATCGGACTTGAATTAAATGCGGAATAAAAAACGAATTTTTTCTTTTTCCACAATTTCTGGTATGCGCCAATGAAGGAATCCACTTAAGACTTAATTAAGCGTCAAAAAGCTGAACAATTTGCTTTTGAATCTATTTCTATATACTCGCATGTGTGTATTGAACAATTAGGGCTAGCTTCATGGATTAAAATAAGTCGCATGTGGAGGAGTTGGATTTCGGGGGGCCGATGTCAAGTTACAGACACCGCGGGGATCGGGGGACCAATAGACAGAAATGTGGAATCGTGACTTCCTGCCTGTCATAAAGTGTGTGTTTTTTCGCCTCCAAACTGGGGTGGCGGCGTGGAAGGGAGGCGCGTGACATTTTATGGATAGCACAAGGCGGAAAAACGAACAGAAGTTCTCGAAGCTGTTGCTTACTCCTCCTCCAATTGGCCATTTGTGGTTTAATTAATGACATCCATCCGCAGTCACTATTCCCTCTTTCGTGTGGTTCACTCTATTTTTTAATCCGTTTGCTAATCGTTTTTATAGGGCTTCTTCTTCTAGTGTAGGGGATCGACTCTGAAAATATTTTTATTCACTGCTAAGTGATTTTTAGTAAACAACTGCAGTTATTCTTTTTTCTTCGACCTAAATTAATTATAATATTAATAAATAAAAACTTTTTATATAGGATTAATTGGGTAAAAAATACTATAAACATTTTATGGTTATTTTAATGTTTTTCAGTGTTTTTCCCTTAAAACGCGTTAACATGCAGTTGTAAGTAAAGCTTGAGTTAAAAGGGTGAACGAGAATGGAACTCGGTTTTACAGTAGAGGGTGCTTTGCCTAATCAAATTACTTGCATCTCATTGAATACAATACGTACATTTTGCAGAAAGTTTCGCTCCTTAATTATATTTAAGAGAGCAAAAAGTGAAACAACGTATAAAGAAAGTATGTGTCCTTAAAAAATAAAACTTATGCCACAAACACCATATAACTGCATATAACATCATGATTGTAAGCTTATAAACTAATAAATGCCTCCCTTTGTTTTTCAGATATTTCGCGTGTGCTGAAACCGAAGCGAAGGGTGTTTTTCAGTGGATTTTTGTGTAAAATCGATAAACAGATAGACCCTCTACTGCCAACTTCACACAACCCGCTCAGCGGAAACACGGCATACAGTATGAATATGCCCAACGAACGCCTCAAATGGCTAATGCTGTACGCAGCTGTTGCCCTCATTGGTGAGTAATTGCACTTAGTTCGATGTCGATTTTTGTTGGCCCTACAAATTTGTGCTCTAAAGCATTCCAAACTGGTGATCTACGGATTCCGGAAGCTTTAAAAATATTGATATTTATTGTTCTTACTGGGCCATTTTGGATTTACCCTGAAAGGAAATTAAAAACGCCAAGTTCAGTTCATAAAGATTTATTTCTGGTGCGCTGATACATTATTTGCGTGGTTTCCTCTATAAAGTACGTACTTTATATTTATTCAGTTTCGGTTTCAGTTTAATTCTACATTCCTTATCGCTGTTGACACATTCGTCTCGACTTTTTACCCATTTTTCCCGTTGTCGCTGCTTCTGTGGATTTTCCGAGCGTTTCTATGCATTTTTAATTTTGTTTTCCTTACATTTACTTTGGCTTTCGCTTTTTGTTTCAATGCGCTTGCTGGTTGTTTGCAGTTGGATATTTACTCGACTGTGCGTCTGGACGGATACATTTGTATCTTTTTGTGCGAGGGTTGTGCTGGGGCACAGATAAACGTGCGGTTCATTGCCTCGACCGTCCGGGAAATAGTGTTTTGGGGTGGCGGGGGAGGCAGGGAGGAGCTGTGCCACATCAGTGGGTCAGATTGGGAATTACTCAGTCCAGTCGAGTAGATGAGTAATTCTCCAATTTGTAGATAAACTCGGGAAATGTTTCCTTATGAATGGATTTATCTACGCGGTTAAGTTTAACCGAATAAACAATGAAAAATAAAATACCCAACCTTTAGTAAAAGACTTTGCCATGGTCTAAATTAAATTTAGTTTAGATTTATTCAACTATAGGTTATCTCTATTATTCAGTTTACCTTTTACGCTAGCCTGAATGGAATTCAATTAAGAAGGCCAGTATGCTTGACCCATCGACCAAACAAAGCGTTCGTCTGTGTAACGAATTTATACCTATAGCTACTTCCATTTATGCTATCAGTCTGACCAATTTAGGGGCTTGCCTTATATCACCATACAAATTTACATTTATTATTAGCCAAAAAAAGGTAAAGTCGCATATGAAAATAATCAAATAAAATGCGTAGATATATCATGAAATATACACAAAATGTGTTTCGTCGTTAAAGTCAAGATTGAACCAAAATATTTATTCGAGAATAGAATTACACTTTTTAAATAGAAATTACGTGATGAGGGACTCGTGATGAGGGAAACAACTGAAGTATGAAGGGAAAAATACATATTCAAAATATTTCGGTACTGAGCCATAAAGATCTATACAGATGATAACGTAAATTAAAAGAATAAATTATGCAAAAGCTACAAGCGCAAATAAAAATATTTTTCCCTCAGGGAGCAGAGAGAACTGAGAGATATAAGCTTTGAATGAGTGACCGTCTTACGTTGATTGTGCGGGTCATCATTCAATTGAAATTGATTAAAAACATTTTGCGCCATTTTTGTTGCTTTTATTGTTATTATATTTCTGTTATGAAAACGTAAGGCAAAATCCACGCAAAGGCTGCATTAATATTTCAAGCCAGACTTAAACAATAAAATGGATTTATTGTACAGGCTCCGTTATGGGAAAGTCGGAATGTGATGTTTATGCTGTTGTTCCTGTCTCCGCTGCAGTCGGACGCATTTAATTCGCAATTTCATTCAATTCAATTGAAATTCAGCTCACACACCACGAGCACTGTAATGGAGCTTAAAGTTCACAAGTGGCCACAGCTGGGTTCGAAACAGTGCAACCAAAACGCAGAAAGCAAAAAGTAAGCATGTAACACAAAGCATATAAACAGGAAGCAGTCAATTTGTGTACACACATTTGTGCGAATCAAATGGCATAGATGGAATTATGGAATAGGCTTTGCTATGCAAAGCTCTTTGTTGCTTTCAAAGGAAAAAATGGTATATAAGATAAATACTACCCAATTGTTAGACATAATTAATATTGAAGTATTTATGTAGCAGGAAAAGAAAAACAATTACAAAGGTTATATAGGTTTCTTAATTTTTAGTCAGTTCAAATAACTATTTTGGTTGCAGTCAAGTCTATGTTTGATTTTCAGCATAAAAGTCTTCACGAGTATTTCCCTTGAGTTTGCCTATTACTGATAAGAGAAAACCACTTATCAACTAGGTCACATTTTCCTACCAGCTATCGTCAAGATCTCTGCTCAAGAGATTTCGTAACCAATTAGATGCACTGCATGCCACTCAAAACACTCGTAAATATGACAGAGATCATCCGAGAGATCACTGAACCAGACCCTGTCCGATCCGAGAAAGAACTATTTCCGTTTCTACACAAAACCAAATGGGAAAGAATGGGAAGAAAGGAGCCGAAATGTGAGGATGGAGCTGTGGAAGATGGAAAAAGCCTGCCGTAATTACAAATGATTGATGTGCCCCTCCTGACACTTTCTTAGCCCTCTTCGCAGTATGTGTTATGATACCTCGACGATTGAGGCGCATCACACGCGGGGTTTGTTTAAGCAACAGCGAGGGGCTGGGCACTCATCTTCTTATACACCCAGAAAAAAAACGATTTTACATTATGTAATATCAATTTAAACTTGATATGCGGCCCCGTAAATTCGATATGCTCGAAATGAGTATTTCATGTTAAAACGATTTGCGTATTGCATAACCAGAAATTTACTTGCGCATATCGATTTTACGGCGACATGCTTTTTTTGTTTACTAAAACTAAAATTAAGATATAATAATATCCAACACTCTACCAATTTTTAAAAAATGTCTTAAATATATTTATAATTTATTGGAAAGTAGCACAGTACCTCTTTAAGTTTTAAGGCTTCTTTGGTTGGTTCACTATTAGAATTTTACTCCATGCAAATCATTTGATATAGGTTTATTTCTAACTAGTATTTTTCTTCGTGTATCCAATTTTCCTTGCCCGAGGAAAACAGCAACTGCAGACGGTTCAATAGAATATTGCCCCCAACTTAATGGCCTCTCGCCGGACTTATTATTAGTTGCATCGCCGCAGGCACAGGAATGTGACTTCAATTCGGGATGGAGAGAAAGAAATGCGGGGAAAGCCACGGGGAGAATGTACATCACTCGCCTGTGACGTCACAATGCAGTCTGCTGTTTTATGAGCCGTTGCAGCCTATTTTTTGCCCATTTGCAATAGTTCAAAAGCTGTTTGTCAACTTGAATGGAGTATAAAGATTGGAGAATGGCGAAGCGGCAACGGTGGAGCAAGTTTTCGATAATTGCGTTAATAATTGCCGTATAATGATGCTGAAAGTTGGCAACGTTGCCGAGCTGATTGCATTTCAAAAGAAAAGAATCTTGTCGGATTTTCTTTTCTAAAATTCTTTACAAATCCACCGAAAAGACACGACATTTCAGGGCATCAAAGCGTTTGTTGGCCCATTAAGAGCATTTGTCATACATGCGAACTCTTTAAGTGCTAGCGGAATTTCCCAAACTTTTGGATGGATATATGTAGAAAGTATTAAGTTAACTCAAAATATTTTATGAGCTGCAGCGAGTCGAAGAATTTATGGGGCCTGCCAGAAAATATTTTCAGATATTTTTAAGTGGGTGTGGAGTAAATGCAGCTCTTAGTGGGACTTATAAAACTCCGGCAATAAAGTTTTCTTTCAACCCCTCCGTTAGTGGAAAACCCAAGAGTCTTTCGTGCTCTCTCCCTTTTTGTTGTCACCCTTAATTCGCAGAGGAGAGAAAAAGTTGTGAAAAATGAGAAATGTTTTGTTTAGTTTGCCAGCCAAGATTTGCTCCAAATGTTTTGGGCTACACACTTTTGATTTACCCGAGAAGAGAGAAAATAAGTGCCACCCACCCTCATCCAGCTCCCCTGGCAGCCCGAACAGCTGTAATGACTAAGGGCCACGTTGTCGGCACGCATTTCCATCTCCTCTCTGCCAAAACTGTATCCTCCCCTCTGGAAAAATGATTATACTTATTTATGTCTCGCTGCCTGTCAGGCTGATTTGGAGCGACGCGCCGTTGCCGCATTTCACTCGGCGAGCTCCTGGCGATGGGATTCCCCTTTATGCCGTCCCCGGCGACCGAATTAGCTGGCCAAGAAGGGTGTTGTGGGTGTATTACTCGGCTATTACTATGGTTGCCATTTGCCTAAAGTGGTTAGGCACCATACACGGAATATTAAGCAATATTTTATTTTATTTTCGCTTTAAAATTAGTCCAGACAATCCCAATATCGTATAAGATATTCTTGGGTGTGTTAAATTTCATACATATTTTATTTTAAAAGCTTAAATAAAACTATCGATTTTTAAAAATCTTAACATAATTCAAGTAAGACACAGATCTCTACTTTCTGAAAGGCAGTTTTTTGTACACGCAATAAGGCTATGGAACCAGCTCCCAAACACTTTAAAAAATATTAGTAGCGCCACGCAGTTTAAGTCAAAACTCACATTACACCTACAAGATACTAGCACAATATAAAAATAAAAAAAAAAAAAACTCAAATAAAAAAAAACAAAGCGACCCTTTTCTTTAACCAATAATGTTTAAGCGTAATCTTAAGAATTTCATCTATCTGTACTTATGAGTAATTTGTCCTACGTGACTATCGCACTAATTATAAGTTATAAACTTGTAGCGTTAGGAAAGCATTTTAAAATAAATTGAATTGAATTGAATTGAAAACAAGAGAGAACGCTATAGTCGGGTTGGTGTCCCGACTATCAAATACCCGTCACTCAGCTAAAGGGTTGGTGTCCCGACTATCTAATAAACGTAACTCAGCTAAAGGGAGTGCTAGGGAGATGGAGATAAAACTTTGATCAGGCATAAGTTTTAAACGAATGGTCCGATTAAAAAAATTTCTTCTACATTTCGATAGGTATTGATAAACACAACAAAACTGCATTCCTACTTTTCCGATATATTAAAATTTTTCAAATCGTATATTAGCTATTGTGGGCGTTAGAGGGGGCGTGGCACCTTTTTGAAATAAACTTGCGCTGCGTAGGAACTCCTAGAATCTGCATGCAAAATATCAATCTTCTAGCTTTTATAGTTTCCGAGATCTCAGCGTTCATACGGACAGACAGACGGACAGACGGACAGACGGAGACGGACGGACAGACAGACATGGCTAGATCGACTCGGCTAGTGATCCTGATCAAGAATATATATACTTTATGGGGTCGGAAAAGCTTCCTTCTAGCTGTTACATACTTTTGCACGAATACAATATACCCTTTTACTCTACGAGTAACGGGTATAATAACTTGTTTACTAAATTAGAATTGTTTTATAATTCTTAATGAAATAAAATTTTGTGTGTTAGTGGTGTAGCCTTTTGAATTCCAGAAGTCATATCATAACGGAGAATTTAGCCTCGGCCCATAAGATATCATAAATAATGTAGCGTTAAATGAAAAGAAATCTTTTATGTGGAAAGATACAAGTCGAAGATATCTCAAAAAACAACTTCATGTGTGAATGCGGGAAAGAGTGAGGGAGGATTACCATCGTTTTGGCGCCCCCTAAAAATGGAATGGAATCAAGTCGCTATAATAATTTGTAAAATATGTTCATGGCCTCACCCATCTACCGATCCCAGTTCCAGTCCAACAGCCTCAGAGAACTGATATTTATCAGGCACACATCATCTATGGATCGCGCACGTCCAGGCATTTCGAATGCGGGATTAGATTGGAGGCCCCCTTGCACCTCTTCCATGGTTCCTGAGTCACGTTTCTTTTTTGGGGGCTGCCAACTCTCAACCCATTTGTATTATTTCCATCTCCATAATCTGCATGCGACAAAAAAAGTATTTAAAGTTAAATTGTAGGTACATACGTATGTGTTCGTATGCATATACAAGTTTTAAAAAGTCTTTTGGCGTCTTGGCAGTCTTAATTAATGCGCTCGGGACTATGACGACGTCAACACGATTTCGTATGCAAAACGCGTACGCTGTTGGTCTTCCCTTCGTCATACCCCAGACATTTTATGTTTTTCTTTTTAAAGCCACTGTCGCTATCGTTGAAGACGACTTTATTTGGTTATAGGAAGTTGTCATACAGTGGTCTCTTTGGCTTAGATGTCCCTACTTCTACTTGTTTTTTAGAAAAAAATTGTTAAAAAACTTAAAAAAAAAATACATTTTAAATTACTTATTTAAATCTTATTACTTTAATATTTTTTCCTTTTTTTGTACATTTTATTGGGACCACTGTATCTTTGGGATACATTCCTATACATGCTAAAAATTATGCACGTGTGCGCTCTTCTTTATTTTTCTCTTCTCCCTGAAAATGTTTTGCAACGCTTTCAATTAGACAACAAATCCACCCTCAAGCCCAAGTTCTTCTTTCTCAATCTCTCTCTCTCTCTCTTGCAGCCCCTCACTGCAGCTTCTGATACCAGTTCCTCTTCAGGAACATTGGTGTTCAGTCTAAAATCTTTTAAATTGCATTTTATTCACGTTTTATCGCTAAGAACTTTAATTATTTCCTTTAAAAAGGGACTAATTATGTAGGGATTTCAGTTTTCGTTCGGTTATTATCTTTTAAAGATGTTTCTAATCTAAGGTTCGATATCTAGACATACTTAATCGACATTTATTAGATTATTCCCACTGTGGCTTGACATTTACTGACACTGGAATCAGCCGCATCATCATCACTTGTGGCCCTCCGTCTGCCCCCCTAAAATGTATCTAACTTCCACGTGGCTGCCCCAGTTCGTCCCACTTTTGTCTCCTGTCGACTTAGCGGTATTTCTCTCTCCGCTCCCTATTTTCGCACCTGGCTTGCGGTTTTTGTTGCTCTCTGCCACTGGTGTTCTTGTTGTTCCTCTTGTCAGCTTCTGTCGAGTGCGGCGTGTCGTCACCGTGACTCCCTGTCATCTTCCGAGTTACGTTGAGGTGGACAGGTGAGCTACGGGTAGCTTGCGGTCTTGGACCTTTCCACGGGTGACTTGCAGTTGGCGGCAATCGGAGGTTCCAGCCAAATAGCTGTTAGAATCGCGTGGGCAGTGCGTCTGCAATTATGTGTGTCACTCATTACACAATTGGTTGGTGACTGTGCACTGGGAACTTATGTGAATTATTAAGATTATATTTTTATTAAAATAATGAAAATTTAAAATAAGTATAAATATAAATAATAATTTAATATTCAAATATTCTCATAAGATTTGAGAAATTAATTGTTTATGTATTATGACAATATCAAAATTTATAAATTAAATTGAAAATGTATTTTTTCTATATTTATTCGCGAGATACCCGTTACTCAGATAAACGGAGTGCGAGGGAGATGAAAAATAAAACTTTGATCAGGCATAACTTTTTAACAAATGGTCCGATTTAAAAAATTTCTTCTACATTTCGATAGGTATTGGTAGGTATAGGTAACAACAAATCTGCAATTTTACTTTTCCGAAATATTTAAATTTTTAAAATCGTATATAAGCGAATGTGGGCGTTAGAGTGGGCGTGGCACCTTTTTGAAATAAACTTGCGCTGCGTAGGAACTCTACGAGTAACGGGTATAAAAATACAATCTATAAGTTATCTAATATCAGAAACTTGATCTTAAATTGAGGACTTCTCGAATCTGCTCAAAAACTTGTGATTTACTTTAAATTTAGGTCATTGACTTAATTCTAAATGAGTTTTCCTCTGTGTACATTTTTATTTTCATTTATATATCTACACAAGTAATTGGTAATGTAATGTTTTGTAGACTGTAACTGATCGTGATGAGTGTGTGGGTAAATGCCGCACGATTCGCATGAATGAGTGGGTAACGCTGGCATTGGGATTCCAATACCTGTTCTCCATTTCCCCCAGCACTCCTCCGCCGAACAGCTGTCGAACTGGTTTCTAAACTCCCGAGCAGATGTTTCTTTCTTTCAGCGATCAGAATCACGGTAAAATAGTCGAGATTCGTTTGGTTCAGGTAGAGAGCGAATATTTCGATTGGGATAGGGTGGGATCCATTCCATCCTGGGCAGTCCGTTCCTTTGTGGCTGACCTCGATGACAAGAGTGCGTGATGTGGACTAATTTCGGTGGGCGGGGTCATGCGTGTGTGCTTATTGAACTTTTAGGCCCTTTGTTTTTGTTTAGCCGGAAGTTATTAGTTTCCAATTTCCCCCTTCGAGAGGTGTTAAGGGTTTGTATGTGCCACGAAATAAGCTAATTAGCTGGGCGGAAGCATTCCAATGGAGACGTAATAATTCTCGAAAATAGCTCAAATATTATCAATTCTTCAAAAAATAAACCCATTTCAAGTGTCGTGTTTAAAGACCTCAAATTTCGGCTCAATAATTGTTTTGCTCTCATTGCGGTTTGGATGTGGTAATTGGACACCTCTCGAATCGCGTGTTTTCGCCAGTTATTTATGTCCTATCACTATTTCCCTTTTTGTTTGTTCTGTACGCCACTCCCCTAGTTATAGTTTATTATTATTTTACCCAGTTGATTTGCTTATGTTTTCAGCCCTCTCTTCGTTCTTGGCTTCTGTTTGCCCATGAAAATATGAAAAAACACCTCAAGCTGAGTCACTTGCCCTCCTTAAACTTGATAAAGTGACCTTAGATGTTGGCAACTGCATCATCATCATCATCATCTTCAAAATTATCATCAAATTTTGCAAATTGCCCGCTTGAGTGGAAAATTGCAAGGCGAAAAAGTTAACATATTCCACAAACAAAAATTCGAGCGCTTGATTAACTTGAGTTTTGCCGCCGTTGACATCGCAGTTCTGCTTTTTCTTTGGATTGCTTTTGCTTTGCTTTTTTGTTTTGCTTTTTTTTAAGCCGGCTTCTTAACCGGTTTCGTTCTGCATGTTTTTTGTTCGCAGAGCTTTAGGTTTTGGAAACGAAAAAAGTAAAATAAAATACACCTGCTATCTTTGCTGCAGCGCAAAGCAAAGCACAAATTATAGGCAGGTGTACTTTAAAACGTTGTTAATATATAAATATCCAATCGAAAAATTCGAAATGAAGAAAAAGACGTAGAAAACGAAAGAATGAAGGATTGCGTTTTTGCGAATCTTAATTTCCCCCCAATAAATCATCTTAATTTTTCAAGCCACAATAACACCAACAGTTGCAAAATTTCATTCACTCTTCTTATTTCTTATTTCCTTCCTTACCCACAGTTTTTTGTGTTTTTCGCACGTCTATCCAAGACTTTACGTTTTGTATTCCGTATGGTCACCATATGTTGAATAATATATATTGTTGCAAACATATGTGATTTTTCTGATACAGTCTGTCCCGCGACTATAAGGCATATTACCTTTGGAATCGATTGCATTGTAAGGTATATTCATTTAAACCGAACGAAAATCGGAATCATTATTATTAAGGAATGTATAAAAATGTTGTTTTTTTAGATATGTGTGTTATTGAAATCTCTGCCCTCAAGAAATAAATGTATTCTTAAAGTTATGCAACACACTGTAAGACTTTTAGGCCTCATCTCGTATGCACCACTTTTTGTTCGAAAGGAAATTCTGTATAATTAAATATGAAGGCGATATTTCCTGTGTGCCTCTTAAATGACATCAATTGAGTAATTTATTTGGTAAATGACAGCCTTAGAAATTACTTGAAAGAAGCCGAATGTAATTTGATGGAATTTTTAGAGTGAGCCACATCACGCACACTTTGTCAACGACGATACGAAATAATTTATTTGGTATATTTAATTTAAAATAATACTTCTTTATTTGAAATGTTCCATTAAGATACTTCCTGTTTATCTAAAAATGTTAACTTGGTTACAACAGTTTGTAGAGTTAGGAATCCTGCAAAGCTGAAATCTTTTCATATTTAATTTATAAATATAATTTTTTGTTCTATTAAATGCCTGTCCTAGTATCTAAATTTTTCGTAAAATGCAAATTACTCGTATGGATAAAGTTAACAATAGCTTTTTCCTTAGACAAATTGCAGGAGCACGCCTTGAAAATTGCATGCGAACTAAATGGGTAAAAGGGCGGGTGGTGGGCGTGTCAGAGCACGGAAACTTGTTGACACCTTTTGGAAATACGAAATTTACGGGATGAGGGGAATTCCAAGCAGCATGGTGATGCATATAATGAAATATGAAATCGCTTGCCAATGCAACAGTGACGGCATCCACAAAAGCAGGGCGGAAGAGGCAGAGAAGTGGGTGGAGTCTGTAAAGTGTCAACGAACGATTTTCGCCTGCTTGTCTTTTGTTTGTCATCCAGTTGGAGGCTTTAGTGGGTGGAAATGGAAGTCGGGCTTTGACTGGTTTAGAAAAAGAATGTAACGAATTGAATACTGCTTTTGTTGGGGGTCCAGCAGCGAGGAGTCACTGATCCATGGCCCTCAATTGTCAAACAACCATGGCTGGAACAATGGCCAAACTGTTGACATGGATATGAGAATGCACTTCCGCTGCGGATGTTCTGACCATAGAGCGTAGCCAAATGTTTGTTGATCACAACTACGGATGTGAGTTTGAGCTATAAAAATAGAGCAAGTTGTATCTACAAAAGGCAACCTATAGATTACCAACTTTCGGCTTAATAAACACTTTCCTTATTAAACAGTAAATATAGAATAAATACTGAAATTATATGATATTTTCAATAAACATAAAAATATTTAAAAAAATATCCACTAATTTCTAAATACACTTTTATTTCTCTTTCAGCTTGTGGCAGCCAAAGTTTTGCTGCCAATCCCCCAGATGCCGACCAAAAAGGACCCGTTTTCCTCAAGGAACCCACCAATCGCATTGACTTCTCCAACTCCACCGGCTCAGAGATCGAGTGCAAGGCCAGTGGCAACCCCATGCCCGAGATTATCTGGATCCGAAGCGATGGCACCGCTGTTGGCGACGTTCCCGGTTTGCGTCAGATCTCCTCCGACGGCAAGCTGGTCTTCCCGCCATTCCGCGCCGAGGATTACCGCCAGGAGGTTCATGCCCAGGTGTACGCCTGTCTAGCCCGCAACCAGTTTGGATCCATCATTTCCCGGGATGTGCATGTGCGAGCCGGTAAGTTGGCAGGGTTCCCAGGTAAATAAGGGGCAGTGCAAGCTGGATGTTGGTCAGGAAATAAAAATGAAATGGGGGTAAATTGACATTTAAAAGGAAAAATATTAACTGAATAAATATTTAATATTATTGACATTTAAAAGGAAAAATATTAACTGAGGTCAGGAATAAGATTTGAAATGTATTTATACTAAGAGATTAGTTGAGCATTAACTGGAAAATAAATTGTAAATTCTTCTAAGCAAAGCAACTTGCTATATAGATTTTATTAAAATTAAAATAGCTTAACCACATTAATAGAAATAAATCTGTTTATTTTGATTGAAAGAAACCCTTAAAACTCAAAAGAAAAGCTAAGCAAATTTTTAAAAAAATGTATAAAAATTTAAATTAGAAAAACCAACATAAAATCTTGCACTGCCCTGTGTTTACCATTTATTTTGCAGCTACACCCAAATGAAGACACTTCAGCGTTGGTTTCGTATCTCCACTTCCACTATTTTGCTGCCAGTTGCCTTTGCGTGTCAAGTCGCTCTTTGCAGTCTTTAACCCCTTGTGTTTGACTTATCGTTGCACCGGCTGCGGCAATTAAAACGGAGTTTTCACGGGATTTCCATCGAACGCCTTGCGAATTGCCAAAGTTTTCCGCACGCTTTCATTTTCACACATTTCTTAGTCGAGCTTTGCAACGTACGGGGGAATTTAATGCAAGTTGGCATTTCACTTTAATCGTTTCGTTTTCGCTGCAATACTTCCTGTGCCGGTGTTTTGTCGGCAACTGTACTTGCCATTTGCGAATGGCTTTTCATCAACCTTTGACAGCTCCCCTGGAAGATGTGCAATCCCCAACGACAACGACGAGCACCACCGCCACGCAGATGATAATGATGATGATGATGAAATTGTCACCTTATTTAGACCACACCGTATGGGGTTGACATGTTGCCAGCTGATCGAGTTATGGCCCAGACTCAACTCCCTGGGATATCAGTCACTTCCGCTTCCATGAAGCAGGGCCTAAATGGGCCAGACTCGAGCACATTTTAGCTAATTATGTTGGAGCCATGCCACCCGCTTACTCATCGCCCGGCTGACGTGTTCCCTGGCAATTAGCCAGCACACCTAGCCCGAAGACCACCTCTCGACCTATTCGCCCCCCGTTCCCCAAGCCTGACATCATTATTGTCGTTTGCTTTCGCTTGCTATTAACTGGAGGAATTTATCATTTTATAGTATGCTTATGTGTGAATAAAGCGTAGACGAGGAAAAACATTCTGTCCAGCCGACGCGGAGCTAGTTGGTCGAAATGAGTTATGGTCTACACCCTGAACACCGGCTGGTGGATAAAATATTTTGGTTAATTGAAATTAACTTTGCCAGTCGGGCTGTTTCGGGGTTTTTCGTTTAATGAATTTTCGGACCAGAAGGTGGCTATAAAGCTAGATTTTTCCAGGAACTCAGTTCCTAATCGCGACATTTGTGGACTGTGGGAATAAATGTCGGACATAATCGGTAATGATTGCCCTTTTCCCAGTGGTTGCGCAATACTACGAGGCGGATGTGAACAAGGAGCATGTTATAAGGGGCAACTCGGCGGTTATCAAGTGCCTGATTCCCTCGTTTGTGGCCGATTTCGTGGAGGTGGTATCCTGGCACACCGACGAGGAGGAGAACTACTTTCCGGGAGCGGAATACGGTGCGATTCGAACAAGCCATAGCAAATATATAGTTTTGCTCTACTAAAAGCATGCTGGCGTAGCGATTTCGGAAGTGTCATTGAAAATCCCTCCATTCCAATCATCACTCATCCCTTATTTAAATCTGAAACTCACTATTATTTTCGTTTCTCCTGCCTGTTTAGTCGTTTCGCAACACTACGAAGAGGATATACACAAGGCTTTTGTCATCCGCGGCAATTCCGCCATCTTGAAATGTGATATACCGTCGTTCGTAGCCGATTTCGTGAATGTCATATCCTGGCATAGCGATGAGCAGGAGAATTTCTATCCAGGCACTGAATATGGTGTGTGTGATCGAGAGCACAGAAGTACTGTCTCTGTTTTGTGAGCTTATAGAAAAATAGCACAATCCTAACCACTACTGTACAACACTACAAAGCCAAAGAACTCACCGAAACACTTGTGCACAGTGCAAGTACAGTTAACGGGCAAACTGCAACACTAATTACCAAATTCTGTAAAATATACAATACACTGAACTCAAAACGTAACTCTATTAACCAACACTGGTCAGTCAGAAACAGTTTGGCATCCTTCGCTCCTGCGTTTTCGCTTCCTCGATTCTTCAGTGACTCGTTTTCATTTCTTCCCGACTTAAATATGCTTTATTTTCGGTTTCATTGCGTAAATTCATTTATTTGATTGCTGTTATTGCTGTTTTAGTCGTTGCCCAATACTACGACACCGATGTAAATAAGGCCTATGTAATACGCGGCAATGCGGCTGTTTTGAAATGCGAAATCCCGTCTTTTGTGGCCGATTTCGTAAGCGTTGTCTCCTGGCACACCGATCAGAACGAGGACTTTTTGCCAGGCAGCGAATACGGTTTGTTTGCTAACTTTTTGATTACATTTTCGGTTAGTTTTACTTAGGCTGTGTACAGTTGCGTGACATAGAAGTATTATGGATAAGTACCCAACCATTTTCCCTCCTGCATCTATTATGTTTACTTTTTATGCATTTATCTTCGCTATCTCGGTTGACTACTGCGTGTTGATGAGCCATGTTATCAGAACCATTATTAACCTCTTGGCCAGCGACTTTCCCAGGAAAGCGCGGAGCTGGCAAGCTGATTGCGCTTTGAGTCCCATTAAGTGCACTCCGCGATATTAGAAGACACTCTCGTTTCAATTAGCTAGCTTCACATTTTCACACGCCCGCCGCACGCAAGGTTTGGTCTTGGATTCTATGGAGGTGCCCCATCTTCCCCTGCTATCCCCTCCATACTTTCATTATGTAATCAGTGGCTGTGTGAACTTACCTCTAGTTGTGCAACAGTTCTACGAATCGGAGGTCAACAACGAGTACGTCATAAGGGGCAATGCGGCGGTGTTAAAGTGCTCGATTCCGTCCTTTGTTGCGGACTTTGTGCAGGTCGTATCCTGGCAGGACGAAGAGGGCAAGCTGTACGGCTCACTTGGCGATCAACAGGGAACCGGTACACATGAACAATCACAAAATTTAATGGTTATTTAGGATTATCCAGACCCCATCCCACACCATATCCACTATTTTCAGCAATTTCATTTCTTTTCGTTTCCCCCTCATAAAAACTCTTGCTTTACAGTCGTGAATCAGTATTACGAGGCTGAGGTTGTTTCCGAGTACGTTATCCGAGGCAATACGGCGGTATTAAAGTGCACTATTCCCAGTTTTGTGGCCGATTTCCTGCGAGTTGAGGCCTGGGTGGGCAGTGATGGCACCGAGTATGCGCCGGAAGAGGATTTTGGTACAGTCATCGACCCCTGAAATAGTTAAGATGTTAGTCCTAAGTAGGAGTCCCATTCCTTTCCTACTTCCTAGCTTCATTTGCTTCAGCTCTTTTTCATTTCCGAACTTGCACTTTTTTCGCATCGCAGTTGTGAATCAGTTTTACGGCGCCGATATCCTGATGGAGTATGTCATTAGGGGCAATGCGGCAGTTCTGAAATGTTCCATTCCGTCGTTTGTGGCCGATTTTGTGCGCGTCGAATCCTGGATAGATGAAGAGGGCACCGAGCTACGTGCCTCTGAGGATTATGGTATTGCCATGGAGCTTAAAATATTTTCAGCCGCAACAACTTGTGGGGGTTTCATTCCTTATCCAAATTCCCAACTTTATCTTTTTCTAAATCCTTTCGTTATTGCACACCTTTGCAGTTGTCAATCAGTTCTATGAGGCAGAGATAATGACCGAGTATGTCATTAGGGGTAATGCTGCCGTCCTGAAGTGTTCCATTCCATCGTTTGTGGCTGATTTTGTTCGAGTGGAGTCCTGGATCGATGATGAGGGCAATGTCCTGTCCTTTTCGGACAACTACGGTTCGATGCCAAGATATTCTCTTTAAAGTTTTAGGCTTAATTTAGTGCTTTTATCCGATCCCTTCCCAGTATTCCCCGCTTTCCCATGGTTTATTTATTTTATTTCTTCGATTCAAAGTCGTTTCGCAGTTCTACATAACCGAGGCCGAGAATGAATATGTGATTAAAGGCAACGCGGCGGTGGTCAAGTGTAAGATTCCCTCGTTCGTCGCCGATTTCGTTCAGGTTGAGGCCTGGGTGGACGAGGAGGGCACTGAGTTGTGGCGCAACAATGCGACCAGCGCCTATGGTACAGTCAAATCAAAACATATTTTATTTCGATAAGTTTTGCGATAGGTCTTAGCTTCCACCCCTCTCATTCCCCGTCTTATTTTTCACGCTATTTTACTTTATTCTTTTTGGATTAGTGGTGATTCAAAGCTACGAATCGGAGGCAGACAATGAGTACGTCATTAGGGGCAACTCTGTGGTGATGAAGTGCGAGATTCCCTCATATGTGGCCGACTTTGTGTTTGTCGACCTCTGGCTGGACTCGGAGGGTCGCAACTACTATCCCAACAATGCCGAGGAGACGGGTACTTGGCCAGCTTTCTTTGCTCTAGTTCTCTTAGGCCCTACTAAGCATATATGTATCTCCAGCAACCTTTCCCTACTATATCCTTTAGTTTTTATTTCATCAAGTTCGCTCTGATTTCCTTCAGTTGTCCACCAGTTCTACCAGACACGGGTAATCGATGAGTTTGTACTGCGTGGCAACTCGGCCACGTTAAAGTGCCTGGTGCCTTCATTTGTGGCCGATTTCATCGATGTCGAGGGTTGGATTGACGAGGAGGGCGTCGAGATACTGAGACCCCTCCCGGACGACTCAATTGGTAACCATTGGTTAAGATCTTGGGCATTAGCTTAGTTAGAGTACGAAACCAATCCAATCCAAAGACCCCTCCCAGTCCTGATTTTAGTTTATAACCCTCGTCTTGCCCGTCTTGCAGTGGTAAAGCAGTTTTTCGAGTCGCAAGTCTACGACGAGTATGTGATCAAGGGCAACGCGGCCATTTTCAAGTGCCAGACGCCCTCCTTTGTGGCGGATCACATAGACATAACCGATTGGATCGATACCGAGGGCGAGGTATTCACGAAGAACATTACCGGTAGGACCCGGAGTTTCATCTCTCATCCCTCGCAGTTCGCTCAGTTACATGAATGGGGATCCTCTCAATGATGCCACTTTTATCCTTATGATTTATAATCCCACATCCTCACCACTCAATCAATCTCTCCGTAAACTTTGCAGTTGTGCCACAATCCTACACCGTCAATGTCATGGACGAGTCCATACTGAGGGGCAATAGCGCCATCCTAAAGTGCCACATTCCCAGTTTTGTGGCCGATTTCATAGTGGTCGATTCGTGGGTGGAGGACGAGGAGCGAGTTATCTATCCGCAGGAGGATATCGCAGAAAGCGGTAAATTAACAGATTAAGAGCTCTCGCATTGCCCACAGCTCCTCCGTAAAATCCTGCGTCTCCCATCCAATTCGGTTCGCTTCGATCTGGCCTTGATCTCTTTCATAGGAATTCTTTCCATGTTCAGCGCTGCTTAGGCTTTCGATTTGCCTTCTTTTGTATCTTTCTTTCTTTCTGTCCGTCTTTCCTTTTAATTTTATTTCTTTTTTTTTGCCCACCTCAACCTTTTATTAGTTTTCCCCTCCCACAAATCCATGAGTCGCTCCTGACTTGCCCAAAAGAAACCGAAACCCCTTCATGTAGTTGAACGTAGCGTTGATTAAATAGCGTAGTGTAAATACATGCAAAAATGCTAATAAACCGTCAGTCATCTAACAATCTGTACATATCATATAAAATGAATAATCCAAACATTGCTGTATATACTACAACTATATACATATCTAAACCGCAAATCATTTAAAATTATTGGCATTTTTGTTGACGCATGTCTAGATATAAAAACAATGCCACGGAATTTGTGGACCAGCGATCCAAGAATATCAAGTAAACTATTTGAGTTGTAAATTTGTTTCTCTATTCAAAGTGTAAATAGCTTTTGATACATCACTCTGGTTCGATTCAATTTGTTTATACCACAAATTCTTGGCATTGCTGGTGTATAGTTAGATTGTAAGCATGGAATTGTGTTAAAATACCATCGATTCGGTAAAACAAAAGATCGCAAGGAAATCGAAATTTTAACACAGTTCTTAAAATTAGACTAAAAGAGAACTTACAAAAAAACAGATTAAAATATAAAATCATTAAAGGTGTACTAAATTTTTACTTAACAACATACAAAAGCTTCTCATTCAGTCTTTAAATATTATCTAAGCTTTAATCATTTAAAAGTCACATTGCATGGTCAGCAATTGAACATTTTTAGCACAATGAGAAATAATACTAAACACGCAATTAAAAATAAAATTTAATTTAAGCCAAAGGCCATGTGGCTTTTAAACATATTGCGAATAAATTCAATTAAATGCACGTTACTTAATTGAATTTGTTCCATTGTAAGTACTTAAATGTAAATATTTTTAGTTTGCAAAGTTAGCCGACAAGACATAACTAACATCGTTTTTATCTGAACCATTCTGTAATCAGATGGAAAATACCTTGTACTGCCCTCTGGAGAGTTGCACATCCGTGAAGTTGGACCCGAAGATGGATACAAGAGCTACCAGTGCAGAACAAAACATCGATTGACTGGAGAGACCCGATTGAGTGCCACCAAAGGACGATTGGTTATTACAGGTAAGTCCGCCTTGTTGGCCAATTTCTTTAAATATGCCATACTAAGAAACTTCAGTTATTGATTTTTTCTGAACAACTTAAAACTTGCACTTAAATCAATAAAGGTCATATTTTTTGTTACTGTCAGAAAAATTTAAGTCGAATTTAATACCACAAAGAAATAATTTGTTAAACTAAATAAATCAAAATTGAGTTTGGTAAACACTTTCAATAACTGAAGATTTCTTTCTGTAGAGTAAATTTCAAAAGTTGTAAAAATTCCAATTTGATAAAGTAAATTATTATCTATTAAGTGATACTTAACATATTTAAAACTAAAATATATTTGTAAAAATATTTACAAAATAAACATTTCGAAGTTTACTCGCATATTAGTTAAGAGGAATAGTGACAAATCGTCAATTTAAAAAAATACTTTAAATTACGATTTGACCCTTTTCTAAATGCACCATAAATTTTGAAATATTGAAATATTATTTAAATTCAGTTTTTTAGAACATTGGCCTACTAGACTTCTGCTAGTAACATTAAAGTACATTAAGGAAAAAGCCTTTAGAAAATATTTCAAATATTTGTTGCATTTTCTTTGGAAAATGCACTCGCATAATAATGTTGAAATTTACAGCGTCTAAGCGTTTGCACTTTCCAAAAAAAAAATTACAAAAAATTTATATAAACAAGCAACAATTCCTTGATATTTTCCAAGTGCAATCAAAACGATTTTTTGCTTAAAATCTCTTTCTTTGCGCACATTAAATTTACTAGCATATTTGCGAAAAATATACGGATTAATGTAAACTTTTAAAACAATCGGTCCACTTGCGGCCTTGAACAACGACTTGTTGCTGTAGCCTAAGTCTAAATTGAAAACTGCCTGAATGTTGGGATAGGGTACTCGACAATGATGAGAGCTTGAAATAAAGCCGATTAGAGTAGGTGTGGTCCGTTCTTAAGTAAAACCAATTTAAAGGCAACATCATAGTTAACTTATAATTCAAGTCCAAGTCCTTGGCAACTTTCACTTAGTATTCTCTTTCGAACTGCGCCCAAGGTAAGTCACACTTCAGTTCTTGTTCTATCTTTATTTATTGGCATTATCTGTAAGGTTAATAACGTTGAACCATTTCGCTTCATTCACAGAACCAGTTGGCAGGGTTTCACCCAAGTTTCCCAATACTCTGACCAGCAGCAGTTTCACAGGAGACGAAGGCTCTAGTCAAACCCTTCTCTGCCCCGCCCAGGCCTATCCAGCTCCCATGTTTAGGTAGGAATGAATCCTTAGGGGAAATATCTAAACCTAGACCAACTCCCGTCAGTTTCCAATTGAGATTTTGCTAAAAGCCATACAAGTTCTATAAGATTCATCTTTCTAAATCCCTCAAAATCTTTCAAGAACCCATTGCGAGTGTTGGGCCCAGACTTCTCTCGGGTAATGACATCAAGGTGGTCCAGTTTTCCGCTGGCCAACCCACCACCATGTTGTGTCCAGCTCAATCATATCCAGTGCCATTCTTTAGGTAAGCTACACGCCTATCCCAACTGAAGGTTTTCCTTTCGTGTTATTTTATTGGGTACTTGTTTCCCATTTCCCAGAGCCTGTTGGCAGTATTGGCCCACGTCTCACCAGTGGAGATGAGTCGCGGATTCTCAGGGTTTATCTGGCAGCAAGTGCAACTCTTCTCTGCCCGGCTCAGGCCTATCCAGTGCCCTTTTTTAGGTAAACCCAACCCAACATTTAGGCTCTATATTTATTTCCCACCTTTTAACATTCAATACTCGACAGAACCTGTGGGCAGTGTCAGTCCCCAGCTGAGTGGCAATGGCAATCAGGAGCACATAACTCTCACTCGGGTTCCTAAGATGGGTAGTGTAACACTTATGTGTCCGGCTCAAGCCTATCCAGTGCCCTTCTTTAGGTAAAGATCTTGGTTCTAGTCCCAACTTCAGGCAGGGTCCCGAATTTATCCCTTTTATTCATTTCGAACACTGTGTTTAAGAACCCGTTGGCAGTGTTGGACCAAAACTCACATCAGGCGATGATTCGCGAACGGTGAAGGTTAAACGAGAGGCTAGTGTTACGCTCCTCTGTCCAGCTCAGGCTTACCCAGTTCCTGTATATAGGTAACTCAGACCTCCAAGTCTCCTAGTCAAAACCATCCCATGTCAGGCAGTATAGCTTAGCTTTTTTAAAATCTACAATCAAATTTGATCATTTCCTTTTAGAACCTGTTGGCAGTGTCAGTCCCAAGATAAACACAGGTGAAGATTTTAAGCATCTGAAGGGAAAGAGCAGCCAGGATTTGAGCATACTTTGTCCGGCTCAAGGTTATCCGCAACCTTTCTTTAGGTAAATGTTTTATAAAAGTATTCCTAAATTCCCTTTGGGCAGTTTCCATTTAGCTAAAAGGACTTTTCAGCAGGTTAAATGATTTCCACTTGCAGAACCCATTGGTAGTGTCAGTCCCAAGATTACCAATTCCGACGACCTGAAGCACGTGAAGGTCAAAAGATTGCTTAGCTTAAGTCTCCTGTGTCCGGCTCAAGCGTATCCGCAGCCAATTTCTAGGTAAACTGCGACTCCTTAGCCCAACATTCACAGATTAGTTGTGTCTTTTTCAAGGAGGTAGTCGAAAAACTTAAAGACTTTTAATTATTTAGAACCCGTTGGCAGTGTGGCGCCCAAGCTAAATTTTCTGGAGCGTTTTAGAATGATGCAGATTCAGAGCGGCACAAGTTTCAATATTCAGTGTCCAGTGCAGTCGTATCCCATGCCTGTTTTCAAGTAAGATTCAATGAGGCTTTACTGTAGACTATCTAAAACATTCAGTCAGCTTTTCTAAGGCCCTGGGATACTCTTTAAATTTTAGAACCCGTGGGCAGTGTGCGACCCAAGGTGAATCCCCAAGACAAACACCAGTTCATAGACGTAGAGCTGTCCAGCAGCTATGCCCTCCTCTGCATGGCTCAGTCGTATCCCACGCCATCCTTCAGGTGGGTCTTCCCTTCTCCACCAACATCAGACAGTTTTTCCAGCTTTTCCGTGACTCCCCCTCATGATTTTTCCCTTAGAACCCGTTGGCTCTGTCAAGCCGAAAATAAATGTTCAGGACAAACTGCAAACACGCGAGATATCCCAGGGAATCGGGATCGCTTTGCTTTGCCCGGCCCAATCATATCCGATTCCTGCCCACAGGTGCGCATAGCATGCCATCTCAATTTAGAACATTTTACAATTTATGGGGCGTTCTTCGAATTTCAGACAATGCTATTTAAGTGATTATTCTATTATCCAGTCCCAGTTCAGTCAGTTGTAGGGGTAGTTCCTTGGTTGTTCAGTCTTTGCTTCCATTTCAGAACCCATTGGCAGTGTGCCTCCCAAAGTTAGCATAGATGACGAAGTGGCCAATGCCCGTGGCTATGTGGGCAGGAGTTTAAGCCTCAAATGTCCAGCCCAGTCGTATCCCATTCCTGTCTATAGGTAGGTACCCCTAATAAAAACCTATGCGGTTATTTGTTAGCTTCCAACATTTGGGCAGATATTGGTTAAATTAACCTTGACTATAATAGCTCTCGTTTCCCTTAGAGCCCGTTGCTTCAGTACCTCCTAAATTGAACCTCTTGGAAAGAGTTCGCACAATGGAGGTCCCCTTGAGAACGCAGTATGCCATGCAATGTCCTGGTCAGGCTTTTCCCGTCCCTATTAATAGGTAATGCCAGTTATGCCTATCCCAACAAAAATGCAGACTTTCCTGGCTTAGGTTTTTCTGAGGGTTTAATTGTAATCGATTTTTCAGAACCCATTGGCTCTGTGCCACCAAAGATCAACAACATCAACGACAAGTTTCAACTTATGCAGGTTAAATTGGAAAGCGACTTTGCAATGCAGTGTCCAGGTCAAGCCTATCCGGTTCCAGTTGTTAGGTGGGTGTCATCTGATCATTCTATCCCAGCATTCCGTTTGAGTTAGTTTTCCGATTTTAAAAAATTGTATTTCTTTATATCTAGAGCCTATTGGATCAGTTCCACCCAAGATAACGAGCTTGCACGACAAGTTTCAAGTGCTCCAAGTAAAGCTAGCAGAGGACTTTTCCATGCAATGTCCTGGCCAGGCGTATCCCGTTCCCATTGTTAGGTTAGTCTCGATATCCTTGACCAACATTCAGTTATAGTTAACAGATAAATAATTAGAAATTCACTCCAAATCAGAACCTGTTGGCTCAGTTGCTCCCAAAGTGGATACTCGTGATGAGTTCACCTTTGCCAGGACTCGAATGGGCGCATCCAAAGCTCTCATCTGTCCTGCCCAATCGTATCCCATGCCTTTCTTTAGGTAATAACCCTAGACCAACATTCAGGTTTAGGTTTTTGAGGCTAACTAAAGAGATACTTTTCCCCAGAACCTGTTGGTAGTGTGGCTCCCAAAGTTGATATTAAAGACGAGATTAACTATGCTCGGGTGGCCCTGGATCACAGTCTAGCTATAGTTTGTCCAGCTCAATCTTATCCAGTACCTGCCTTTCGGTGAGTACAAGTGATTCAGCGAATGTCCCAACATTTAGGCAGTTTATCTAGAAATACCTATAGGTAGACTAAGATCTCTATAAATCTTTGTAGAGCCCGTGGGCAGTGTAGCTCCCAAAGTGGATGCTAACGATCGGATCAAGTGGGTTGACAAACCTGAGGGCATCTCCCTCAATTTGCTTTGTCCAGCTCAGTCTTTTCCGATGCCAATAGCTAGGTAAGCTTTGTTATCCATCCCTTTGTTTCAGGCAGTTTTCTTAAAGGAGAGTTAGGAGCTCCTTATTAAGCACATATATTATTTGCAGAACCCGTTGGCAGTGTTGCACCCAAGGTGGATGTAAAAGACCGCATAACTTGGCTTGACAAACCTCAGGGTCAGCCCTTAAATTTGTTGTGTCCAGCTCAGTCGTATCCCATGCCAGCTTATAGGTAGGATTTCAGATTTTTATTACCCTTTCTCAGGCAGTTTTCGAAGTTTGCTAGGTATTGCAGTAGTTTGACCATTGAACTATTTCAGAACCCGTGGGCAGTGTGGCACCCAAGGTTGATATGCACGATAAGATGGATTTCACCATCAGAAGTTCGAATAAATCGTTGAATTTATTCTGCAAGGCGCAAGGTTTTCCTATGCCAGCCTTTAGGTAATGACATTGTTGAGTACAGCCTATCAGGCTTTCTTTAGAATAGCGCTTTTAGTGAAAGATTTTATTTACCCCTTCTTTCAGAGCCCGTTGGTAGTGTGGCGCCCAAAGTTGATATGGGGGATAAGTTCGGTGTAAATATCAGAGAATCGAGAAAGTCGTTGAATCTCTTGTGCAAAGCTCAAGGATATCCAATGCCCGCGTTTAGGTAAAAACATTGTTGAGTACTGCCCATCAGTTCAGGTTTTTTACTCGTGAATTTAGAGTATAGCTTTGAATATTTCTGTTTTTAGAGCCTGTTGGCAGTGTGGCTCCCAAGGTTGAAATAAAAGATAAATTGGGAATATTTATGGCCAAATCGAATAGGTCATTTGCCTTGCTTTGCCCAGCGCAATCCTATCCAATTCCAGCCTTTAGGTAAATGCTTTAAATATTCTTTGTCCTGTATTCAAACCCATTCAGGCAGTTCCTTCGAAACAAAACTAAAACTAAACTTCTCACAGAACCAATTGGTAGTGTTGCTCCCCGGGTTAATCGCAAGGATGAGTTCAATCACGACCGGATAAAAAGCTCCATGACAATTTCCATTCAGTGTCCTGCGCAGGCTTATCCGGTGCCTTTTTATAGGTAATGTCGAGTGCTCAGGTTTCCATATTCAAGTAGTTCTCAAGGTACGGTTAGGTCTTACGTAAATCAATCCTTTTCAGAGCCTGTTGGTAGTGTGGCGCCAAAAGTGAATAAAAACGACGAGTTCAGTCACGATCGTATTGCCATTGGCGGCATTGTGGCACTTCGTTGTCCAGCTCAGTCATTTCCAGTGCCCTTTTATAGGTCAGTCATTGTCGAGATCTTTGCTCCCCCTAACTTTCCAGGCAGTGGCTTATCCTGTTGATATTTCCCATCTAATAATTTGTAGAGCCCGTGGGCAGTGTGGCCCCACGTGTCAACAAAAAGGACGGCTTCAGTCACGACAGCATCCGCCAGGGCAGAACAATAGCCATTTTCTGTCCAGCTCAAGCATGCGCGGATCCACGGGGGGTGATATGGGTGATATATCACCCCCCACTCGGGTGAAAAATGAAAGGAATTTTCGTATTCAAAAAGTATGCAACAACAAAATTGTTCTGATATCACCCCCCACAACAAATTCCTGGATCCGCCACTGAGCTCAAGCCTACCCAGTGCCCTTCTATAGGTAACTTGTTGCCAACTCGTACAAGTTGTCGAATTGTGCGGTTTGTCTAAAGTTTTCCAATTACAAGAAAGCTTAGATTAAGTCGTCAAGCCTGATTGGCTTCAAACTCTAATTAGCTTTGTGTCCATAATGGCCGCTCGATTAAACCCGTTCAGTGACACGCAAAGTTCTCCCCCCTCTACCCATTGAAAAAGTTAGTTGAGTGGCAGGTAAATTCCATTATTGTCGAGTTTTTTGGGCAGTTTTCAATCCTAGCCTAGGTTTCTGGTTCTCACCCCCTATATCTGTTGATTATAGAGCCTGTGGGCAGTGTGCCGCCCAAGATCAGTGTTGGTGAGCGTCGCAAGGACGCAGAGGTTCCCCAGCAGGGCGATTTGAGCATCTTTTGTCCGGCTCAATCTTATCCAGTTCCTGCATTCAGGTGGGCCACTCATGTTCCTCATTGTCCCTCAGGCAGTTTTCACTAGGAAATAGTTTGGTGACATTTTCAATATTGATTATCTTTCAGAGCCAGTTGCCAGTGTAGGTCCCAAAATAAGTGTGGGTGAACGACTCAGGGATGCTGGTGCCCCATCCAAAGCCACCTTGACCCTCTTTTGTCCGGCCCAATCCTATCCAGTACCGTCATTCAGGTAATGGTAAACCGAAATCATTCAGGCAGATTTAAGAACTAGCTTTAGTATTGAATTTAAAACTAAATTGTCAATCTATTTTTAGAGCCTGTGGGCAGTGTAGCTCCCAAAATCAGTGTAGAGAATCGTCTAAAAAATGCCGAGGCTCAATTGGCTGCCAGTTGCACTCTCTTTTGTCCTGGTCAAGCTTACCCGGTGCCCTTTTTTAGGTAAATCCCTAGACCCTTTGGGCAGTTTTCTAGCTTACTTAGTTCTTAAAACTTTTATAACCGATACTTTACAGAGCCTGTGGGAAGTGTGGGTCCACGACTCACCTCCGGTGACAAGACTCGAAATGTGGACATTGCTTCAGACGGTAGTGGAACCTTACTTTGTCCAGCTCAGGCCTATCCGGTTCCATTTTTCAGGTGACTTTCCTAGGACATTCAGGCAGTTATTTTAATAGCGGTATAGAATAGTTTTCGAAATCGTGTGATTTATTTTTTCAGAGCCCATTAGTGGTGCTGCTCCCAGAGTGGCGCTCATTCAGAAAACCAATATTGAATACGTACGACTTAACGGAATCGTAGCCATAATGTGCCCCGCTCAGGGTTTTCCAGTTCCTGTTTTTAGGTGATTTGCAACATTCAGGGAGTTTTTAAGTTTTCTGTAGCTAAAAGATTTATCTATTTAAAATCGTATCAAAAACTTTCAGAGCCCATTAGCAGTACAGTGCCCAAAGTGGTATCTTTGGCTAAGTTCGATATGAAGACTTATCCGGGTTCTTCTACTTTGGCGCTTTTATGTCCTGCCCAAGGTTATCCTGTGCCGGTGTTTAGGTAATCATGGTAGAAATCCCAAATATATATTCAGGCAGTTTTATTGTGTCATTCGAAAGCAGTGTCATAACTTCAAACTGTAAACTCTTTATAGAGCCGGTTTCTAGCACTGCTCCCAAGGTTCCGCCTCTGCAATCGCGACCTCTGGTAGTTCCTGGTCTCACCGATCTCTCAATATTGTGCCCTGCTCAGGGTTATCCTGCTCCCAGTTTTAGGTTGGTTTAATTATATGAAAATCCCCCTTAGGTAGATATCTTTTTACATGGGGTCTCCCACATTCTGGCAGTTTTTAAATATTTAATTTAGCGCCAAACTTAAATAAACTGTTATTTAATTTTTTAGAGCCAATAAGCAGTAGTCCGCCAAAGATTAACGCACTTACCTATAAACCCAACATTGTGGAGTCCATGGCTACCACCGCTATACTTTGTCCTGCGCAAGGCTATCCGGCTCCCAGTTTTAGGTGTGTTTTCATAGAAACCTTGATCCAACATCAGGCTTAGGTTTCAATTTCTTTATAAATATACGTTTTTTTGATTAGACAAACTTAAACCACTTTTGCCCATATAGAACCCGTCGGAGGAAAAGCTCCCACGCTTCTCTCAAATGATATCAAACGCTCTTGGATTGAAAGGATGCTATCCACAAATTTGGCTGTTTTCTGTCCCGCCCAGGGTTTTCCAGTTCCCGCCTTTAGGTTAGTCCAAAAGTGTTTACAATCTGTGTTTAAACTTGATTATAATACAACGGGTAGTAGTGTTAGAGGATTAATGATTTTGAAAGGTCGGAAAAAGGACGATTTAGACGCATTATAATACTATCATTTGGGGTATTCTGTTGAGCCCTTAGACCAACATTAGTCTTAGCTTTCGAATCTATAATAAATGCTATTTTATATACTCTTCGCAGAGCCCATTTCGAGCACGGCTCCCAGAACTCCAGCTCTAGTTCAGAAACCTCTGGAATTGCTAGAGGCACATGCTATATCATTGCTGTGCCCGGCTCAGGGTTTTCCGGCTCCTAGTTTTCGGTAAGCCGAACTCAAGCTATGCAATGAAATATGAATTAAAAAGTCGAAGAAGGAATACAGTTGTTTTCCACAAATTAAACCAGTTGCCAATTTCGTACAATGGAACCTTTATATCATTGTAGTTTTCCAACCATCCCATACATTCAAGCCATACCCATGCGAGACCCCAATCTTGTTATCTTCCCCCAGAACCCATTTCGGCCAAGGCGCCTGTTCTATCGGTGGACACCAAGTGGTCCGGTATCGAGAGGCGTTGCGGCATGGACATAGTGCTCCTTTGTCCCGCCCAGGCATATCCGGTGCCCATTAGCAGGTTAGAATCGTCGGCCCTTTGAGAGCGCGTCCGCAAACGTGACATTAATTATGCATGAGGAGTGTGAACTCTTGCCCCTGGGTTTGTTGTTTTTAGGGGGGTGGGGGAAAGGGTGGGTTGTTTGGGGGGTGGAGGGTTCATTCATAAAAATGCGCGCGCAAAGCAAAACACAAACAAAATAGGTACGCAGAAAAGTAAGCTATGTAAACAAAACAAACCATAAACAGAGTGGCGAAAAGAGAGAGAGATAACTATGCTTGTGTGGGTGCTGCCCCTTTCCCTTTCCATTTTGCACTGGTGTGAGTGGGCAGTTTGTAAACAAACCGGCGCTCAGCTGTTTCGCTCTCCCGCTCTCTTTCTCTCTCTCTCACTCTCTCTCTCTCTCTTGCCATTGCGCATGCTTGGCATCCACAGAAATTTCCCAAACAATTTCCCCTCCGCAGCACGTGTGGATTGCAACTATCTCGCTCGCACACCCGTTTGTGAATGAACGCACGTTTCTGGGTCAACAACCGTTGGTTTGTGCCACTTTCTTAAGGTCGCCTGACATTGAAAGGGGGCGGGATGGGCGCCGGTGACCTCGACTTGTTGCGCGCTCAGCTGTTGCTACCTTAACCCGAGATTCTGCGCATGTCCGTGGCCTCAACTTTGACCGAAATGAAATATGCATTATTTATCTATCTCTTTGTTCCGACTTATGCAGTCGCCAAAGTTTTTTCGGGTCAGGTTCACGACCTCGTGGGGTCACGTCCAATGTCTAAGTGAAAGTTAGTGTGGCATCGAATTAAACGTAAAGTACTTTGGGACTTTCGTTGACCCCCTCGAGCACATTCAGCCAGTTTATTGTTTGCTTTCGCACAGGTTAATTAATGGGTGACTTCATTTACAGAGCCCGTTGGCGCCAAGGCCCCGACCTTTTCCCTCGAGTACAAGCTCATCGAGGTGGAAAAGTCAAAGGGCACGGCATTCGCTCTTCTCTGTCAGGCGCAAGCTTTTCCAGTGCCCATCATTAGGTAAGCCCCACATTCAGAGCAGTTAACCAGGAAATATAGTTTGCGAAATTCGCACTCTATTACCACTCTCAACCTTCCAGAACCCATTGGTTCCAAGGCTCCTGCGGTGCCAACAGGTGTAATGGTCTTCCAGCAACATGTTCCATTACTTTCAACTTTCGCCATGCTTTGTCAGGCTCAAGCCTTTCCAGTGCCGGTTTTTAGGTAAATTCTAAAAGTTAAAAAACATTAATTTTTTACCAATAAGGAAAGCTACTTGTGTATTCTCACATTCAGAGCAGTTAGTCAGCTTTTAGAATGTTCACTCTTTTATTACTTTCAACTTCCCAGAACCCATTGGTTCCAAGGCTCCATCAGTACCAACAGGAGTGCTGGCCTTCCAGCAAAATGTTCCAATGCACTCCACCTTTGCGATGCTTTGCCAAGCTCAAGCCTTTCCAGTGCCAGTTTTTAGGTAAAATAAAACAAGGGAAAACAATTAATATGGCTTTTTGGGGTTACAATCCAAATCCCGATAAAAAATGTCCATTGCCTGTTTTGAAGTCACTTAAATCTATTTTATAACTTCAATAGCAAAAAATCTTAGATTCTTATAAACCCAACATTCAGACAGTATTGTTTTTGGTAATTTTCGAAGCCTAATCAACAATGGCTTTTGACTTTTTAGAGCCCGTGGGATTTAAGGCACCCAGCTTTCCTAGTGTGGCCTCAACTTTTACCATTCAGACGCCCCAAAATAGCGAATTGGCGCTTACCTGCGAAGCCCAATCCTATCCTGTGCCTGTATTTAGGTAACTTAAGCCCCCTTCAAACAAGGTCCAACACTGTTCAACTGGTTCTGTTTAGGATAAACTCATGTATGCCAAGATGTTGTATGAAATTTGTTTATTTTAGAACCCGTCGGGGCGAAGGCTCCGACCTTTTCGAGTGACTCCAAGGGCAGCATATTCGAGCGTTCGATTCATGCCAGCTTTGCCCTTCTTTGCCAGGCTCAGGCTTTTCCCGTTCCCATCATTAGGCAAGTTTCAGTTAATGGTTAAATACTTTGCAGAACCCATTGGTGCCAGGGCCCCAACATTCTCCTCCGACTATAACTCCTTCTCCTATGCCCGTGCTGTGGGTCAGAGTTTTGCAATGCTTTGTCAGGCTCAGGCTTTTCCAGTGCCCATCATGAGGTTAGCTTTTGATCTTTGTTCCCATCAGGTGGTTTTCATAGTTTTAGTTAATTGATTGTTTACTTAAATTGAGATCATTAATTACAGAGCCTATTGGCGCCAGAGCTCCCACCTTCTCAACCGATTCCAATTCGTTTTCATACACCCGAGCTGTTGGTCAGAGTTTTGCGGTGCTCTGTCAGGCTCAGGCTTATCCTGTTCCCATCATGAGGTTAGAAATGACTTCCTTAATCATCAGGCAGTTTTCCCATATCATCATAATTTAAATTCCAAATAACTGTTTACAGAACCCATTGGCGCTAGAGCTCCAACATTTTCGACGGATTCGAATGTATTTTCCTATATTCGGCCTGTCGGTCAAAGCTTTGCTTTGCTCTGCCAAGCTCAGGCCTATCCAGTTCCTGCTATGAGGTAGTCCTTTAGCTTACAACCAATAACATTCAGGCAGTTCACTAGACCATTCCTAAGAACACTCCTAAGTTATTTTATTCTGCCTTGCAGAGCCTGTTGGTGCCAAGGCTCCAACTTTTGCTACTGTTTCCAAGATTTCCAGTCTACTCGGCGCAAGTTCGAGTGATATTGTGCTGCTTTGCCAGGCTCAGGCATTTCCAGTTCCCTACACACGGTAATACCCAACAATTCAGGCGGTTAAGGAGGTTTCTCTCTCGTATTTCCCAGAACCTGTTAGTGCCAAGGGTCCAACCTTTGCATCCGATATGAAAAGCTATACCTTTGTGCGTCATTTTCATTAGAGTTTCGCGTTACTGTGTCAGGCGCAGGCTTATCCTGTGCCCCTGATAAGGTAGTCATTAAATAGACATAAGACCAAACCCATGTTAGCCCCTTAAGAAGCATATTGTTGTTCTTTTTGTAGAGCCTGTTGGCGCCAAAGCTCCTACCTTCTCTGGCGAGTCCAAGAGTTTCACATTTGTCAAAGAGATATCCACTAGCTTTGCCCTACTCTGCCAGGCGCAGGCATTTCCAGTACCCATCATCAGGTTAGTCCAACATTAAGGCAGTTTTCTTTACGTAGACAAATGGTGTAGGCTCACATAAGTGCCAATAATTTTCAGAACCCGTCGGTAGTGTATCCCCTAAAATATCCGGAGGCCGACTGCAAGAAATAACCCAGTCAGCGACCACAGACGTGGCCATCTTGTGCCTGGGGCAATCTTTTCCCACACCAGCGTTTAGGTAATGAAGGTTTTACACTCAAAATCAACATTCAGGCAGCTAAATAGGATTCCAAAGCGAAGACTAATCGATATACGAATTATTCCAGAACCCATTGGCAGTGTATCTCCTACAATATCTGGAGATCGCCTGCAGGAAGAGACACAAAAGCTGGGCAACAGTTTCTCTATTCTATGCCAGGGTCAAGCATATCCCCATCCAGTGTTTAGGTACATGTGTATTAATATTTAGTCAGAGAGTCTTTCAGGCAGTTCAGCTAGGAAGATAGGTTCACCTTCCTTTGATCCTGTTGGTTTGATATGCAATATATATCACATCTTTCAGAACCTGTTGGTCTCGTAAAGCCCCGCATTGCCGTAAAAAGCATTGAGATCAACGAAGTGCCTATTTATGACACTTTTGTGGGACATTGTCCTGGACAGGGGTATCCAGTACCGGTTTATAGGTAGATTGCTAGGTCCCCCTCACTAGGTCGAGGATAGGTCTTCCCCAATCCCCAAAAAAGTGGTGCACAGAATGAGCAGGTAATTTCAAATTAAATTAAAAACGAAGGTAAGTAAGATCCATCATCCAACCTGGAGAAGGTAAGTAGCTATCGGAAATACAGCTCACTAAAATCACTGCCTCACTCTGTGCCCACTTCGTCCCAATGCCAACTCTGAACCTTAGAGCTCTCCATTAACACTATCCTCTCGTTCCAGATGGTACAAGTTCATCGAAGGCACAACCCGCAAGCAAGCTGTGGTGTTAAACGATCGTGTTAAGCAGGTCTCCGGTACTCTCATCATTAAGGACGCCGTTGTCGAGGACTCTGGAAAATACCTGTGCGTGGTTAACAATTCTGTGGGAGGAGAAAGCGTTGAGACCGTACTCACCGTCACTGCCCCGCTTTCCGCCAAGATCGATCCCCCCACCCAGACAGTTGACTTCGGACGCCCAGCGTTGTTCACCTGCCAGTACACCGGAAATCCCATCAAGACCGTTAGCTGGATGAAGGACGGCAAGGCCATTGGTCACAGCGAGCCTGTGCTGCGAATCGAATCCGTGAAGAAGGAGGATAAGGGCATGTACCAGTGCTTCGTGCGCAATGACCAGGAATCGGCGGAGGCCAGTGCTGAACTGAAGCTCGGAGGTCGCTTTGACCCACCCGTCATTCGACAGGCCTTCCAGGAAGAGACCATGGAACCCGGACCCAGTGTATTCCTTAAGTGCGTCGCCGGCGGAAACCCCACACCCGAAATCTCCTGGGAACTGGACGGAAAGAAGATTGCCAACAACGATCGCTATCAAGTCGGACAGTATGTAACGGTCAACGGAGATGTGGTTTCCTATCTGAACATAACCTCGGTCCATGCCAACGATGGTGGTCTCTACAAGTGCATAGCCAAGAGCAAAGTAGGCGTAGCAGAGCACTCGGCCAAGTTGAATGTCTACGGACTGCCCTACATCCGTCAAATGGAGAAGAAGGCGATCGTGGCTGGCGAGACCCTCATTGTCACCTGTCCCGTAGCAGGCTACCCCATCGATTCGATTGTCTGGGAGCGAGGTAAGTAGCTTTAAGTCTTATTAGCCTAACCTTTTAAAACCTCCTTCCCTTCATTAGATAACCGCGCTCTGCCCATCAACCGCAAACAGAAGGTCTTCCCCAACGGAACGTTGATTATCGAGAATGTGGAACGCAACTCCGACCAGGCGACCTACACTTGTGTGGCCAAGAATCAGGAGGGATACTCTGCCCGCGGATCTCTGGAAGTGCAAGTTATGGGTAAGTCAAAAATTGCAACACTTTCCCAGACTTTTTCAAGCTCTGGTCGATGCTACTTTTTTGGGAGGGTTCCAAGTTTTCAGCTTCAACGTTGGTCGATAGTCTTTCTCTGAATCGAAACCCCAAACCCAAACCCCTCGCTCAGTTCCGCCGCAGGTGGTGCCCTTTGATTTTGGGGAGGAGACCATCAACATGAACGACATGGTCTCGGCCACGTGCACGGTGAACAAGGGCGACACTCCGCTGGAGTTGTACTGGACCACGGCGCCGGATCCGACGACGGGCGTGGGTCGTTTGATGTCCAACGACGGCATCCTGATCACCAAGACGACGCAGCGCATCAGCATGCTGAGCATAGAGTCGGTGCATGCCCGTCATCGAGCGAACTACACGTGTGTGGCCAGAAATGCGGCTGGGGTTATTTACCACACGGCAGAGCTGCGTGTCAACGGTTCGCTTCTTGAATCCTGAAGTCTTAGATTGATTAGTCCTTTGGTTTTTGCTATCCGTTTCCCTGATCCTACACGCTCCCCTCCGCAGTGCTGCCCCAGATTGTGCCCTTTGACTTTGGCGAGGAGAGCGTCAACGAACTGGACATGGTCTCGGCCTCCTGTACGGTGAACAAGGGCGACCTGCCCATCGATGTGGCGTGGACGAAGAACGGCGGTCGAGTCTACACCAACGATGGCATCGTGGTGACCAAGACCAGCACCCGCATGAGCGTCCTGAGCATTGAATCAGCCAGGGCGCGCCATGCGGGGAACTATTCCTGCGTGGCCACCAATAATGCGGGCGAGACTCGGCAATACGCCATCCTGGCCGTCAATGGTTAATAGCCTCGATTTTGCATTTGATTCCTTGGACATTTTGAGTGATTTTCCGTTGGTTATCTTCTGTTAACCCAACCCCACCATCCCCCAGTCTTACCCCAGGTCGTGCCCTTTGACTTTGGCGAGGAGAGCATCAACGAGTTGGACATGGTTTCGGCCTCGTGTACGGTTAACAAGGGCGATCTGCCCGTGGACATCTACTGGACGAAGAACGGCGGTCGAGTGTACACCAACGACGGTCTGATTGTGACCAGGAATAGCCAGCGTCTGAGTGTCCTGAGCATTGAGTCCGTGCGAGCCCGTCATACGGGAAACTATTCCTGCGTGGCCACCAACAACGCGGGGGCCATCACCCAGTCCGCCATGCTGGCAGTCAATGGTTAATGTCCAGCCTATAAGAAGTCAGTTTCTTAAGTTTGTCTCTCTTTGCTTTTTGCCTTCCTTTCCCCGCTCATCCATCCAGTCCTGCCCCAAATGATGCCCTTTGATTTTGGTGAGGATGTGATCAACGAACTAGACATGGTATCCGCATATTGCACCGTCAACCGGGGGGATCTACCCGTCGATATAGCCTGGACCAAGAACGGCGGTCGCGTTTACACCAACGATGGTCTGATAGTCACCCGGAATAGCCAACGCATCAGCGTTCTGAGCATCGAGTCTGTGAGGGCCCGACATGCTGGGAATTATTCCTGCGTGGCCACCAACAATGCCGGGGAGACGAGGCAATCCGCCATCCTGGCTGTCAATGGTTAATCTCATGAAGCTCTTAAAATCGGTTTTCGTTTCTTCGCTTTTCGTTTGGTTCTTAACCCTTTCCCCTCTGTCCTTTCATTACCTCCATTGCCATGCAGTTCCACCTTCGATAGCGCCGTTTTCCTTCGGTGATGATCCTGTGAACACGGGTGAGAATGCCGGAGTGCAGTGCATGGTGCAGAAGGGCGATGTGCCCATCACCATCAAGTGGACGCTCAATTCGCGACCGATCATCAACGGCGAGGAGGGAATCACCATACTGAAACTGTCGCCCAAGACGAGTGTTTTGAATATAGCCGCTGTGGAACAGGATCATCGAGGGGTGTTTAAGTGCATAGCGGAGAATAAGGCGGGTTCTAGTTTCACCACATCGGAGCTAAAAGTCAACGGTACTCGGAGAAGGCACCCCTCTCTAAACACCTTTTATTTTGATTTGATTCATTTATGTTATTATTTTATATTAATTTTATTTAATCCTTCCTTAATGATTAGTGCCACCCCAAGTATCGCCCTTTAATTTTGGTACCGAAGTCTTAAATATGGGTGATGTTTTAAGCATCACCTGTAACGTTCTCAAGGGTGATTTACCCCTGAAAATCCATTGGACTTTGAATGGTGAGCCTGTGGCGACAGGCGTGGATGGCTTCACAGTGATGCAGTTGAACCAACGCACCAGTTACCTGAGTGTGGATGCTCTGGAGGCCAAGCATCGCGGCTCCTACAGCTGTGTGGCCCAGAATTTGGCAGGTCGAGCGATTTATTCCGCTGATCTGCAAGTGAATGGTTGGTGAAACCCCCATTGGATCTCTCTATATCCGCCTGTAAAGTTGCTTCCTACTAACACGAACCCGGTTTATTTGGTGGCTTAGAGCTTTGTCTACTTCTTGAGAATAAATGGATTTCCCTCTGTAGTTGCACCACAGATCAGCCCCTTTTCCTTTGGTGATGAGCCTCTGAATCGCGGAGAAGTGGCAAGTGTGACATGTGTGGTTCCCAAAGGGGACTTGCCACTTGATATTTATTGGACTCTGAACTCTGCTCTCATTGTGAATGGTGAGCTAGGATTCACGTTGGTGCGGCTGAATAAGCGGACCAGTTCGCTGAATGTTGATTCATTGGAGGCTGTCCATCGGGGCAGCTACAAATGCATAGCGAACAATTCAGCGGGATATGCTGAATACGTTTCCACACTCGATGTGAACGGTTTGTTTGATTTAATCTCTATTTTTAGATCTTCGATTAAGTTTAATTTTTGAGTTATTATTTTGATTTCCTCTACCTCATCTCCATTTCTTTCAAAAAGTTCCACCACAAATCCAAGCCTTTGACTTTGGTTCTGAGGCAGCCAATACTGGTGAAATAGCCGGAGGCTTTTGCATGGTCCCCAAGGGTGATCTGCCCATGGAGATCCGCTGGACCTTGAATTCAGCACCCATCATTACCGGTGAACATGGATTTTCCCTGTCGCGTCTTAATCCGCGTACCAGCTCCTTGAGCATCGATTCACTTGAGGCCAGACATCGAGGACTGTACAAATGTATTGCCTCCAACAAGGCGGGCAGCGCTGAATATAGCGCTGAATTGCACGTGAATGGTCATTACTCATATCATACTCATATTTCTTAGTTAACAGTTTATTTGTTTTTATTTATTTGAGTTTTAATCGTTTGCCACTCACTCCCCGTCCATTTAAGTGCCGCCACAGGTGTTGCCCTTTAGTTTCGGCGAATCTGCCGCCGATGTGGGCGATATTGCCAGTGCCAATTGTGTGGTGCCCAAGGGAGATCTGCCGCTGGAGATACGCTGGTCCCTCAACTCGGCTCCTATAATAAACGGCGAGAATGGTTTTACCTTAGTGCGTCTGAATAAGCGTACGAGTTCTCTGAATATTGATTCGTTAAATGCATATCATCGCGGGGTCTACAAGTGCATAGCCACAAATGAGGCTGGCACCAGTGAATATGTAGCTGAATTACAAGTTAATGGTTTGTCATCACACAAAATATCAAAATATGAGCAAATAAGAGCACGCTTACTATCTATATTGTCTTCACTTAGTGTTGTATGTTGGTGTTTGGTGTTGGAGCAGTATTTCCCTAGCGCTGAATATGAAATATATTAGCTGAATAAGTTTGAGCATAATGTCTGATAGAAGAGAGAGTGTAAAATAATTGAAAATTGATGAAGAAGCTGTTGTGTCATATTGATAGTTCGAGTATTGAGTTCTCCTCCCCCATTTGTATGCAGTGCCCCCTCAAGTCATGCCCTTTGTTTTCGGCGAGGAACCTTCCAACTACGGTGATAGCACCGCAGTCCAATGCATGGTCTTCAAAGGCGACACACCTCTTCAGCTGCACTGGACTCTAAATGGACAACCAATAACCAACGAAAACGTCGGAATACGCATCATTAAAATGTCCCCCAAACTGAGTTCCTTGAGCATCGATGCCATCAACGGCCATCATCGGGGGCTGTTCAAGTGTATAGCCACCAATGCGGCTGGGATGTCTGAGCAAAGCGCTGAATTGGTGGTCAATGGTTAATATACAGAAAGTGTGGCTTTTAAGTTATGTTTTGTTGCTTTCTTTTCGTTCTTCCTCACTCCATTCCCAACTTCTGCGGTCCAGTTCCTCCTCAAATCCGACCCTTTGACTTCGGCGATGAGGCTTCCAATTCTGGCGAGACCATGGGTATCCAGTGCACGGTGATCAAGGGGGATCTGCCCATCAACATTACGTGGGTTCTCAACAACCATACCCTGAACAGTGGGGACAACGATGTGGTGATCGGTCGCATGTCCAGCAAGTCGAGCACCCTGAACATCGACTATATTGCGGCCGAGCACCGCGGGGTTTACACCTGTTTGGCTCGCAATCAGGCCGGCGAGAGCAGCTACAGTGCGGAGTTAAAAGTCAATGGTTATTACCCCCTGAACTCTTAGGCTAACATTTATTTTGGTTTATTTCCTAAATGATTTTAAAATGATACCCCCATCCCAGTCCTGCCCAGCATCCATCCGTTTAGCTTCGATGCCGAGGCCAATGAGGGCGACAGCGTCCAGTTGACCTGTCACGTGGCCAAAGGCGATCTCCCCTTGAGAATTCGCTGGATCCACAACGGTCTACCCCTCTTCACGCACCTGGGCGTGATGGCCAACAAGATCGGGGAGCGGATTAGCCTGCTCACCGTGGAATCGGTGAAGGCAGCCAATTCCGGAAACTATAGCTGTGTGGCTAGCAACAATGCGGGGAACGTGAGCTCAAGCGCCGAGCTGCTCGTCAATGGTTACTAACTAAATTACGTAGACTTGTGTGTTAATCTTCTGTTGATTGAGCTTATTTGACATCCAACCCCGAACCCCTCACTCACTTCCCAGTTCTGCCCCAAATTGTGCCCTTCGCCTATGAGGATCTGATAAACATGGGCGACTCCATCGATTTGTTTTGCCAAATCCAAAAGGGCGACCGCCCCATCAAGGTGCACTGGAGCTTCGAGAGGAGCGCCGGAGATTCCGATTCCGGACTCGATTATTTGCAACCCCAGATGCGCACGAATCGCATCAGTGGCAAGACGAGCATGCTTTCTATTCCGAGTGCTACTCCGGCACACACGGGGCGATACAGCTGCATAGCCAGCAATAAGGCTGGAACGTCTACGTATAGCGTTGATTTAACAGTGAACGGTACTAAATTTTGTAGTATCTTCAACTAGTCTTGGTTACGGTTACTAAAGGTCTTGATAGTTTGCGCTGCTACTAATCTAACCCCCCATCTTTCTAACTCAACCTGTCTAACTGAGCTCGTGAGACCCACTGTGAACTTACCCAATCGGTCTTTAATTTCTGCCTCCAAGTTGCACCCAAGATAGCGTCCTTTGATTTCGGGGAGGAGCCTCTGAACTACGGAGAACCTGCTTCTGTGCAATGCACTATTTTGGGTGGCGACCTGCCCATGAATGTCACCTGGCTGCTGAACAACGCCACCATCGATAGTTTTCACGACATATCCTTCTCGCGGATCGGCAAGCGGATAAATGTGCTCTCTATAGAGTCCGTGTCGGCTCATCACGCAGGATTCTATTCCTGTCACGCGCAGAATAAGGCCGGAATCACGGCGCACTCGGCACGTCTGATTGTGAATGGTTAGCCGGAGTAGAAAAGATACCTCTTACTAGTTATAAGATTAATGCACATTGCTTATGATTTACCTATGTTGATTTGAACTCCCTTGAACCCAACCCAATCTTAGTACTGCCAAAAATAAGTCCCTTTAACTTTGGCGAGGAGTCCATGAGCTACGGCGAGTTTGTCAATGTACAGTGTACCATATCTGGTGGAGATCTGCCTGTGAACATTACATGGACCCTGAACAATCAGCCCTTTGAGGATTACCTAGAAATCTTGACCACCAAGCGGGGGAAGCGCATCAATGAGCTGACAATCGAAGCGGTATCGGCCAAACATGCAGGAAACTATTCCTGCATTGCCGAAAATAGAGCTGGTGTTGTTAACCACACGGCCGAGCTGAAAGTGAATGGTTAATACTTTTGTAATATTCAGAATGTTTTTTGATTTTTCTTTTCGTTTTTTACTTCCCTTACCCCAAACTAAAAATCCCCTAAATAGTGGCTCCCAAAATTTCCCCCTTCGATTTCGGAGATGAACCCTCAAACTTTGGCGAATCAGCTAGTGTTCAATGCCTTGTGACCTCTGGTGACTTTCCGGTCAGCTTCGCGTGGCTCTTCAACGGACGTGAGATCAATGAGAATGTTTACGATGTGTCCATGGTCAAGTTGGGAAAGAAAATCAGCGCGTTGTCCATAGATTATGTCCGCGATCATCATGCCGGGAATTATACTTGTGTGGCTGTCAATCGGGCCACCTCTGTTAACTTTACCGCCGAACTGGTGGTGAATGGTACTTCTGCCAATAGTTTGTTAAACCTTCTATTTTTTCCTCATTTTTATAAACTTATTCTTTGCTACTTCCTGCCCTTCCACTTTCCCCCCAAGTGCCCCCAAAAATCGCACACTTTGACTTTGGCGATCATGCCGTCAACTTTGAGGAGTCCGTCTCTGTGAATTGTTTGATCTACCTGGGCGATCTGCCCATGGATATCACCTGGCTGTTCAACGGGGCCCACGTGAACGCGTATACCGGAGTGTCCATCGTCAAGGGTGGCAAGAAGGCGAGCATCCTGACCATCGATTCCGTGCATGCAGGACACGCGGGGAACTACACCTGCAAGGCGCGAAATGATGCAGAGTTGATTGTGAATGGTGATTGAGTGGGACCTTCAGATCAGATAGAGCTACCTTTTATTGATTTAATTATCGTTTTAAATCCTACATCCCTCTTACACCCATTTAGCCCCACCCAAAATTGCGCCCTTCGACTTCGGGCAGTCGCCATCGAACTTCGAGGACTCCGTTTCTGTCAACTGTCTGGTCACCTCGGGTGATCTACCCATCGATATCGAGTGGCTTTTTGGTGGAGAGCCCATCAATTATGCAACAGGCATTGCGGTTTTACGAGGGGGCAAACGGACCAATCTTCTTACCATAGATTCAGTCCATGCAGGTCATGCTGGAAATTACACCTGCAAGGCGAGGAACAAAGCGGCAAGCAGCGAATATTCAGCGGCCCTGATTGTTAACGGTTGGAAGGGGACTATAGTTACCTAAATTTGAATTAGAGTTCTTTTTTAATTTCCTCACTATTATTTCTCCATATCATTATCCTTCCGCAAAGCTCCGCCCAAAATCACACCCTTCAGCTTTGGCGAAGAGCCTGCCAATGTGGAGGACTCCTTGTCGGTGACCTGTCTCATCACAACTGGAGATCTACCCATCGATATTGAGTGGTTTTTCAACGACTACGGCATTAGTTCCTATTCGGGAATTTCGGTTATGAAGGGAGGCAAGCGAAATAGTGTACTTAGTATCGACAGTGTTCAGGCCCGTCATGCGGGAAAATATAGTTGTCGGGCCAAAAATCATGCTGCTGCCGTAAATTACACCACCGTCTTGATTGTGAATGGTACTTCTTCTTATGGATTTACTATGAATATTAATGTTTGTTTTTATTTATTAATTACTCCATTTGAATTTGTTAATTTAAAAATCCCAAAGCTCCCCCGAAGATTACACCTTTCGACTTTGGAGATGAGCCCACCAACTTTGAGGATTCCGTATCGGTTACTTGTCTCATATCCAGCGGAGATTTACCCATCGATATTGAGTGGTTCTTTAACGATTACGGCATTAGCTCTTATTCGGGAATTTCGGTTGTAAAGGGAGGCAAACGGAATAGTGTACTGAGCATCGATAGTGTTCAGGCCCGTCATGCGGGAAATTATAGCTGTCGGGCCAAGAACCATGCCGCTGCTGTAAATTATACCACCGGCCTGGTTGTGAATGGTATTACGTCTTGGGTTCTTCTATTAATCTTAAATGTTTCCTTATGTTTCATTTAATTATTTTTCCGTTTGACTTTATCCCAAAGTGCCCCCGAAGATTACCCCTTTTGACTTTGGAGATGAGCCCACCAATGTTGAGGATTCCGTTTCTGTGACCTGCTTGATCTCCAGTGGAGACTTACCCATCGATATTGAGTGGTATTTTAACGATTACGGCATTAGCTCTTACTCTGGTATCACTGTTCTCAAGGGAGGGAAACGAAGCAGTGTCTTGGGTATAGATAATGTCCAGGCACGACATGCAGGAAAATATAGTTGTCGTGCGAAGAATCATGCAGCTGCAGTCAACTACACCTCCGATCTTGTAGTGAATGGTATTTAAGATCTTATTTAGGAAGACTTAGGATTAGGATTAAGATTTTTTATTAGTTTCTGTTATATTTTAAAAACTTCAATCCTTTAAGTTCCCCCGAAAATCACACCCTTCACCTTTGGCGAGGATCCTACAAATGTGGAGGACTCTGTTTCTGTCACTTGCTTGATCTCCAGCGGAGATTTGCCCATCGATATCGAGTGGTTATTTAACGACTACGGAATCAGTTCATACTCGGGAATGACTGTTCTTAGAGGTGGAAAGCGTACAAGCATGCTTACTATAGATAATGTCCATGCTAGCCATGCGGGAAAATATAGTTGTCGGGCCAAGAATCATGCAGCTGCTGTTAATTACACCACCGAATTGATTGTGAATGGTACTCATTTTGACGTCTTAGTCTTGTAGATTAGCCTATGATTTGTTCAATTTTTATCAATTATTTTTTTTAATCCAAAGTTCCCCCAAAAATCACACCCTTCACCTTCGGCGATGAACCGACAAATGTTGAGGACTCTGTTTCTGTCACTTGCTTAATCTCCAGTGGAGATTTACCCATCGATATCGAGTGGTTATTTAACGACTACGGAATTAGCTCCTTCTCTGGAATGACAGTCTATAGAGGAGGGAAAAGAACAAGCATGCTGACTATAGACAATGTCCATGCTCGTCATGCGGGGAAATATAGTTGTCGGGCGAGGAATCATGCATCCGCTGTTAATTACACAACTGAGTTGATTGTGAATGGTATTGCTAATAGATTTCTTCTCTTAAACTTAACTAGAGTTTTTTTTTCTTAAAGTTTAATTTCTGTACTCCTTCCTTATTACACCCAATTCACACAAAAGCCCCACCGAAACTAGCTCCTTTTGACTTTGGTGAATCCCCTGCCAACTTTGAGGACTCCGTTTCGGTCAACTGCCTCGTTTCCTCCGGCGACTTGCCCATTGATATTGAGTGGCTATTCAACGGGGAACCCATTAACTACGCTTCGGGAATCGCGGTCTTGCGTGGAGGAAAGCGGACCAGTGTTCTCACAATTGACTCCGTTCACGCAGGACATGCGGGGAACTACAGCTGCAAGGCCAAGAACAAGGCGGCCAGCAGTGAATACTCGGCGGCCCTAATTGTCAATGGTTGTTATACTATCTATGGGACATATAATTATTATTCATTTTAGCCAGAGTTAAGTTTATTGTTTTATTTCCTCCCATAAAATCAAGTTCCACCCAAAATCACGCCCTTCGACTTTGGTGATACGCCAACGAATGTGGAGGACTCTGTGTCGGTCATGTGTCTCATTTCCAACGGTGACTTACCCATTGATATCGAGTGGTTTTTTAACGATTACGGAATTAGCTCCTACTCCGGCATAAATGTAGTCAAGGGTGGCAAGAGGAACAGTATGCTAAGTATCGATAGTGTACAGGCGCGTCATGCAGGAATGTACAGTTGTCGGGCTAAGAATCATGCGGCTGCTGTCAACTATACCACCCAACTCATTGTGAACGGTATTCATTATTAATGATTTTACATTTTTTTAGTCCTAAGGATTTTCTTCATTTCTTGCAATTTTCATTAAAATACCCCTTCACTCCAAAGTTCCTCCAAAAATCACGCCTTTCGACTTCGGAGACGAACCTACGAATGTTGAGGACTCCGTTTCGGTGACTTGTCTGATCTCCAGCGGAGATTTACCCATCGATATCGAGTGGTTTTTCAATGACTACGGAATTAGCTCGTACTCCGGCATAAATGTAGTCAAGGGTGGCAAGAGGAACAGTATGCTGAGTATCGATAGTGTACAGGCGCGTCATGCGGGGCAGTACAGTTGTCGGGCCAAGAACCACGCCGCAGCTGTCAACTATACCACCGAACTAATAGTTAATGGTACTTTTGGGGACATTTTTCGTTTACCTGTAACATATTTGTATTCCTATATTATTTCGTAAATCCTTTTGCGTTAAGATCCCATATTTTGCTCACTAGTTGCCCCTAAGATCGCACACTTTGACTTTGGCGAAGTGGCGGCCAACTTTGAGGATTCGGTTTCCGTCAACTGCCTGGTCAGTTCCGGAGACCTACCGCTCGACATCGAGTGGCTGTTCAACGACTATCCCATCAACCATTACTCGGGCATATCCACCTCGAAGATGGGAAAGCGCCTCAGTGTGCTGATGATCGATGCCGTGAATGCCCGCCACGTGGGAAACTACACCTGCAAGGCGAGGAATCTGTGGGCATCGGCTGTCTACACGGCCCAGTTGATAGTGAATGGTACTTGGCTTGGGAGGATGGAGCTTTTGTACAGCACTTCAGTGTCGTTCTGCTTAAGTTGGTTTCTATTAGTGACCACCCCCACTTCAGTTATTCCTAAACACAGTACACACTTACAAATTGCATGTTTGCTTTGGCTTTTGTGTCTTGGCTTTTGTGGCTTAGTTCTAAGGGGGAATTTCTAGGGCTAAGCATAGTTCTCCTACATCCCTTGATTACCCATTCTCTTCCAAGTGCCACCCCATATCAGCCCCTTTGAATTCGGCGATGAGCCCGCCAACTTTGGCGATTCGGTGACCGTGCAATGCACCATTTCGAAGGGCGACCAGCCAGTGGACATCACCTGGTTGTTCAATGACTATGCCATCAACGAGTACCACGGGGTCACCACTTCGAAGATCGGCAAGAAGGTCAATGTGCTGACGATTGATTCGGTGAACGGCAACAATGCGGGCAACTACACGTGCCGGGCCAGGAACAAGGCCCAAATGGTGGAGTACACAGCCGCCCTGATTGTCAACGGTGGGCCAGAGATTCAATGCCCTAGAGTAGATAGTGATCATCTTGTTTTGTTTTGATTTTCCGTTTTTCATTGTTGATTTCACACTGCTTTTGTGTTTGTGTATCCCGCAAGTCTTGCCCCAAATCACGCCCTTTGCCACCGGTTCGCAGCCCACCCATCTGGGCCAGTATATCACCTACCAGTGCACCCTGACGGAGGGCGATCTGCCGCTCAACATCCGCTGGACGTTCAACAACCAACCGCTTTTCAATGACGATGACCAGGACATCCTCATAGCCAAGATGGGTCGAAGGAGTAGTGTGTTGACCATCGAGAGTGTGGCCGATCGTCATGCGGGCAACTACAGTTGCCATGGGGAAAATGCCGCCGGCAGGGCCACATACAGCACCCAGCTAAGAGTTATAGGTCCTGACCCCCTGTGTGTAGTCTTAAGTGGAGCTTCCTTGCGATTATGATTTAATTTTGTGCACCTTTTGTTTTACCATCCATCCATCACCGAAATACGTAGTTCTGCCGCGCATCATACCCTTCGCCTTCGAGGAGGGCCCCGCCCAGGTGGGTCAGTACCTGACGCTCCACTGCTCCGTGCCTGGAGGGGATCTGCCCCTGACCATCGACTGGACCCTGGATGGCCAGAAAATCTCCGAGGATCTGGGAATCACCACGGCCCGTGTAGGTCGTCGCGGAAGTGTGCTGACCATCGAGGCCGTGGAGGCCCCACATGCGGGCAATTTCACCTGCCACGCCCGCAATTTGGCGGGGCATCAGCAGTTTACAACGCCGCTGAACGTCTACGGTTAGGATTACTCCGGGATCGGGTCGCTCGAGTAGATTCTTTGTGGCCGGTTACTAACCCCTGCGTCTGCAAAAAGTGTCGCTGCATGACTTTCTGTCTCTGCTGCTGCTGCTGTCCTGACTCTCTCTTTTCTGACTCTCTGACCGATCTTAGATCCACCACTTTAGATTGAAATGGCCTGTAGCACTGTCACACAAATAAGCTTGCATGTATGTCACCCAGATTGCACTGAACTGTACTGATTAGAATAGGATAAACAATTGAGGGAAAAGTTCATTTTCGAAGTTTCTTTAGAAAATTAGGGGTGGCTTCTTATAATCATCGAGTGATAGGAATTTATAGGGGGAAGTTTACTATAAAGGGTTTCCACCATACATTGTATATTTTATGTTTAACTTTTATTTCCTTCATTTTGTTTTTTGGAAACTCTAAAAGTGCCCCCCAAGCTGGCGCCTCTGCCCGCGAATTCACCCCTGTACGTGGGCGACTACTACCAGCTGTCCTGCGCGGTGGTCCATGGCGATGCGCCCTTCAACATTACCTGGTACTACAATGGCGAACCCGCCGGAGATTTGCCCGGGGTCACCATCCTGATGCACGGCCGGCGCAGCAGTTCGCTGAACATCGAGAGCGTCGGAGGTGACCATGCCGGGAATTACACCTGCAAGGGCGCCAATCGGGCGGGCGAAACTCTGGCAGAGACCACCCTGAGTGTCAAGGGTTTGTTCCACATACTCCTTTACAAGAATCCCTTGCTGGAGGTGGCTTCTTAGTCGTAGGCTCCTAGAATAGGACCAAGGCATCCTAGGCATCTGTATATCCCCACTCTCTCTAATCAATGTCTCTGTGTTTTTGGTGTTGGTACTGCATAAGCACGAACCTGTATTATACAACACGAGTTGGGGGCTCTCGTAATTCCCCCTGCTGTACAGTGTGTTTGACCGATTGCACGGCTTTCTTATCACCCCATCCCCCGCAGAGCGGCCCCAAGTCGACCAGTTTCAGTTCAATGCCAACGGGGTGAATGGCGGCCAGGCGGTGCGGGTCATGTGCATGGTCTCCTCCGGGGACCTGCCCATCGACATCTACTGGCTGAAGGACGGACAGCCGCTGCTGCGCTCCATCTACCACAAGATCGACGAGTACACCCTGATCCTGTCCCTGCGCCAGACGACCATCGGTGACTCCGGCAACTACACGTGTGTGGCCAGCAATGCGGCGGGATCGGCCAGTCGCTGGTCCATCCTGAAAGTGAAGGGTACTGCCGGTCACTCCGTTGTGTGAATAGCTTGTAAATTGTGACTTTTTTGTTCGTTTGTATAAAGTTATCCTTCATTGATTATATCCTGAAGGCCCATCAGTTGTATCTTTAAAAAGGGATGATTATTAAGACTTTTCCTACATGCTATTACAATTTATCACTTATTGGGATTTGTTTAGTTTGGCAGTTAATTACTGTGTTCACGAGTGTCGCAAAAATTTCATAAAAAGAGAGAAAAGCTATTCGAAACGAGATATTACTAAAAATTCGGAAGATTTTTTTTTTATATTAATTATTAAATTTAATTAAATTATAGTGTAGGTTTTAGATAAGCACTGATTTCTTCCCAAGTGTCCCCAATCAGCTCCAATTAAATACATTTGTTCAAGACTTAAGTTTAGTTTCTACTAGGAAGTATTATGATAAATGAAAAGAGGGTATTTTTTTTTTACGACCCGAAAACTTAATAATGGCGCACTTTCCTGTTCCCTCAATCAAATTAATTTTCTAAGAACCACCTGTGCTGTCTTCGCTGCTGCTTTCCGCTTCCGTTTGCGATGTCGGCGATTATGTGCAACTCACCTGCATTGCCAGTCGGGGGGCCACGCCCATTTTGTTCGAATGGTGGCTAGATGGGCGGCAGGTGCACGATGACGGCGAGGATGACGTCACTCAGGCCACAGTGGGCGAGCACACGAGCCTACTGCTGATCAACAGGGCGGGTGAGGGGCATGCGGGTAACTACAGTTGCCGGGCGATCAACCAGGTGGGCGTGGCAGAACGTCGGACCAGGCTAATTGTGAATGGTAATTTGGGGGAAACAGTTTTTCTGCCACTTCCATCTCACTTTTGTCTCCTCTTGCTCCAGCTAATCCAGTTTTTCTTCGACTTCCTTGATTTTATCGACTGTAGGCCAAAGACCATGTGAAACCAAGTCAATTGAGGTCTAAATACTTTTGTAAATATGTGAAGTTAGAACTCAACCAGTAAACCATAAGCGTCGGGCAAAGTTAGTCCAGATCTAACCTAGGTCCCACTGTATATCTATATCTACTCAGCTTATTCGATCGTTATCCATATGTCAAAACAGCTCAGATCTGACTCTGCACACATACATGCACAGCTATACCCACACACACACAGCACTCTACTAAGCACTGTCCTTGAAAAAGAATTCAGGGATACGACTGAATTCCTAATTTGTTAAACTCCTCGAGAGGTTTTGGTTTTTATGTAAAATACAAGTTCACAGGGCTCATGCTCCAACACCGAATAAACCAATAGCTGCAAGATCTAATCCAATATCATAATCGCTTCTAATTGTCTACTTAATCCAAACTAAACTTAAACGTAACTAAGGAACTCAGTCTTCCATCAAACGAGACTGAGTCTGTGCGCTTCCACAAACGTAAACAATTCGCCCTGATCTGTCCAGCCCTGAAATAACCCACACATCCCATTCCAATCCCTCATTACTTATTTATTCTTTTATTCATCATTATTTACCTAGTTACTAAGACACAAAACGAAGTCTGTTGGCGAAGAAATACAGAATGCCTAGAGTAACCTAAAACAGAACTTCGTTTTGCACTGATTGCATGAATTTTAACCTTTAGTTTGTTTTAACTTTAGTTTCATTAAAGCCCCACTTTCATTTGTCCCTTTATCATCTTGGTTATTTGTGCTAATATTTCGGTTGTAGTTTGGCCTTATACTTTCATCTCGATTATAAGTGAATGTGTGGACATGTTTTAATGTGCCCCAGTAGATGATCTTCAATCAACAGTTAAGAAATGGCAATACAAGAGGGAACATTGAGATATTTCCACACATTAAAAGAAAATTGAAATGATACTATTTTGTTAATCTCATTTTCTAAAACTTGTTATCCAATGAAAATATTAAAAACTTGAAAAAATCATTTCACTTTGCTTGAATCTACGTCCGTCCTTCCGATTCCATTGATACTCTACCAACTGCATGCAATTAATTATGCTAAGAAACCACCACATATCGACTAACATATTATCTTTCCACATCGCGTCAACCAACCAACTCGACCAACAGTACCACCCAGATGGATCCTCGAGCCCACCGATAAGGCCTTCGCCCAGGGTTCCGATGCCAAGGTTGAGTGCAAAGCTGATGGCTTCCCCAAACCCCAAGTCACATGGAAGAAAGCAGTTGGTACGTATAAATTCTTTGAAATCCCCAGAAAAATACTAAGGATCAATTCTATTACAGGTGATACGCCCGGAGAGTACAAGGATCTGAAGAAGAGTGACAACATTCGCGTGGAAGAGGGCACTCTGCATGTGGACAACATCCAAAAGACCAATGAGGGTTACTACCTGTGCGAGGCTATCAATGGTATCGGCTCGGGACTCTCGGCAGTGATCATGATCAGCGTTCAGGCCCCTCCAGAGTTCACCGAGAAGCTGCGTAACCAAACCGCCCGACGAGGAGAACCCGCCGTACTGCAGTGCGAGGCGAAGGGCGAGAAGCCCATTGGCATCTTGTGGAACATGAACAACATGCGACTGGACCCCAAGAACGACAACCGCTACACCATTCGCGAGGAGATCCTTTCCACCGGAGTTATGTCCAGTTTGTCCATTAAGCGCACCGAAAGATCCGACTCCGCCCTCTTCACCTGTGTGGCCACCAATGCCTTTGGTTCCGACGATGCCAGTATAAATATGATTGTCCAAGAGGTTCCCGAGATGCCCTATGCCCTGAAGGTGCTCGACAAGTCCGGACGATCCGTGCAGCTGAGCTGGGCGCAACCCTACGACGGCAACTCGCCCCTGGACAGATACATCATTGAGTTCAAGCGATCCCGAGCCTCCTGGAGCGAGATCGATCGCGTTATTGTGCCCGGACACACCACCGAAGCCCAAGTACAGAAACTGAGCCCCGCCACCACCTACAATATTCGCATCGTCGCCGAAAACGCCATTGGCACATCGCAATCCTCCGAAGCTGTGACCATCATCACGGCCGAAGAAGCCCCGTCCGGCAAACCGCAGAACATCAAGGTAGAGCCCGTGAACCAGACCACCATGCGCGTCACCTGGAAGCCACCGCCACGCACCGAGTGGAACGGAGAGATCCTGGGCTACTACGTCGGCTACAAGCTGTCCAACACCAACTCATCGTACGTCTTCGAGACCATCAACTTCATCACCGAGGAGGGCAAGGAGCACAACCTGGAACTGCAGAACCTGCGCGTCTACACCCAGTACTCGGTGGTGATTCAGGCTTTCAACAAGATCGGAGCCGGTCCACTCAGCGAGGAGGAGAAGCAGTTCACGGCCGAGGGAACGCCCAGCCAACCGCCCAGCGATACCGCCTGCACCACCCTGACCTCGCAGACCATCCGTGTCGGCTGGGTGAGCCCACCTCTGGAATCCGCCAACGGAGTGATCAAGACCTACAAGGTTGTCTATGCCCCCAGCGACGAGTGGTATGGTAAGTAAAGTCAATTGATTCTGGGAAGCCTTCAAAAGAGGTGGAAATATGGTTATAAGAAAAATATTCAATATTCTGAAAATACTTTAGGAACTTACACTTTAACCATATTATACCTTCTTCACTTTACATATTCATTGGAAGATAACAATGTTTTAATATTTTTTCTCTATTCAACAAACTATTTTAGATGAGACCAAGCGACACTATAAGAAGACCGCCTCCTCCGACACCGTTCTCCATGGCCTTAAGAAGTACACCAACTACACAATGCAGGTTCTGGCCACCACAGCCGGAGGAGATGGCGTTCGCAGCGTACCAATTCACTGCCAAACCGAACCAGATGGTGGGTCATAATTTTGATAAAATCACAGATCAAGCTTCTAACCACTTTTCTCGAACAGTTCCCGAAGCACCCACTGATGTGAAAGCCCTGGTTATGGGAAATGCTGCCATCCTGGTATCGTGGCGTCCACCAGCACAGCCCAATGGAATCATTACCCAGTACACCGTTTACTCGAAGGCCGAGGGAGCTGAGACTGAGACTAAGACCCAAAAGGTACCACACTATCAGATGAGTTTCGAGGCCACCGAACTGGAGAAGAACAAGCCCTACGAATTCTGGGTCACGGCTAGCACTACCATTGGCGAGGGCCAGCAGTCCAAGAGCATAGTGGCCATGCCCAGCGACCAGGTGCCGGCCAAGATCGCCTCCTTCGATGACACCTTCACCGCCACCTTTAAGGAGGACGCCAAGATGCCCTGCCTGGCCGTTGGAGCTCCCCAGCCAGAGATCACCTGGAAGATCAAGGGCGTCGAGTTCAGTGCCAACGACAGAATGCGCCTACTGCCCGATGGATCGCTGCTGATTAAGTCGGTTAATCGCCAAGATGCCGGTGACTACTCCTGCCACGCTGAGAACTCTATTGCCAAGGACTCGATTACGCACAAACTGATTGTCCTGGCACCTCCTCAATCGCCCCATGTCACCCTGTCGGCCACCACCACCGATGCTCTGACCGTTAAGCTAAAGCCCCATGAAGGAGACACTGCCCCTCTGCATGGTTACACCCTGCACTACAAGCCAGGTGGGTATTTCCTAAAACTGTGGATAAGATTTGAAATTAACCTTGCTCCAATTTCAGAATTTGGAGAGTGGGAAACCTCTGAGGTATCCGTCGACTCACAGAAGCACAATATTGAGAGTCTGTTGTGCGGCTCACGCTATCAGGTCTATGCCACAGGATTTAACAAGTAAGAATCAAACATTCCTGTTATAAATTCAGACTAATTACCAACCTCTTTCAGTATCGGCGCTGGCGAGGCTTCGGACATATTGAACACCCGGACCAAGGGACAAAAGCCCAAGCTGCCTGAGAAGCCGCGCTTCATTGAAGTCTCCTCCAACTCCGTATCGCTGCACTTCAAGGCCTGGAAAGATGGTGGTTGCCCCATGTCGCACTTTGTGGTAGAGAGCAAGAAACGGTAGATCATCATATTGCAAGAACGCCTTAGAGCTTTTTTAAGACTTTTTAACCCCGCAGTGATCAAATCGAATGGAACCAGATCTCCAACAACGTGAAACCAGACAACAACTACGTGGTTTTGGACCTGGAACCCGCCACCTGGTACAATCTCCGCATCACCGCCCACAACTCGGCTGGCTTCACCGTGGCCGAATACGACTTTGCCACTCTGACCGTGACCGGAGGTATTTATGATCTGTTCTCCGATTCCCAACTGAATCCTGCATTGCTTTTGTACATAGAGTACTCTACGTTGACAGTTTTGGGGTTGGATTCTGAAAATACCAATCCAAGGGAATCCTGTAAACCCAGCAACTGGGCCTGGATTTCCGATGGAATGGTTCCGGTAATCGCGACCCCAAAACACTGTCCATATACAAATAACAAGATGAGAAGCACCAAGCTATACAATGTTGTACACCCAATTTCCTGAGTTTTTTGTTTGTCTTTACCAATCACAAAAAAAGTTAGACCTTATTTCAAAGAAATATGAGCAATTTTTGATTTTTTTGCTTTCGATGTGAACAAATTGCACAGTATTTTATTATTTTTTGTTACCCACACGAAGCTTGTCGATATAGTTGCTTTAGTTATATTATGATTTCATTTACTTTGAAAATAGTTATTAATTTCGATTCTTAACTGCCAGAACTATGATCGCAGAAGCACCCAAATAGTGTAAAATAATAATAATTTTCCTTACGTAAATGCAATTTGTTTCCTTCCGTTTTTATCAACAATCCCCAAGAAGAGCTACTGCAACGTATATATGCATATGTACATAACTGAATAGTTTACTAACTCACCAAACAGCCACGATTTTAGTTTTCATTTACGTTTTACTAGACCCAAGCATTTGTAGTGCTCTAGATCACAGTATGATTATATAGGACCTTCCAAGTCAATCCAATTTGAAACCTGTATTTCTTGAACTTAAAGTTTTATATAATATACATTAAAAACAATTGACTTGGAATGTTCTTTAATGATTTCTTATGGTTTTTATTTTATTATTACTTTTTGCATTTCTGTGCCCAGTTTGTAAAAGAGATTTTGTAAAATACACATCCTTTGTGGAATAAGAAAATCGACTGAGCCCAATTAGCTGTCGTCATTACGGATATAAACTAAATGTTGTTATACCTGCCGATCCATTCCCGAATCTTTAGATTGTACAAAACTCCAATTGATGTACCTTACTGCTAATAAAAAACGATTTTCAAGCGGCTCCAGAATTTTTTCAGAGCCCATTTAACTCATTGAGTTAGAATTCCCCATCCACAACTGGTCACAGAATCGATTCACTCACCAAAATAACGATACATTTATTATTTTAGCTAACTTATTTTGCTTTATTTGGTTTGATTAAAAATAGCAAAGTGCTCATTTAACATAAGCTTGGAAAAGACAAAGCAAATGTGAAACTCAATCCCAAGAATCGAGCAGAGCCACCATACCATAACAATCAAGCACAACAACCAAAGAATCTTTGAATCTTCATTCCTGTTAACTGGGAGTCCTGGCCAGAGGGTCTGATTGCGAGAGAGTTGATTTCTTAAACTTTTACTTATGGTTCGACTTATACTTATCACTACAGTCACACGCAGACATTTTCCTTTTGGGTTTTTTGCCATTTCGATTTAAATTTCGATTTTAGTTGAAGTTATGTCAAGTTGAGTTCCACCTAAGTTAGTTGGTTTATTTCAAGGAGATTCGTCTCGTTCTTGGAATGCTCTTCCATTCGTTTCGTCCAGTTTTAGCGATCTTACAACATACATCATTAACTAGCTCTAAGCGGATCACAAACAAATTGCATTTAAACGTATTTAAAAACCTAAACCAAACAGTTTTTTATAAAGTTACGAGTTTTTTAATAGTTTAACTAGTTCTCATATAAACTTACTCACATTTTGATGCGTGCTTAAAGTTCTGCGATATGTAAATTAATCGAAAACAAAAACTTTAATTACGTTATATACTTTTCTCTCTTATGAATATCGACCATTACGACTTAATATCGACAAGTTAACCTTTGAACTCTTTTCACCTGCCACAGTCTGTATTTGTATATGTATGTGTATTGTGCCCGGTACAAAGGTCAATGTGCCGGCAAAGGTCAAAGGCTAAAACTGATCTTTCTGTCTATCTCTCTCTCTCTCTCTGTGTGTCTCTCTGTCCCACCGTCCTGTTTTTCCACACCCACTGATTTGCCAAAAAAAACCACCCTTTGGTTGTTGTTGTTATTGTTGTTGCAGGCACTATCGCACCCTCGCGAGATTTACCCGAATTAAGCGCCGAGGACACGATCCGCATTATCCTCTCGAACCTAAATTTAGTTGTGCCCGTCGTGGCGGCTCTGCTCGTCATAATCATAGCGATAATTGTTATTTGTATACTGCGTAGCAAGGGCAATCACCACAAAGGTATCTATGCTGAAAAACTAATTAAGAATTTCGTTCTCTTTTCGGTTTCTCTCTACTTCTCTCTGAACACCACGAACCTTAAAACTTCAAAACACACCCCACACTTGCTCTTGAAAAATATTGCCTGTACTGCCTGCCCCATATCCCCACTTGTTGTTGTCAATATGACCCGCCCAAAAATTGCATGAATGGTTTGTATGGCCCCATTGTGAATATCTAAAGGCACCATTGCGCCCCTGGACGATGGAACGGGTCACGGAAACGTGCACACCCGCATCCGACTGCCCGCCTGGATGCCCGAGTGGCTCGACCTCAACTTCATGGTCCCCCTGATCGCCACCGTCGTCGTGGTGGCGGTGGGCATCTGCGTGGTGTGCGTGGCCTTATCCCGGAGACGAGCGGACGACATGCGCGGCGGCCAGAAGGATGTGTACTGTAGGTTCTCCGCCAAGGACTTGCTCACAAGCACAACGTCTTCTTATCTAATCATATCACCTTTATTGTTTCCTGTAGATCCTAGCAAAATATTTTATTTCTGTTTGGTTTCATATTGGCTAAATATTGGTAGGGATAAAGATTATATTTTTTGGGATAATTGATATAATTATATAATTGATAATTCGTTTTAATTTTTCCAACAATTAATAGTTCGATTTTTATTATTAATTTACTTAATTTGTTACATGATCCCAGTTGATCTTTTTTTAAAGTGTATTACCTAATATTCAGCCAATATGTCGATAAGTTTAGCCGTCACTCTTAAAAACAAAATGGTCGGTTGGTAAACATTTTATTAATTACTGGAATGTCAATGTGTAGTTTGGCTTTGCATGATTTACTTATTGAGACATTTATACAAGCTACACTTACAGAAATAAACCAAAAGTACGCACTCCAAAAATATACCAACATAAACAGCAAAACAATTACTGAAATATACCAAACTATTAATATATATAAAAATATTTCATATAATATATTCAACTAGTGTCAATATCTGTGTGTACATATTAAAATCATCATTGATATTTCATCGTCATTAAAACCAATTGGTCTATCAATTGTCAAATATGACTTGAAAGTTGTACTAAAACATCTGATAACGTCTGAAGAATAAATCAATATGCAAACCGAATTGCAAATTTATTTATGAGCAGTCGCTATTGGCTCTGTGGAGTACACTATTTATATGCAATATATAAGTTTAACCTTAGTAAACGATATATCTATACTAGCCCCATTGATGTACATACGTTTTGCTTATAGCCAAACCAACTTTCACAATCAGATTATCAAATACTACTATCTATCTATATCTACAACCAAATCCTCCACAAAAGAAGACAAATCAAATCTATCGTATTCGTTTTTGAGTTCTGAATACTTTCCGTACTTTCCCCCTTTATTATTCAACCAAAACTAAGATGCTTTTTGAAATCACCATCGAGATCCTTGATCGATGATTAAGTAAAGTCGAGTAAAATCCAAAATTAAGTTCATCGCTCATCTCATGCCATTGTTATCAATCGTAATCGTAATAACCAGTTGGTATATTTTAAAATCGAAAACAAAAAACCAAAACACTTCACGTAACCTCTTTTGGAAACTTTTTACGCAATTGTAACTTGTATTTTTGAGCTACTAATTAGCACATTTAGTGTGTTGACATGCCGCACCAAAAACCAAAAAAAAAAAAAACAGAAAACCAAAAATTAATTGTAAAATCCGGTAACGAGTGACGGAACAAGTCGAGATCGAAAGAAAAAAACAGAAGTAAAGTATGCGAGTTGATTGAATGCGAGCAGCATATAATGAAGGAAAAGCATCTTCAGTGTTTCAATATTGAGTTGGCGTATCATATATTAATTCTAGACGATGTAGTTTACAATCAGACAATGGGACCCGGCGCCACCCTGGACAAGCGTCGTCCGGACCTGCGGGATGAGCTCGGCTACATTGCCCCGCCCAACAGGAAGCTGCCCCCCGTACCGGGATCCAACTACAACACCTGCGACCGGATTAAGCGAGGTACAGTCATAAGTAAGCATCTAAATTTCCAATGCAACATTTATTAATGCCGAGGGTCCATGACTGGGGCGAAGGTTCTCCAGATCCCAGAACCGGATCCCTGGGCATGGCCCGGGGCTTAGTTCTTTCTTCCATTTACTTTGCGAACGAAAAAAAAAAAAACACACAAAATGTATTTTGCGTTGCTCTTGCATACACAAGGGTTAAAAGTCTGCCCACATATCACACTCAAGCTCAGCTTTTCCGGACCCAAAAAATTCTTAGTGTTGCTTTTTTAAGCCGCTTCCTTTTCGGTTTCTCCCCGACATTCCCGGCATGAAAAGAACTATTACCCCTTATAAATGTTGTTGTTAATTTAGAAATATTTTTTTTGCCACTTTAGTTTTGGGAGTTTCCCAGCTTTGATTACAAATTATACTTATCGTTTAACCCTCTTGCTCCCCATGCACCAACTCCAAATCCCGCACCACTTCGGTTGCTTCAATTCGATTATGATTTCCATTGACTTATCTTTGATGTTGTGCGAAATTGGAAATTGAAAAAAAACCACACACGAAACGAATCCATCCACACACACCTCCACCTCACCCTGAACCACATAAAAACCACTCTACGAATTGTCCAGGCCGCGGTGGCCTCCGTTCGAACCACTCGACCTGGGATCCCCGGCGCCCCAATCTCTACGAGGAGCTGAAGGCACCGCCAGTGCCGATGCACGGCAACCACTATGGCCACGCCCACGGCAATGCCGAGTGTCACTACAGGCATCCAGGTAGGCGGAGCGGAGAGGAGCAACCGCTTCTATCCACGGATTTTGTTTCATTTTCCCCCCAAAAAAACCCCACTAACCCCACTATCCTACAAACTCTTTAATAAATGGTAAAAAACCATTTTAAATCCGAAAAAAACGAATTAATTATTCAAAAAATGGAAATAATTAAAAAATAATTTAATTTATTTTTATTAAATTAATGAATTTTCTAATTTATCCTCAAAATTGATCCCTCTTAGTTTTTACCTACTTTTAAGTTACGTTATCCGCACTAACAAATAGTCTAACTCCTGGTCGCTTCCAGCTAACTCAAGCTAACCAACTAGTAAGTAATCATTTGATAATAAGGGGTAAGAAAATGGTAACAGGTATCATCGCAGCATACTAAAAACACTAAACCAAATTCACTGAAACCACATTAAAGTTATCAAGTCGAACACTCGTAACAATCGATTTATTCTCCCGCAAGGCATGGAAGATGAAATCTGCCCCTATGCCACCTTCCACCTGCTCGGTTTCCGCGAGGAAATGGATCCCACCAAGGCCATGAACTTCCAGACCTTCCCGCACCAGAACGGACACGCCGGCCCAGTTCCCGGACACGCGGGCACCATGCTCCCGCCAGGACATCCAGGACACGTGCACTCCCGCTCCGGATCTCAGTCGATGCCAAGGGCCAATCGCTACCAGCGCAAGAACAGCCAGGGTGGACAGTCCTCGATCTACACGCCAGCTCCCGAATACGATGATCCCGCCAACTGTGCCGAGGAGGATCAATATGTGAGTGGCCCATATGATGACGATGGTTTTCCTGATAACTGATGGATCATTCACTATTCGCAGCGCCGATACACCCGCGTCAACTCGCAAGGAGGCAGCCTGTACTCCGGACCCGGACCCGAATACGATGATCCCGCCAACTGCGCCCCCGAGGAGGATCAGTACGGCTCCCAGTACGGAGGTCCCTATGGACAGCCCTACGATCACTACGGCTCACGAGGATCCATGGGACGTCGCAGTATCGGTGGGTTAAAAAATGCTGTGCTAAATTGAACTACTTATAATTACCCAAAATTACCACAGGATCTGCTCGCAACCCTGGCAATGGATCGCCCGAGCCACCACCACCACCGCCACGCAACCATGACATGAGCAACTCCTCATTCAACGACTCCAAGGAGAGTAACGAGATCTCAGAGGCAGAGTGCGATCGTGATCATGGACCACGCGGAAACTATGGCGGTAAGTTGGGAACTTGAGTTATCATCTCCCAGATAAACAGGATGTTTAAGTTCTTATTACATTGAATATAAATTCGCCATGATACATACGAGAGATTTTAACTATGTCAATTCGCCATCTTTTTCAATTCTCTCTGTTCAAAATTTTTGTATAAAATATATTTTAGAAGACTCCAATGAGGGTGAGTGATCCTAGTTTGTGTGATTATCACGATCATCATTCGAAATCTGATCACCTCTCATACTTCGATTTCTCACGAGCCCCTCCCTCTCTCGTTCATAATCAACTATTAATAACTCCATAAGATATATCCAGCGATCATTGAACTCCGTCATTACCATTGAAAATGTCTTCGCATTTTTCAGAGATTTTTTGTTATCTCGCTCATAATTAAATATTCACGCTGTGTTTTGCTAAATTTTTGTTAAAGAACATCAACGTTTTAAATGTAAACGTAAATTTTAAGTTATTTTGATTATACTTTTGGTTTTGGTACACAATGTTAATATTTATTTACTTTTAAGACTCAATTCTACTGCACATCTTACATTTCATTTCACTTCATGGAGCACACCGTTTGCATTTCAATGTTTTGTGTTTGTATCTAATCACAACCCGTGAACTCGAATTAATTGTCACTAGAAATCTGCATGGGAGGATCTTTTAGAGATCCGCTTAGGTAAAGATAAGGGGGATCCGCACTTATTTTTTAAACATACCTGCACGAATTTACTCATTTCTGATTGGAAGCCGATTAGAACTAATTTTATTTTTATTATTTCATATCCATTTTGAATTTTTTCTTTCTATTTTCTTTTATGGAACTTTATTAAATTTAAATATTACCCTACTCTATCGGTTCGGGCAACAAAAACCAATTTCTTTTGCAAACATTTCGAACCCCAAAATGCTGAACTCGCAGCAGTGAAGCGATCCCCACAACCGAAAGATCAGCGCACCACCGAAGAAATGCGAAAACTGATTGAAAGGTAAGACAGACCAAGAGGCCTGAAAATAAATATTCACAAACCACACGTAAATCATCAGTTGTCGAAACACTGCACAGAAGTCGTTGATTGTAGTTCTGATGCAGTTTCTCTTTCACTAATCGCAATCAATTAATCTTCCTTTCTTCATTTACGTAATATCCTAATTATGAATGATCGCTGACAAAAGTCGACGACAGTTGTAAGTCTTGAAAAAACCCTAACAAAATGTGACTCACCTGCATGCCCACGCACCTACTTATCGATACTAACCAAGAGTGCATCCAATCCTCACATCTATTTATAACCCGACTTAAGTTACTGTTTTTTCGTTCTCATTTGAATTGTCTTGGTTTTGTCTTTAATTTCTTTTGGTTTGGATTTTGGTTTGGATTTTGGTTTGACAGCAAATCACAGTTGAATGTTTTAAAAACCTTTTGATAAACTACTGCATACGATAAGCAGACCCTATACCATATCTGTCTATCGCAAAATACTCAAGTGTTTCCATAAGTACTCGTATTAACAGTTTATTGCAGCTTTGTGCTTGGCCTCAGCTTGCCAAAAAAAGAACCAGAAGTAAACTATGATAAGCCACGAACAGAACATAAAGACACGGCCACCAAGGCGAGATGGGATCGGAATCTAAGCAAATCCTATAAAACCCTCGCAAGATCCCATCTCGTTTTCTTGCAATGCTTTGGTTGCAGCATAAACATAATAATCCTAGTCCCCTTTCCAATGATCTCCACTAATCAGATATGTTTTTTCCACGTGCAGAAACGAAACCGGCCCAAAACAACTCCAACTCCAACAAACAAATGGCGCAGGATTCACAGCCTACGATACTATGGCAGTGTAATTTGTAAGCCCCTCCTGCGACGATGGGCGTGGCATTTTAGCTTAGTGTTTTAAGTGCATGAAGTGCGTGGGAGTTGAATGACACTCAGACACACACAGACAGATCATCAAAACACACGGAAAGAAAATGAGGGGGAGTTATATACCGCATATACACATAAAATTATTCAACTACTTCAAGTAATTATAACGAAAGGAATGCAAATTTCAAGAAACATATTTATATTCTCTATGCAAGCAGCAAACCAAACATACATAAATATATAAATAATTCATATATGAATAACTACTATAAGTGTGTGCAGGAAATACTAAAGGAAATTACTAAAGGTTATACGAGAGATATTACAAGAGCAGCCCCAAGAAAAAGAAGAAATCACAAAAACATACTTATGTATTTGAAACTAATTTCTAATAATGTATTTTAGTTTTAAGCGGTGTCTACCGAAATATCAGATGAATTCTTGTGTGTAAAGAGAAGATCGATTTCGAAATCTGTTTGTGTAAACTTTTGCCATTTATGCCAGGAGCAGAAAACTCATCCTTTGCCTAGCCTAAGTCAAAGTCATAATATTAACTCGTCTAATTGATATATTTAGTCATAACTTATACGAATTGTATCCTTTCTTCCTATACATTTTGTAATTTTTATGGACAGCGCACATTTGGAGTTTTGTTTGCGTTTTGCGTTGACTTGTGATGTTTGTTAATTTGTAGAACTTTGTGAGTCAGTAATTGTATTCTGTATTCGCTATATTCATTATGCGTAGGACATGTATTTGTCTTATCTTAATTTAATTTTAATTTTTTATTCGAAAATGCGCTTCCAATAGAACAAATCGAAAACTGTTCAATGCACAAATCGCAGCCACAGCAATTGAATGTATTATACAAGATCCCCAGGACACCCAAGACCCACACAGATAGACACAAGCACGATTTTTATAAACCAATTCTGATATATACCGTTTTGAACATGAGTTATACGCATTTGAAGCTTTAAGAGAACCTGAAATTGTTTATTTCACTTTATTTGATATATTTTAAGTTATTAGTGCATAAGTTGCTAAATATATGATTTTGATTTTATTTACAATTTTGTATCTTATTATTTGGTTGTTTATTGTTTTTGGGGTTCCGCCCGTTGCGCCCATGAAAATCCGTGGACAAACCACCAACACTACAAAGACTGACTAATGCGAGATGAAAACGGAATCGGATCAATCCAAGTTTTGCAAAATGAAGCCAATACGAAAAACCCCAGTATATCCATGTATATCCCAGTATATCCATGATGTTTCAGCAGGGCACTGCCATGAGATCGGAATTGGATTTTGATCCTCGACCTTTGAGCACATCATGAACTGCATTTAACCAATGAGAAACGAAAACACTTTTAGAGTTCTTTATTAGACATATTATTTCGTTTCAAACTCTTTCAGTTCCCACTTAACCTATCCAAATTAATACTCACTCTTACCCAGTCTATACCAGTTTTATATAGTAGATATATACGTATATATAAATGTAGTGTTGTGAAAAAACTAAGATTGCTTACCTATATGAGTGTACTACAAATTTTCATGGCAAACGAACTACAAATATTAAGTAGTGTATAGTAAAGGAAACGGCATTTAATCAATAAACAAAGGAAAGGAAAACACCTACAAATTTTGAAGTAATTAAAATAGCGAGCAATATTCTAGAGTCAAAAGAACGTTGGATTTCAGAAATTGTAACGAACAACACGATTTTAATTACCCTCATTAAATTTATAAACTTTTCGGCAAATCAAAATCAAAACAAAAAACTTTTGGCATTAAAAAGAAAAACGAATAATTAAACAAAGCGGTTTGAAAATTAAAGAACTTAGGATAAGTACGGTAATATTATAAAGACACAACATAATCCATTTTCATACTATTACATCATACATGAATAATTCAACTCAGATCGAGTCGAACGCTTTTTGAGTTGCTTCATTGTCGAAAGGATCACTTCTTGCATTTATTAAACGGCGCTTCATACTTGTAATTATTTAAGCGATAAGCGTGCATGCATATACAAACATATACAAATAATTTTTTACTTAACTTTACATAAAACGCATTAATCAAAATTTAACTCCCAAAACAAGTCAGACACAACACGAAAGACATTCAACTTCAACGCACATCAGGCTCGACAGCGAGAGGAACTAAGCACGATCAGCACACATTTGAATTCTGTAACCGAACGGGACAAGCAGTTTAAAACGCATTTATACTAATCACTCGCTCCTTCTTAGCAGAACGAATATTATATGAAATTAAGAGAAGAATCAATACCCCCTGTGGAAGCATTCGTAATCATTAAGCGCGGCATTATATGGTAAACCCAAAATTGAATACTACAAATATGTGTATTACTAATTACAATTACGAAAGCATACATATATTAACTATATTAAATATTGAATGTATTGAATTGACAAGAATCGGCATGCCCGGGGAATAACCATCTTGCTTCCGATCCGCTCCATGTATGGAAAGGATCGGTAGACCCCTCCCAAATCGAGATCACTTTGCATGCGCGACAGGCGAATAATTTTGTCAGTTTCCCGTTTCAGTGTCATACAAGTCAAACAGAAACCATTTAAAATTAAATAAATGCCAATTTATGTTGGATAAAACCAAGTGTTATCTAATTCTTACTGGCCTGGAAAAATGGATTCGGATTATTGAAATTGAAAAAACAATTCAAAAAACTATGTATATATGTAGGGGTCCCAAAATCGATAAAATTCCATGGATTATAGTCTAATGTGCTCCTTAGAAGGGAATCTTGAGTGTTATCTTCAATGTTCAGTTAGAAAGTTGGCAAATATTTTCTTCTTTATATCGAGCAATAGCATTTTGTATTGCATATTTTTAGACATTACTAGCGCAGACTCAAACCTCTTCGGGTAAATTCAAAAGGGAAGAAGAAAATATTTTTTACAAGCATTCAAAACCAAACAATGCGAAAGGGAAAAGCATTTAAAACGGATATAACGGAGATGAAAAAAAACAACTTTATTAAATTAAATATATTTATTTTTAATATTAAACATTTTTTTTTTTACGAAACGCATCTGCAATAATTATAAAAAATTACATAAATATAAATGTATGTAATATTGACAAAACTTCAAACTTTTACCTTCTTACCTTCTTACTTATTAATTAGTATACTTATATAAAATCTTGGTTCAGAATCTGTAGGTAAATATGCACTTATGATGTGTTTTCTCTGATCAAAAATTACATCTCTAGGTGTACTTGAGTCCTCTAATTAACACATATACAAAATATTTTAGAAATAAATTTATTTGTAGTATTATTTTGTTTTGTGAATGTTGAGCTACCGATTCTCTTAGGTAATGCGATTTTTTGCAATCATCTCCATGGGGCTTCTCCCTTTCAAATGACAACAGATGAATACTCACTTCCCTGGCGCAAACGTTGAAATTTAGGACAACAAAAACCAGCCTTTCCAGCCGCATTATTTGCACTTAAATATTTGGCCATCGGAGGCAGCTCTGGGGATTTGCACATCCAGTTAGCGACTGCAGGCTAAGCTCTCTGCAAAGAACAAGTGCTGATGCAAACACCGCACGTTGGCCATGCCAATAGCTCAGTGCCAGCGACACCTGCAGGTCCAGAAATGCAGAAGTTGCCCAAGTTTTTTCGGTCATCATCATTATTTGCATATGGCATATGGCCGGGCGATTGCCCAATTCAATCAAAAGCCGCTTACAATTTACACTCTCCGGCCAGAGAGGCCTTGCATAATATAATTAATTGTTGCAAAATCCGATGATTTACAACTAAATGTGGCTCATTAAATGTATAAAACCAAGCCGCCATGCCCCCCATGTAAACGCCTCTCCAATAAAACCATGTGGATGTGGTCGGTAGTTAAGGTGGAGAGAAGAAAAAAAATGAAAATTATTCGCAAACAATTGCGATTGGCGCCCCGGCACATCCAACAATTGTGCATTGTCTTCGCTGCTGTGACGCGGCTGCATAACACAAGTTTCAACATGTAAATGGGCGGCGCGGGCAGGGGAATTCCCCTCAATTGAGCGTTTAGCCGCTAAATGGCCTGCGAGCTACTGGCGATGGAAACATGACAAATACTCCCATCAAATATTGACCATTTAGCGTATCAGTCGCAGAACTCTGGGTGGAAGTCATAAACTGCAGTTGTCGAGGAGCTTTGCCATAAATCTACCGGGGGAGGCATGCAAAACTGAATGGTAGGGAGAGAAAATAAAATAAAAACAGAGCAAAAAATAATAACAATGTTTGACAATCAAGTCGTTTGCATTTGAATGGCTGGAGGAAGCGTTGGGCGTCAAGCGTGGCCAGCATTTGGTTAATGGGGGCGTGGCAGCAGGTGGAACAAGTAGGCCACAAGGGGACTAGGCCATAATTTGCATGGGCTCAGTAAACATCATGTGAAATAAAGGAGAAATGATAAGTCAAAGCATAAAGAAAACACAATAATCAATTAAATGATTGGGCATAATAGTAAGTATTGTTAGAGAAAATAAATTAAAGATTTATGAGGTGCTAAGTACTTTTAAATTAGATGATTTTCATTTATGTTTTAATTTTTATATGATGTGTAAGTGAGCTAATTTTTATATTTTTTTTAACAAATTTTAACGCAGCTTAATAATTAAACTAAATTAAATAAATACAATTTAAATATTTAAAGAAACTGTATAAAAGCAGTAACCATATGAGTTGTTTACTTTGAAAGTCCCGGCAATTAACTAAAGTGTGACTCAAATATTTAACTTTTGCATTAGGAAGCAGGAACTTAGTTTAAATGGTCGTTAATAGGGTAATTAAATAACATAAGCTACGGGTAAGGGAAATGCATACTAAAATACCACAACATCTCAACAAACTAGTCACAGCAGACGCGAGCCATCGACACTCTTGAAAATTGAATAAATTGAATGGAAAAGAGTTTTGGGATTGCGGGACATTTGTGAGTTGGCCAAACGAGTTCGTTGCCTGAGTCTTTTGTTTGCAACGCAGCACAGAGTCGCGGTCAGCTATAAAATGGCATTTATATAGATTGGAGATACGGGACAAGCGCGTTGACAACGCAATCTCGGTGCCGCCCTTTAATCATTTTTAACGGCCCCTGGCTGCAAGTACTTCGAGGTAGTACAACTACTACTACTGCTACCCACGTCTGCCCTTTTGCAACATCTCGTTTGCCATTTCGGCAGCGTCATGGCTTTTGTGGATGGTTAGTGACTTAGTTGCCTCACTGCTCGTTTCTCTCTTTGCGGACTGCCGCTAATTCGCGCCGTCTCCGCATTTAATCAGCGAGTCTTGCCGGCGACCTTGCCACACTTGAAATGCACTTGCCTAATGTCAACTTACCTTTGAGGTGGGGGGGACCAGCCTCCCTGTCTCTGCTCCAGTTCTTTGCTTTAACCCACATCCACATCCACAGGCTGCTGAAAAAGAGTCAACAGCACCGCCGCCTGGCGAGCAATAACCCCTCGTCATCCGCACAGAGTTGCAGCTTCACGCTCGGCGGCTTCACAGCTCCAAATTCATCACGTGCCTCGCGGCTGCGGTTGGCGTCTTGAACCTGAGCCACTACATTTAGTTATTTGTACAAGAAATGTTTCGTTGCCACTTTTTTACTTTTGTTTTTCCTATGCCTTTTTTAGCTGGGCGTTTGCTGCGTTGCGGGGCGCAAACAAAAGATTTATTACAATCAAATATTTCTGTCGCTGCGCCGTTGTTTTTTGTTTTGATTTGATTTTTTAATTTTTTGTTTTGTTTTGTTAGCTAAAATTTATTTTTATTACATTTTTTCAATTTCTTTCACTCGGTCTGTGTGGCTGGCTACGTTTTGTTTCGACTTGGCTTGTGCAATGGCTGGGATGTTGCTATGTTGCTGTTGCTTTAATAATTAAAACAACAACCATTATGTGCTTCACTCGAATGCGTTAAGTGTCGGTTGTTGTTGTTGTTGTTGTTGTTTCTGCTGCTTAGTTATCATTTTTAGCTCGTAAGTCTAAGCTTTGCATGACACTTGTTATATAAAAACGGAATGCACCGAGCACAAGCCATGTCGAACAATTGCAGTTAACAAAACATTTATACGGATATTTTGGCTTGTGACAAATTTCGAACAAAAGAAGACAATGGTGCGTTGATAATGGTTTCAAAATTGTATAAAAATCGAATCGATTTCCTCTGTTGTTAGGAAAAGCCGCGCTGCCCCGACCTTGGCCTAATTAGCCCCTAATTGTTGCGCCAAAGAAAGAACCCTAAATGCCGAAAAGTAACCGATTATGCAAGGGTAGAAAATTCAATTACCAAAAGTCAAGGAAATACCCGAAGCGAAGACAGCCCATTGTGCTCATTAACAATACGCATTGCATCTGCCGGGTTTATCTTGGCTCATCTTTCGCCTGTCAGCCATCGGCGGCATCCACACCCCCTAGCAAACTCATTTGCAGGCCGCCTCAATTGTTGATTTGCCAAATTCGCTGGCAACATCATTAGGCAGCGGCGGCAACTACTGACTGAGATTTGCCAACTGGGGGGACTGGGAATGTTTGCTTGAACTCGAACTTTTTGCGGCGGTTACCTAATCCCCAGGCTCCGATTGCAACTGCAGCGGCAGCGTATCAACCGGTGCAACAGTTGGCTTCCTCTGCTAACCTTATGCGGGTTTCGCTTTCTGGCACACAGACACACTGCGCGAAAGCGGGGGGGAGTCAATTAAAGCAGCATGTGGCAACCGACCGAGTGACTTGGAATCGCGGAGCCGTTAGATGCGGTGCCACCGCGCACTCCCTTCGGGCTGAAACTGCATCTGAAACTGCATCTGCAATCGAAGCTGAGGCTCAGGCAGCTGCATTCAACTTCAACTTGGCAACAGGAAGTGGCAGCGGTATTGTTGCCGCTTATCTGACGCGGAGATGCTTCCTTGAGATTTATTTGGCATCTAGGCAAAAGGCAAAAGGCATCGCCATCCCATCAACATCCACATCATCATCTACAACATCATCATCGTCATCATTGCAGTTGTTGACTTTGGCTCATGGCCTTTTTGCCAATTCCAGCTGAACGATGGTGCCGACTTTTTTGGACTTTTCGGCACTTATCTAACTTCCGGGTGTCGTGGGTCGAATGCGAATTTTTATGAGTTGCATCTTCGCTGTAATGGCCATCGAATTCGATTAAAAAAACATTCAAAATTGCTTCATCCACAAAATACGATGTTTTGCAGATGCGCCAAGTTGGTAATTTCCCCTCGCACCGTAATTAAAAGCATTTAGTTTTTATGTTTATGTTTATAGTTATTGTTATAGTAGTTTTTATTTTCGTTGCAGCTATACGAGAAATGTTTTTGTACATCAATTTTCGTGAGTTTGTGTGGTCCGCAAGGGGATTATAATTAGGTTTAAGTACATATTTACAAAACAATTTCTTTTCGCGGGCCTTTGTAAGATTTTGCCCATATAAAAAATGCCAAAAAAATATTTTTATAATTTTTGTTGTTGTTTTATTGAATTTTGTATAACTTAAAGACAAAAACGCGCGCATGACTAATTTGTACACTTGGGAGAGACGGCGATGACAGGGGGAGGATGGGTAAATCCAACAGATAACGAAAGGTATGAGAGGTGTTTTGTACAAAATGCAGGAGGGAAGGAGGGATGCCTTACAACATTAAGTCTATGTAACAATTCCAGCGGGTGTTTTGTGATCTGAGGAGGAGGAGGAGTATGGATCGCAGGGGGATCAGCGGGATCAGTTATCAGAAATCAGTCAGAGACAACTGTCCATGGGACTCAGTCCCATCCGTGGCCATGGCTCACCGGCACCCAGACCTTCTCCCAGACGGGCTTCCACACCTTCTTCCACTCCTGCACCTTGACCTCCTTCCACACGGGCACGTTGACCGACTGCCACTCGTCCTTCCACGCCTGCCGCTTCTCGGTGGCCCACACCTGCTTCTTCTCGGTGCGCCAGATCTGCACCTTCTCCTCGACCCAAGTCTCGCGCTTCTCCTTGATCCAGATCTGCTTCTTCACGGGCTTCCACACCTGGAGGTTGCGTTTATAAGTCAAGGAATCCTTCTATAGGAACTAGGGGTACCCACCTGAATCCACTCGTCCTTCCACTCCAGCTTCTTGTCCTGCTTCCATTCCTGGACCTTCTCCGTCTTCCACTCCTGCTTCTTCTCGGTGCGCCACTCCTCCTTCTTCTCGGTCTTCCACTCCTGCTTCTTCTCGGTGCGCCAGACCTTCTTCCACACGGGCTTCCACACGAGCTTCTTGCGCCAGAGATCGTGGCTGGTGTACTCCCAGCCCTCGTGATCCTTGCCCAAGAACTTTTCACCGGGAATGCCCATTTTCACCTGTTTAAAACACCAACTTGGTTTATGTTTTCAGAAGAGCCAACTATGAGAACTCACCCATTGGGGCTCGAACATTTGCTTCCAGTCTGCCACCTGTACTTCCTTCCAGACGGGCACTTGGATCTCCTTCCAGAACGGGACTTGCACCTCCTTCCAGATGGGCACCTGGATCTCCTTCCAGACGGCCACCTTGGTGGGCACCCAAATCGGTTTCGTTATCTTCTTCCATTCGGCCACCTTGACCTCCTTCCAGGCGGGAACTTCTCGCTCCTCGATTTTCGGCTTCTTCACGATCTTCCAGTCGGGAACCTGTTCTTCTTTCCAGACTGGAACCTTAACTTCCTTCCAAATTGGAACCGAAACCTTCTTCCACTTGGTCTCCCACGCCTCCTTCTTGACGGTCTTCCACACCTGCTGCCAATCCTCCTTCCAGGTGAGCTTCTTCTTCCACACACCCTCTGGGGGATGGGCGTAGGCTAAACTTAGGATTAGCGCGCAGCTGGCGCTGAGTAGCTGAGGGGAAAATAATACAAGTATTTATTGGGAACTCAGTAGTAAGCCATCATATATATTATATTGGAAGTTCTCTATTTGGTAATTAAATTATAGTCAGGTTCGAATATCTTTAAATAACTTTTCATTATTAATCTTTCAGTTTTTATTATTGTTAGTGTTCCAAGACATAAACTTCGACCTTATGTAGAGGTTGTTTTTAATATACTCGTATATTAGTTTTTTCGACTTTTAAGGTTTTTATTAGTTTATTGGACCATTAAACTTTATTATTTTCGCACTGATGTTTTCACTTCAACTGTTCGTTTGCGTTATACACATGTTTTAGATTGTCTTTCTAGGATTCACTTTGGTATCTTTCGTAGTATTTTTCGGACACTAACCAACAGACTTAGGGATCTCATGCTTGGTATCCCTTGCACCACCAACGTCGCGTCAAAACAAAAGGAGCTGATATGTGCCTCCTCTGAGGTCTTCTATGAACACTATTCGCATTTCCCTACATGCACATCTATTTATATTTTGAATGGTCTCGTCTCCGAGCCACCGACTCCGGCGTCGCAGTCGCCGTGGGCAGAGCACCAGAGCGCCGGAGCAGCGGCGGCCAAAACAAAAGAAAAAGCAAATCCACAACCGCCAGCGGACCAAAGCTACGCCGCTCTGCCCAGGTGACTTACTCCAGGTGCAAAATGCACGCAGCCGCGGCGTCGCGTCGCTGCCGACGTTCCATCGAAAGCAAAAGCAGAAGCAAAAGCAGAGTAAAAGCAAAAGCAAACTGAAATCGAAAACCGCAGAGAGTGAGAGTGGAGTGGAGAGGACTGGCGCTCAGCTGGCCAGCTGATGGAGCTGCCTCAGGTTGGAACCGCTCTTGGACCGCCGATGACTGCGCGGATTTTCCCAAGGTAACGCCGCAGCTTCAAAACAATTCGAACAAGACCACGAATACGCATACGTACCGTAGGCCGGCCTCAAGTGCCGAGTGGTGGCTTTGGACCCCGGATCCATGGGTCCATGGATCACTTGAGACCCATCTTCGCGGAATGGAATGTAATGGATGGACAGAAGAAGACCCCGAGGTAGAATGCGAACGCGAGGTGATCGTAATTATGATGTTGGCAGCGGTGATTGGTCAAGTGCAACGCCATCCAATCCTACGCAGCTGAAAACTAAGAGGTGTACTTTGGGCTCTTCATTCTTTGGTGAGTCTATTGGTTACACTGGTAACTGTTAACCCTGATATGATATAATTACGTTTTATTATTGTTTGTTCATTCAGGTAGCTTATCTAGGGGACTGGTACTTTATTTTTAAAAAATCTTTGAGGTAGGTTATTTTTAACATCAGATCGTCTTTTTCTTTATAATTACGATCGCTTAATTAGTAAATCTGTAATAAGTGCTGATCAAAATATCAATTTAAGATGTTTTTTTAACAAAATGTGTATTTCTATAACCCCGCGATAGTTGGATAGATTGATTTTGGTTACACTGGTAATTGTTAACTCTGATATGATATAATTAAGTTTTATTATTGTTTGTTCATTTCGAGGATTTAAAATAATCTTTGAAGTGGGTTATGTTTAACATCAGATCTTCCTTTCTTTCGCCTAATTAGTAAATCTAAAATAAATTGCGGTATTATTTGATCAAAATATCAATTTAAGATGCTTTATAACAAAATGTGTATTTCTATTAATCCGGTAATAGGGATCAAGGTCTTTTAAATAAACATTTGAATATTTTTTCATCTGCGTGGGTAACCAAAATTAATAACCATCGAATGTTTTTGCAAGCTGCTATAGTAAATCCAAATTACTGGCATAATTAAGGGGCGTTGTAGTAATTTGGCTTTACTATAACAGCTTGTAGCAAGCGCTCGAACTTTGCATTTAGCATTAATCATCTGCCACCATCATTCCAAAAAATAAGTTAATAGGGTAACGAAGTCATCCCCTCCGAAAAGCGATCAATCAATAGCAACGCAAAGCGGTTCACCTCCCATCGATAAGGTCAATTGCTGTGGGCGTGTAGCGCCTGCCATCGTTACATTGGCCCAAAGACACTAAGTAGTCTTAAGCTGCGGCGATTTGGGCTACGTGCCCGCGTTTTATATGGCATGATTAACCATGCCCGACTCTCCGCTCTGAACTTGAGTGACAAACAATTAGCACGGCCGGGTTCGGGCAGTCCAGTTGCTTGCAAAATGATCATCGGAGGAATTCGGCTGGGCAAACGGAAAACAACAAATGCCATTTATGGCCGGGTCGACCTAACCGCTCAAATGGCAAGGCGACCTCCGCGGCATGAAGACGTTTAGCGCCACCAATGGTAGTGATTTGGTGCACTCAGAAAAAATAAATATTAAATATTTTCAAGATTATAATAATTATATGTTTATTCATGATTATAATCCCAAGAATTCGCGTATTTGTGTAACTCTTGTCAAAACTACACTTTTAGAAAAGAAACAATTTATAATAATAAATAAAATTATTTAATTAAAATAATACCCCAAAGAAAAAAGTAAATATTAATTAAATTTTAGAGGTGTCTTTTAGCTACCTAATTCTCTCAGTGACATTCTGGTAGTTCGCTTCAATGACTTCCAGGGGCCAAATGGACTTTTTAACATGGTGATATGATGCGCGTTTTATGAACACCCGGAAAGTTTGGCCACTGCGCTTTGATAGATGCGCCAAGACCAAAGAGTTGGCAAAGTAATTAACACCCGACAAACGGACCAAGTCTGCGCTGGAGTTTCAGACGCATCGAGTTCCGAAGTTGACCCCTCGAGACAACGACGACAAGCCAATATAATCGTAAATAATACATTATGCAGAAATTGAAACCGACAGGCTGGTCGCCCCAGAAATTACATCACTAACCAAAATCCCAGGAGGCGGGGCGGGCAGACGGCCTTCAGTGCAGCAGTGCAAAAAAGGAGAAACAGACAAACTGAAGCGGAGACCCGACATGTTAAGCCAATTTACCAAAAAACCAAAACTCGAAATTAGGTAAAGAAACACGAATATAATGAAGAATGTGCAACAGGCTCTGCGCTCGGATCGCAGTGAATTTTGTTTTATTTTCGCCCAACTCGCTTTTTGTTGTGCAAAATGAAATGGAAATTCCTGAAACGTGCAGAGCCCAGCAGATCTGCGACGATTGTCGACTGGCAATTCGGGTTTCGGTTTGGCTTCCCGCCGAAGATGTCGTGGATGGAGTCAGGATGGATCGGTGGTTCAGTGGATCGGTGGTTCGATGGATCGATGGACGGCGGGCCGCAGGCTCTGGAAACACCTTTCGCTGCGGTTGTCTTGTTGTCCCTGCTCACCCAGTTGCATAATTTACGGCATCTCTTTATTGATCTGGACGCTTATGCCTGTATGTAGGTTATGCATTGCCTTATATTATGACTATCGGCCAGACAGACAGGTTTCCGCTGCACGGATAGGAAGCGTGTGAAATTGGCTGGAAAACGACTTAGAGCGACCACCGAGCACCGAGTGCTGCAAGGAAGGAAAACTGAAATTGAATTTAAGAGAAAGGTTTGATGGGACTGACATTTCGCTTAAAATGTTTTGGCAGTTCATTCAGCTAATCCCATAATGGCCAAGTTTTGCTGTTGCTGGGAGAGAAAAGGAGGGGGTAAAGTTTAAAATTGAATGTAGAGATAGAAAAAATTCACCTTTAACCAACTTGCAACATACCCTAAAAATAGTGCCACTTACAACTGAGCCAGAATTTATTTAACATACTTTTATATTATTGAAATCAGAATGAATAGATGATAATTATAAGTTTTTTGGATTTTTGAGTCACTAAGATTGGAGCTAAAAATGCAAGGGAACACACATTATTTTGCAAATCTGTTAAGTTACATTTTATATGTGTTAATCAGACAATTTAAGGTACTAAGCACGGATCCAAGTTGAAGGAACTTGGGTATTCAAAAAGTAAGCAACAAAAAAAGTGTTTTAATATCCCTCCCACTACCAAATGATATTTCAAAAATTCTTTGTTTCACTTTTATTGCATTTCTTGGTAATCAAATGCATTTCCCATCCACCGGGCGTATACTTAATTTTATTGCACATACGCCTCATTGAGTGGGTCGCTGTTGCAATGCGACAGCTAGAAATAGCAGAAATAGCAGGCACTTATCCGCCGAACAATGAGCCATAACAAAGTGCTCACGTTCACACATGGTTAACCTTCAATCGGGCTCTCGGGGATCAGGCCTAATCCGAAAGTGGATGAGGTGGAGGCGGAGGCGGAGGAGGAGCAGGCTGACCACCTTCATGGCGGTCTGCAGCGTCATCGCCATCATCTCGCCGGTAATTGCTTGTGGCTTTCTTCACTCGCCCCTCGACACTTGGTACTTGGGCTGCTCCAATTTGTTACGTGTTGCCGGGGACTGGAAAATGGAAACTGGACCCAAATTGGGCCCAAAAACTGGAGCTGCAGGTGTGCTCGAGTGTTGACGTTAATGTCATTGTTGCCACGGTCCAGCTGACCCACATACATGGCAAATGAAGCAGCGCTAATTGCAGGCCGATAAATTGATTTCATTGCAGTTGCATCACGCATCCAATCCATTCCATTCCGTTCGATTCGATTCGATTCGAAGCGGTGGGTGCGTTTAGTCGGCTTAAACGGAATGCCAAATTAATTGGCCCGGTAATCAGAGTTGAAAGTGCGTGCACACTTAGCCCCAGTGACTTTAGTGGATTTAGCAGCAGGTGGCCAAGTTGGCGCCAAGTGCTGGCCGAAAGTCGAAATCCGTTCGGAAAGATGAGCGGCCCATCCAGCTCGTCGGTTCACTTGTTTCCGCCAAGGTCATCCGCATGCAGAGTTAACAACATGTTGAACACCGCCAACGGGTATTAACGCTTATTAATGGCAACATGCAATGCGCCTTTGTTGCTCTGTTCACTCTGTTCGCTCTGTTGCAATGGCCATTAAGCCAGAAGATGCTGACTTGCAGACGGAACATTGATTATGGCCAGTCGTCCTTTACAGATACGGATACAGATGCAGATACAGTTACAGATACAGATACATGTGCAATTTGCCATCGCCCCGAATGTGGCCGAATGAAACCGGCTCAGTGGCAGATATTACGCAATTCCCAATGGCCAAAAGCGAAGCTAAGCCAGGCCAGCCGTTTTATTCACACAGTCAGAGGTCTCGCATTCCAATTTGCGTAGACTCGTCGCAAAAGTCCGCTTGCGGGGAGTTGGAGTTGAAATGCTGCTGATGCTGATGCTGCCCACTCCTGTGCTCCAAACTCCAAACTTTGGCTGTCGGCTGCTGGCTGCTCGAAGTTGGTCAGGCAGTCAGGTAGGCAGCTGCACCCGCTGCAGTTGATTTCCTCATTGCTACACAGTGCAAAATATTGCCATGGCGTTTGACTGTTTGACCTCCGGGAAGTCTGTTGGTGACAGGAAATGTGAGGAGAAGATACCAGGATCGGGAGTCTTTTAAGTGTTTCGTGTAAGTCAGTAAACACAATTAAATAAATTTACCTTAAAACTTTTTTTATAAAAAGAAGAATCTCTAACATTTTAAAAGGAAATATAAACTTCTGATTGAATGTAGACATTTGAAAACTAAACAGGCTGTGCAAATTGCAGATTTTTCAGCGCCTTTGACATTTTGAATTACTTTAAATTTTACATGCGGACGAGAAATTTACCCTAAGGACCGTTTTCTCGTCCGTTTGTTAAATTTAAAGTAGGGTTAAAACCTTGAAATCGTATGGGAAATCAGAGAAAACGGCCTTGAGAATAAAAATTTATAATGTTAGAAGTGTCCGATTAAAGTTCTTATTTAATTAGTTTTAAGTTACTTAAGTTAAATGTAAAGTCTCCCGGTCGAGACTGAACACAATTTCTTCGTTAAACTAAAAAGGTATAAGTTCATATCACTCTCAAAATAATTTAAACAAATTTCTTTTAAAAAATGTCGCATTTTTTAATAAGTTATTACATTTATGTTTCTGATTTGAAACGCCAATTGATTCAGAATATTATTACATACGTGGTATGAAATTCTATGCCATGTTTCAAAAATATATCATTTTATTCTATAAAGGATTTATGGCATATTAACTACCTAAAATGGATCCAACAAAGTATACATATTTTTTAAGGACCACTTTAGGATTACACAGGTACACAGCCAAAAATTTCCACGAACCATTTCAAGTTTTTCATGATATTTGGGTGCTCCTAAGTAAAAGTCCCATACAAAATTATTTTCCATCACCTACAGGTTCCGCGGTATAGCTAATATGTAAACTGGTAAATATTTTCTCAAAACGACCGAAAACGAGATAGTCCCTTTTTGGCGAGTGTAGCTTAGCTGGAGCTCAGCTGCGATTTGAGATGAAGACACCGCGACACGCGAAATGAGACCTGCCTAGGCAGTATTTTATAACACTTTGACAAATATTGCTAATTAAACGGCATTTCTTGGCTGCCACCTGGCCGTCGATTGGCCAAGAGTGGGCCATCGCCGGGAATCGCAAAAGGAGGGGCCAGATGCAGATGAAACGGGATCGGAGGAGGAGCAGCCACCGTAGGCCATTCAAAAGCGGAACTCTTGGGGAGACATCTTCGGTTTCCTGCAAGACAATTAGATGTTGCGCAATCGGGCCGTGACTTACCCATCGATTCGAGGTGTGTTGCAGGGAGCCAAAAATGAAGATGCAACCACATTACGTCAGCTCCCCTTTCACTCTTCTTCTTGTTACTACTATCATCATCATCATTATGACCATTACCATTGCCGCCGCATTAATCGCCGTCGTTATTGCGGCTGCATTTCTTGCCTAGCTGCCCAATTGAATGTCCCTCCGGCGGATGAGTGATGGCCCAGGTGGGCGTAGAGGAAGCCACAGGTGGCAAGTAGCAAGTGTTATAAAAAAACAAGAGTCATTGGCATGCGTGCGAATCTCTTTTTGCTCATTAATACGCAAATTCATTCATTTTACGGTTTTTATTGGTGTGTGACTATCGTCGGGTGTGTATTGCAGTAGCACTTGAAATCTCATTTGGATTTGAATTTTGTCGCGCGCCCAAAGAGGGTTTTTCTTTTGTTTTTCTTACCTGTTGCGGTTGTTCCGCTTGCAGAAAGCAGAAGAAGAAACCAATCCCAAGACGAAGCCAGTCTCCCAGGCACAGTGGGTCTGTATAACTATAACTCCTCCGCCGCGCAATCATTTTCCCAGTTTTCCACACCAATTATCTCACTCTCCACCGCCGCCAGTTTGTCTGCCTTATATAATGACATGTGGGATCTGTTTGCGTTGTGGCAAATTTATGCGGTCTGAACTTCCACTTGTTAGGCCCTGTGAACTGCTGTCAAGATCTGGATGGAGTTTCGGTCGGTAGGTAAAGCTCAAAGTTATTGTTGACTTGAATAATTAAGACAATGCTTCTATTGTTAAAGGTCAAGAATTGAAAACTTTTTGATGGCCAGTGGCATTATATTATTTCATTAGCTTTTATTTATTAGCTTAATAGTTTTAAATAAAACACTTGGAAAAATTAATAATTAATTCGAATCTTACATATTAATGTAAGGAATCCTTACATAAAATCAAAATAAACTAAAAACTCTAATGGCTAAAAGAATAAAATATTTGATAACATAAATGATTTAAAAAACAATGACAATATTAAATAACAACAACAAATAATATTATTTGCCAATAACCAAATATCTTTAAAACTAAAACTTTAAGTCGTGTAGTATAAAAAAGGTAAACAACTAAAGCAATGAACAAATGACTCAGCCATTTTGCACATTAAAATTTCATGTTAAAACTTAAGCAACGCCTACACGTTTTCCATTTGAAATTAAACAAGAAGATTGATTTAATAATTCAATTAATCAATTAAAGTGCTTCCTTCCCATTTCAATGAGGCCAACTGACCGATTGAGAGCTTTGATTTATTGACTTCCTTGAACGGTTAACCTCTTCAAATTCTATAAGCTGTATTTTATTTGTCAAACATTTTTTCAGCTTGCATTCATTTTTTCCCCGTTTTGCGGTTGTTTGCTCATTTGGTTCAGATTGACAGGCTGGCGACATGACGACAACTAGTGGCTGGCGACAAGTGACAACAATGCCAACAAGGAAGTTGGTCGCGCATCTTCCACGCGCGCCCAATTATGAGAAACGACAACGGTGCCGAACCCCCAAAAGGGGAATCCCTCCGCCCAGCTACGCCCACTTCCCAACCGCAGCACCCACCCTCTTGCCACACGTTTTGAGGAACCGAGGCATTGAGTTATTGCTTGCAACACCTGCGGACTTTCGGCATTGTCATTGCCGCTTCGGAGACGCAACAATGTAACTGGAACTCCGAATGGGCCCCAGGCAACAGGTAACAGGCAACAGGTAATTGCCAGCTTTATATGGCCTGGCTTTTAACGATGCGCTTTGTGGAATTCTGCAAGGCAATTCGGCTAATGCAGTTTGGTAGGAGCCCAGCCTGAAATGCATGCGACATTAAATGTTAGGGGGTGTCAAATCGGGAGATATTGTGGTTGGCCTGCCCTTGAAGTTACAATTTTTAATGCACTTTTTTTAAACAATCCGATGTGACTAGCGCAATAAATATAAGTTTTTACTTGTAGCGTTAGGATAATAATAAATAAATAAAATAAAATTTAATTAGTTCCCCAAAAAGAAGATTTAAGGGGAAGTATGAGACTGGAAGTTAATGGGGTTTAGAATGAATTAAATATTTTATTCTCATCTAAACAGAATGTGCCGAATTGCTCAATTAGCTTGGGAACTAATGGGATGTGCCCCAAAGAACTTAGAAAATAATTCATAAAGCTCAGAAAATTGTGAGATTAGTTCCAGCCAAGCTTAGTAAGCTTCTTCTATCCACTATTAACCACATTAATATATTGTTATTCACAGATTATAATCTCTATAGAGCCGCAATCTCATTAAATACTTAGATATCAAACGGTTCCCGAAAAATATGATGTTATGAAAAGTTTAAGAATTTTTATTATATTTATTTCTATCTAAACAGGAAGTTCCGAAGACTCAAAGTTAAAGAAGAATTCATAAAGCGATTTAGTATGAACTAAGCTTATTAACCTTCTTCTATCTCCTCTTGAGGTGTTAAACCATATCAGAATCTTTAAAGAGCCGCAAACCCATTATTAAAAAGTTCTCGAAAAAGATGATGTGATGGAAAGTATGTATTGGGGATATATTTATTGTTAACTAAACAGGAAGTTGATTCCTAAATCTCAGTATATTGTATTATTCAGTACCAGCAAAGCTTATTAACCCTCTTCAATCCTCTCTACACCAAACTATTATGATGTGGTGATGCACATGAAAATATATAGCAGAGGTGTTAAACCGTATCAGAATCTCGGAAGAGCCGCAATCCCATTTTACCATATAGTATAGTTTGCCACGGACTCACACCTCCGAGGGCCAAATTGAATCGCAATCAATAAATGCTGGCTCTGTGACATAATGTGACCCAATAACAAGCGTAAATTGCTAAAAACTGCCCGACAATGCCAAATCGAACCTAATGGAATTTGTGCAGAGTCTTTGAGTATTTTTGTTTTTTATGGCCACGCCGCTTCATCTACGTGATTCGCTTGGAACGGCGCTTAAATGGATGAATTGGTCGGATGGCCTGGCACGAAATCGAAAGATTGCAGCGTCACTGCTAAAAAAACCCGAAAGAGCAACGCATAAAAGTGAAATGAAAGGAAAATGGGTCAACAGTGGTGGCCGAACAGCATTTGCAGATGTAATGAAACGATCGCTTTGAGCTCGGTTTTGTGAAATTTGCACCGAAGGAGAAGGAGAGCAGCGGCTACTAGTCACCGCAAACGGATAATTACTAAATAAGCGCAATTAAAGCGCCCCGAGGTGCCGAGATGGCCCAGCGACGGCCTCTCGACCTCCCCGCAAAAGAAAAAAACAATTGGCAAAAGTCGCTCAATTAGGTAGCACCACTTTGAAGACCCGCACGGCATTGAACTTCGCACCCATCGTCACGCATATTAGCGATATATATTGGCCAAATATTTATTTATTTATTTATTTCGCCAACAGACTTCATGTCCTTTACTGGCTACTTAACTAACTCTTAACTAATTACTAATTCTAGAGAAATATAATAACAGGGCTATCTTGTTGCTATCCCTGGACGAACTTGGGTCCAATCGCATGCTAAGTGGCAGACTATTGAACAGATGTAAAGCTCTGTACATAGGCTCATTTAGAGCGTAATTTGTTCTGTGTGTAGGGATAAAAAAAGGTTCAGTGGTTCTTAGAGCCCTACTAGGCACGGATAGGCTAATAATATTAAGCAAAATAGGGCAATCAATTTTGCCGGAAAGTAGGTCTAATATAAAAAGCAGCGCAATTACACTCCTACGATCTTGTAATGTTGCAAGCTGTACAAGGCGACACCTAGCAGCATAGGAAGGAGTGGGATCACGGAATCGGAGGCTTTGAAGGGCGAAACGGAGGAAAAGCTTTTGCACTCGTTCTACCCGACGAATGTACACAAGTCCAGTCGGGTTCCAGACAAATGCCGCATATTCTAATTTAGAACGAACAAATGAGAAGAATAGAGTAAGCTTAGTGTATGGGTCAGCGAAGTGAGTTGTGTTGCGCTTGATAAATCCGTACATGGCATATGCTTTAGGTATGATGTAGTTTATATGTTCAACGAAGAGAAATTTCGAATCAAAAACAATTCCTAAATCCAGGCACTCGTTTTTTGTGGCAAGGAGATGGGAATTAATTGAATACGAGCAGATAACATTATTTATACGCTTGCTGTATCTTACTAAAAAGCATTTTGAAAAATTTAAAGGAAGCATATTTCGGGAGCACCAATTACCTAATCTATTTAAGTCATTCTGGAGGAGTAAACAGTCTGAAGTTGAATTAACGGACTTGAATAATTTGAGGTCATCTGCAAATAATAGAAACTCAGAATCATGTATGGAATTACTTATATCATTTATAAATAAAATGAATAGAAAGGGCCCTAAAGCACTTCCTTGAGGGAGGCCAGACGTTGCCACATACGGGTTCGAAAAAACCCCATTATTTTCCACTTTGTATTCTCTATTGGTTAGGTAGGACCTAATCCAATCTAAGATTAGAGAGTGGAATCCCATTTTTTGAAGCTTAGCTAATAAAGCAGTATGACAGACTTTATCAAAGGCTTTGGCAAAGTCGGTATAGACTACGTCTACTTGGTGATGATTCACAAAAGAATTTATGCAGAAGTGATTGAAGGTTGCTAAATTAGTGGTAGTCGATCGTCCTGGCATAAAACCATGCTGGTTAGGGGTAATAGAGCGGCCCACAAGAAATTTTAGCTGCCTAGCCACAATGCGCTCAAACATTTTTGAAATGTTACTCAGCTTGGCAATTGGTCTGTAATTAGATATGGAATAGATTATGGATTATATATGGATTAGCTATTTTACACCTGATTTGAGAATTGGGGTCACTGTAGCTAACTTCCATCTATGAATGAACATACCACTGGAGAGGGACTTATTAAAAATTATTTTGAGGGGGTCACATAGAACATCAATACAATTTTTTAGAATAAAGGGAGAAAGGCCATCGCAATCCATATGTTCTGAGTCATTTAAGCTCGCAGCAGCAATATGGCAGTCAAAGTCGGACACATTTAGATTTCCTATATTTAATAGAGAGTCGATGGAAAGAAGGGTTTCATCATCATTCCAAGACGAAGTTGGCTCGAAATTGGATGAAAAAAATTTAGCAAACAAGTTAGCAACCTCCAAGTCCGAGGAAGCCATTTCACTATTAAGAGACATGTGGGAAGGAATGTTCGATGTTCTTCTTTTGGAGTTTATAAAGTGCCAGAAGGATTTGGGATTCATACGTAATTTACTTTCAACATCTGACATATATTGGCTATAAAGAAATTTGTTTAAGAACTCGAATTCACGCTTGTGCAGCTTGTATCTTTCAAGATCGGCAGGGTCACCGCTCTCAAGGTAACGCTTGTAAAACTTATTACGGAGATTTTTGTATTTTTTGAGTCCCCGCGTATACCAGGGTAGTTTATAAGAACTTTGAACTCTTTTTTTAGCATACCTACTAATGATAAGAGAAAGCACAGAAATAAAATGATCATAGCTAGCCTCAACATTAGCATGCGAAAGGCTATCGACCCAATTAATATTAGAAATATCATGTCGAATAGAATTTAAACTATTAGCACTTATATACATTAAAGGTGTGAGTGATTTGTTAGCTGAGTAAATATGACATGTTATTAATAGTAATAAAGGCTGATGATGAGCATCACACTCTGAGAGTCGAATATTACTACAACTTAAATCTGTTCCTAAATCCGTGCTAATAAAAATTAAATCTAAAAGCCTATTTAACTTATTGAATATACTGTTAATCTGAACTAGACCCATACTAAAAAGATCATCAATTAGTAGAATTTCATGAGGCAGATGCACATTACTGGGAATCATAGTCGAAGAATCTTCATCCTGCACCCACACCAGCGATGACAGATTGAAATCACCCAGAACGCACATAAACTGGTGATCTTCCAAATCCTGATGGATACGAGCGATGTTGTCCACATGAGCCTTGTATAGCTCAAAACTGCTGCACGGCGGTATATACGATACCACCAAAAAGATTGTGTCCAAGGGTCCCGAGAGCGATACGCAAATTTGATCCAGAAGAGAATCTTCATTTGCTAGCCGTAAAGCTGTACACAGCAAGTTGCGCCGCACAGCAACTAGGACGCCTCCACCTCTAGCGCATTGCGTTTTTATAGAATCCCGATCTTTGCGGAAAACATGATATAGTTTAGGATCGAAAAATTCATTGTCATAAAAATCCATGTTGAGCCAAGTTTCAACAAGGACAATTACATCAAAATCACAATTTGAAGTTGCCAAGAAGAGGGACTGCGATTTGGTGCGCATGCCAGCAATGTTTTGGAAATAGATACTGAAAGATGTATTGTTAGGGCTTGCCTTTTCGATCTGGACTTCACTATCAATGATGTTCTCCGCTACAGGGCACACGTCCGCCGAAGGCCTATCCAGCAAAGTCCCACCACTTCCTTGGCTCATACACAGAATCTTAAGAATTGTTGTAGTGCGGATAAAAATTGGAAGCTGATCGTCAACGCATGGGTTCGGAATGCAATCCATAGAGTCGTATCCGAAAGATTGCGATGAAGTTGAAGAGAACCAATTAATAGGGAGCGATGGCCGAACTCTTAAGTCCTGAGAGAGCGCCCCATTGAAGAGAAGTAACTCCAGACCAGATGATGATAGCGAGCCAGAGTTTCCTAAAACTTCCAGATGACGGCGTTGAAGAGAGTTTCCAAATATGGCCCCAAGAGAGAGCACAGCAACTCTTAAAGCAGCTGGCGAAAACATAGACTGCTGCTGCGTACGGTGCATTATAAGCATGGCGATAAATGATGAACGTGTGATAATGAAGAGCGATTGCATTGGGCGAATATCGCACAAAGCAAATGACGAATGCTCGAGCTGCAGTTGTTGTAGAAAGGTTGAGAGCGTAGCAGAAGAAGAGAGAGCCGCTCCGAGAGCAGCGTAAGTTGTCGAAGCAGTCGCAGGTGTTAGGCGAAGTTTGCACAAAGCGGACAACGAAGGCTCCAGCTGACGTTGTTGTTGGTTTATAGTTGAATAGCGCACGTCAACAAAGAGTGCACTGAGAGCGGCAAGAAGTCCAGATGACCGGCGAATGCAACCAGCAGCTGGTGAAACCAACGACCGCTGATATTGTGAGAACGAAGCAGAATGAGGTGCATCGGAAAAATGTCCCGCAAAAACATCGACGCCAGTGGCGCCGATTATTGGGGGTTTTTTGAGACAGATGATTGTTGATTATCCAAGTCCAGAATTTTATCGTCAACAATTGGCCTATCCCTGTGTATAAATCGGCTAACTTTGATTGAATTGGGCCAGAATTCATCACTATACACGGCCTGAAAGTGTTGCTCTGGAATCCCCAGCTTAAAATTCACGAATTGCAGTGAAGAGACGTCTACACCGTTTTTTACTAACGGCTTGCAGATTATGCTGGCTGAATCCACGCCTAGCTTGGTCGCAACATATTCACACACCGTTTCTGATTTGACGTGAGCTCTGAATCTGCCAATATGCAAAAATTTATTGCTCGGCACAACTTCGAGTTGCTCACAGCTGGCAGCCTGACCAACTATGTGCCTTTTGTTCCTATGATTCTTCTTATGGTTTTTAGCAATAGCCGGTGCAGGGGGAAGGGGTACTGGGTCCGCACAGTCCGCCTGACGGGCAGCCGAAGGGGCTGGAGCCAAGGGTTTCACCACTTTTTTACGCTGACTGACATTAGGATTATCAGTAGCCATAGTGGGAAAGGCCTTTAGAAATTTGGAATTTAAATCATTATAGAGACTCTTTAGGGCCTGAAGTTCTTCCATAACTTCTCCGATTTTGGAATGTGAATCATTGCCCACAACACAGCTGTCACACTGCCACATTAGATTGGGCATATTAGTAAGAATTTTAATTGCCTCATCAGGCAAATCAACACAAGCTGTGTGAAATGTACGGCGACAAAGAGAAGCGCAGCGAACCGCCTCAAAACCACGAAGCTGTGCAGCTGTAACTTCAGCTTTGCACTCGGAACACGAATAGAAGTCCATAGCGAGGGAGAATCGCGTCTGAATGCAACGAAAGCTGATCAGAGACTGATATTGATGATCTTGCAGGTGGCGAAGTTTAGACCTCAGCGGCTGACTTGCCATGCCAGTTTTGGGCCCCCAGGTTTTATATACATAAATCATGTGACATATCTGTAACATATTAAACCCTAACAGAGGATACAATGAAAAAATAAACTTTATGGGAGAAATGGTTTTTCTTTCTTTACGAAAAATTTGATTTTACTTTTTTTACTTCATGAAGACAGCTTACACTTTTGAATTTTGTACCATTTAAATAATTTATAAAATAATTTTATAATTTCATACTTAAATATAAGGAGATACCTATTTTTTAATATGAAGGCTGATCAACACTTCACCGCAAAAAAAATCCCCACTGTAAGCAGCTGCTTGACCTGAGGCACGACTTTTTTCACTTTTGAGTTGCATAAGAAGACTTCAACACCTCCGCTTTCTTTCAACAAATGATAAACCTGCCACACGCAGACGCAGCGCACAAACATTACTTTCATCATTCTATCAGCTACCTTAACTTATTTATGCGGGTGAATTGCGACGGAGACAGCGTCTGAAAATTGTCATAAATTGAAGCACGGCTTTTTTACTTTTGACGAGAAATGTGAAAATTTTAATATTAACAACGGGAGGTGATGTGATTACCAATGAGGTAAGAGAGAGAAAAGATTGGTGTAATTTAAAGAAGTAGCAAAAGCAGATGCGCGTCAAAAATTTGGTGAAACAACTTTTCACATAAAATATATATTAAACAAAAATGATAAAATGATAAAATATAAATTATTTTGTTTATGTTTACTAGAAAATATAAGAATACATTTCAGTGAATAACTAAATGAGAAGAAAAAGCTTATGACAGAAAACTATTGAAAAAGCATCACTCTACTGCTTACTGCTCGCTGATCAATTTAATTATCAAAAACATACCTTGCAGGTATGCCTATTTAAAATGATGTTTTAAAATTGTCAAAAATCAAAACGCCAACTTCCTACAAAGTTACAATGTTTTTTCTGTTATTTTTTTGATTATTCCTATGGGAGCCATAAGATATAGTGGTCCGATCCGGCTCGCTCCGACATATGTACTACCTGCAATAGAAGGAAGACTTTTGGGAAAGTTTCATCGCGATAGCTTTAAAACTGAGAGACTAGTTCGCATAGAAACGGACAGACGGACAGATGGACTCGGCCATTGGTGCTGATCAAGAATATATATACTTTGTGTGCCCGGAAACGTCTCCTTGACTGCGTTGCAAACATATGACTGAAATTATAATACCCCTGCAAGGGTATAAAAATGTTTTCATATCTGAATTACTGCTATTTTGAATTTACGTGTTTAAATTGCGCGCTATTCATGATGCTAAGCTAGTTGTCCCGCTCAATCACTCGCACAATAGCTGTCTCTTTCTTACTGCCGTATTGGCCTCTGCTGCCTAAAGTCTCTATGCCAGAGCGAGATAAAGCTATGTACTTGAAAGTCTTACAGTTTTGCAGCCACTAGGCGGTAAAATTTGAAAGTTTGAGTTTTCAACCATAAAAAGAGAAAAGTCTCTATATCATCATTTTTCAAAATCCCACAATCCAAAATTATAATAGGCTTAATGTCCATGGTAAATTTAGATCTTTTATTCATTTATATACATAAACAGACATTCTTGCTATGTGAACTTAATTAGTTTACAGATTTTAACATATTGAAGTAAGCTAAGAAACTAATTTAAGGGACTTGACTTTGAGTGGAGAGCAGTGAAATAATTTAAGTGTTTAAGATAGACTTTAAAATTAATGATTAGTTGTTGTTTGCGTTGCGTACGTCTACAGATGGAACCTACGGATAGTCCTAAGTCTACGTTTCTCATGCTAAAAAGGGTCTGGCTCAAAACGCGTCTCAGCTGCAGTCGCCGCGGGGACTGCAGTGGAAAAGTGTTTTGGTCGCCTTAGTCTTAGTCTAGGTTGCATATGTACAGGGTTGTGGGTTTCACTCGGCCAGGGGTCACTTCATGTAGTAGCTGCTGGGACCTCGGCCAGAGGTGTACGTGCTCATCGGAATGCCCTGGGGTCCCGGGATGTGGCTGTGGCCCGACGAGTGCGTCACGGACTGACTGTGCGACCCGTAAAGGTGGTCCACGCTGGAGTTGCCGATCCCATTGCCGGACGGCTCGTAGTCCACATCGTAGTAGATGCCAGATTGGTTCTGGTTTTAAGAGAGACAGAGAATGAGATTAATGTAAAAATAGAATTTATTTAATAAAGTTCGCTAAAGAAAGGATAAATATTTTTTGAAAATCTCTTTAAATCAATGTTTTTGAAATCACAATTTAAAGTCTTGAAAAGTTTAACTGTTTCTAGTCGCAATAAAAGGTAAAAATGACTTTTTATATTCAAGTTATGAATACTAGATTTTATTTTAATAAATGTTAAGGTTCGATTAGCAAAAGTTCGACTGTACATCGTATCTTTTTTCTAATTAAAATGTTCACAGAGAGAAAAATGTAAGTAAAATTGTTCTTGAATTGAGAACATTCGTTCTTAAAGCACATTTTTTCTTGTAAGCACGAGGACACTCGTTCGTGAAATCCGGGTAAGCACGTTTTCAGTTCAATTTAAGAACAAAACGGTGAGACGGGTTTTCCCTTCAATTGAGTTTTATAACAACTTTTTGATACATTTTAGATGACTGATTTAACTAATTATTTACTTATTGAGATTAACAATGTAAATACCGCCAATTTAACTTGATTCAAGCACATTAAACCACCATTAAGTAAAAAATTTCGTTCTACTTTTAAGAACATCTTCAACTCAAATGAATTTGTTCTGTGTTAAAATTGAAATTAGAAAATAAAACCATTTCCTACCGCTATGCTGCCGTTGCTGCGACTCTTCGGTCGTGGCACTTGGAAATTGCGTCCCAGCAGATCGGCGCGATCCTCCTCCTCGCTGGAACTGGAGTTCTCCAGTGTGCGCATTCCGTTTGAGCGGGGACCCAGGCCAAGTCTTCTAGTTCAAAGAAAAACAGACTCAGCAGGGGGCTATGAAATGAGATCGATCCACTGATTCATACCTGGGCAATGGCACTGGAGGGGCCAGAGTGGCACTGGGATGCATCTGCATGGTGCTCTGCAGGGACATCCCGCCCAGCGTGCCCATTCCCATGGCTCCCAGATTTGGGTAGGCGAACATCGCCGACGAGGGCCGCGTGGGTCCGATGGGCTCAGCCTGCTGGTACAGAAAATGCATTGGTAATTAGTATGAGATTCAAGGTAAGTGTGTAAAGTAAGGTAAGATGAAAGTAAGCCCAGCCTTCACTGGCAGATACCTACCCCGTAGTGATTCGTCTGCGCCATCACATCCGCAATCTGGGCCCAGCGCATGCGGTCCTCCAGAGTCACCTGGTAGCCGGCCTGTGGCAATCCGGCGGACTTCAGGGGCGCGGTATTCATGTATCCAAACACCGGTGAGCCCATGGCGTTCTTCTGCTCGCGCTGCCAGCGCCGTGACCACATGATCAGACACACCAGGGTCAGAACGATGATGATGATGGCGGCCACGGAGGCGCCTATGGCCACGCCCAGCACCTCGCCGTCGATCTCGCACTGGGCGCCATAGTGGCTGGAGTCGCAGGTGCACACCTGGGCCCCATCCTCCGCATAGCTGCAGGTGCCGTGGTTGTTGCACACGGAGTCGGCACAGTCCTGGCACTCGCGTCCCGATCGCGCCGGCTGGTCAGCCCAAGGATCTCGGAGTCCCGGGTCGCAGGCACAGCGGAAGCTGCCCCAGGTGTTGCTGCAACTGGCGCCGGGGTGGCAGTCATTCAGCTCCGGCGACTGACACTCATCCAGATCCTGGAGAGCCGAAACCGCACCCTCCGGCGAACTTACGTAGAGCACGGAGTTACCAATGTTGTTATTTCGCCGGTGGAGCACTCCCAAAAGATGCTTCTGAACGTCGCTGCGCAGATTGGGTCGCAATGTCTCCACACTCTCGTCCAGCTGGAGGAAGAGAAAGGGTATCAATGGAGTTTCTGGGAAAGTAATAAGGTGATACTTACCTTAATGGTCATGTTTACGTAAACACCGCTGCCGCCCAAGTTGGGATCTCCTCGGTAGATGTTGTTCACCTTGGCCTCCATGAACTCGTCCGAGTAGGGAGTCATCGACATGGCAGAGTCCAGCTGGAAGGGATTACAAATGAGTCAGGTTAAGCGATAATCGAAAAATATGAAACACTTCTTTTGAGAACTTGGTATATTTAAGCTTTTTGCTTGAAATCAATTTCTCGTAATCTAGTAGAATTTTTTACCTATAGCTATAATACCTATAGAATTGTTTTAAAATCCAGAAATGTTCGTAATATTTCGAGGAGACTACAAAAATGTATTCCAATTATTCAATTTACCTGATAAGAAATCAAAAACTCTTTAAAAATCAAGTTATTTCAATAAACCCAACATTTTTATTTTATTCTACGAATTTGTACAAAAAAATTTAAATAGGCAGAATAATATTTCCAGGGTACACTAAGATAGACGAGTTTAGAGTAAATAAATACTCTGGAAAATCAAAAGAGAACGTACATTTTGCAGGGTTAATGTACGGTTTTAATAAGTGATTACAGAATTGCAATGAATGTTTTGTATTATTGAAGAGTTCAAGTAAACGCAACAGATAACGCAAGTGCATAAAGCATTTCACTGGAACAAGTCAGCTCATCTTGTGCTTCCTATACTGTGAATCAGTTGTAAATCCGCATTGGACATAAGAACATAATGAAAAGACTTCAGCTGCTTTTAGTACAAGCAATTCTCCTCCTGCTCTTTGTGGAATTCGGAATGACTTTGGTGTCCGATGTGCAGTGGGCCAAGTACAAGGCCAGATACAAAAAGCGCTACAGATCGGACGACAATTACCACAGGGCAATCTTAACGAGAAGGGTCCAGGCGGTGGCCAATCACAACAGGCTCTATTCGCTGGGCAAAGTGGGATTCAGAATGGGCGTAACCGAGTTCTCCGACACCGATCAGGGTCTGCTCTTGAGATATCGAACGGCGGTAACGCCGCCCCCAGAAGCGAGTATTGGATACGTAGCGAAACCTCCGGGATACAAGTACTACGACCAGATAAGCGGAGGAATAGACTGGCGGCAGTACGGCTTCATCTCTGCGGTGGAAAACCAGGGCACCGAGTGCCTAAGTTGCTGGGCCTTCTCCGCCTCGGGAGCCCTGGAGGCGCATCTGGCGAGAAAGCACTCTCGGCTGGTTCCACTGTCCCCCAAACATTTGGTGGACTGCGTTCCGGAGCCAAACGACGGCTGCTTTGGCGGCTGGGTGAGCGTGGCCTTCAACTACACGAGGGATCATGGGATTGCCACCAAGGCCTCGTATCCCTACGAAGCGAAGCAGGGGTCCTGCCGCTGGAACCCTCAGGCGAGAGCTCCTGCGCTGCGCGGTTACGTTACGCTGAATAACTACGATGAACAGGAACTGGCAGAGGTGGTCTACAACATTGGACCCGTGGCCGTGTCCATTGACCACCTTCACGAGGAATTCAACCAGTACTCCGGTGGCATCTTGAGAATTCCGGCCTGCAGATCGGAGAGAATCAATCTTACACACTCCGTTCTCGTGGTGGGATTTGGAACCGATGCGAACTGGGGCGCCTACTGGCTCATCAAGAACTCCTATGGAACGGAATGGGGCGAAAGTGGCTACTTTAGACTGGCTAGAAACGCCAACAACATGTGTGGGGTGGCCTCCCTTCCACAATATCCTCTTGTATAAATATCTGTATACATATATTTGGCTTTGAAAAAAAATTATAAAATCAAGACAAAATGTTGTTAAATCTAGACCAATTTTGCCTTGATTTCAGACTACTTCTGTTGATTAAAAAACATTTTCTTGAGACGAGTCGATCTAGCCATGTCCGTCTGTCCGTCTGTCCGTTTCTACGCAAACTAGTCTCTCAGCTATCGAGATAAAACTTTCCCAAAAGTCTTCTTTCTATTGCAGGTAGTATATAAGTCGGAACTGGCCGGATCGGACAACTATATCTTATGGCTCCCATAGGAAGGTTCGGAAAAAAAACGTAAAAAAAATTCTAGCTTCGGTGTTTTTTGGAAATATTATCTTCTACTTTGGGGAATATTATTTTTTAAATATTTCTGAATACGGCTATATTATAATGCTGCCATAAATAATAAAATTAAATTAATAATACGTAACGAGCTAAAATTTAGATTGTTGTAAAATATACTCAAATAAATCTAAATTTAATGTATTTGTAAGTTAATAGGAATTATAGCTTCCTTTCTTGTTTTAAAATGTACAATGACTTACCGCTCTTATCGATTCGTAGCTGAGCTGTCCAAAGGGTTCGCTGTGCTTGTCCATTAGCTTGGTGTCCCAGACGATTCGATGCTCGTAGATGCGATCCACGCGCATGCCCAGATGGAAGGAGATGACCCGTCGGCAGGGCTCCCGGTGCTTTCGTCGCGAGTAGCCTAGGGGGATTTAAATAAATTAGATATAAATAAATACTTAGGCTGAGTAGTTCCCCTTGGCAACTCACCTGGCCTGCAGTGGCAGCTGGAGACGCCGCTCTCCGTCTTGCAGCGCTCGTGCTGCGCCTGATCGCAGGTGGAGTCATCGCCCACGATGCAGGTGTCGATCCTCACCGGCGGCTGCGTCGGCCTCTGTCGGTAGTGGGGCCTCGTGGGTCCGGCATTCGTGGTCGGTGCTCCTCCTCCACCTTGCGGTTTGCTGTGACCCTGAAGGTCCACCACCTCCGTTTCGGGCACCACATAGCCACCACTGCTCTGGGTGACTGCGTTGGCCGGAACAGCAGGGGAGCTGGAGGAGCCAGCACTACCACTATTACCACCACTTCCACCACTAGCTCCCGGAGCAGATCCCGATCCCGAACCCAATCCTGATCCTGGCAACTGGGGCAGACGCGTGGCCGGAGTTGTGGCGCCCGCTGGGGGATCTGTGGGGTCACCAAAGAGATTGATGTAAGTGCGCTTGCCGTCGATGGAGACAAAGCCGTCGTCACCTGATGCCGACACGATGATGTCGCCGCCTCCCTGACCTCCTCCTCCGCCCGCCGCATAGGAGCCGTATGGCTTGATGTTGATCGTCTGCTGGGAGCCACTGCCCTTGGGCCCCGGTCCCTGGATGGCGGACAGGGTGACGTCGAAGATCTCCCCATAGCCGGGTGGCAGATGCTGGCGCGTGGGCTGCACGGCAGCTGGCAGGGGGAGGGTCTGTTGGGCGTTGGGCGGTGGCCGCTGGTTGAGTGGGCGTGGCCGACCGCCCGGCTTGAACTCGGGATCGTCGAGGACTATCCCGGGTCGGGGTTGGTAGGGGGCGGGCGGAGTGGCATTGGTGTTAGCATTGGAACTATTAGGTGGTCCACCTTCAGTGGAACTCGAAGTAGATGGCGGGGTGGTGGTGGTGGTTGAGGTGGTGGTAGAGGTGGAGCTGCTAGTGGTGGTGGTAGTGGTGGTGGTAGTGGGTTCTTTGGAGGACGTTGGTTGGATGGCTGAAACCGGGTTGGAGGACGTGGAGATGCTCAGCGAGGAGGTGGCACTGGTTTCCAGGCCGGGTGTCCGATTGGCGGTCATGAAGATCACCTCCTCGGTGGAGGGATCCAGACCGAGGCTCTCCGAACTGTCCATGGACATGGGCACATAAGTGGAGGACATGCCCATCACGGTGTGCACAACGGAACTGGTCTCGATGATGGTGGTGAAGCCCTCGTCCTCCGTTGGTTTCTTCTTCTCACTTCCTGGTTTCGGTTTGTGCTTCTTCTTCGAGGGCTGAGTTGTTGGCGGCGTCGGTGGATTGTTGGTGGTGGAGGGTGGAGCAGGTGGCGCCTGCAGTTCATCATCCACCTCTCCACCGCCAGTGGCATCCGTATCCTGGTCGGACACCTCGATGTACTGGGCATTGGCATCTTCGTTGGAGAACTCCGAATCGTATGTGGTGTCGGTGGGCTGCACCACATCTTCAGCTGCCTGATGATTCGACTCCTTCTCCTGTTCGTTCTTCCTGTCCAATTGATCCTGCGGCTGAGGAGCAGAGGACTGAACTTGCGGAGCTGGCAGGGGTTTATACTGGGGCAGGGGTCTCCTGTTGCCGCCCACCCTGGTGTCAATTGGTGGGCGTGGCTTGTTGCGATACCAAGGCGGACGATTGCTCACGAATCCCGGACGCACGGGGACAATCTGCTCGGGAATGGGCACACCCGTGATGAAGGGTCGCTCCGGACGATCGAAGGGATATGGCGGTGGTCGCATCGAAGTGCCCGGCTTCTGGGCCTCGTAGTCGATGGGCAGATTCTGGGCCTCGTTGATCCGCGGAGGTCCCCGGTTGTTGATCCTACTGGCCGAGGGTCGACGGACACCCTGGGTGTTCGCGTGAACATTGACATTGCCGTTCAACAGCTTCACGATGCCCGTGATGATGTCCTGGATGTCGGGATTGCCGTTCTGGCGCGGACTATGCGGCGCCTGGGTGGCACTGGCCGTCGCTGAGGTGGCAGTACTGCTCGGACTCGGCCGAATCGGGGACCCCGACACTAGCGGTCGCAGGTCCCCCCGCCCTAAAAAAGACTGCTCTGAACTGGAACTGGAACTGCTACTGGTGGTGCTTCCCCTGGACAGGGTCTTCCCAGCCCTAATCCCCTGGTGCGTTCGCTCCGGCTGCTCCTCCTGATTGTCAAACGTTCCCGTGGGCTTGATGTTGTAGTGAAAGTACCGACCGGCTGACACATCCTTCTCCAGATCCTCCGGAAAGTTCACATCATTGGGTCCGCCGATGGGAGACTGGCGATCTTGGTGGAGGATGGGCGACGCTGAGCGCTCCACTCGCTCCGCCCGCGTCTCGTTCTCGTTGAGGTCATGCGGCGATGAGGGATTCTCGGCCAGGCCGTTTATGGAGTCAGCCACGGTGCTCTCGATGCTCAGACGGGCCGGACTGTCGTGGCTGCTGGACTTGGGCGAGATCTGCGAGATGCTCTGCTGCTGGCCAGCTGTAAACATAAACAAAATAGTAAATAAATATGTTAGAAAAAATTAATATAATATTTAATAATTTAATTTAAGAAATTAAGCAGTTCAAAATCTATGGAAGCATTGGGAAGCTAATTTTTTCTAAATCAAAAACCGAATCATATTGTACCTTATTGAATGATTATTTAACCAATATACACTTGGATCGAAAATACAATAAATAGGTAAAATTAATCAACTTTAACGGAATGTTTTTACAAGCTATTCACTCATATCTATATCAAATACGATACTTTGTGCCGTAAGAAACCGAGAAGAAAGGGAAAGAGTTGAGTGAAAAGAGCTTCGAATTCCGACGTTCAGTTTCCCTCGAATCCATCATCGCATCGCAAGAATCTTCACATTGGGGTTTCACTTTTCACTTGCCCCATGCACCTGCCCCTTCCACTGCGAATGGCCCTTCCCATCAGCCACTCCGTCATTGTCAACGCGATTCATTTGCATTTTCAGAAAGGTTGGGTGGGGGGTTGAACAAAACAAAGCCCAGCCCAAGTCGACTCGGATCAGTTTCAATCTCTGTCGCAGGCCTTGCCAGGCATCATTTGTTTTCGATGTCAAGTTGAAGCCACCGTCTTTGTCTTTCCTCGTATTCTTTTCACTCTCTTTGCATACACATAATTGTGTTTGTTTTCCGTCAAAAATTGTGGGTTTCCGAGCACAGTGTGTGGATATAGCTGATGGCTTGCATATCTGTCACAATGCAGAGGCCTATTACTGATTACCCTGGGTACCCAGTACTTGGATTCGTGGATGCATGGATACTTGAATACTTGGATACTCATGGCCTCGGGCCAGATCTGCACTCGCTTGGCAGCCTAGGAAGAATTTCACAAATTGCTACGTCAAGCGTTGAAAAGATGCCAAGCCGACGTTTCTAGTTGTTGTTGCTGTTGTTGCGGCTGATTTTCATCATTTTCCTCGGATATGGCAGATAAATAAGCAACTTAAATATAGATTGTTGTCTTGTAGAATGCAGATGGCAATCGAATGGGGACAAGCACTTGAAACGAACCTCCCCTTTGCGAACGAAGAAATCTTGGATAGGCACTCCTTATCGCATCCCAAGCTGCAATTTCTCACTCTCATCCAGGCAGCAATCACACAGAGAGAAAATATCTATAAATTAACGCATTTTTATGAAACATGAAGATATAAACAATATTTTATTTGTTAAAACTTTATTTAAATCATTAGATTCCAAGGATATCTCATTCATTTGCGTGTTTAATAACCCATTGTTCACTAAAAATATCAGACCCCTTATTATGATGTGTGCTTTTAATCAAACCAGGTCAGAATGACTCTAATTTTATATGATTTTCTTTCAGTACCATATTCGAAATATTCAACACCATCGATACTTTAGCTGTGAATTGTCAGACAAACAACCGATCTCACTCAGCAATCAGGTCTGACCCATCTATTCTTTGACACCTTTCCGAAAATAAGATTTATTTGCTTTTTTCTGGCTTTCCATGAATGTGGCTCCCCCACTTCTTTCGGTTTGTCAAGTGCATGTCATCTTTTGGGCTTTATGGAGGGTAGGCCAGAACCAGTTTAAGGTTGGAACAACAATCATAATTCACACTTGCTCGGCGAAACACGTTTAGTTATTGAGCTTAACCCAATTGCCGAGCGGTACATTGTGGGTCTCGTGGGTTTCTGATTAAGTTCGGCACAGATTTTACTTTCACCTGTCGCTAAATCGCTAAACTGGCTCGCCTCCGATTGAAATGCACAATATTTCTGTTTCACTTTCTTCGCGCCAGCTATTTGCGGCGATTTTGATACAATTAACGCTTCCTTTTGGGCAAAGCAAAACAAAAGGCGGCGACACAGTTTTCACTTTCCTTGCCTTGAATTGTTAATTTTTCCAGTTTTCCTCTCGATATTTTATTGATTCCGAGGCGAGTCTGGTTTTGGGATTGCGATTTTGATTGGGCTGGCGGTAAAAGTGAGCCGGCGGCTGTGAAATTACCAGACATGGACAAGCTGGCTGAATGTGTAACGCAATTTGGCAAACGAAAATTGAATTCCATTTTGGAGCGGGGCATGCAACACTTTCACGGCCACTCGGCAACGAAAGTAAAACCTCTTAGTGTCCCCTGGTTTCCCTGAGCCATTATATCTATCCAGACGGGTTGAGTTGAATGCACCCGATATGACAACAGCACGGAGACAACAGCAATGGTCGTCATTAGTTCCAGTGCTTGCCTACACTAATTCGATCGCTACTCGCTTCTCCAACGAGGACGCACGACTTGTGCCCTGTCTCTTTGGGCTTTTTTTTCCATTTGCCAATTTTCCGTTTCAGTTTCAGTTGGGCTCGAGGCCCAACCCACACAGGCGCCAATTCCTTCGCCTACTTCATACCAAACTCCATTCGAATTGGCGATTTCAGCGCCTCCAAATTGCTGACAAGAAATCACTTTCTATTTCGCTGCACTTTTCAACTGTTTCCCAACAGAAACCGAAATTAAGTCCGCCTGCTCGCCCCTAATGTGGGCAAAGCTGGCGTAGATAATTGCTTATGAAATACGACAATTTTCTGTTTCGACTTCGATATTTAACACACGTCCCAAAAACATTGCGCATACGACATGTCTGCCCCCAGGCACTTTCGGTCTGCACTTGCGCAGGCGTAGAGGGCTGACTTTATAAAATTATGCAATAATAACATTTAATGGTCTGCGCAAAAGGCAGGCGACAATTCGTTGTGTTTTCACCATAAATAGATTTATGTAATTACTTTTAAATAGGCGAGTTATGCAGGAAGGCGAATTTCAATGACAATGCAAATAAAGTAATGTCTCAAATTGGTAAAAAAAATAATATTACTAATATCTTTTATAAATTATTAAAAATTTCTAAAGGCCTATTTCAAGACTTAAACATTTCTCAATGCTTTGTCATAATGAAAATTATTATAATTTTGATCTTTGTCTTTATAAGTATTATTATGCCTATCTAAAGGATTTTTCAATACCAATCTCTTCTTTTTTCCAGACATCAGAATTCATTGTTGGATCCCTTCACATTTCTTCGATTCATAACACTGTCTACTGTCTTCGATCAAAGCCATTAAAGTAATCTTCAACAACAGATCTAAACAAATCTCTACCAAATATTTCTCTCACCTCTTCCCATTTTTCTATTTTATGAGTTTGTTGCCTAAGCTTCTTTCATATTTCTGCCTTGGCCCATAAACATAACTAAGCCGCCCGATTGTAAATTCCGCAGACCCTTCGGCGAAGATTTCCATTAAAAAAGAGCGGTGGTCAGTCGCACATCTCGAAATGCCATCTTGAAACAGCAGCCACGCCCCGAATGAAGAGCTCAAGAACCTGAAACGCCTGAGCTGAATCCATTCCACGCTTTTCTCGGCGTTCTCTAACGTTGGACCATTAAAAATTTGATTTAATGCTAATTGATTTCTTGGGCATTCGACTTTCGTTGTGGGCGTTGGGCCCAAAAGCTGGGGAAGTGGACTAAATGGAATCAGCAGGGAAAGTCGCAGTGCAGTCGGTTCTAGTGGGGCAGATTGCCTTCATCCCGTTCGTGGGAGCTGCAGAGTCATTCCTCGGGCATTTCATTAGCAAAGCAAATAAAGTATTTCTGGCCCGGGCCCAAGCACTTGTGCAATCAAACCGTCAACTGGTTGGTGCTGTTGCCCAAGAGTTGTCTGCACCAACAATTGGCCATGAGCAGAACCTCAAGAGCGTCTTGGCCAGACTTTTCTCCGTCTCTCCGTATCTGGAATCCCAGTTGAGCTGAAATGCATGAGCTGCAATTAACAAAGTGACGACGACAACCGACACAAGGCAGCCTGAGACAAACCAAACGGCACTCCACTCCACTCGACCCCAAGTGGAGTCTGGTGAAATTGAAGCATTTCCCTGGAAAACCGATTTTCCGTATCCATATTTTGTGGCTTTTCCTCTGCCAGACACCGTGACCATGACGTTTGGCCTTTGGCACTGCACGAGTGTTTTGCCTTTGAAAGCGCGTGCCTTGCAGTTAGATGTGTCTAAAGCCTTTGGACCAATACAAATAGGTTTTCTAGACAGCTATAAGAAGATTTCGGCATGGTTTTTTGAAAATATCTTAAAAGGTTTCGAGGAACTTTTTAGTTTGTATGAAGATGAAAGTCTTTGGTGACTAAGATATTTTGTAATATTTTTGTAAATATTTTGAATATTTTCGAAGGAAAATATTTTACTTAAATTATGATATTAAAATCAGAAATTAAGAGGATTTTTTTTAATTTAATGACTTAAATTTTGCCTCAAGAACATTAAATTTTTTATTAAAGTCAGCATAAACATGTGCAAATCAATAAAATTAGCAATTATTTGAAACAGTCCCCAACCACAAAAATTGTCAATTTTACCAATTAAATAGTTACTTTCACAACAACAAATACACACAATTAGCAAAGACACACACCCAAAGGAATAACAAAGTACACGTAACTATTTTTTATAGTTACGTAACTATCCGTATAGGCCCATTTTACCAATATAATTTTTTTGTGTAAAGTTCTCAAAGCGATAAACAATGTGATTAAGAAATACACTAAAAATAAGTTCTTTTAAGTTTTTTAGCTATTTCTATTTAATTTATTTTCATCTCCTAAGCACTATTTTATTCGAGTGTTCTGGGTTGCATCCTTTGTATTGGCCCCTCAGACATGGGTCCAAAGCGAATGACCTTAATCAAGGTCTAGCTCTGATCTAACCGCCTTAAAGACGGAGCCAAAGACGCGGCCAAAGTCGAAGCCAAAGCTAAAGGCGGTTGCAGTCCGACTGCATTTCTGTTTTGGTCAGGCTTCCGCAGATGTTGCTGCTGCACTTGGTTATGCTTTGCTGCCTGCTGTGGGGCAGCAATGTCTAAGCCAGGCCGAAAACCGAAAGGAGGTGGGGAATATTTATAACCTGGATGCGCTCTGTTGGCTTTAATCGCTGCAGTGCCAAGAAACTGGAAGAAATCCTCGCATATCAATAGAAACTCCTACTTTCTATAGGTATCCCTAACCCATCCGATCCCAGGGCCGATTTAATGGCCGCCACTTATGAAATCTAATTGTCTCACATGCTTAATTAAGTCGCAGGTGGGAGCCAACCGAGAACAGACCGAGGACCCGGCCCCTAATGGCCTGGCCAGAACAAGACTAAACCCTGTAACTAGCTGCAATTTAGCTGGCGATAAGCGATCTGCACGATCTGGTGGGGAATGTGGGGAGAATAGTTGAAATCGCTGTCTTTGGTGCAGCCCCTTAAACATGCCACGCGAATATTTCTGGAGTCGATAACTTGGCTTGGGTCAGTAACCCAGTGGAAGGCGGAGCCCCAGCTCTGATTGAACAATTATAAAGAGTCTCGAGTATCTGCTGTGAGAAGAAATGGAACACTGGACATGTAATAGAGCCTCAGAGACGCAGAAGTGATGACGAACCTCCAGGCGAAGCGCTGTCCAACATTTGAGTCAAGTTTAGAGCTTTAAATATATTGATTGAAAGGTAGATGCCTCTCGCTCGCTCCCCACATAGCCATAGTTCCCATCTCTCCGAACGAAACTGGGTCATTGTACCCACAGTAGCAGCCGGCTGAAGAATAGTCGCCAAACGGCAACAAGTTGCCAGCCAATATGGTCTTAATGGTCTGTGACAAGTTCAGCATTGAGTGTGTGTGCGTCAAATAAAAGTCTACAACAAGTGGCCAAGAGAACCGGCTCACTGTCTCCGTATAGCAAGAATCCCACTTAATACACAAGACAGTCAGTCAGTCAGCTTTTTATTGGGCTATTTCCAGCTGCGTGCCAAATAGAAATGGGGAAATGCCAGTGTGTCGGTGTGAGTGAGCGTGGGTATTATTGTGTCATTCTGGTCGCTGTTTTGTTTGGATAGCCAGTTAACTGCACCCATTTAACGGTTTTGTATGCCCAGGTTCTTTTTGTCATTTCTTTGGTTATTATTGGCTTTGACAGGTTCTCGGATCATTTTATAAATTAAATTTATGATTTTTAAAGGAGTAAAACTATCAAGTTCGTTGTTAAAGTCTTTTGATTTGAAATTCTACTTAAAACAGTAATTATTAAATTTATGAATGTAAAAAAATTAATGACTTTACACTTAAATATTCAAGTTATTTGGGTTAAGAACACAATACTATTATTTTCTGCTGAGTTCGTTTCCTAAGTCTTTTGTTTTGGTGCTAAATACTACACAATCTTGGGTTCAAATTATACAGAATTTTTTTAACATTTCCTACGACATGGGCAAACCTAAAAAAAGGTAACCGATGGTGCCTTAGACACACTAACTGAATCTGAAAAATATATGCCAAAAAGAATCTGTTATTAAAACATTCCACTGCAAACCGGTTTTAGGTTTGGGAGACCAAAAAAAGCATACAGAACGAGCATAAAAATAGTATTTTCATTGATTGCCATTGAATGTCAACGCCGACACATGTAAGGGTCTCCGTCTGCAGACACCCCACCCGGCGGCATTCCTTTCTGTTCTCCATCTCACCGCAATTTAATCTGGGCCCACAGCGCCCCAGGACAACCATTAAAGCAGATCGGCGGAGAACAGCGAAAATAAAAACGAAAATAACAACGAGATAAATTGTGGGTTCAGTGTTCAGATCGGGCCTTACCTGCCGATGGGTGTGTGGAGGGGTCTGGGTCTGGGCCCCACTGCCCGGCAGTCTGAATGCGCGATCACTGATCACTGATCGTGCCTGGCAACTTTCGATGTGCTGAATTTCATTGTACAATTTTGGGCATCCCAACCCGAGAGTCGCTTCGCTTCTCTGCTCTTCTCACGGGAAAGGGAAAGTATGCAGTTATTGATACGGCTTCGGTTTCATGTTTTGATTGGGCAATCGCATCCCAGTTGAAGCTCAGCCGGTGCTCGGCTCTAATTGAATGCCCCGGTCAGGGTGGAGAAACGCTTAAGTTAATTGAATATGAGAGATCAGCATGTGAGCTGATTAAGAGCTTGAACCGCTCGAAAATGCCTGCGTGGAGAAGGAAAGAAATGCGTTTCTGAAAAGTCAGCACAATCGAAAATAGTCTGTCATAACATGGTAAACCTCTGGTTCTTCAATACTGTCTACACACAAAAAAAAAACATGTACCCGTAAAATCGGTAAGGCCATGTAAATTTCAGGTCATGCAAAACCCATATCGTTTTTACTTGAAATACTCTTTTCGACCACGTCATATTTACCTGGCCACATATAAAATTAAAATTGATCTTAAATAATGTAAAATCGATCTACGTTTTAAATCGATTTTTTTGGATGTAAAACTTACAATTCGTATGACAACAAACATATAGACGGGATTGATGGTAAATCATTTTAGAATAATTTTGGATTAATTTTCTTTATTTTTCTCGGGAATAAGGATTTATTGTAAAATGAGGTATTTTCCTGAGTGTTAATGTCATAATTCTGTTAAAATAGGTGTCCCAACAAAAGAGTCCATTGTTTTGTTTTTGATATGAACGCCAATAAATTGGAATATTTAATTTTTTGCTTTGTTTTGGAAACAACATAAATATTTTAAAACAAGTTATTAAAGCAGGATTTTTAATAATTTTTTCGTTGTAATTCTGTTATAATTTTGTAATAAGAGAACAAAACTGCAATTCAGTTTTTTCGACCCTCATCGCAGCTGTCACAATCCCAGACTCATTTCACCTGCCTCAAAAGCCTCAAAAATTCCATAATTAATTGCCTCGGCATTGCCAGCCTGTGAGCAGGTGGCCCACCGAGAATCCACAAAGATTCCCTGGCCGAGACAAATCCAAGCCGAGATCGAGAGAATATAAAAACCTGCCGAACGAACCTGCCTCTTGACCCAATAAAGAGTCAAGCGATAAATTTCTGCTCAGCCTGCAACGACGGCGGCCTCTTTCTTCCTCCTCTTTCCCATCGGACAGAGAATTTTTTGATTATTTATATTTCTCCTCTCGCTCTGCGCAGCCAGGCAAGTGGGCCATGTAACCGAAATGTGCCAAAAAGAATAAAAGAACGAAAAAAACACAAACCAAAAATGTGAGGGGAAAATTGCCTGTGGAAGCGGCTAATCTGAAAATTTAATCAGCTTAACAGTTGTGACGTCGGGAAGGGGGAAATTCTGAGACAAAGGGGAATGAAAACGAAAAACCCAACAGGTTGCGGTAGTAAGTCAGCGGGTTAGAGTGTCACAACCGAACCCGATCAACGAAACCATCAATAGATCGGTGAATGATTCGCTGACTCAGCTGAAGACCATGAAATAGGGAATACGGGAATCGAAAAGGCCCAACTCATGGCGCTTTCTTTGACACTTTTCCAGCGTCTCGAATGCCCCATTGAGATTTCAATTCGCTCTGTGTATCGCATATAACGATATATCGTATCGAAAGCCCCGAAAAACCGTTAGTTAGCTGGGTGTAACTGTTAACCGTAGCACTGCTGCCACTGCTGCTGCTTTTTTCTGTTTCACTAAGCCATAACTGAATAGTCCGGCGCCCCGAGAATCTGTTTTTTCTTTTAATTAAGCTTGCTGTAAAATAATTTTCACTTCACCCAATTTTCCGACTCCATGTATGTAAATTCCCCCGGGCAGAAGCCCCAACCCATCACTCCCCCCATGCTAATGCGGCTTATTAGCAGCATGAAAGGTTTTGGCCCGACTTCAAATGGCCCAGTAAACAGTGCAGTTAGCTTTAATTGATTCCAGCCCGCTGAGAGCTGCCCGCCTCAGTTGGCCGGATTCGTGCAATTAAGCGGTTACAGTGGAGTGGCTGCCTGGCGGAGTGGAGGAACGTACGATGGAGCTTTCGATGGAATGCATAAGTAAATGGGAGCGGAATCCACTGCACTGTGCTCCTGGCTAGGGCCACACCGCACTTAATTTCCCGGCTCGCATGGGAAGTTGGCACTCAGTGCGCATTAACAAGCAACAAATCAGTCTCTCTAAGCAATGCACTGAAAAAAAATGCATTGCTCTGCAGCTTAAGCACTTGCCTATACATAAAATACACTCTACAAATTTCCAAATTTCTTTAAAATGTTTAATTATCTTTTAGTTAACTTTTCTAATACTTATTCTGTTCAAATTTCCTATAAAATTCTATTTTATTTAATTTAATATTATTTTTTTAGGCTTGATAAGACTTTAAAGAAAATTCATAGCGTGTTGAATTCAATTTTCTCCCAACTATATATATTTTTTTTGGTATAAGTGTTTTCAAAATTATATAAAACAAATTAAACTTGACTGAACTGAAAACTAACTAAAAAGTACGTTACATTAGAGACTGGTGAAAGATGAGGGAATATTTTAGATAAAATTATAATAAATTCCAGCACAGATAAATTTTTTATTTTGTGCTTTACTTGGTTTTTATTGGATACCTCAAAATACGCCTTTTTTTATAATTTTCTGCAATTAGATGGCAAATCTCCAAGTTAACTGTGGATAATAGGAGCTACTATAATAACATCAACTTCTGTTAAGTCACAGCTTCTAGCTAATTAATGTGTTTAAAGAAAAACCTTAAATTTTTTGTCGGATTCTAGTTAGGAATCCATGATATTTTCTTTAGGCTCCTTCATTTCGATTCATTTTTATGAGGCCAATTACAATGCCTGATGACGGTTTTATTTTCACATATTGCATAAGCTCGGTTCGGCGTCACTTAACGATTATAAACCACGCAGCAAGCCCAAGTCATAATAAACTTTAATTAACATCGATTCACGCACGTCACGCACTTTGTAAGCGACAAAGCAAAATGGAACCAAACAAAGGCGAAGAAAAACGAAGCCAGAGTCAATGAATCCGGTATGAATAATCGCAATTGTGCAACACGAGCTAACCCAACCCTCCGTGGTCATCGGCCAATGAATCATAGCCACCGAGATGCGATCACTGGGGCTAGACAACCCAGATGCAGATGCGATCGACCCAGATTTCGGGGCCTTTAAACCGTTTGAAATGTGTCAGGCGGCCAGAAAAGAGACTCCGGGTGACATATCTCGATTTTTAGTGGGTCAAGCCCGTATTTCAGTGGCAAAAAAGAGAATTAACAAACTTCTCAGTGTGCCCGAATGACAATTGAACGCATTTGTGCGGGTGTGCAGACACCTTTGGCACAGTACAGTTAGCACACTTCATTACGTTTGGCACAGTTCGAGGTACTTTACCCCTCGGATCTCCCCAACTATGCATTCTTTGTAACGCCTAATAAATTATGCAGCTAACGCAAGCTTTCTAAAAAGGAGAAGACGAAAATGAGCAGTAGAAATGGAGAAAAATAATCACGTACTGAGTCTGCCTTGAGCATCTGCATCACATGTTGGCACGTCGGGGCGAATTCTTTCTTATTTTTCAGCTTTCTGTGAACCGACATTCCTCGGAAATGTATCAAATTAAAAATTAAAATTATGCTCACGTGTGGAAAAAGTTGTTCGAGGTATCTGCGTTTGTAATAACTAAATGCTCGCTTGAGCAGAACCCTTGGTGAAAACATATGATTATTGCAGATAAGATCCATTGAGAACAAGTGCGAGAGATTCGCTTGGTTGGAGAAGAAAAGGGGAAGTTTGGATGCAAGACGAGGTGGGTTCTTCAAGAGATGCAAGTCTTAAAGGTTGTTTTTGGAATGGGTAAAGCTATTCGGAACAATGCTATTTGTTCAAAATCCAATAAAGTTTATCAATTGAGAGATCTATGCAAAGATCTGGCGAAATCATGGCCTTGCTATCTCCACTTTCATCCTCCCACTTTGTTCGACACCGTGAAAGTTGGCTGCTCAGCCTCAGCCTCACAATTAAAGTTCAATTTATCAACTGAATGCATGTGAAATTCTTTTGTTGGGCATGTCACTGTCGTGTTGCCGCCCCTTTACCCCCACAAAACCCCTCTTTTGACCAAGACTTACCTGTTGTTTGAACGAGGAGCAGCAGAAGAGCCAGTGGCAACGTCCACACGACCATGGCCATCAAGTGTCGATGGTCTCTTGGCATTCTATTGTTGGAAACTGCCGACGGCCGGGAGGAGCCTCGGCCCCCTCCCCCTTTTGTTAACCCGCCGCCTCTGTCTGCGGCTCTACTCGATGGTAGATGGTGTGTTAAATTCTGTGGCTTTCGTCGCATGTTTGCATAAACTACGAGTTCCGCGGAGGCCACACTCTTTCTACCTCTTTGAGGGTTATTGTCAGGGGTTTCTATTATTTATTTTCGGTATTTCGTTGTTTTTTATTGATCCACCGTGCTTTGGCGAGGCATGTTTTGGCTTTTACCGGGTGTGTGTGTGTTTGTTTTAAGCTGAAAAGAGGGAGAAAGGTTGGTCAGAAGAGCTTAAAATGATTCTAGAGTTTGTGTCTTGAGTCTTTTGTTTTGCCAGAGTTTTTTTCGCACTTTTCGCTGGGAATCTGGCTGGGATCTAATCACTCGACCCCTTAAAGTGCCACAAAAGTTAACTGTACGGGTTTGTGGGGGACATTATGTCAGTTGGCCCCGGGTCGAACCCCCATTAAGTGGCAGTAGGTACTCCACAATGGCCACCTTTACATAAGCAGCGGCCTAGTGAGTCAATAAACCCGGCTATCTAAGGAAAACACTTTCAGAAAAACCTAAGCTGTTACGTAAAGTGAAGCGTTCCATTCAGGCAACTAACTGAACTCGGCTGATTGAAATGCTAATTTTGATTGATGTCCCAGCTGCAGCGAAAGTCGGCTAACCATTTGAGGTGTCAGAAAGCAAAAGTGAAATTCCGTGGAGTTATCAACTGGAGCAGATCGGAGATCTGTCCTCTAATCGATTCCAGTTGCCCGGGATTACCCAATGTCGTCTGCCGTGCTAATCAGAAGCCAAAACAAGCGGCGGATCGCAGTAAACCGCAGTAACTGAAGCAATTGCCGGGCATTAGATGGAAAGTGAAAGCATCCAGAGCAGCAGCGGTAACGGAGGTAGCAAATGGAAAGGAAAGGTAAGGTAAGGTAAAGGTTGCCTCTGCAAGATACTCTCGTATTTACGTGATCTCAGAGATCAGATCTCAGACCGGATCGGTTGGTCATGTGCCGCCTGCAGTTGAGTCATGCTTCGAGTCCAGGTCTCTGATATTTTGGCAGCTCTTTGTGGCCTGAAAGGAACCTTGAAATCTCCGCGCTCTGTACGCTTGAAGAATCCCAGTGAAATAGAAAGTTTTACGTGAGCAGCCAGAAGAGCAAAACCACAACAAACTCTATTTTCTTCGTGGGCGAGTCGTTGTGTCGCTGCTGCTTTTCGGTTTTTTGTTTTCAGTTTTTGGTTTTCTGTTGGCTTTCTGGGCCTGTCATTAAATGACTCCATTTTTCAGCGGATTGTTGTGCTTTTCCATTGAGCGATTCGCCCACGCTGGCGCTTGTTTACATTTTCATTGGAATAATTTTTGGTTTTATCAACTTTGCTTTCTTTTCGGGGCCTTCGGGGCTTTTCTTCAACACCCAACGGAAGTTGCAGCGGCAGTAATTAGTTTTCATTTCTTTCCATCTTCTTCAGTTAAATGACTCATGTGATTTTTCATAAGCCATTTTTTGGGGCTTTGTCTTGTTGCGTAACCGTTTTTTTTTCGAGCCGGCAAAAGAGTCAGAGAAAGGTAAAGAAAAAGGGAGTAGAAAATAAGAGTGCCTGAAGTAAGAAATCGAATATTGCATAAATCCCAGATATTTATGACTGTCCGTTTGTTGTATCCTTTAACTTGGCATTTCCCCCCTCTCAAAACTCAATACACAAATTTTCTCGATTTTCCTTTTCGGACTCACCTCAAAGCGTTTCCATTAATCACACGATTGCAATCGTTGAGATTTTGATTGATGTTTTTTGCGTGCAGCCCGCAGTTGCACGTTATTTTCAATTAGATTTTGCACATAAATAACGTTAATAATGGAAAATTTCACCAGCTGGATGGAGCTAAACTAACTGCAAGAAAGGCACACCAAATTGAAGATCTCGCCAAATAATCCAGCTTTGGGACCGGACCGGACCGGACCAGGCCGAACTGAGTGGAAATGCGGTTTTGCGGCTGGCGCGGAATGCAAAACTCTAAATAATCGAAAAGCAAAAATCAAGCGACAGCTGCCCCCTGGAAAATTGGCACAAGTGCGCTCCGAAATGGCACAACTAACAGTATCAAGTGCTGGAACGGCGAACGGGAATCGGGAGTGGGCAGTCTTCGACTTGGACTTGGCCTAGAGCAATTTAGCGGACATGTGTAGGCCGGCGGACAGGTTGCAGCGGACCACGTATCCGGTTGGGGCAACCTGGCGGATACGCGATGCGCTGGCTCTTCGGCTCGGGCGCAAAATGTAAGCCTAATTAATTCTCTATTCCTGTGCCTCCCGAGTGGCTCTCTAATTGGGAGTGAAACGGCGGACAAATTATGAATTTGCAACCAATTTCACAGCAACCGTAAACAAAAGCCGCAGACAAAACTAACTTAGCCAGTCGGTCGGAGGCAAAAAGGTAGCGCGAAAAAAAGAAAGTTTTTTGAAGTTTTCGTTGCTGCCGCCTTGGGGCTCGTATGTATGTACAATATATATTTTTGCTTGTCTACACACACAAACGCGCATCGCACAAATATCATTTATTCGGTATACGTTAGCATATTCACTTGGAGCAAAAAAACACTCATTTCTTTCCTCGGCTCACTCACACGCATGCGCAGCCTTTGGCTCTAAGTTATTCACTTTTCATAGACGCGACTGCGAACGCTAACGCACACACTCACACGCACTCGAAGCCCCGATATCGAATAACCCGACGATGGCTTCTTCAATTCTCTGGCCCACAATCCGCGCTCACCTTCAGCTAGCAAGAAACCGTCAACAGGTGCGCACCGTTCGAACGCTCGACTCAAACTGACTGCAGGCGAAAACCCGAAGACTCTGCGGCCGAAGAAACGAGAAACCGGAGCAGCGATCGCTGGCTTGGCCGCTCTTCGGAAGAAGAGCGTCTTTAAGTCGATTCTTCAAACACGGGAGTAAAACTAGTATTTTGCAAGGAGGTTATGTTTACTATCTTTTCCAATTGGAAAATAATAATATTTATACCTATTAATTTGAAAAACTTTACCTCAAATATTTGAAATATATTGAATACCTTTAATTAGCAATACCTAGTTAAAGATCACAATTCCTATTCAATATTTTTTGCATACAAATTGCCCTAAACAATTATAATTATACGGAATTACTTATCGTATTCAATCTTGTTCGCCAATTTACTTTAATCAAAAGTTGGATATAGAACGGCCAACTATAAAAATCCCCAATTCTATTATTTTAAAAAAGTTCCATAGCTTAAAGGGTTTAAATTGGTTTTATATTGAAACGAAATATTAAATATTTAGCAGAACTTAATATTAAGGTGATAAAATGTGATATTTTCCAGAAACTTATTTAAATTAATCGCAGGATTTTACATTAACTTATGCTGAAAGAAAATGTTTAATATTTATAATACATATTATTGTTGAAATAAAACAATCTATAGATCCAATTCTATAAATCTATCTTAAAATCTATAAATATATGTAGGTACTTTTTATGTATTTCTTTTTCTAATTTGCTTGCTAAAGCTCTATAGAGTAACCCATATTCCACATACAAATTGACTGATATTACTGACAACTTGCTCTGCAAAAAGCTAGATTCTGCCTCCAATGACTTGGGTTCGGGGTGAATTAGTGGCACTGGCCCCTTGAACGGAAACAATAACAATTGAAAGTGGCAATTTGGCGAGCATACACGCTCCTTAATTCGATCGCGGATTAAGATTGTCGCAACGGGTCCTATTTCCAGGCGGAGCTCATTCCAAACAGCATCAATTACTATGCAAATGACCAAAGCTGATTTTGGCTTTCAATTGAAAATGAGAATGGCTTGAAAGAAAACCGAGCTCAGCGATTGAAAATGATGAAAGAGAATCCAATCGAGGCGGTCTGTTCGATCGTCTGCTCATCATGCCACAAAACCATGCCCCATGACCAGTGAAATTGTGTTTGCCGGGCTTGTTTTCTTTTCTTTTCTCGTATTTTATTTTATTTCGTCTTATTTTCTTTGCCTCCTCTGCGTTTTCACACTTTTCACGAATCGACGTCTCCATTGTTGGGCAGCTTTGCTAATGGAATCGGCAAGCAGCCACCAGCGAACCATTAATTGAGCACGCTGGCGGCTTTAATAGTTCTCGAGCACCTGGGTATTAGTGTCAGAGTCGCAGTGAATCGGGCAGCGGTACTCCGCTTTAATTTTCACAATTAACTTTATTCATTCAATCATAAACATGTGCATTTACGGGTAGGTTAAAGAGAACAGGACTACTTGGCTAGTATTTCGGCAGCTCCGAGTAGCGCGGCGGCGTGGACCACAGGACGCTGGAGTTGCGCTTCAGCTGGCTGGGATCGATGTTCGGGAATATCTGCTTCAGGTCCGGGGTGGTGGGCGCCACCGAGAAGAAGCTGTCGATGATGTCCGTGGGGCAGTGGCTCTGCATGGCGATCGCATCGCCCCTCACGTGGCCTACAAAAAAGGATAGTTAGTGATCAGCTTAAGAAAAATCAAGGGGAAAATATCATTTGATCTTTAAAGAACCAAAATTGCTTGAAGAACCTTTCATTTGTCTACTAAGCCACTTACTTCGACTCCAGGTGGGTGCCGGAGGGCGCTTGTGGGTGACCTTTCCCTCGTCGTCGGTGGAGTCGTCCTCGTGCAGCATCTCCCACGTGTACTTGGTCTTCGGCGGCGGCGGCAGCATCTTCTTGGGCTTCGCGCCGGTCAGCTGCTGCAGTTTCTGCTGCTCCAATTCCTTGATCTTGGCCTTCTTGAGCGCCTCGGCCTCCTCCTGCTGGCGTATCTTGCGCTGCAGCTCCTCCATCTCCTGCCGCTTGCGCTCCTCAATGCGCTTTCGCTCCTCCTGCTTTTTGGCGCGCTCGGCGGCCAACTTAGCCATACGCTCGGCTCGCTCCCGCTCCTTGGCTTCGCGCTGTTGGGCGGCCTGCTGGTGCTTCTGTTCGCGCAGCTTCTTGCGCTCCTCGGCGAGGTTGTGCAAGCCCTTGCGGAAGTCGTCGCCGCTGTTCTCGCGCGACAGCGTCTTCGTGGACGTCGAATTGGCGGACCTTAGGTTCGTCCCGGTGGCAGTCTTGACCAGGCTAGTGGCCTTGGACGCGCTGGCAGGTCCCTTCTTGGGCTGTGCCGAGCTCATCGGCAGCGTGCTGCTCGACTGGGTGGGCGTGAAAAAGCGACCCACCGTCGGAACAGGCAGCTTGCCAATCTTGGGAGTGTTATTCGATCCTGGCGTGCCCTGTTGGGGAGTGGAAAAAACTGATCAAGTGGCTGTGCGACATTTAGAAGCCCCAAAACCAGGGATTTGATTGAGGGACCACGACTTACCGATTCTTTGCCCCGCTTAGGACGCATATTGTTCTGCGCATTGGCCGCATTCTCGAACGCCTCCACGCGCAGCTTCACGGGACTCTGCAGGAGTGGGCTAAGGGATCAACAGAGATACTTTAAAAAAGGATCAAATATAGGTGCATAGGGGCTACTCACTTGAAGAGCTCGTGGGTGCGTGTAGGCAGCTTTATAGACTTGAGGCTCGAAAGCAGCTTTGCTGGCGGCAGCTTCTCCTCCAGCGACTCGTCCTCCGTGAGCAGACTGTCCTGCTTGGTCGGCGGCGCCTTCCTGTCGTTGGAATGCACCTCGAAGGTGGCATCCCCTGCCGGGCCAATTGGACTGTCGCCAGTCGGCGCCGGGCCCAGCACCATGGTGGCGTTGGAAATCGTCACCGTCTCGTTGGCAGCGGTCGGAGCAGCTGCAGCCACCGATTGCTCTGCTACGGGCGGGCCCTCGAGGGCGTCCTTGTATATGGAGCGTTCCTGGTTTGGTCGCGACTCGGTGCTGCACTTGCGCGTGCGCGACGAGACCGGCGAGCCCTTGTCCAGGTCGCTGAAGCGCTCCACCTTGATGGGTCGGTGGTTCTCCACGTCCTTCTTCTTCTTGCGGCCCTTCTTGGCGACCTCCGTGGTGGTGTTGGTAGTAGTGTTGCTGGCCACCGTATCGTCCGGCCGAACAGCCTCCATGGCCACGGAGGAGACGGTGGTTAGATTGCTGGGGGTAGTCGCATCAGTGGGCGGTACCAATCCCTCGCTGCTGAGCTTCTCGCGCTTAATCTTCACGCGCAGGGTCTTCGTGATGTTCGGGTCCTCGGAATCCTCCTCCGGGGCCTTTGCTGCTGGGATGGCAGGCTCCGGTTCGGGCTCCACCACCTCTTGCTTCTCCTCGGCAGGCTTCCCACTTGTGAAGCTGTTGAACTGGGAGATCCGCTGCTCGCTCTCCACCTTTATCTTGATGCTCTCCTCGCCGCTGGGTCGGCGCATCTTGCGGTTGAGCGGGACCTCCTTGAGCAGCTTCTCGCTCTTCAGCTTGGCGGCGCGCTGCGGCCGTCCGGAGCCCAAGGTGGTGTCCGCCGTAGCGGGCACCGGCGGAGGCGGCATCAGCGAGGCCGTGGAGTTGTGCTCGTCCTCGGCGATGGCCAGCAGTTGGGAGTTGCTGACCCGAACGCTCTGGCGGACTGCGGACGTGTTGGTTGTGGTGTCCGGAGCAGCTGCAAGGGAACGGGGCGAACTTAAGAAGATGCTCCTGCTGCTGCTGGCTGGGATACTCACCCTCGGGCTCGTCCTGATCCTCGGCCAGGGAGGTGAGTCGCTTGGGGCGCTTCTTTGTCTGCTGCGGCGTCACCGAGGAGCTCTCCTGGCTCTTGGCCACCGGAGCAGTGTCCGCCGCCTTGGCCTCCGCCTCCGGGTGGACGGTGCCGTAGAAGAGTTGGTCCAGCTCCTCGAAGTGGGCCTACGAAACCGAGAACAACACAAAAAACCAATGACGCCATGTTGACTGTGCAGGAATTTCGGCTCCAGATCCTGGCTCCCTACCTTGCGCAGGGCCTCCAGCTCGCGCCGCAGGTCCGGGAGCGAGCTCAGCACGCCCAATATGTCCTCCATAGCTAGCGACTGTATCCTGAATCCGACAAACTGCAAAACCAGGATTCGATTACTTCGTTTTTTTCAAATGGCGGCAATTGAGACGCGCGTCCGCTTAGTGTGACCGCGGCGGCTGTTTATACCACTTTAATTTGCTTAAATATACCAAAAGAACTCCTGAAACGGTCATTCTAAAATTTTAGGGGTGGTGTCTTGGCTAACACATCGGTGGCATCCACCTGATAGTTAACAGATTTGCTGGATTTGCCAACACTGGATGGTCCTGGAAATTCCCGCGCAAAATGAAAAACACAACCAAAACTGGTTTTTAGGGCGCAATTGCAAAGAAAATGTATTTTGTACCCCAAAGTAGTAATAAGTATGTAAATTAAACAATAAAAAACAAGTTTTTAGACCATTGCCAGCTTAAAAACAAATATTAAATTGAACCAGTTCCTGCTGGTTCCGGCAGCTACCATCTCTAGAAAACAGTGCTGCAAAGCTCTTATGGAACCGGATTTCAAACAAAAACTAGAAGAAGGATGAAATTAAAAGACGAAGAATAAATTGTTTGAACAAATTAAAGTTCTATAAATGGTAATACAAGATTACAAAGCCCAAAGAAATAGAAATTGGTGTAACTACCCCTCCAGTGTTGCACAGTGAGTGCCCACGATAGTATCGCCATGGCGAGCTGACCCGATCGCCCATCCCTAGCACATTTGTTAAAAAATTTGCAACAAGCCAACGAAAATCGACCAGGAACGGTGGACAGCCAAAACCGCGCGCTCTGCGACGACCACCGTGGGATGCACATACGTATGCGCACCCGTGCCGCGGAGTAGACACAGTGCCCGCGATCCGCGCGACCAGCGCACCGCCAATCCCCCCGAGAAGCCAGCTGCAGCAGATCCCACAGAGCGATCCCGCCGCCCAGCCAGCGCTCCAGATCATGGGCCTCGACTTCGACGCGGTGGAGTACTGCAAGGGCGTGAAGAGCCAGCAGTCGCAGCCGCCGTTCGCCTGTCCCGTCCGCGGCTGCGACCGCAGCTACAAGACGATCATGGGCCTGCAGTACCATCTGATGAAGTACGACCACGACAATCCCCAGCCGCTGACGCCCGTGCTGACGCCCAGCCGCAAGAAGGCGCGCTCCCGCTCCGGCGGCCACCACTCGACGCCCCGCCCGCCCAAGGAGCACCCTGCGCAGCCCGGTGGCGCCGGAGCGGAGGCCAGGAACGGCTGCTCCTCGGCCGCTGCAGGAGGAGGAGCAGCCGGAGCAGGAGGAGGCGGGGGCCCTGTCCGGCAGTATGCCAATCCCGAGTCCCTGGTGGCCTACAACGAGGAGGAGGCCACCGTGACGTTCAACCTGGACGGAAAGAGCGTGCGCCTGGGCATCGACGACGCCCTGCCGCTCGTGGAGGACGAGGAGTTCGCCGCCCTGGTGGCCAGGGGCTGCATCCTGAACGCCGACGCACCGCCGCTGGAGGAGAACGCTCCGTGGGCGCGGGTCCAGGTGCCAGTGGCCAGGGTGGCCGAGATTCCCGACTACCGAGTGCCTGACGCCCCGCCACGGCCGCTGGCCTACTATCGCTTCATCGAGAAGTCGCTGGAGGAGCTGGACGGCGAGGTGGAGTACGACGTGGACGAGGAGGACTCCGCCTGGCTGGAGCACATGAACGAAGAGCGCCAGCGGCTCGGCCTGAACGCCGTGGGCATCGACACGATGGAGCTGCTGATGGACCGGCTGGAGAAGGAGTCGCACTTCCAGGCGGCCGCCAACGGCACACCCACGGGCGTTGAGGTCGACGACGACGCGGTGTGCTGCATTTGCCTGGACGGCGAGTGCCAAAACACCAACGTGATACTTTTCTGCGACATGTGCAACCTGGCGGTGCACCAGGACTGCTACGGGGTGCCCTACATCCCGGAGGGCCAGTGGCTGTGCCGGCGATGCCTGCAGTCGCCCAGCAAGCCGGTCAACTGTGTGCTCTGTCCGAATGCGGGCGGCGCCTTCAAGCAGACGGACCACGGCCAGTGGGCGCACGTGGTGTGTGCGCTTTGGATACCGGAAGTGAGGTTCGCCAACACCGTCTTCCTGGAGCCCATAGGTGCGTAACGCCTTTCGAAAAATCCCTTTGTATTTCCCCACTAATTGCTGTTGCTCTCCCCCAGATTCAATCGAGACCATTCCCCCTGCTCGCTGGCGACTCACCTGCTACGTGTGCAAGGAGAAGGGCCTGGGAGCCTGCATCCAGTGCCACCGGAACAGCTGCTACGCCGCCTTCCACGTAACCTGCGCCCAGCAGGCGGGCCTCTACATGACCATGGACACGGTCAAGGATGGCCACAACGATTCGTCCATGCACGTCCAGAAGTTTGCCTACTGCCACGCCCACACGCCGGCGGACGCCAAGCTGAAGATGAACGTGCCGGACTTCGAGGACACGCGCCACAAGATGCGTGAGGCGCGCAAGGCTCTGGCCAAGAAGCGCTCCACGGCGCCCGTGGTGCTGATACCCACCATTCCACCGGACCGCGTGCAGGAGATAGCCACCATGGTGACGATGCAGCGCAAAAAGGAGTTCCTCGATCGCATAATCGCCTATTGGACGCTCAAGCGGCACTATCGCAACGGGGTGCCGCTGCTGCGGCGCCTGCAGAGCCAGGGCAACAACCACGGCGTCATCCAGCGCAACGGCATCGAGGGATCGCCGGACACGAACGAGCTGTACCGGCAGCTCAAGTACTGGCAGTGCCTGCGACAGGACCTGGAGCGGGCGCGCCTTCTGTGCGAGCTGGTGCGCAAGCGAGAGAAGCTGAAGGTGGCCTTCGTTCGCCTCTCCGAGGAGGTGGTGATGCTGCAGCTTAATCCGCTGGAGGCGGCGCTGACCAAGCTGTTGGACTCGCTGGAGGCGCGCGACAGCATGGAGATCTTCCGAGAGCCGGTGGACACCAGCGAAGTGCCCGACTATACGGACATCGTTAAGCAGCCCATGGATCTGGGCACAATGCGGTCGCGACTAAAGGAGTGCCAGTACACCTCGCTGGAGCAGCTAGAGGCTGACTTCGACCTGATGATTCAGAACTGTCTGGCCTACAACAACAAGGACACGGTGTTCTATCGCGCGGGCATCCGGATGCGGGACCAGGCGGCGCCTCTCTTTGTCCAGCTGAGAAAGGAACTGCAGCGGGATGGGGTGCTGGAGCGTTCGCAACGCTCCCACGTCGACCATGTGGAAGCGGAGGTGGAACAGGAGCTACGCTTGCTGCTGGCGGCGCCGGCCGGCGAGGACATCGTCCAGAAGCTGCTCATCCTAGCCGACAAGTCGCAGGTCCTGAAGAACCCTAGCTATCGCACCAAGAAAATCAAGCAGATTCGGTTGGAGATTACGCGGATGCGCAAAAGTCTCCAAAAGGCGAGATTTGCAGCAGTGAGTCTTGGCTTTATCTTGTATGGTTTCCGAAACTAATTCGTCCCTTTCTCCACAGCGCCACTCATCACATGGCCAGCAATCCCAAAGCGAAGATGAGGAGACGTCGGGTGCTTCGCCTTCTAAAAAGCGCACCCGCAAACGGTTGAACAGCAGGGCGGTGGATATGGAACTGGCTCACGACGAGGAGGACGAGGAAGAGGACTCTGACGAGGACTCAATGGGGGAGGGCGACGATAATGTGTCGAAGGACCTGCTCAACTCCACCCAAACGCCTCCCTGCAGCCCCATCAAGAGTCTGAACAACAGTAGCTCTCCCGTGGGCATCAATCGGAGGTAAGTTTAATTTATAGGAGCAGCTAACAAGCTAAGCTAACTATCCACACCACTTTTCCGTTGATTTAAAAAATCGTTCTTATTTTTTCAAATTTTTGGAATTTTTTATAAGGGGAAACTTTACGATTTATTGCACAAAAATAATCTAAAATTAAAGGTTCTAGATTGAAACGTTAATTTATTGGTTATTTGATTACAAATTTGGCCAATTTCTTGCTTTGTTTTGGAAAAATGCTGATTTTTTGTTGGAAAATTTGTTTTTAGGATTTTCGGCAAGAAAAAATTTTTTCCTTTTGCTAATTTGTGAGATAAAGGTAGTTTATTCTTTAAATAGTTCTGTATAATTGTTACTCATTTAATATATATTATATATTATTCAATATACTTATTACCAATTGTCCTACAAATCCCCTCTAGAACCGCCATATTGCTGACGCGCAAGTCACAGGCTGCCCTGAAGAGACCCTCGGAACCTTTGACGACGCCTGTGAAGGAGGAACACCACAATTCGCAGTCGTCGAACACTCAGTCCACCAGCGGCAGCTCATCCTCGGCCACCACGGCGGCCACAGCGGCCTCCAGTGGAACAGGCACCCTTAATCACGTCCTGGCCTCCGCTCCGCCCACTGTCTCAAACTTTGCGTTGACGCAGAACAACAGCAGTGGCGGTGGTGCCCTAGCATCGGGTCATGGAGTAGGAGGTTCGTCGTCAGCAGGATCCGCGGCAGGCGCGAGCTTGGCCTCAACGGGCCTTGCAATGAACAGCAAGCTAAACGCGAGTCTGGCCGGGAAGTCGCCAAAGAGGCCAGGTCGCTATCGTCGGATACCTGAGGTGAGGCACAGCTCCTCCATGTCACCAAAGAAGTCGCCGAATCCGGCGGTGCCCGCCAGTCAGGCGTTACCCGTGCCTGAGCCCCTGCCCTTCGAGCGAATCCCGGACAGTTTCCGGGTGTATCGGGCCAACAATCAGCGCGACGTGAGCGACAGCGACGATGCCCCCTCGCAGTCGAGCAGTCCGTGCAGCAGTTGCTCCGACTTCAGCATGTCGGGCAGTTGCTCCGACTTCGACAGCGACGAGGCGAGCGACGGCGATGCGGACGGGGATGCTGACAGACACGGCGGAAGGAGTCGCAGCGAGGAGAGGGACTCGTCGTCGCAGGAGGGCACCACTGACGCCATGGACTTGCAGCACGCGAGCATCAACAACATGCAGGGAAACAACAACGGCAACATGGCCATCAGCAGCAGCAGCGGCGGAAGTGGCGGCAGCTCCAGCGACGACGACGACGACGAGGAGCGGCCACTGAGCGCGCGGCAGAACAAGGCGATGAAGTTGGGAACGCGTAGCACACCCACTCCGACGACAATGGCACGAGCAGCTTCGTTGACGGCGGCACGGGGACGTGGCAAGCGGCGAAGCAATCTCAGCGAGTCCACCAGCTCGACGGCCACGCCACCGCCTCTGCTGCAAAGGGTGGGCAAGCTGCGCTCGGCCACGCCCAACGCCTCGCCGCTGGTGAACAACATTAAGGCGCGGAGGAACACCATGGCGGCGGCCAGCACAACTCTCACCAATAACAACCGCAGCAAGCACGGAGAGGAATCTGTCTCCTCGGAGCGGCACAATCACCACTCGCACGGCCAGAAGCCGACGCTGGAGCCGCTGCAGCTGGTGTGGGCCAAGTGCCGCGGATATCCCTGGTATCCGGCCCTCATCCTCGATCCCAAGACGCCCAAGGGATTCGTGTACAACGGAGTGCCGCTGCCCGCCCCGCCCACCGACGTTCTGGCGCTGCGCAAGAACTGCCTAGACGATATCGTGTTCCTGGTGCTCTTCTTCGACGTGAAGCGCACTTGGCAGTGGCTGCCGGCCAACAAGCTGGACATCCTCGGGATCGACAAGCAGCTGGACCAGCAGAAGCTGGTGGAGTCGCGCAAGCCGGCGGAGCGGAAGGCTGTGAAGAAGGCGTACCAGGACGCGCTGCACTACCAGAGCCAGGTCTCCGACTTGGAGGGCCAAGGACCCGATCCGATCATGTGAAAGCTGATGGCCCGACTGCACCTGTAGGCGCCGCTCGAAAGGCTTTAGCCATTTAGTTAGCTCCCCCCCCCCCCAAAAAAAGGGGGATGGCTCGTATTTTTATATCTCGTTTGTTGTTACTCGGTACTCGAAGATGACGCAGTTCAAGAAGGCCCTCCATTAGAGTATTTCGTTGCGAATTTCCAATTTGCACTGCAAGTGTCTTTGATTTTCGTTTGTTGCCAAGTCACCAGGGATCGTTTGCCCCTATACCATTATGTACAGTTTTTGTAATGCGCGCAGTTAGCGAATTCGTTGGAGGATCCTATTTTTTGTACATTATTTGGCTTTGTGACTACGATTATGAAATGTTAAATAGATCCCGAAATCGGTTCGAATCACAAGAACATGGAATTTATAACCTCAAACGATTCACGCGAAATCAAATCAATGTTTAAGTTAAATAGTTTTAAGCTCGCCTACAGTTAAGCCCAAAAACAAAACCAACAATACAAACGGAAAAGCAGTAAAAGCAAAGTTAAAACTCGTGTAAAAACTTAAACCGCTATATAGAGGTTAGAAAATGATTATGAACATTTACAAATAGCATTACAAATTGTATAGATGTGTGTGTGTGCGCGTGAGTCTCTACATAAATCGATATATCTCTATATGCAAATAGTGTACGTCTTGATTTCCATATGAACAAATAATATATTTGATTATTATGATGTATTAGGAAGATGAGGATTATTATTATTATAATTACTGTGTGTAATTAATGCAAAAATTTCGTATGCCTAAGTGGAAAGCGTAGACAATTAAGTATTGAAGTAGTTGGCTCCAATCTCCCCCAATCAATCTCCCCAAATCCCCCGCCCCAAACTCAACCCGACACCACCACCACCTTTGCCCTTAACAAGATTGAATATTGTTTAAATCTAATGGTAAATTAAATGCAGAAAAATAAATGTTTTAAACAAACCGATGTAGTATTCATTTCGCAATTGTCACCAAAAGTGCGTCAGTGAGGTGCGACAGGAATTGACTTATATTTACTTTGATTATCCCCAGTTCGTTCACCGGGATTTGGCTGTTAACAGTGTCATATTCACCCCACATCAATTATCACCCGGGCAGATGTTTTGTTTTACAGTTTTTCAGCAGTACAGTTTTGGCTCGGCACGTGATTCACTTGCCCTCGGTAATTGACTTTCGGTTTCAGGAATTCACTTAAAAACTTTCTCAAATGTTTTAAAATTTATCAACACTTATTTTATTTAGCTATAAAGTTAATTAAAATTTCGAATAAATGTTCAAGTTTGGCAGAGATTTTTGTTAGGTGCAGCTTTGTTTATTTATTATACTTAATATTCTAAATAAATATTTATTTAAAAACATTAAAGTATTTTAAATTGTGGAAAAATATTTGATATATTTAGTTATATTTAATTCTCAACGCATTAATATAATTTCAATATTTCTATCCCTCAACAGGAACTAAGGCAAACATTTATTTTTTTTCAACTTACATTTATTTTAGGCTTTTTCTTAATTTAATTTATTATTTCTAGCTTCTTTTCAGCTCTTGTGGCGTGGAAAAAAGGTTAATAGTTTTTAATTTACAAGTCACGGCCCACAAGCATGATTAGGCCAATTAATTTGAAAGGCAAACATTAAAATGAAACCATAAGATTGAGTGAACCGATTGAATAGACGGTCAAAGCCAAACATAAACACAGTGATTTTTTCATGAAAAATTAAGTTGTTTGCGTGACAATTGCAACGCACAACAGAAATAAATCCTGAAATATTTCTACGCATTTCTCACGTGCTTAGACTTGAAAAACCGCAGCAATTGAGTTTGGAGCCTCCATGCACAACCACTCAATTGCTAAGCCCGGCTCAAAGTTGTCAGACGGGGGGATATTAAACAACTCAATTTGAATTTAACTGTAGATGATAGAACGCCCAAATTCGCCAGCCAGCTGCTGGCCTTAATTATTAATGCAAATTTATTTGCGGCAGTCGTTGAAGTTGTTGGTGCTCGAGTGATTACCTGTGGTCCGGTTGTTCGACGAGCGACTGAGTGGCCACTGCAGGCCGGCCAAGTGCCAGGTGTAGGTCATTGCGTTGGCGCTCCAATTGATGTTTTTATTACGCGAATAATTACTATCCACAACTATTGTATCTATTGGCCCCTTCGGAACGGAACTGAATGCGCGGGAAGTTCCCAAAAACTCGTTTCTTTATGTGGGGCCATGTGACGTCAAAGACGGTGCTCCGAATCGGGTACAAGAGTTTAAAAAAAGAATATCGGGATTTGAAAATAAATGGCCTTGATGTTGGTTCCATAAAACGAATGCCGCATCAAATTATGAGGAAAACCTTTCGCATCGTAGTGATTTTTATTGGGTTTTTACGTAATTTTACGGATGGTCAGAATCTTTTACCATGATAAATAACTTTGCGAAAAATGTAAGCGGCTGCTCCAGTTCAGTCTCCATAAGCTGCTCAGCAATTTAGATCGGGGATTTATTTGGCTTATTTTTTCTTCACTGTTTTTTTCGTGAACCGTAAAAATATTTGCTTTGGGGTAAATACATTTATTGCTGACGTTGGTGGGCGATTAAAAGACACATCAAAATAGCAAAAACGTAGTCCATTCAGTTTGCAAACCGTCGATTGGACTGTTATTGAGTTTTCGCTGTTAAATTAATTTAAATTTGCACGCAGCTAAAATGACGTCTTGGGTTATTTTTTGGCCGCTATTCGCACGTGATTTACCCAGCGTGCACCGAATAACCCGAAGAGCTTGATATCTTTGGAGTTTTGGAATTTTCGGCGGATCTGCGGTTCAAGTGCGTTTGTTGGCCATAAACTTTTGCCTCGCTTTTCGTTACCAAGCAGCTGTGTTTGAGATCTCGGAATTTATTGACTCACCAAAGATCCGGCGACAGCTGATCCGGAAAAACAGGCAAAATCGTGCTTAAAGCGAGCGGCTACACAGGAAAAAATAACATTTTAAGATTAAAAAGTTAAAATTACCATAAATTACCATACAATTATTTAGAAAAAAAGGGATCTTAACAAGATTTACATGTAATTAATTTTAGAAAATACAGAAATTTTCTCCCAGTGCATTTTCAGTGGCGTGATAAGATGGCACACCATGTTCAGACATCTTAATGAACCACCGGGACGCGCTAATCAACGGCAGTTAACACCTGATGAATGCAGCGTTCGCAGATTGCGTATCCGCCACCGATTCGCATTTGCCGGAGTTTCGTATGCAAATCGCTCTTTGCGGCAGATAAGATAAGCGACAACGTGGCTAGCCGGCCGTAAGCACTTTGAGCTGCTTTAATTAGCGCGGACGTGCCTCCGTTTCCATTCATTGATATCAAAGCGATTGGACAACAAAATCATTAAAGAATCAATTGTTCCCGACGCACACGCGCCCAGATCTTTACCCCCGAAAAGAAAAGGAAGAAGAAAAAGTGGCGACGATACTCTCAGCGACTGATGATCATAGAAATGATGATCCAGAAACTTCATCATCGCAACTACGTCACATGCACAACGTGACTGTGGTCAGTTAAAGAAAGAGATCTATACTAGAGTTGGCTTTCATTTCGCCTGGCAACAGATCCCCACAATCACCATATGTATAGGCCGGCGGCAGAAGTGGAATGTTATGAAATATTTCGGCTTGGGAAAGTTGGGGGCCGCCCTTCTGACAAGTCTTACGTGTGATTTCGGAGGTATGTACGTCCATTACCTAAGAGTGCGAAATTTGAAAACCTCTAAAGCTGTCAAGGTGAATATTTTGTGAAAATCCAGCAAATGGAGCAGGTAATTGGGCCAGCATGTGATCAATGAATGACTCTTTTCCGACTGGAAATTACCATCACGAAGAAAATAATCAGCAGTCGGAAGATAAGCTACTGTTCTGACGAGATAGTCTTAGCCCATGATGTTCTATATATAAGTGGACTTGTGTTATACATTTTTTATATAATCAGCCTTGCTTTCATTTTCTTTTCCGCAGATATATAGTTAATGCCCACGATATAAATGGGTACACTGAATATTTTGGCACGAAATGTTAAAAGAAATATCATCGTGAGAAAGACATATGCAAAAACTGTCGTTGCGATTCCATTGAAAATGTTAGATCCAAATGAATTCCCCACAAAACAGGTTATACATCAAAGCTGAGATATCACCAAATTTGTTTGAACTGACCAAACCCTTGTGATTCAGCAGCAGATGTTTGTCCCCTCAGATTAGCCACCTCCTTTAACTCCATTCTACTTCCAATCGAGCCTCTTACTCGAATATATGTTATATTTCTTTGTGAGTTGATTTAAATATAAAGCGAATTCAGCCAAAAAACCACAAAAATGTGCGGGAATATAATACAATATAACCTTAATGCACATTAGCCTCCGTCCAGCGCCTTTTGCATTGGCCATATAACGGCGCCGACTGGAATTAACTTGAATTTATTGAGTGGCGGTCGGATCGGCAAACCGGTTGCAGGAAGCAGCTGAAGAAGGGGCACCCAGAGCCGCCATATCGAGTGACTGATCCCCCTTCCCCTCAACCGATCCTTCCCCCTCGTTCGATTTGCAGGCGCGACCAGACGGCGACTGTACAAAAATGACCAAGACTAAATATAAATTAACTCCTGCTGGCCATATTTGGTAGCCCGGATGGATGATCGAAGCAGGAAGGGGCAGCCACATAAGTGCGATCACTGAGCCTCTTTGACAAATTTAAATAATTGTCCCGAGCATAGAGCGTGTCATTGATGAATCGATAGTCGATGGGAGACCCCAGAGAACGACCGACCCTTCACTCGACCAGACCAGTCCAAGGGCCATAAATTCCCAGCAGCCCAGCAGGCTAAAAATAAAGTCAGGCTTAACCTTGAAGCATAACGGAAGAAGCCAAGCGAAGGCTGGTCCTGTTTGGCGGGGATGAAGGGGGGAAGGAGGAGCAGGGGTGCCCAGGCCAGAAGTCTGCGGCCAATTAAGTTCGAGATAAAGAATCCCAGCGACCTAGGGCAACAGAATATTTATTGACGCATCCTGTAGGGCCGGCCGTTGGCTCAAGGACACCGACAACCGCTTCCACTTGCGGTTCTTTTCCACTCGCCGAGATGCGGGTATAAAAACCCTCGCTGGAGAGGCCCAACCACAACAGTCTTCCACCAGCAGTAGTCGAAGTTGTAGCGAAGTTTTGGAGCAAAGCAGCCCCAGAAGTCCTACAAGTCGCTGCCCAAGAAGTTACTCATCGCAGGGAAAACCCAACCCAATCGAAACTTAGTAAGATGCGGCTTTTCCTCATTGGCCTGCTGGCCCTGGGTTCGGCGAGGGCCTTCTCTGTGATCCGCACCAGCCAGCCGCATGCCCAACTGGTGGCCTATTCCCCGGCCCGCGGGGAGTTCCCCGTGGTCAGTGGCCTGGCCCAGGGATACGTTCGCTACTACGACGGAACGGGAGCCGAAAGGCTACTGCCCTACAACTACCCGGAGCCCCTGAACGGCATCCGGGATCTGGCCACCTCTAGTCTAATCCGTTCCAGCCTGGAGCAGCAGCAGGAGAGCCAGCAGATTGCCCTGTTTCGTGCCTGGTGCGAGCAGCGCTACCAGGCCATGCGCCTCGAACTGGATCGCCTGAAGGAGCAGGGTCTGAAGCCCACGCCGCAGTTGTTGGCCCAGTTTGAGCCCCTCGAACAGATTGTCAAGTTCGCCGCCTTCGAAGCCGTTCCCGGATTGACTCCGGAGGTCCAAAGGGCCCGCGATGAGCAGCTGCGCATCTGGAACGAAGCCAGGCTGGAGGTGCTGCGCGCCGAACAGGCTCAGCAGCTGCTGGGTCAGTCCATGGAGTACCAGTACCAGTTGAAGAAGGAGGAGAAGATGCCGCTGGAGCAGCAAGTTCTGGTCAAGACCTCCACGCCCCAGGTGGTTAGTCGCATTGAAACCCCGCAGACCCACTCCTACGGACAGTTTGCTCAAAGTCAAGACAGCCTGCTGCTCAAGACGGCAACGCAAACCGCTCCTCAGCCCGTGGAGGAAACTGCCGAGGTGAAACTGGCCCGCCAGGAGCATCTCAAGCAGTTCAACGAGGCCCTGCTCCGTCAGCCTGCCCAGGAAACCGCCATCCTTAAGACCGTTCCCGGCATTCAGCAGCCGTTTACTCAGCCCATTGTCAAGAGCACCACAACCACGAGTTATGAAACGCAGCCAGGACAAATCCAGGGCATCTTCCAGACGAACAGCTACCCAGATCAGCAGACTCCACTGGCCATTGAGGAGACACCGGAGGTGAAAAGAGCTCGCGAGGAGCACCTCAAGTTATTCAATGAAGCGCTCCTTCGTCAGCCCGCTGCTCCCGAGGAACCCCTCCTGAAGACCACGCCCATTCAGCAGGGAATCATTACCTTCCCCGATCAACAGCCCGTCCAGGAAACCCCAGAGGTCAAAAAGGCAAGGGAGGAGCATCTAAAGCAATACAACGAGGCCATTCTCCGTCAGCCAATTGAAGTCCAACAGCAGCCCCTGCTGTCCACTCCTCAGGCGATCTTCAAGAGCCCCATTGCCGAACCCCAGTCGCCGCTGCCCATCCAGGACACCCCCGAGGTCAAGCTGGCCCGGGAACAACACCTCCTCCTCCTGAGCCAAGCCAAAATCAAGGCCGAGGACAAGGTGGCCGACATTGCGGACATGATTCGCCTGGAGGAGCGTGAGCGGGACAGGGAACGTCTGATGGAGCTGGAGATGCGCAGGCAGGAGGAGAAGGAGGCCGAAATGGAGCGCCAGCTGGAGGCGGATCGTCTGCGCGAGGAGACGCGTCTCCTGGAGGCCGAGCGTCTGAAGATCGAGCAGGAGGATCGCCTGCGCCTGGAGAGCGAGAAGCAGGAGCAGCTCCAGCTAAAGGCCACCGGCATTACCCCCGAGTATCTGCGCAAGGCGGAGCAGTTCAAGATCATCAACAACCAGGTGCAACCCCAGCAGCAGCAACCGAATATCGTGACCCAGCAGCAGCAGGTGCAGAATGGCTTCTTCCTGCGCATCCAGACCAATCAGCCCAATGCCATTCAGCCGGTCGAGCAGCCAGCCAATCCCTTCCTGGTGCGCTACACCACCAAGCCGGCGGAGATTCAGCTGCCCCTGCAGACGCTGCTCCCACTGCCGCAGCCCCTGCCTCAGCCTCTCTCCCCCAGCATTCCCAACTCCCAGCTGAAAGCCGGCTACAGTTCATCCACATCCTCCAGCGAACTGGACAAGGCCACCAGGGAGCACTTCCGTGCCCATGAGATCGCTCTGGAGCAGCTGCGTCTGGCCAACCTGAAGAACCCCTGGACCCCCGACTGCCAGCACTAGGAAACTAAACCACCGGTAGACCGGGAAACCTCCGAATTGGAATCACTTGCATTGCCTTAGGTTAGATCACACAACTCACGAACACCCATAACACCCATATCACTCATACGCATACTCGTACACCTGTATACATAGCTTGGCGATTCACTCCGAGTCCCGATTCAAAATGCATTCAGTTGAGAAACAACGCAAAAAAAAGAAAACAGCGGATTGTGTTCGAGATTGGGTGGGCTGGTGGTTGGTTCCGCCAGGGGGTGGAACAAAGGAAATGGCTTTCTCGAGTTTTTACTGTTATAGAACGTTCCAATGCTAATTTCGAGTCGCCAGATTGTCGGTTCGATCAGCATGCGCATAAAATGCTAAAATTGCGCCGCAAACTGGAACAGATGAAGATGTTATCTGATCTGATCGATTCCGTTCTTAGCACTTGACGAATAAATAACAAGTTGGTGCTATATATATCATAAAGAAGTTCAGCTGGCGGATGCTCTATAATAATAAGGGAGTTTCGAGTGCAATTAATACGAAAATATAGGTAAAGGTGAAAAGGCTCAATGCTGCGAAAAAATTAGAATTTTCAATGCTCGAATATTTGCATTGGAGCACCAAGAAAGTGCAGCTATGATTCAAAATAATGTCAACCGATCCTTAATCTGCATAACAAATTTGGTAACTGCAGCCCGCGAATGGTGTCACACTTTTTCTAGCTGTTTATACAGAACTCCGCTATTGACCCTGATCAGGAATACATATTTATGCACCGACCGTTTCTTTGGTTTCTTTAGGCCCGTTACACAAATCTCCATACATCCGATATAGCCTTGCGATCGACGCGTAGCGTAGCGGGCCTATGAAAATGATCCACAAATGTATTCAGAACGCGATCCACAGGCGTCCGCTACGCCACCTTCTCACTGACCTATCGCAAAGTGGAAGCGACCGTTAATCGCCGCTGGAATTGATGAAATTACCGCTACCGTTACCGTACCCCCACCCCTATTCGCCCACCTGATAAGATTTCTCCGGCGATTACGTGGCGTATGAGTAATGGAAGCGTGTCGCGGGCGAAAGTGACTAAAAGATGTTCTGTACCATCAGTCCATATATGGCTGGCATATGATATCTTAGTTGGCGGATGCAGAGACACTTGATAAGACGGTTACAGCAGAAGATTTGGTACCTATATTTGCAGAATGCGCTGTCTGTCGGAAGTCCAAAGTCCAAAGTCCATCCCATATGAATCACTCTTTGGGGGCGGAACATTTGCCACTGTATTCCGCTCACATGATTATTCGCTGGCGCGGTCCAAAGTCTGAGGGGGAGTTTTCGGGGGGTGAACCAACCACCACCCCCTCTTTGTGGCTTATCTAAGTCCATCGAATCAATCGAATTGATTGAGCCATATCAACATGATACGGCTGATGCAACATTCGGCTTTAGCACGGCTAGACAACTTTTGTTGTTGGGGTTACGCTCCGGTCGTTGATAAGCCTCCTCCGTTTTGGCCTTGTTCAACTGGATTTGGGCCATTCCGATTTCGATTGCGATTCCAATTCCATGCCGAAATGAAATCGAACCTGGGCCAAATGCGCAGTTTGCCGCTGGCCTTTTGGCTATGTGCGAATTATGTGTGCGTATTTATAGAAACCGCAAAGCAAATCTGGGCTTCTGTTTACCTTTTGCAGGCGGCGGCCCACAATGGAACAATGTAGGGGGAAGTGAATGGCCGAAACACCTTTCGAATCGAATTCCCCGAAACGGGAAATATTTTGAAAATTTATTGATTGGTGTAGTGTGTAATGAACAGATTCTTTCCATCAATTGCTTGTACAAATATATACAATTCTAGGGGATTCCTCAAGGTATATTGACTTAAATTAGCCAAGAAGTTTATGATGTTGAGTACGGCGAATTATACATTTGATTCACTTGCTTTGGTTGCAAATTGCAAGCAAATATGTATCTGAATATGTATGCTCATTGGCTTTTATAATAAAATGTAACTCTTTACGTTGATCCAAATATTTTTAATTAATTAGTGTAAACATTTATTTATTATTAAAAAAAAATAATTTTTTTTTTCCCTATATGGTAATTAGTTTCACCAAGTTTTTATCACTTACCAGCGAATATTTAATTTCGTATTTTATTTAGAGATATTAACTGTATAAAGATCATCTAAAGCAATGTACCTTGTTGCTTAAATTATTCTAATTAAAATGGACAAATCTTTTGAAATTTCACAACAAAACGCAAATAGATATTCCTAAAAATAGTATTGCAAACGCAATTGCCTTATAGAAATGTAATTAACCAATAATTTCCGTCCTCTAAAATATCCAGTGATTACTTACCCAATTCAAGGCTTTTATCACCTTCCTGTCAATGTTTAACCAGAAATCCCTATCAAAATCGCCATCGCTTAACACACTTAACGACCCTACCATAAATACTCAACTCCCCCATTTTAGCCGTTTCCTTGGCCATAAAAGGAAATGTCAGTCCGGTAGTTCCCCCCATCAAGTCATCAAGTGGCAAGCAAACAACGGCACTTTCAGTCGCAGTCTCTGTCGCTTAAATTTTGTTTTCTTTGGAAGTACTGATAACGCCAATATAAAAGGCACAGATAAATAAAGAAAACTGAAAACAAACAGAACTGCTGAATCAAAATTTTCCAACAATTATTTGCGTTGATATTTATGCAGAATATGTGTTTTTGTTGTCGCAGATATTTTTAGCAAAGGCGACAAGTTATTTTTAACATTCCAGGTTATTTTTGGTCCGAAGTTAGTGCGCCGCAAACGATAATAACAAAGACACACTCGTGTTCCGGCCATTCCATCAGTCAAAGCGACGGGTTGCCAGCCAATCTGAGCCAAACGCGTTTGCCTTAAGCCATGCAAATAGCGCCTGGAACAACTAATTAGTGATAAGACTAAGATAAGGGGTAGCTATTGACCAGAAAGTGGGTCTTCCTCGTAGAGAGAAGAGTTCTCCTTGGCGGACCTTGAGTTTATTTTGCAACCCGTCACCACAAGTTGTATTCAATACGTAACTGATAAGATAAAAGTATAGTAAATCGCCATTTTTAATGATCAATTTGTTTTTGCGCTTATTTTTAAATGGACGGGCTTATACTATCAACGTTTCAGTCACTTTCGTTCCCAAAACAAAGCCGAATCGCTTTTGTGGGATTTAATGAAGTTGTTGTTACCGGTGCTCCATATGTTCAAGCGATTTATTATTTCCTTCCCCAATAATTGAGATTGGCGGCACACTAAAGTTTGTTGCTAGGGCACATAATCCAGGAACACTATTTAATGAAATGTTATGAAAGCGAAAACGTGATATGATAGTCACATGCGTGCGATTATCACGTTTTGCGATAATTTTATTTTTGTCCCCCATGGCAAACAAATGGAACTTTTTCGCTCGTCTTTTCTGCTTTTTCATGCTGCTAGTTTCAATTGGATTCACAATATGTTCCAACGAATCTTCGAAATAATAAATAAAAACTACAGTGTGATTAATGAGAATTTTGATTATAAACTAAACTAAACTAAAGCTAAACTAATTGTAATTTTTAGAAAAAATCCTACTAAAGCCGAGTTAGTTAGAATTTTTTTTTTAGAATACGAATATTACGAAAAATTAACTCAAAATCATAGCTTATGAATCACATCATAACTAATTTGTCATTAATTGTTATTGTGTATTTAATTACGAATTTTGAAACAAAAAAAGTTCTAAGCATCCGGTAGTAAAAGCGGAAATCACAGAAGAAAGTTTTTTTAAAATAGCTTGCTCGGAAGGAATACATTATCGCGGTAATCGACGTCTGTGGAGAAGAACGCCCCCAAGTTTTGCGTAATTTTGTTTGTTGCCAGCAAACAGTTTTCAAGATATAATATGTGTTTGTGTATAGTGGGTCAATCCTCCACATTCGTACCCCTATCGCCTCGCAACAGAAGATATCGCCTCCAAATTTTTTACCAGCGCCCATGTGATTTTTCGACATTGACGTCACAAAGACATTTGCCGTCGTCACTGTTTTGGCAGCATTGATAAATACGAGCATAATTATAGAATCCTCTGGCCATTGTTCAGTTGTGTGGGCGTGGTGCCCGGGGGGCGGCAACCGCCTCCTTGATCTTGGGTAAACAGTCCGGGTGCGAATGTTTGAATGTTTTGTTTTTTGTTTGTCCGATCGGCGATCATGCGATAACTTCATTATGCCCCCTGATGATCGTTAAGAATCATTTTTTACGCCGCCATAAATTCGTATTTATACCCTCGATATAGGTATTATGAGAATTTGGGGGCTGAGCTGCAATTGCAACAAAGGATAAGCCGAGATTCGGTTGACAAGATAGCGGGACTCTCGGTTTTTGACTTACGTGAGAAAGTTTTACGACATTGACGCAGTTGACGCAGCTGGTCGACGGGCGGTGGGTGGTGGGTGGAAGGCAGGGTTGTAGGGCGGCGAATCAATGTTCTGGCACAATAACGGTATTGGCGACACGCTGAGCTGCGGATTGGCGCACGATTTACGTAAGCAGGTGAGATGGAGACGGAGGACAGGAGGGAGAACATGTGGCCCCCAGGTTCGTCAGGTATGCGGCGGAACCGTAACTCTTATCACTCCGAAACGTGCTCGAACATGTCGACGGTCGAATCGCCAGGTGCACTTGGCCCTCCAATCAGAATCTCGGTCGCAGATCCCCCGCAATTAATCTAATCAGTTTCATTCGGCACGCGTTGAAGGGAGATTGTACACTGGAAAAATAAGTATTTGTAGCGATTGGTTGTTATTGCAAAACTCAAAATAAAGATACTAATTTTTAAAAAATATAATGGTACCTAATAATAATTTTAAATCGATGCATTTTTGTTATATTTAATGCTGAATATTAACCAGAAAAAAACTTAACAAGAAAAAAACTTGTTAAAATTAACCAATATAATTGTCAAACAAAAATTGTCAATTCTACCAATTAATTAGTTACTTTCACAACAACAAATACACACAATTAGCAAAAACAAACATGCAAAGCAAAAACAAAATACACGTAACTATTTCTTATAGTTACGTAACTATCCGTATAGGCCAATTTTACCAATAAAATTTGTTTGTGTGTAAAAATTAAAACTGGAAACAATATATTTGATTGAAATATCATTTATCACTGAATTGCAACTATCTTTCAACATTTTTTTAAGATTTATTATATTAATATGGTTTTTGTTTGAAATAATATTTAATGTATACAAATTAAATATACGTTTCCAAACTTAAAACTTAGCAAACCTTTTTGTAATCTTTTTGTTAAGAGAATTCCCAAAGAATGAGAAATATCAAAGCGGTCTGAGTTCTTGTGAAATTCATCAAACCAGCGTTAATTTTCCCATAAAGAGTCGCGAGATACAGGTAGGTAGCGCTCTATAAAGTGAGCTCGCTCTGATAGAGAGCGTTATCAAATTTGTTTTATGGCCGCGATAAACAGCAATTAAATATTGGAGTTCGCCCGTACCTGTCTATTCCGCTCTCAATTATAATTGTGGCGCTAATTTCACACGAACTTGTTTGTGCAAATATTGAATCCATCCCTCGTGGGCGGGGGTTAATGGGGGTGTGGCGTATCATAAAGTGCAATTGCGTTTTACTCCAGCCTTATTTAACTGTTATATGGACCTGTGTTTGCCTTTCCGATTAGTTTTCCCACCGAAATGTGCGAGGTGCTCCTGCTGAAATTCGCAGATCATGTGAAAAAACCAGACCGAACCGGTTCGAGTGTGAAATAATCATCTAACTGCTAGACATTTTAGTGGGTCACCACTTATTCGGAAGCCTTGTCTTAAACTAATCCCAATTACTCGGAAATCATCATGTTTTGGCGAAATTAAAATTTGATTATAATTCGCTTCTTGGGAATACAATCAAAACGTTCCCCAAAAACATGCATAATTATTCGGAAATCGTAATGTTTGTTTCCCAGTCAAATAATCTCCAGCTTTTTTGTTATTTTCTAAATTGGCAGACTGATTTGTTTCAAGCTAAGCACACAAAATTATTCAGAAATTAAAATGTTTGGCGGCTGTTGCTGATAACAATTTTGGTTCTCGGAAACCCAATCCAATAATCCCCAGCTTCAGTTTTGTTTCTATATTTGCGAGTCTGCTTTCTCAGGAACGCGACCGTTATCTAATGTAGAGCACGTGATTCCGGGAATTGTTAAATATTGAAATCCGAGCCAATTCAATTACTCTAAATTGTTAGAATCACGAAAGGGGGCAACCACAATCTTCACCTTCTTATCAGCGAACCAAAACTCACGCTAGATTTTGCGACATCATGCTTAATGTTCCCCCAGAGAGACCCTAGGGCAAATATTGTGTAATATTCACCCATAAAATGTTTAAGGTGCCCGGGTAAAGTTTTTATTTGCCTGCCTGGTTTGTTTTTAGTTGTCTGGTATACCCCGAGCACATTTGTAAAATTTCCCCCTTGAAAAAACCCGTTTTCCAACGGCAAAATTCATTCATAAGCTGGCAAGCCCTGGTTTTTTCTCTGGGCAGTGTAATCAATCTAATCAATTGAGTGCGGAAAAGTTCAATGCTTTTGGGGTAAAGTGAATCGTAGTAATCAAATGTGGTTCGATTTGATTTGTTTATGGAAATTCTGGACTTTTATCAGTATCAGTGGGTGGGTTCGGAGATTTCCACTGCCGTGTATTTATATCTCAGCTCGTTAAAGGCCCACACGCAGTACGGTTCTGCGACTGATAATTCTACGCCGCATAATCCCCGGCCTGTAACTCAAAACAGTGATAAGCGACTTGTATTCCGTATAAATAATGAGCTTACGGGGAAATCCGCGCAGTTTAATGTTCGATTGAATCAAAAGCCAGCTAAAGCGTAAATAATAATAACAATATTTTGTATTTTCGTATTCAGCCGAAGACAACATGTTTGCTTTCGATCCGGGGGCAAATACTCGAATTAAAATCGATTTACCACAAAGAAGAAAAAGGGGGAGGGGATTTTCACGCAGGGCGTTCAGCACGCGCTCATGACAATCACATGTACAAGTCGGCAGCTGAGAAAACCTAGACTTTGTCGCACGAATCCGAAACTAGTTTGCCAACAGGTTGTAAGTCGAGTGATTTGGTCTGGGGTCTGTATTTGTATCTGGGGGTATTCCGAACGGCCATTTGACGTATCGCATTGAGAATTATGCTAATTTCCAGCTGGCCGGGTCTAGCACCGTTCAATATGAATCATATTTACCTTCGACGACATCGCCGATGGAGGTGAATCTCTACGAGTATCTCTGAAACTTGCACTCCGTCCGCCCTCGGAATCCCGCCAAGTCACGCTCTTCGTTCGGTTCCGTAAATGGGCAAATATGAAGCGATCGGAGGGGCACATTTGCATGTCGCGGGTCCAAAAACTTCCCCTTCCCCAATCGCCAGTCTCCCATTCAAACGGGGAAAGCTTGGCCGAGAGCCCGGCTTCAATTGTTCAGTCAATGGCCGCATGGCTCATTACTCAACGCCGAATGACTTGGCCCGATTGGAAGCGGCATTGAGTACTCGGCCCGTTCTTTGGAATTCACGCTTGATTCAGTGGATCAGGGTAAAGTACATTTGGTGATGATTAAGTGGGGATTGCTTGTGTAAGCGCTGGCAGATCACCTGGATCTTGCCGCACAGCTGGTAATTAACCCAATTGCGTTAAACCAACGTATATCACACCCCGTTGTTCTAATCCACTGGGACAATAGTGGAGGTGATAATTATAAGGGCATAATCGATCGGAAGCGATCTGAAACCGCCTTAAACGGATACGATTTACTTATTGTGCAATTTAAGCAAATTTAACCATATGACCAGGCACAGCAATTGTTGGATTTATATGTAATCACTAGACATACTAGTTCAATCCAAATTTCATAGCCTAAAATCTGTTTTCATTACATTATAATTATGTTTAAGCTTAACTTAATTTCGGAAGTGTAAAAAAAATTTGTAACCAATGAAATGAGGACTAAAATCGTATTTAAAAATCGATTTCACCTGAAAAACAATGTCTTGTAATCACCCTCTAAATAAAGTTTAGAAGTTTAATTTCAAATAATTTCTTTGATTTTTTATTTCAAATTAAATATATACCCCCAGTTATTAAAGCTCAATTCCAGGTGGAAAGTTTGCCATGCTCCGCGAACAAATCACGTCCAGATATTCTGCCTAACTGACCTATGTCTTGATCACATAAATCCCATGCTAATCGTCCTAATCAGTGGCCAAATTTTGCCAGTGATTTTCCCACGGCACGAGCTACTCGCATGCCTTTCCCTCCCATCCGATGGGCTATCTTTTGTCTCTTTATTCGGCTCGGTCGTTCCATTAAACCAACATTGTGCGATGTCTGGCATTGATTATATTAACATGTCTCGGGCTCAACATCTGTCTGCTTAGTTAACTCAATTGCCATGATCGCGAACGTGCTGCGATTCGAAATCCCCATCCAAGGGGATGGGTATGGAACAAAAGTGGGTCTCGTATAAAATTAGGGGTAAAATAATCACCATAAAAATGCTTATTTACGATCGCAGACCGATTTATACAACACCTAATAGACTGATTAATAAATTTCACCATTTTGAAGTACTTTACAGAGTTTTCATTTTTCCCAGCTATAAGCATGACCTACGCTTTCAATTAATTTCGCACTGATTGGTAATTCATTAGGTAAACTAAGTATTTTCACACCAGTTATCGATGAGCCACGGGATTTTCTAAAGAAAAGAGTATGCCAAAGATTTTTCGGAATTTATATAACAATCAATCTCCCCAGAGTCTTCTGAGGGCATCTCCCATTCGATTGGTATTGCTGCCCTCGATTTCAGTGTTTATGCGTGCCTCGCACAATCGACGGACTTCCGAGAATTCCATTGATAAGGGGCCCCAACGATGGGGCTCTATATGCATGGCACGCTTTCTGGGGAAACCCCGGCAAGTTATGCAAAGATTGATGAGTCGGCTTCCCGTTCCAAATGCAAGGGATTTGCACTCATTGACGTCAAGATATGGATATTGCTGAAAGAGATTGCTGAAAGGGTTGGAGAAATAACAAGACAGAGAAAGTTTTGGTTTTTTGTATGTTTTTATTTTTTGTTAAAAATCTTTTCAATTTAATTTTTCTTCTTAAATTAAATAACAATTTTTTTCTGTGTTTTTGTGTGTTTTTTCATCATTTTCTTTGTTGGGAAAAGCTAACATAACAAAACTTTAATTTATACATGCAATTTGCTGCTCTCCTTTTATAAGTGTAATTTACAATTTACGGCGTACAGAATAATTGTCATTATCAGTAAATTTGCGCGACGCTTAAAGCGAAAAAATTATACAGAAACAAATTGGCTAAATGTAAGTAAGTGTGTATGATGCTATATGGTGTGGTTTGGCTGGGCAGCTGGTCACGCGCTTCAGTGTGTGTTCGTCTGAGTGTGTGTGATGCTGCTCCCTGGCTCCGAGTGTGAGTGAGTATCTGTGTGCGACTTCCGCGGGTATCTCGACTGCAGGTTCTACCGCCTCGAAGGTCGCCTTTCAGTTTCAATTATTCGCCAAGGCGCCGGCTTATCAATGCTCCTCCTCCTCGCTGAGTTACAGTTAGGTTAGGGTATATATATCGTGGTATACTATATATCCTATATAGGTAGGGCGTTGCAGTAACGCCCCGAAGCGTCGGATTCCCTCGGGAACTCTCCAAGACGTTCGGGGTACATCAACCCCCAGCAGCAACTGGTTTCTGGTTCGATTGTTTTTTGAGCGATTTAAACCTCTTGTGGCCCACTGTCCTTGTGGGGCCTGTTCAATTCGATGGCTGTGGTGGTTAGCGAACGCCTCACACGGCCGGCAGCTGGACAATGGGATGCTGGGGGGCGTCCCAGTGGGCCTCGCAGTAGTCGACCAGCTGGTTCTCGGCCTTGCTCAGCTGCTCCTCGGGGGCATCGGCCCAGACCTTCTGGACCAGGCAGCAGGATTCGACGGAGTCTTGGCCCAGGATGCGGCTCAGCTTGGTGGCATCGTCGACCTTGATCACATAGATGTCGTTCTCGTAGCAGAAGGCCTCCAGCAGCACCTCGTGCATGTGGGTGGCGGAGTCGCCGTCCTTGGGCTGGGCCATCAGGCAGAAGAGGGATCCCTCGGGGGACTTGGAGAGCACGTTGATGGCGGCCGACAGGCCGACAATCACACGAGCCTCGCTTTGGGCCCTCAGAAGGGCCGATTTCACCACGCGTCCAATGGGGGCGCACTCCATGGCCAGATCGATGTCCAGCTCCAGCTCCATATCCAAGTCGCGTTCCAGGTGCATGGTGCAGGTCTCCTCGACGACCATTTTGTAAGTGTATTCCGTTTGTTGGGCGGTTTTCTTGGGGGTTTGTGTAATTTTCAAGCCGTTGGCTTCCACTTTTTGCTCACTGTTTTCTTGGCTGGCTTTTATTTTAGCCGTGTTTTTGTTTGTTTGCTTGCGAGTGTGTTTTTGTTGTAGCACTCGATTAACTTTTGATTATGAAATTCTTTTCGCACTGGGCTCTGCTCTGCGTTTCAACCGTTTTGTGTCCGCGTTGTTTCAATTTTGAGTGGCAATTTCACAATGAATGCCCTCAGTTGGCGAGCGGGCGCTTTTATAGCCGCGCTCTCCGTGGCCTGAGAATTCCACTGAATTTCATCAGAAACGAGGGAGAGGGAGAGCGAGGTAGTGAGAGAGAGCGCGCGAGCTTTGCGAGGGGCCCGCTCTTGGGGTTTTTGGCTCTCCAGCTCTCTTTTGCTCCAGCTGAAATCGGGTTTATTCGCTACTTTTTGGGGATCCAAAAGATTTCCGTTGATTTCAGGGTAATTAGCGGTTTGGGGGTTTCTTTCCATGGACTGCAAAAAATGCAGTTTTTGATGCTCCCAGCAAACGGGGTCAGGCAACTTGGAGGGCTCTCCCACATATCACATCTCAAATCTCGATAGCGAGAAAGTGCCTCCCTTAAGTTAAGAGCTTCGTTGTTTCATTATCTTTCGGTGGAAAAAACATGTGCAAACAAGTTTTGAGTGAAACGAAATTGGCTCATCAAATTTCGTAAAAAAATCTGTAAATAAATTTGAAATTTCACTTGAACGATTTTCCCTGACTTTTTAAAAGACTTTTTCGCCAGAATCTTGTGAATGGACCCCTAAATGTTGGCCCTCCGCCAGCAGCAGCAGGTGAGCAACAGGTCTTGACTAGTGTTGTCGACCAACGCGGCGTATACGCGATGTGCGTATACTAGGCGTATGATTTACGGATGACCTTACTTAACGCACTCGAAATGGATTCGGGTTAATTTTGTTTGAGTTCTGATTCGCACGAACGGCAGTGAATGAACCAATACCCCTCCCCCAGCAATCAATCTTTATACCCTTGCAGAGGGAATAATGGGAGCTATAGCTCCCATAAGAAAAATAGGAATAATAATGGACAAAAAAAATACCTTCAACTTTTGGGAATAATATTTTTTATATACATATTTCTGATTTTTTTTTAATTAAATGATTTAAGAGTTTAAGTTGAAACCACAGAACACTTTATGTGGGAGTTCTTTTTACTCTAGGAATAGCTTAATAATCTCGTGAAAATATTAGTTTTCTTTACTCTAAGATCAGCGAACTAAAAATAAAAACCAGTCAAATGTTTAGTGTTGCTCTTTATTTTTTAAAACTCTTCTTTTGCGCTTCGTCACTACGTGGACTACCGTCCACGGTTCCTTCTCCCTTTTCGGAATGAGGATGGCCCTGGGGTCCTTGGCTTTTTGGTTGAAGTTGTATTTGTAGTTAGAGGTAAAGATGTTGTTCCTTTCCAAATGGGGTGATTGGCGCGTTTCTCTGGTAAATTTGATATACTATCGGGGTCGAATTCCGTAGTGTGTTGCGCGAAAAGGAGTCCCAGGAACATCAGGAATACGATACAATAGGTCCCAAAAATTGACGCGTACATTTCGAGCAACGAACTAAATGATTCTGACTATAATGTATTTCAATTCAAAGCCGAACATTGGCAATCGCTTCTTATCAATTGGGAAAACCAAATTAAAAGCTCAAAGAGCGCTTGTTTTAAAGTCGATTTGGGCTCTCTTTTTTTTAAAAGTATCTTTTATTAATGGACTGAGAGTTTTAAGTTAAAACGAGTCGATCTAGCCATGTCCGTCCGAATTCAAATTAAGTGTTGAAGAAATCGGATCACTTTATCATATAGCTGCCATAGGAACGGTCGCAAAATTAAATGGAAATTAACATTTCAAAATTTCGAATTAATGATTAGGGGTATGATTAACGGATGACCTTACTTATCGCACTCGAAATGGATTCGGGCTGATTTTATTTGTGTTCTGGCTTCGCACGAACGGAAGTGACTGAACCCCTACCCCTCCCCCAGCAATCAATCTTTCTACCCTTGCAGAGGGGATTATGGGAGCTATAGCTCCCATAAGAAAAGTCGGAAAAATAATGGGAAAAAAATTACCTTCAACTTTTGGGAATAATATTTTTTATATATTTCTGATTTTCGGATTCAATTTTTTAAAAATCGCACGATTATATCATATATCTGCCATAGGAACGATCGGAAAATGAATGGGAAAATAATATAAAATAAACTATAGCTTCTTTGATTTTAATTGTATTCACTTCTACTCTAGGATATATCTTTTTATTAATAGTTTCGAATTTTTTTAAAATCGGACGACTATATTATATAGCTGCCATAGGAAGGACAGAAAAAATAATGTTAAAATAATACGAAATTTAACATTTTTGCGATTTGTAAATTAATAGGAATGATCTGCAAGGGTACATAACCTTCGGCTGGCCGAAGCTAGCTTCATTTTTTGTTGTCAATTAGATTTGGGGGTTTTTTTTTTCAAAAAGTTCTTTTAATTAAATGAACTGAGAGTTTAAGTTGAAACCACAGAACAATTTATATGGGAGTTCTTTTTACTCTAGGAATAACTTGAAAATCTCGTTGAAATATGAGTTTTCTTTACTCTAAGAGCAGAGAGCTAAAAATAATAACCAGTCAAATGTTTAGTGTTGCTCTTTATTTTTTAACACACTTCTTTTACGCTTCGTCACTACGTAGACTACCGTCCATGTTTCCCTGACCCTTTTTTGAATGGCCCTCCGGTCCTTGGCTTTTTGGTTGAAGTTGTTGTTAGTTGGGCTGAAGTTGTACACACAAAAAAAAACACAGCTATATTCTTGACAAAATTTACAATTTTTTGTGGTTGGGGACTGTTTGACAATTTTTTTTTTTGTGCTTACTGTCAGTTTCACTCCACCCGCCCAAATACTTTGTTCCTGCCAAAATACAGTGAGGTTCGCTTTCCTCTGGTAAATTTGGCATACTATCGGGGTCGAACTCCGTAGTTTGTTGCCCGAAAAGGATTCCCAGGAACATCAGGAATACGATACAATAGGTCCCAAAAATTGACGCGTCCATTTCGAGCAACGAACTAAATGATTCTGACTGTAATGTATTTCAATTCAAAGCCGGACATTGGCAATCGCTTCTTATCAATTGGAAAACAAAATTAAAAGCACAAAGAGCGCTTGTTTTATTAAATGTCCGACCGTTTCTACGCAAGCTAGTCTCTCAGTTTTTAAGCTATCGGGATGAAACTTTCCCAAAAGCCTTTTTTCTAATGCAGGTAAATCATAAGTCGGAACCGATCAACTATATCTTACAGCTCCCATAGGAAGGGTGTTTTTTAAAATATTACCTTGGGAATATTATTTTCTGAATAGTTCAGCATTTCCAATTAAATGTTGAAGATATCGGATCACTATATCATATAGCTGCCATAGGAACGGTCGGAAAATTAAATGGAAATGAACATTTAAAAATTTCGAATTAAATTTAACAAAATTCGGACGGCTATATGATACAGGTACCATAGGAACAATCAAAAAATAATGCGAAAGAAGCTGCAATTTATATTGTTGTAACACAAACGCAAGTAAATCTAAATTTAATGTTTTTGTAAGTTAATAGGAATGATCTGCAAGGGTATATAAGCTTCGGCTGGCCGAAGGTAGCTTCCTTTTTGGTATTTCGCCCAGACGAGTGGACAAACAGAATATATCGGAGTGGCCAAACACAATGGAGGCTGCTAATCAATTTAGCGCGGTATTCCAATTTTAAATTTCCCCCCTTTCACGCCGTACAATCAGCACGTGGGAACGTGTCGAAATCGGGAGTTAAGATTGCTGAGTGAATTTTATCAATTGAACCCTGCAAACTACGCCATTCGGCGGCATTTTCAACTGACTTCCCGCCGCGGGTTCAACTACCGCACATTAATGCACTTTTAAATGATTAATTAGTATTTTTATCGCCGAACTTTGTTTTGATGCGCCAAGCATAATTCGGAGGGCTTTATTGTGAATCGCAGTTGAATCAGTTATAAATAGCAGCTGAAAAGTGATATTTACATATGTTTTAGTTTGTTTTGAGTTGAACAAACTGCTGAAAGTGCAGAGAAAAATTAAAAACAACATTTCTGGGGCAGTGCAGGGAAATATAAGACGATTTACGGTTGTTGTGAAATAAATGTCTTAAAACCCTCACTTAAAAAGCCATAAAGTAATTCGTTTTTCTATTTAAGTTGATAACTTGTTACCAATTGGAATATAAATGATAAATCTATCTCTACGTCAGAAGTTTACTTTGAGGTAATCTGATAAAATTGGAAATTACAATCTGTAACCAAAGTTAACTATTTAAACTTAAAGCGCAAAAAAAGTTGCTTGCCTTTATTTCGCAATCAATTTAGATTTCATCCCAATTGCAAATATTCGGCAAAGGTTTTTGGAATCTTCTAGAAGAGACAACACTTTATCAACAAATACATATGCATATAAGCAGGTAAAAAACGAATATTTCATCCAACTTCCCCGCCAATTACTGACCTATGTATTTTGTACTCGAAAACATAAACAATTGTCGTGCTTACGAGGCGCTTACTCAAATGGATCATCCGGGGAAGTGCTGAGAAGTGCATCCAAAATAGAAACAGCCGACTCAGCTTGGAATTTGCGCGCCAAATTCGCCTCGAAAGTGGCCAATGAACCTGCGATTGAGCTCAAAGGGAACCCGAGAATTGGTGACTAAATGGGGGTTTTCAAGCTAGATGCGGACAGTTTAGATATATATTTTTTATTATCCTAAGCATTTTTAGAAAGAAGCTTGAAAAATTAAATATTTATTGAGATAAAATCATTTATAGGCTAAAAAACATAAAATAATTTAAATTTTTAAATGCTATTTTAGTATTATCATATTGGTATTTAGATAAAGAATTTTATCATTTTAAATTAAATCACAGCTAAATAAGTAACATTTTAATGTATACGTTTGTTAAGGGATCACAGCATTTTATTATATTTATTTAAGTTTTATAATAAGGAATTGAAATTTCTAGTTTATTTGCCAGACTATTAAAGAATTTGTATTCCCACAAGTTTATAAATGGCTATTCACAATTTTCTATTACTCGGGCGAACGTGTGAAATGGAACATATAATTATTCAAATGGACGTCACAATCGAGAATACCTATTGTAATGAATTCAGATATTTTTAGCTTTTTTGCGGGGTGTTGGATGGGCAACACTGCCTGTGGGTTGTTTACCATTTACCATCACCCTGCCACCCAATTATGTGTGCAACATGCTATCGGCACATGTGATGGCGTTATATCGGATGGCTTTTGTTACCATGGGTGACTAAATTGGGGATGGGGGTATTATGGAGTCCACAGAGTGATCGGTGCATGGAAGAGTGTTTTTTGTACCTCCTCGCCTCATCGGATTGGATGGATGCCCAACTGCTGAGTCACGCCGGCGCAGCACTAAACTGGGCCCAAACCCACCGCACAGCGAAGAGCCAAAGTGAGTCAAAGCCAAAAGAGAGTGCGAACTGGTTTCAAGAGTTCCCCGAAAAAGCGTTTGCATTGGACCGCATTCGCATTCGGCTTTTGGCTTTCAAAGCCGGTCCAAAGTCCTCATCTGCCTGTACTCGTACTACCTGCAACCGGTCACCCAGGCCAAACTGAAATGCCGATGAATGCCGCCTAAAACATCACGTGCACCCCGAACATCTCGATTCGGAACGAGTTCTTTTACAGCCAGTCTCCAAGGTGCAATTATGTATGGCACTGCAGCTACATATGCTGGGGGATTACCCATTTATCGCTGGCATTCGGAAAAACCCCAATATCCAAGAGAATTCTCGGCGGAAAACCCCCTTGTAATAAGGCAGTGGTTTGCTGTTGTAATCTCTGGTCGTATTCCCCCCTACAAATCTGAATTCTTTTTTGTTTAGCCAAAGAGGAAAGAAAGAAAAAAAGGGGGAACTTCCGAATTATTGAGCTTTGTCGTGGATAAAATAATATTGTGAAACATTCGCCAGTACGTTTCAAATAATGGCGAAATGATTCGGCTGCTCTTTTTCTGTACAGATGTATTGCCTTTAGAATCTGATGCAATATGTAAATAAATACAAAGCTGAAACTGAAGAGAAAACCAAAAAATGGTGTGCAAATGTGTTACACTAGTTTACAGCCAAAATGCTCCCCAGCAATTGATGGCAAATTCTGTTAGTGTTTGACCCCTAGATCGCGAAAATAGCATTAATTTTTTTTTCGATGGCACAGTTTTTTTTTAAAGATTTTTTAAAGTTCGAAATGTTAAATTTCGGACTTTTTTCGAACTTCTTCTTATATCTCGGCAGATATCCACCCGATTGGGCCAGTTTTAGTTTTATTTTAAAGTCAATAGATCAAAGCTCAACTTTGCCATACAGATCAATATGATTGGATAAGTAATGGCAGCGTAGAAACTTGACAAAGATGAAAAATGTGTTTTTTGGTCGACTGTAAGTCGGCTGTATATATCGTAAAAACTCGAAATAAATCCGTTGAAAAATCATAATGGGTACAAACTTAAAGTTTACATCCTACCGAATAAAACATGCCGGATATGGCCCAAATCCAAGGAAAACTGGATTTATGGTGGATTTTTAAAGTTCGGATTTTTCCACTTTTTTCGATTGACAAAGTCCAAATTTAAGATTTATCATAGGCGGCGACATGTAAACAAAAATGAGTGGTGATGGCAGCCGGGTCAAAAAATAGCTAAATCAGATATTTAAAAGCTAGAAATTTATAAAAATGAATTTAATTTTTAAAAATTCTTTAAAAAATATTAAAATATTAAATACTCTCAGTCATAACGCAAGAATTTTAATATTTTTTAAAGAATTTTTAAAAATTAAATTCATTTTTATAAATTTCTAGCTTTTAAATATCTGATTTAGCTATTTTTTGACCCGGCTGCCATCACCACTCATTTTTGTTTACATGTCGCCGCCTATGATAAATCTTAAATTTGGACTTTGTCAATCGAAAAAAGTGGAAAAATCCGAACTTTAAAAATCCACCATAAATCCAGTTTTCCTTGGATTTGGGCCATATCCGGCATGTTTTATTCGGTAGGATGTAAACTTTAAGTTTGTACCCATTATGATTTTTCAACGGATTTATTTCGAGTTTTTACGATATATACAGCCGACTTACAGTCGACCAAAAAACACATTTTTCATCTTTGTCAAGTTTCTACGCTGCCATTACTTATCCAATCATATTGATCTGTATGGCAAAGTTGAGCTTTGATCTATTGACTTTAAAATAAAACTAAAACTGGCCCAATCGGGTGGATATCTGCCGAGATATAAGAAGAAGTTCGAAAAAAGTCCGAAATTTAACATTTCGAACTTTAAAAAATCTTTAAAAAAAAACTGTGCCATCGAAAAAAAAATTAATGCTATTTTCGCGATCTAGGGGTCAAACACTAACAGAATTTGCCATCAATTGCTGGGGAGCACACCAAGAATATTATTTTGTAAACTAGTGTTATTTGTTTTATTGTATGTTCAAATTGTTGACTTGATTCTTTTGTTCCCGTTTCTTTTTAAAAACCTATAAGTGAATAAATTTCTTTCTTACATTTTCAATTTAGCTCTAATTTTTTCAAAGGTTTTCTAAGTTTTTATGGGAATTTGTAATTGTTTGTTTCAAGTTTAACAAGTGAATACGAACTAAAATAGTTTTACGTTTAAATTTAAATGTTTTGAATATTATTACTACTGACATCAGACACGCGACTTCTGAGTTGAAAAGAAATGTATTCTGTGCTTTGATCTAGGTTGTCATTATCCTATCCTAGTAATTAAGTTATATGTATTGATAAAAATGTAAATTATATTTTGCCAAGCACATATATTTAAATTTGCAACTGCCATAACCGTTTCGTTTCGTAACTGATGACAACTCTGAAAACTACCCGATAAGCTCTCTCTGGCGCTCACAGCTTTTTTCCCCCACGTGCTTTGCCATGCCGGTGGAGCTTTCACCTTGCTCTTGCTCTCATTATTTGTGCTTCCTCTTTCTTGTAAACAAAAACACACGAACAGCTGTTTTCAGCCCCCCTTTTAGTGTTGGTAAACATAGTGAATATTACAGAGGCAATTTATGTAATTACGCTAAACAATCAAGTCGCATAAATTATAAAATAAAGTCATTAGGGATAAGTTGATGGCATTTCGGGCTGAACTCTGACTAACAATCGTTCCGGTTCGAATAAGTAACAATAGAACTAAAACCCCAACGCAGTGCCAAAAGCTCTTTGTTATTGAAAACCCCCCACAAAGTCAAAATAGTCGAAAAAAAACAAGCGAAATGCGAAGTGTTGGCAGGAAAACAACAAAGACTGGCTCTTTGTAAGCCACAAACAAGCGAAAAAAAAGAAGTTGGGGAACACAAACTAATTGCCCGAAATGGGCTAGATGGGAAAAAACAAATAATCACGCTGGCGGGAGCGAGATAAAAACACCGGGGCAAACCGGCCCGAGCATTCATTTCTCTTTCGGACGACAAAAGCGGCGGATCGCTCGTTGTTATTGATATTTCACTTCCATCCGTGGCTCCGTTCACATCGCACATTTTGTAAATAGAACGCGAAAATCCCCACAAAGCGTTAATTTTTGCATACAATGGAGTACCTGAGCTACGTGTACGAGAAAATCTACGGAGGAAATCCACCCACGGACGACGACACGCAAGGGGCTTTTCACACGTGAGTGTTCCGCAAGGAAAAGTTGGTCGTAAAAAAATCCCCCTTTCCTATTATCGGTTTTTCCCCTTCTTAACTTTCAGGCCTCGCAAGGTCATCTGCTTCGGCAATGTCCTCCTAGACCGACTGGTCAAACTCGAGGATCCCCAACTCCTCGAGCGATTCGGTCTGGAACTGGGCTCCAAGGGCGAACTGGACATGGAGAAACTCAACCAGCTGGCAGCGGAGGCTTCAGAGAGGTGAGCAGCCCTATTTTGTACTTTTCTAGAACCTAGAAACCATCTATAATCATCCTTTTGAAATACTTTTATGTACATCCTAGTTTCTATATTCCAAAATACTATCCGCAGAAAACAAATATTCAATACCGACCAGTTTTATAAATACATATTTAGTATAATTAGGTCAGATGATTAATGCCTGTAAGATATACATTCTCAATACTTTCTTACCTTATTTAATTAAAAATCATAAAAATGTAAGGAACAAATGTATCGACCAACTCGTATTTTTTGGTTCCTATTTCTTTTCTTTAAACACCTAATGTGTTTGTTGGATTAATTTTACAGTGTAAATTATAAAAGACACAACCATCTTTGAGTAAATTGGATTTCTTAAGCGAAGTGTAACAGCCACCAAACTGGTTTTCTTTTTGGAGATTCAAGTTGAGGAAGTTCTCAACCGGAGAGAATTCAGTTTTAAACTTTATACATACATTCAGCTTAAGTTAAAATCTCAAATGTAATTTGTTCACGCCTCTTAAGTTCATTTTCAAAGGTAGCAGATGTAAAATGTGAAATTTAGCAAGTTAAAGTAACAAAGATTAAGGTTGTTTTAGTATATCTTATATCCCATCGCTCTTGCAACAGATAATAATCCGTAATTAACTTACAGCTCACAGTGCCTTACGAATCCGGGAGGCTCGGCCCTCAACACCGCCCGCATCCTGAAGCAACTGGGCACAGATGCCCTCTTCTTCGGAGCCGTGGGAGCTGATAAGCACGCCGAGGAGCTGCGCCTGATCTTCCGGGAACGCGGCATCGAGGCCAGGCTGCAGACCGTCGAGGATGCGCACACCGGCCAGTGTGTGTGCCTCGTGTACCATGATAACCCCACGCTGTACGCCAATATCGGGGCCTCGGCCCAGTTCCAAGTGCAGACCCTGAGCCACGCCGTCAGCCACGAGGGTCAGAGCTTCCTGCGACCCGTGGAGCGCAAGCAGATCCTGTACGTGGAGGGCTTCTTCGTGCCCCAGCGGAGCGATGTGTGCGACTACATAGTGCAGCATCTGGTGAGGGAGCGGCGGCGGCTGGCCCTCAACCTCAGTGCCCCCTACATCGTGCGGAAAAATCCCCAGGCCATGCTGAAGCTGGCCCGCGTGGCCTTCTTCCTGTTCGGCAATCGCCAGGAGTTCGAGGCTCTGGCCGAGGCAGCGGGTGGATTCCGAAATGTCGATGAGCTGGCGGAGCACCTGCTGCAGTCCGGCGGCACCAAGGTCATCTTCGTCACCAACGGCAGTGCCGGCGTCCAGGTGATCACCAACTATGTCGAGGAGCTGGCTCCTCCCGGACCCGTCAGCTTCGAGGACTACAGGGCGCAGCGCGTGGAGCACTGTGTGGATGCCACGGGCGCTGGCGATGCATTCGTGGCCGGATTTCTGCACGCCTGGCTGGAGAAGCGGTCGCTGGGCGAGTGCATCCGCATGGCCTCCAACGTGGCCGCCAAGGTCGTCACCCAGGTGGGCTGCAATTTGCCCTAGACTTCCATCGACCTGCATCGCAATCTCGGAAAGCGCACAATCAAGCACCAAAGTAGACTCATAGCTTGTAATTATTCCCGTAATCTCCACAAACTTTAGGCTTAGTCAAACATTTATCCACGGTTTCACACAAGCAATGATCTTAGCCATAATTGGACTTAAGTGATTTATATATCCTCTAATGAACGATAAGAGAATTAATTCTGTTCTCCTAATTTTCCCATGTACAAACTGGGTTGTTCCGAGGTTCACTTATTGCTTTATGGACGATAAGTGTTCTGTTAATGTTATTCATTTCCACTGGAATAAAATGTTTTAAATTACAAATGAGTTATTTGCTTATAATAACTAGCAATAAAAAAGTTGTTAAAGTTATAACTAGATTTTAAACTGAGAAAATGTATGGCATTTTGCAGTTTAACAATATTTTGTAGATTCCCAAGAAGGCAATAAAAGAATTCTCTGTTAAACTGAAAATCGGAACACACATGGTCGAGATTTATTCCACACTCTGATTAGCAGTACAAGTATACCTATATGCATCACATTGCCATTGAACATTTGTTTTGACCTTCGGAAGAACTGGGAGATAAAAAACTGAACTATTCAGTATAAAATGTGCCCACATCTTATCAAGTCATGCCATGAAATCACCGGAACACTCTTTTTAATGTTTAAATATAGATTTGAGAGAATCGTTTTGTGAACAGTGGGCATGAATGTTTCTGTATCTATAACTAAAATACTGATTTAAACTTTGGTTAGTTCTAAAAATGATTATAAATATAAAAATATATTTTTTATGCAGTCACGTAACACCGATAATCACGTATTTTAATAATCGCCAGATAAATGAAAGCTTATATACAGCTGGTGATTGTTCGACCTCGATTGCCTTGTTAATACGATTGTGTTATTCACCCGATCGCCGGAGTTCCCAGCATCTGTACCGTTGTGTGAATCGTCATTCGAAGCCGTTATCAGGCACTTAATTCCCCCAGAGATCCCGAATATATATATGTACATATCTGGCGTACATTCTTTGCGATGCTTTATTATCCGCAAACAAACGATTCTCATTTTCCTAGGTCGGCTTAGTCATACATCTTATATTATAATATATTTGTAGAATGTACATCCCACACAAGTCAGTCAATAAGTGACGAAGTTGGCCCAAAGAGAGCTCGCATGCCCAGATGCCATCAAAGCGAATTCCGCTTTTCTACTGGCTGTGGGGGTGGATTGGGTTGGGCTTTGGCTTTGGCTGACACACATGTTTGCGAATCGTTAACAAAAACTAAGCCGCATTTGGCATGCTTGTGCGAGCAGGTCTAAACCAGCTGATGCCGGAGCAACTGGAGACTCTGGAAGCCCTCGAAACAATATAGAAATCCGTTCCTAGGCCGAAAGCAATTCCGCACTTTAAAGGCCAATCCCCGGATCAGCGTAGTAAGCTGCCTAATTGGCAAGAAGCCGCTTAAACGGGCCAAGTGGAGCCAGGATGGAAATGTGCTAAAGTCAATATTGGCACACCCACCCAATTGAGTTTATCGAGGGGTTCGCAGTCCGTACAGCTTAAATCACAACATCCTGTCCCTGTTAATTGCTCGATATTAATTTTATACCGACTGGCAGGGAGGTCGGTTTCCAAAGAAACTTTCTATGCTGTGGCCATAGGAACTCTGGCAATGCCAGTCCTTTGTCGGGTCCGTAATTAATGTCATCGTGTGGTTTATGGGGTTAACAGGCACTCCACATTCGCAACTCCATCGCCCCTTTTGCTCCTATCCCTTTGAAGTCTGCGTGTGTGTAATGACCGTATCCAGAATAACCCAAGGCTCGACTAAGATCCTCACTAGCATGTGATAATTAAGCGTCCTCATTTGCCCAGTTTAGCATTTTAATTTACAATAAATTGTGCTTCGAAAATGGCTGTTGTCAAGGTAATAACCAAAAGAGTGCACTTGGAAACGGTTTGTATACAATAATAGTAAATATTGATTTGAAATTTATTTTTTCCGTAATTCTTTGGGTTTTTATTTAGGATATTTTGATAAGGCTTTTTTTTCCATTGTCCTATTTAATTTAATTTATTTTAATTTAATTTATAAATACTTAAAATAAATATTTTATATTTAATCCTTTTTTTTAACTTTTAACACATTTTATTCAAAAGCTGTGCATTTACATTTTTTTTAAAATTAATTTAAAAAGTCGCTTTTCTTGCAGTGTTAGAAATGCACAAAAGGTTTGCCTCCCAGTTGATTTATGTGCAACGCTGCGTATGAGCAACCAAATGGGGCAGCTGTAACTGACATTGCATATTTGTCCTCCCACTGTCGCTCCCCCCTTCCCCTTTACCCCCTTTAAATCCCACCCTCCCCCTAGATTCTCTGTCGAGCATGTTTGCACAAAATATTGCGCATACGCCGCCAGTGCCCAACCTTCTTTGCCGTTCGGCTTTGTCCCTTTGCCTTTTTGCGGCATAACGCGCGGTTAAGTGGCCATAATGTGTGCCTTTATGGGCTTGGCATTGGCATTGGCATTGGACTCCTATTTGGCTTGGTGGCTTCGTGGCTTGGTGGCTTGCTGGCTCGAAGCCCTTGTCCTGCTCCCATTTTAATTCCTTTGCCATATTTGCTGAGCCAGCATTGTTGCTGAATTATGTTATGCCAGTCGGTCGCTTGTTGATTTTTATATTGTTTTTTTTTGTGTCTGAACGGGACTCGGTTCCATTTCCTGTTCCTGCTGCTCCTTTACCTCCTGGACTTTCGGTTGTCCTCGTGTGCATGATAAGCGACCAGGCCAAAATATTTGGCTCTGGCATGTTTGCTCAGTTGTTTGCGGATAATCCGGTTTTATTGTTTAATAAGTCATGCCGGCTATCGCTCCCGACTGTCCAGACCGTCCAGACTGTCCAACCTGTCCGGCCTCCCGTCCGATTTTCCCAGAGTGTCTGACTGCAAACGTTAGCGGCTCGTTGGCTTTTTGACTGCCTGTGCGACAGAGCATGGAAGACCTTTTTGGATGGGGATTTTTTTGGGTATGGGTTGGGAAGAACGTGGCAAAATCGATGGCCAAATTAAATGGGGATTTACATATTGAGCATGGGCGGAAGTAAGAGCTTTAAATTAAAGGGAACTTCCTGGAAATTTTTGTATTATAGATTTTATTAAGAAAACCAAAGACATTAAAAGGCATTAAATTATACTTTTATACAAGTGGATATCGTGGAAGGAAGGCCACGGTATTCGGTTCCAAAGGAGTTCTTGATTAGCCAGTAGTCGTTCCCCAACGCATCGGTTCCAAATCCCCCCACGAGCACGGAGTGTCTTAGGTTGATCCTCTCTGACCTGCATGTCGGAATACTCAATATGCCAGCGGAGTACTGGTTGAATTCATCGTGAAGGTTGTCATGCTGTAGACTACTTCGGGCAGTTCGCTTTCATCGTAGTTATTCAGAGTTACATAGCCCCGAAGGGTGGCTGCACTGCATTGGGGGTGCCAGAGACAATTCCCTTGCTTGGGTTCGTAGGGATAGGATGCTTTTGGGGGCAATGCCGTGTTGCCTTACGTGTTTGCAACCTTCGTTTTGATAGGGTATGCAGTCCGTTAAATGTTTGGGGGAAAGGGGCTCCAGAAGGGAGTGCTTCCAATATTCGGTTCCAGGGGCGATGGCATCGCCGATCGAAAGCTGAAGAGTGTACCCTGCTAGGTGTCGGAGAATTCGGTTATGCCCATCCGGAATCCCACTTTGCCCTGCGAGTAGAGCCTGCTACTGCTTGGACTCTACTGTTCCATATCTCCCGGTGGTATTTGTCGTTCGAAATGTAGTGCTTCTTGTATCTTTCCTTGTACTGGTCCCATTCCAAATCGGTCACCAAACTCATTCCCAATTCCACAAGGAACAGGGTGACAAGGACTTGCACTTAAAGTAGTCCAATGCGGATTTAAAACTGATTTACAGCTTGGCGAACTCAAGATTAGATGACGTGTACCAGATGAGCTTTAACTTGATCTTAAACAATTGTACTTGGCATTTTGATCTCATATTAGCTCGGTATTTGTTTTTAATATTTTTTCTTTATTATATTTACTTTTCAAGCGTATTTACATAACCTTTAATAGGTACAACCCGGAAATGATAATCTGCTTATCTGAATCTGATTAAATTAATACAAAGCAATAAATATTTGTTTTAAAGGCAAATGATTTTTAAAGAAAGAAATGATTAGATCTGAACTTAGTTTGACTATTTTGTTGTTCTCATCTGATTTTTAAGTGAAACTAAATGATACAATAGGGATGACCTAATAACGAAATTTCCAAAAATAATTGTAAATTGGACTTTGAATATTAAATAACTAGATTATAGAAATGTAAAAGCATTTCAAATGCAAATCAGCCTAGACTTGGATCCTTCGGGAATGGCAATGGGAATAGCAATCGCACTTCAATTACGTTACACTCATCATTAGCCAATTAGCTAAATTATAGGCTGCGCGACGACAATTGCCAAATGGCTTCAGTTCCCACTTCCTCTACCATTTCAATTCCCTTTCCCATTCCCATTTCCACTCCCAATCCCATTTCCGTTTATAATGTCAATCGCTACCCCACAGATTGCCTTCCTCGATGGCGACAATTGGTGCGAAATAAAAGACATTTGCTCAGCACTTTGCGGCACAGTCTAAAGTGGATCTCCTGGCTTACAGCCATAGAAAATAGCAAATAAAGCGGAGGAATGGCAATCGAGGATATTGGCCTGGTGGGCATCAATGTGCGAATGTGGCGCCACTTGGCCGTACTCTACCCCACCCCGGGCACCAACTGGCGGAAGTTCGCCTTCGTCCTGCCCGTGACTGCGATGAATCTGATGCAGTTCGTCTACCTGCTGCGGATGTGGGGCGACCTGCCCGCCTTCATCCTGAACATGTTCTTCTTCTCGGCCATTTTCAACGCCCTGATGCGCACGTGGCTGGTGATAATCAAGCGTGAGCAGTTCGAGGAGTTCCTCCGCCGATTGTCCACTTTGTTTCACTCCATTTTCGCGGCCAGCGACGAGTGGGGGCGTGGCATCCTGCGGGAGGCGGAGAGGGAGGCTCGGAGCCTGGCCATCCTTAATTTGAGTGCCTCCTTCCTGGACATCGTAGGGGCCCTAATCTCGCCGCTTTTCAGGGAGGAGAGAGGTTAGTGCAATCGACAAAACAGAGAAATTGAGGACTAATTTAAGATTTTAAACTTTGAGAGCTTCTATTACTTAGTAGGGTTGTTAAAACATCGATGGTGGGCACCATCGATGTTTTTGGCTATCGATGGTGGTCACTATCGATACTATCGATAGTATCAAAAATTAAAGAAAATAAAAAACAAATTACAAAAATTAAGGAAAATAATGAAAAAAAAAATATTTGAAAATGTATCCTTGTATCATAAAACTTATGAGAAAAACTACGATCTTAATTTTACTGCGAAGAAAATGAAACAAAATTCAATGTTGAGCCCTAACAATAAAAATACCGTCTTGTCGTAAAAAATATACTTTAAAATACTTTTTTTTTTCTTAAAATATACCAAAAATTACATGTAAAATGGAACTATTTTTCTGAGCGATAGTATCGATTGTGGGCCCAAACCATCGATGTTTCCTAAATTTATAAACCATCGATAGTATCGATAGTGCTATCGATTTTTTCCCCAACCCTATTACTTAGGAAAACAGACTTCTTTCCTTTTTTGGATAGTTTGAAATTGTTGTATAGTTGAAAATATATCGGTTAATTTCAGAACCAACAATATTATGTAATTCATTTTAACCAAAAAGTTGATTGTAGTGTCTTTGTGATTCACCAAATGTGTATCAAGACTTGAACTTCAAGTTAAAATTGATTTATCTCAATCTGTTTTAAAAATGTATTACAAATTGTTTTGGTAAATTTCAAAGTATTTCCTTCTTCTTTTAGATAGAAGATGTATTTGTTTTAAATGTTGATGAAATTTATATTATTTCATGAGTGAAAAGAAAACTTGTCTTAAGCATTCTGCATATTTTTATTATTTTCGTAAGCTTAGTTTAAACCTATGCAAACCCCACATCTCTAGCTATGAAACACTCCAAAGTGTTTTTTAAAGCTTAATCCTTTCTTAAATCGATTTTTATTAATTACCTATTCTTTAATCTAAAAGCAAAGGGCTCTGTAGATGTTATAAACGTTCTCCTCCCCCAGCTCATCCCTTTGGGGTGGCACTGCCCGGAGTGAACATGACCCGCTCGCCGCTGTACGAACTGGTTTACGTGGCCCAGCTGCCCACGCCCCTGCTGCTGTCCATGATGTACATGCCGTTCGTCAGCCTCTTCGCCGGCCTGGCCATCTTTGGAAAGGCCATGCTCGAGATCCTGGTGCACCGGCTGGGTCAGATTGGCGGCGAGGAGCAGTCGGAGGAGAGGCGCTTCCAAATGCTGACCTCCTGCATTCGGTACCACAGCCAGGTGATGGGGTGAGCCGCAAAGCGAAGAGGGGTCGGGATGCCGAGGGGATCTCTAAGCTGCTCATTTCCATTTCAGATATGTGTGGGAGCTCAACAAGCTGGTGGCCAACATTGTGGCGGCCGAAGCAATTATATTCGGCTCGATAATCTGCTCGCTGCTCTTCTGTCTGAACATTGTAGGCTACTGATTTCATCAGAAATCTATTGATTCAAGATATAAAGTTTAAAAATTAATTTTTATTTTGTAATTCATATTTTCAGTTTAGTTGTGCATTCTTTTTTATGCTATAACAATAATTTTCCAGATTACTTCACCCACCCAAGTGATCTCGATAGTGATGTACATCCTGACCATGCTCTATGTTTTATTCACCTACTACAATCGCGCCAACGAAATAGTCCTTGCGGTGATCAAAATACCTTAATGCACTCCATACACTTCTCTTAATTTTAGTAATTTTCTGCAGAACAACCGAGTGGCGGAGGCCGTTTACAATGTGCCCTGGTATTCGGCCAACATTCGCTTCCGCAAAACCCTCCTGATCTTCTTGATGCAAACACAACATCCCCTGGAGGTGGGTGCATTGCATTTCATTTGCGAGTCCCTGATTCTAATCCATTCCCATTTCGGGTGCGGTGCGCTCCATTTCATTCGGCAGATAAGAGTTGGCAACGTTTACCCCATGACTTTGGCCATGTTTCAGAGTCTGTTGAATGCGTCCTACTCGTACTTCACCATGTTGCGTGGCGTCACCAGCAAATGAGCTGAAAGACCGAAAAAACCGGCAACCAAAGGATCCCAATCCCTATCCCCATGCTTTTCCCTTTTCACTTTTCCAGCAATCCGAGTAATGCAAAAAGTTGTTGTTGCCTTTGGTCCTGGCTCCTGGCTCCTGGTTGTTTGGCATTTGCATATGCTTGTCGTTTGAAAGGATTTAATCGGACTGCTGGCATAGAGTCGGCATCCTCGTAGCTGGCATGCAAATAGTTTGCTGCTTTGAATTGGCTTCTTAGATTGTTACACAAAATAGATTGTAGATTACAGCAAAATGTTGTGCTTGAAATAAAGTCAAATGAATGCGGAGTAGCAGTCCAAGGTTTTATGATTCCAGTTTGTGCCTAAAAGTATGATTTACAAATATCAAAGGATTTGGATTTGTGGCCAAGATGGTTTTCAATTTCGGGGTAAGAAAGATGCTCCACTATGATATGAATAAATAAATATTTGGTCTTCCAGGCAATTAGTGTTGATATTGATTGAGTTGTATTAGTTTGAGCTCTGAATGTTTCTCAACCCATGCATTTTTTATTGATCAATTTGCAGAGCATACTTTCAGGATAAGCCAACGAATTTGAATATTTGAGGGGTCCGTCCTTTGCGCTTTTAATTAAAATGCCCGAAAACTAGTTGTTTTGTCTGCTGCAATTTAATTAACATTAGTCCTGTCCTTTATTATGCAAATAAACTGCTGCTGCTGCTGCCGCCTGAAAGATCGCTTAATGCCGGCCCAACAGCAATAACAGCTTAATTTAAAATTCATTATAACTGACACCAACTAGTTAAACAATTGCCAGCGGTAGGAGCATAAACATCAACAGCAACAAAGGACAACTAGAGCAGGGGAAAAACAAAGGACGAAGGGTGCGCCTGGAAAATTGAAATGAGCGGCGGCAGGCGCACTTGAAATACGCAAATAAACTTCAAAGAAGGACGACTGCACGCTGTGTTCTGCGCTCGATGTCCTGGCGAGCGCATAAATAACAAAAGGAGCAAGGAGGGATCCCGGCTCCTATCCTGCAGGCTCGAGTGGCGTATACTTAATTTTATTATGAGGTGTCAAGTGCGGACCAGTTGACTTGCCCGGCCGAACGCCTTTTGTGTTGTATTTTGTGTTTGCCGCCGTTATTTATGTTGCCTGCTGCCCGCCATTTGGTGGCAGGTGAACGCCTACGTGCCCCGCCCCCACCCTCAGGAGTCATCCACAATGTGAACTTCCTCTGGGCTTCCACTTTTTCTTGTTCCACTGCAAGAAAATAGCACAAAGAGTGTTTGAGATTTATGAATTTTATTATATAAAAATAATACAAAATATATTTTACTCATGAAAATTAGAGCAAAGGGGAGAGGAAAGGCTAACGAGCCAATGAAGTTTATAGATTCCTTATTATCATCAACAACTGATGTTCCATTTGTGGTCTATTCGGAAAGTAATTCAGTTAATGAAATGTATCTACAACTGAAGAATGGATAGGAAGAAGCATAAACTATATAATTCATTTAATTCTAAATTTATCATGAAGTACATATGTAACATATATGGTTAGCAATATAATTATTTCAATCCAATCCAGTTAAACATAAAATCATTTAAAAATAACAAACATTTCAAACATCTGATAAATATAGGAAAATGTAGTCTAAAAATGGAATTTCTTTAAGTTCGTTATAAATTTTCCAATTTATTGGCACTCAAACCAAAAAATTAAGGACTTTCGGCCAATAATTCTCTTCTGATTGGCATTATTTTGTTTCCGTGTACCGGACCCATAGTTCCTTGGCTCCTGCTGCCAGCTGGTCCTTTGATTTTTATGCAGGCAATATGCAAATGCCGCCGGAAATGTAAATGCGCCACTCCGAATGAAGGAGAGACACCCTGACGCTATCGCTTCCGCCGAGTCCCCATTGTCTGCTGCATAAAATTAACAAGTTTGGCAAAAAACTGTTTCATTAGAGAACAGTTCGTGGTCGCGGTCGCCAGCCACGCCCCCTGCTACGCCCACTCACCCACCCACCCAAAAGCGACCGAAGGTTACGTTGTTTTATAATTGAATTCATATGCATCAATGAAGGCAGCTCAACAAACACAACACAAAACCCAAAGGGAACATTTTGTTAGGGGGTTGGAGTAACCACAACATGGCAAACAGGCGAAATCGGGGGGTTTTCCGGGTTGGGTGGCCCACTTTTTCGGTGGCATTTTCAATTTTAAATGGATTTTCAATTGCGGCGGGAGCATTTTGCATAAATTGCTGTAATGAGTTTATTTCGAAGCCCTCGCAAGTGGCTTCGTTGGCGTCTCTCCATGTCCTTCTATCCATGTGGGATATCGCCGGGATATTTCGAAACACTACGGGCTGTGTGGCCGTGCTCATTTGCAATTGTCAACCGGCTGTCACCGGTGACAGTCGTATTGACAGTTTGCTTTCGCTGTTAATTTTCATTTTAATTGTGGCATTTTGCTGACAGTTGATGCTGGAACTTTGTTGGGTGTTTTGCGGTCGATTCAGGGAATTTAATTTGCAATCCCCACTTGGCTGGCTTAACTTTAAGTGCCGGAAGTTGGGCTCCAGTTGAAAGGGGTGGAATGCTGTTAGTCTAACCATCACTTATGCGCAGCCAACCCATCAAATATTCCATCCATTGTCTGTCGGGTCATTTGCGAAATCTCTCATAAGCAAAGCATTCATTTTCCAATTATTTATTGATGCCTCTGTGTGGAACTCCTCCCTCTACTACTTCGAACTACAACTTCACCTGCAATAAATCCACAGAGCCTCCTGCCCTCCTCGTCCTGCGATTCCAGGGACAAGCACATTGTCTAGCTTCCTGGGCAGGATGTTTGTCTGTCTGGCTGCTGCTTGGCCGTCTGGTGCCTGCTGCCTGGTGCCTGGAAAATATTTGCATTTTCACTTTTGATTTATTATTGCCATTGCCATGTGTAAATTGGCAAAGCAAAGGTGCAAACAACAAGGCAGTCATCTTCCAGGACTCGCCGCAAATGCAGCTGCAGCCGAAGAGGAGGCTGCGTTGACAAGGACACATTATGTTTGGCCAAATGAATGGTAATTGCGGCATTGAAACAAGTAATTGAAGTGCAAGCCAAACAGATTGCCAACTTTGCTAGCTGCTGGCTAGGAGAGTCGACCACATTTCGATTGGAGCTCTGGAGTTTTGGCCCAGAAAGAGGTCATCACAGTGCTCTGCTAATTACAAGACCAAATTAGAGAGGCTCCCCCAGCCTGAGTTCCCTGCTCCCCGCTTTCCGCTGCCATTGCCAATTACTTCCGCCTCTGTGTGCAATTTCCGCTCGCCCAGGTTGGAACTCGAGTTGGAGTTGCCTAAGCAGCTTTGCTGGAAAACGTCAAAACAGCGACAACTTTATATGGCCACAAAGGCAAAAGTAACGAGGGCAAAATAGGAAAGCATAAGCAGATAATTACACAGGCGAACAACAACTATCTCCGAGCTTCTTTTCCCCGTTTTCCTGGCTACTCCTCCTTCTCCGGCGGCCACAGAGTAGAAAATTACAGAAATAAAAAACCACAAGCGGAAAATTAAGAGCCAAGAGCCTGCGGACCGCAAATGGCAGACGGTCGTAGAAAACTCCACTTCCATTTGTTTGCGGCCCCAAAACTTTAAGTTCATCTTCGAGTGGCTGCCCTAGGCCTAGAACTTGATCGGGCCCTTTGATTATCACTGCAAATGGGAAATTCCTGTTTTTAGGGCGAAAATTCCCACCCAGCCAGAAGCTGGGAAACTGCGGAGACATTTTCGGCATTTTTGACTGTCTGCCAGTGCCTGTAAGCGAAATGCAAACACGGAGTTCGGCACTCCATCCCCCAAAAAACCCCATCAACCCCTGCCCTTTCTGTCTGCCCTGCAGCCACATTTAAATATGCCGCCAAGTTTTACCTTCGCTTCGACGCCTCGCCCCCCAAAATCCCGCACCCTCGTTATCATCATCACATGGCGGTGGCTGGCACTGATTTCATGCTTTATAACTCTCGATATCCGAATGGCAAACAGCGTTTAGCGCTTTGCCTTGCCACCTGAAAACTGGCGGCGAGGCAAGTGTTGCTTTGCTACCTCGGGGGCCATCACGGCGTATGCGCAATGTTTACTTTGCATTTTTCTTCGTTTTTTCAGCGTTCAGTGGTTGTTTTTTCAAGGGGGAAGGACCTCATGGCATATGCATGATACATCAAATATTTAAGCCATATTTTAGCTATTCCGACAATGAGTCAAATCTGAAGGAATGTCTGGGGACTGCGATAATAAAGTTTACAGATAAACGACTTGGCAATCGAATTATGCTCCCCAGCCCAAGAGATTTGATTTCGTTTCTGAAGGTATGTACATATTTCCATTTGGTATTTAGATTTTATTTATCGTTTTGATTGGATTGTTTTGGGTGAGTTAAAAGAGGGAGGACTTTAAGGACCTGGACAAAACCGGTTAGCTGGGACCACATGATATTGTTATTCTTGCCGTAATTAAAAACCCATGAAAGCAAGGACGGCGACCAAACGACTGGTCACATAGGCACCCATCCACATGCTCGCTCAGACAGACAGACAGAAGGATCCAGGGGGTTTGCATGTGTGTGGCAAAATAAACATGAAGCGTATTGATGGCAAGGAGTCCTCGCCAGGCAAAAAGTTTCATATCAATTTTAAGCCAAAGTAATGAAAAAGTAACAACAACAGTCAAAGGAAACACGAAGCAGAAGGAGGAGCAAAAAAAAAAGAGGAAAAATTAAAACGAATGCTATAGACAAAGCATATTTGCACGCAGCGCGAAGGACTCCATCCTTATTCCTCCTGCCAACCCGATGATGAAAATGATGATGATATCGTTGACGACGCAGCACACAAAGCAACGCTAACGCTTTATGACAGCCCAATGGGCCGCAGGAGAATCAGACTCGGAATCATCAGAAACTGGGGAATCGGAACCCATTTCTTTGCATCGTCCTTCGTTTTTGGTAGGAACTCCTAAGGACGATGTTTACGCTCCCTGGCAAAAGGACAAGCGGCGGACCTTGCCTGCGAAACGGCGAAATTAAAAACCAATAAAAACGCTGCGAGGAACGAAATTAAAAATTATGTTTTCTCTCTTTTAACAACAAACGGAAACAAACATTCCCAGCACCGCCGCCGAAAAAGTTGTAAAAACACGAATTAAATTCCGGGCTTTAAAAAATACCGCTGCACATAAAACTTTTGCAATTAGGCAGAGGCAAGGGCAAAACGATGGAAGGCATAAAAGTTGCCTATCCCAAGGCCTATGCACCACTTCGATAATTGAATATTTTAGCGAGCGGATCAGCTGCCGCCAGACGAGCGGAAAAATCCCCGGTGGTTCGATGGTTCGTTGGTTCGTTGGTTCGGGGGATTTTGGTGGCTAGCAAAAATAAAACGTAGCACACATCTGAGAGTCGAGGGGCATTAATTGCTGCAAAGTGTTGTTGAAACTTTTACGCCCACGATTTTGGAGAGTCATTTATTTAATTTACTACCTGCTATAGTGGGTTCCAGTACCATCCATCCATCTATCCATCCCCTCGGAGCCAAACTGCATTGCCATGAATAATTTAAGTAAATCGCCGGTTGTCTGACTGTCCTCGAAATAGGAGTAGAGTATTCCAACTGTATTTCCCATGCCATTTTATCCACTTCCCCTCCATTTCGTTACGGACTGTTGTGTCTGCGTGTACGTGTCGCTGGGCAGGATTAGGCGGCATTTGCATATTTTAATTATTTAGATTGTTGTGCCGAGCTACTTAGGCCGCCGAGGCAGTGAAACGGAAGCGCAAGTCCCGACTTAATTAAAACTTCCACTTGGCGGAGTTCTTTTTGTCCTTTCTCTATCGCAAACGCTTTCGAAACATTCTTTATTGATAGTTGAAACATGTGTTGGTGATTTAGTAAAGTGATATAATTATTTAAGAAGTTAAATGTCCTTTAAAGTAGTTTATAAGTTTAAAGAAATCCCGAAACTCTTTTAAATCTGATAAACATTTTTCAAATCACCTCAAGCTTGGCCAATAAACACACTGCAAGCCCCGCCGATCATAAATTCATAATGAATTATGAGGCTAACCCAGGCGAAACCAGCGCAGAAGCCACAACCGAAAGCGAAACAGATACAAATGCTGTGGCCAGACCAAATAAAATCCTGCCAGTTGGAAAAAGAAAATATAACAATAATAAATACGCTACAAAGTAGCAAACAGAGAACTTGTCTGGTTTTCGGCAATGGAACCGGGGAAACTGGAAGCGTCTGCAGCATTAGTTTTATGATTATTTGTGGTATTTATTGTGGGGACAGTGGCTACAACCGACTGTGGCCAACCACCTCCATCGCCCAGGCCCATCTAGTCACATATGGGCTCCGAGTTTCCGCTCAATGCAGCTTTAATTAGATTTGCACATTAGACAAAGACCAAGTCAGTTCGGCTAATGATACGGGGCAAATCAAATTGGCATTCCACACACGAAAGTTCTTAACAGTGGGTTAATAGGTTGATATTAATATTTGATCAAAATATGGGATGATGGGAATTTGGGTTAAGTTTTGGGAATATTGTAATGTGTAATACTAATAAATAGAAGAAAATGACATAGATAATAGTAAAAATTGGTAAAAAATGGTAATAGTAAATAGATACTAATGTCATATTTTTCTTTTAATCTGAAAAACAAATCTATTTAATTTTAAAATAAATGTAATTTTTAAATGCGACTTAAAATCGTATGGGTTTCTGCTTTTCTCCCCTTTTATTTTGTTATTTAGCATTTCCTAATACTTTATTATTATTTTAAAAGGACATAACTATTTTTTGAGCCTGTTTTAAAGCCTGATGGGTAATCATATTTTCAATGTGTTAATTATTTGGCTTTGCCCCACTGTGCTGGCTTTCGGCTGACTCTTTATGGCTGACTTGTTGGACTTGCTAGCTGCGGGGACTACGGTGCGATAAATACCAGACGGTTACAGTTGCCCGGAGAGCAGGACCAGGACCAGGACATGTGTCCCGCCATCAATAATGCTTAATTTAATTCGAGCCGTGCGCACTTATAAGTATACTCCCACTTCCTCAGGACGACGACTTCCGCTATCTCTTTAAGTCCGGGGGAGCGACTGCGTCCGGCACATGATTATTATTAGTTATGATGATGTATCCCTTTTAATGGTTCCTCGAACGGGGAGTGTGAACGTGCCGGGCAGATTGGGTGGTGGATGGCGGGTTCGGGGGCAGGGACTTTGGGCCCGGCGAATATTAATAATTGTTTCTTTTTTTTGCTGCCTGGTTTTTGGGGGGCTGCGAAACACGCTAAAAATTAATTAAACGTTCTAGGCGAAGGGCATAAATATATATATATATATATATACATGGGTATATATTGTGTACAAACATATTTTTTTCATTTCTGTTTTTGCTCGGCCATTTCGTGGTTATTTATGCGCCTGACTCGACCAAACCCCACGGACTTTTGGACGGACATTGGCGGACCGGACCGGATCCGGGCCTACACTTGATTCATTGTTTTTGCTGCCGCTGCTGTTTGAGCCGAGTGTGAGCAGCACGCACTCATATTGCCAATTTATATTTGTATTAATTAATGGGCCAGTAAACAATTGCTGAAAGCTGCGCCATTAGTCCCGTTCCAGTCGATAGTGGGGGGTTTTTTTGCTGGGGGGAGATTGGAAATGCGGAAAATGACTGCAATAATAAGCTTCTCCGCTGGCCACATAAATTACACATTTTTTCTCACTTCCTTCTGCAGGAGTTAATAACATTTTCATAACCGAATTGTGCGCATTTCTCGTTGGCTATTAGTAAAGTATTTTTTTTTTTGTGTCAGACACCATAAATTTCAATGTCAATTACATTTTAAACTAATCGAAATGGAGTAATATATATATATACTGTTTAAAGTGTGTGTTATAAGCTCTCTTAAACTTTAATCTCTTCCTTAAATTTCAAAAAAACATATATAAAAAAATTAAATCTATTAAACAAATTAGTAATTTATTTTAATTATTAATTTAGGGCTGAAGAACTTTTGGCGTCCTTAAGTAGGCAACAATTTGTATTGTAAATTTCCGGTATTCTGAACTATATTATACCCTTGCAGAGGGTATTATAATTTTGGTCAGAAGTTTGTAACGCAGTGAAGGAGACGTTTCCGACCCCATAAAGTATATATATTCTTGATCAGGATCAATAGGGGAGTCGATATAGCCATGTCCGTCTGTCCGTCTGTCCGTCTGTCCGTCTGTATGTCTGTTTCAATACCGTTTGCGAGCTCAGTTTAAAAGCTAGCGACTTCAAACTTTCACAGTCGTCCTAAAACATGTGTACGCAGATCAAGTTTGAAAACCGACCCGATCGGACGTCTATATCCTATAGCTCCCATAGGAACAATCGGATATAGCTTTCAAAAAATGAAGATATTTCGCTCAGTGTAAGAGTTATTGACAAGAATACTTCCAAATCTTATTTTTTTGTGTGTACCTTGATCAAAGTAAAAGCGCGTGCCAATCGGACGTCTATATCTTATAGCTCCCATAGGAACAATAGGGTGAAATCGGTCAAGATTTAACGTTTTTCAGGATATTTCGCGCAGAATATAAGCTATTGACATTAAACTTTCCAAATCGTATTCTTTTATGCATACCTTGATTAGGGTAAAAGCGCGTGCCGATCGGACGTCTATATCCTATAGCTCCCATAGGAACAATAGGGTGAAAAATTTTAAAATTATATTTTTTTTCAATTATAAAATATTTTGTTGTTTTGTTAATTCATGTTGCTTTTCTAGTCAAGTTTTCATTCGTATAATCTGCAAGGGTATTAAAACTTCGGCTTGCCGAAGTTAGCTTCCGTCCTCGTTTTTAAATTCAAACAGATTTTAAATTCCCTCAACATTCACTTAAACTCGTGGGCTGTTGAAGTTTCTCCGCCCATTGAGGGCGAATAAAGTGAAGTGCAATTTTGCAATAAAAACCGCACCGAGGGCGTTGAAAGTACGGGAAACAATCGCTTGAAAAGCGCAGCCAAATGCCAGGAGCAGATTGTCCCATGCAGTCACGGTCCCAATAAAAGTCGCCATACTCCGAGCTCCCTTAGCTGTTTGTCCAACCAAATACATACTCCCAGGCCAACCGCCCAGGAAAATAAGTACGCCAGCTGCACACATTTACAATTTGCCGGCGGAGTGTGTTTGGCCCCCAGTTTTCGGTCATGATAAAAATGAGCGTCGGAAATGCGAATATAAATTCAGCCATATCTGATGTACAAGTGTACATCTGACCGGGAGGATGGGGATAGGATGAGGATGGGACACTCCGGAACAGGGCAGTATCAGTCAGTATGTGTGGCAGGATAAACATAATGGCTGCACTGCATTTGCCGGAGGATGCCCGCCAGACAGGAGCAGACCAATCATCAGAAGTATGCCAGCGGCCGGAGGAAACGGCAGCGGAAATGACATGCAATAAAACACAAAGGCGCACGCATCGAGTGAAAGCTGGAGAGGCGGGGAAAAGCAGGGAAAGCAGGGAAAGCAGGGAAATCAGGGAAAGCTGGGAAAGCAGTGAAAGCTCGCCCTTTGTGTCTGTCGCCCTGTCGCTGGATTATAACGAAAAATGGCATCTAACAACAAAAATCTATCTGGCAAATGCATTTTCCCCCGTCCTCCCTGCCCCCAAATCAGTAGAAACTTTGCGGAATTACAATTGCAAAAGTTGCGTGCCCATAGAGTCCTTGCCATTCGGCTGGTGTCCAGTTGGAGCAGGGATCTCCCACCCCGATTTTTGAGATATATTTCCCGTACGTCTGTGCGTTAACGCCAAAGTCATTTGGCTTATCAATGCCAGACGCAGACAATTTTGGTCGCTTATCGCTCGGTCGCATCGCCAGTCCGCAGCATGCAGGTGGCATTTTCATGGGAGAACTCGGATTTGGACTGAGAGCTGGAGGATGCGAAGAGCCCCGGGATGGGCGTTATTAAGTGGCCATTAGCCGGGCCAGGCGACAAACTGGACATGGATGGGGGCTTTTCCACAAATTACACAGCTGCCAATGATTTTCTACACTATCAGAAGCACACAGAGAAAATATCACCAAATTGATGGGATCTAAATCTATAGGGGTGAAAAAATATTGAGTTCGTCATAATAATTTATTAAGGAAAAATATATATGTATGGTTATACAAAGCAAAAATACCTCGAAGCTTACTGACTTTCGATTTACAGCAAATATAAATATAATATTAATATAGTGCATAAAAGAAAGGTATTTCCGTTGGAATAAAATAATCAGGCAAGTCATGCAATTTGTTAAACTTTATCTAGTTCTCTGGCTTTTCTAGATACCCAGATCTCTGTAAATACAAAAGGTAGATGAACTGGGAATTTCATGCTGTTAAACCTAATAATAACCTATTTTAATATACTTTTTACTGACCGATTAGCGTGCATAAATTACAGTAGCAACTAGCTGGAGATTTTTCCCTGTGCATCGGAACCAGTCGAATGTATGCAAACATTGTTCAGCTGACGGCTGGGGCGCAAGTTGTTGATTCTAACAAAGTAAGCAGGAACAAGGGTTCCACTTGCCCCACCCCCGTTCGGGGGGCTCTTGGCCCCCAGCTCTTGTGCCCCTCCTGAGTGGCCGGCATTATTTGCTAATTACGCCCTGCAGCCAGCGTTGCATGCATGTGATTGCTCTTACTTCGACTCGCTTGCCAACTGGCGGTTACTGCGACCACTGCACGGGTACCTGGCCCTAGACTGGAGATCCCAAGGCCCGGGCTCGGAATGCCATAACTTGCCATCAACTTATTAGCAGGCAGCACAATTCCGCCTGCCTGCCTTATTTTCGATTTTAATTTCCATGTCGCTGCCGTTGGTGGATGCAGAGCATGCAAATGCTCGACATGCGCGTAATTTGTATTCATTATCTGATGCATAATTATACTGCAGATAAGGCAGCGGAGCCATTGAGACCGTCCACCAGGTCACCAAATGGGATCGACAAATGGTCCAAACTAATGCAGAAAGGTGCATCTTTTCAAGGGAGTGCTAGTGACCATTTCGAAACGGTTGTTTAATTAAATCTGGAGCGAAACATAGCTATCTGAATATTCCAACCAATTAGCTTTGCCAATAAAAAAGGATTAGTTTCCTATGCTGGGTGTACAAATACTGGCTGTAGAAGGCCAAAGGAATGAGACTTAACTGCCAGGATCTGTGTTTTTGAAAAAATTTGAATATTGTTTACGGTTGTTTCCCCATAACTTGGCTAAAAATTGCCTCACATAAGAAATACTTACTGTTTTAAACATAATTAAATTTTTGGTTAATTAAAAAAAACATGTTTTTGACATTTTTAAATTTTGGATAAGGGGTTGCATCTCCTTTACTTGAAAAAAAACATCCATACTTTAAATTGCCAGGTTTGAATGGCAGATAGTTCGAAATTTGATTACCAGCTTAATGAGGTAGGACCCTCCATATTTGGATAATAATTTATATTGCTTTGGACAAAATACTACTTTTTTTGGTGGGAAATCGTCAAAAAATAATATTTTTAGGTTGTCAATTTGCAATTGGAGTTTAAATCGATCGAATTGTTGAAGGAATTTAATAGAAAAATAAAACTTTATATGCTGAATGCTAAAAATTTATTGTTTTTAATTTAAAAAAATTATTTTATTTTTTAAAAAAATATCCATAAAATCATTGGGTTCTTATTTATATTCGAATCTGTCGCACTTAAAAGTTTTCTGTAAAATGATTTAAGGAGCATGATATGCTGCACGGTAACTTGTTCTTATTCATGGCTTCCATTTTTGTTATGTTCACATATTCGTATAGTTTTTATAAATTACCTTTCCATCGTTTTAAATAAAAAACGGATTATTATACTCTTTCTTTGAACTCTTTATTCTCGTGAATGTCCGCTTAAACTATATTTATTGTAGTTTCATTAGCCCAATTGCTGGCATCGGAGTCTCGAGGAACCCTTTTGCATATCTACTTATTTGTCTAGGCGTAAAGTTAGAGTATGTGGTAAGCCTAGTGTAAAGGAATAAATATAAATAAAGTGTATAAATAGGGTAATCTGCATCGTATCCTCCCTATGCTACTGGTAATTATAAAAATATATATAGTTCGGATCTTCAATTAGCTTAACTAGGGATGTGTATTTGGAACAGTGTTGGCTCTTATCGTAGGGTTTCTCCTCCTCGGGAGTTGCATATGTATGTTGGTGAGTGTATCTTAACTAGGCGCCTTAATGTCAAGTTGAACTTTATTTTGCTTTGTGTGGTGCGTGGCGATTGCCTCCGTTTCGTTTCGTTTCGTTTCGTTCCGAGGAATTGATGATCCCCGCGAGCGTTTGGGGCCACTTCGTTAGCTGCCGCCACATTAATAACATCTGTAGATCTGGGCCCTGATTGGAACCCCCTCCGGCGGACGGCATCACGAGATGATACAGTTCTTGTCCTTGTCGCCGCCCATCTCGCTGGGCTTCCTCTTCCGATCGTAGGCCAGTGCGTCGTTGGGCACATAGCTCACCCGCACCCCGCCGTAGTGGCGCCTCTGCGGCAGCTGGTACATCATCATGTAGTCCTCGGAGCTGGAGGAGCTCGAGGAGCAGGTGGAGCAGACATCCGATTCCTCGGATTCCTCCCGCTCCCTCTCCCTATCTCGCTCCCTTTCCCTCTGCTGTCGATTGGGTGACTCCTGGACGAGATTGGCAGCCTGCAGCGCCGAGGGTGGACCTTGGTAGGAGGAGGAGAGTGGCTGCGCAGGCGCATAAGTATCCGCCCGAGTGGTCGAGTGCGAGCGATGTCCGCTGCCGCTGCGATGGTGAGACGACGAGGTGTTGGAGGAGGACTTGCGACGCCTTCGTCGGCGGGAGGAGTGCCCGTGACCATGACCATGGCGACCTCCACCCTCCTTGTCCTTTTCCCTGTCCCTCTCCCTATCCCTCTCCCTCTCGCCACCTCCACTCGTGCCCGCTCCGTTGCCCGAGTAGCTGCGCGATCGCGGCAGAGTGTCCGGAATTCCCTCGAAGCGCACACCCTTCTTCTTGCCCGGCTCCCCGCTCATCGGCGAGGAGGAGGAGGCGCCACTCAGTATGGACACGGGATGCGGGGGTCCATGGCTGGCGGACTGCGTGGAGAGGGGCGTGTTCAGCGACCTTTCGCCGGCCGAGTGGGTGGGTGAACCCATCAGTTCGGGTGGCAAGGCTGTGGAGGCCACACTCAAATTGGGAGTAGGCAGCTCCGGAACCTCACCCGGCGGCGGAGGCGGTGGATGGAGGATATCCGCGTACTCGTGCTGCTGCTGGAATTGCTGCGACGAGGAGACGGCGTGCAGCTGCGACAGGTGTTGCAGGTGGGCGGGTGGCGCCACCATCTGTCCCGACATTCCCAGTTCCGGCATGCTGGCGGTGTGCGGATTCTCCAGGAGCTGCCGCTGCATCTGATAGCTATTCGTGGGCTTCGCCGGCCAGGCTGCATCCAGATTCGAGGACATCTCGTTGAAGTTGTAGACTCCGTCGCGCTGCAGTTCCATGGGTTTGGGCAGAAAGTGTGGCTGGAAGTCGCCCGGAGAGTTGAGAGGCGATAGATTCTGCGACGTGCTGGAGGCGCGACCGCCCGAAAAGTCCGTCAGATCGCCGCCATGGGGCCCGTGGGGCTCCAGATCCTTGACCACACCCGCATCCGAGTCCGAGGTGGCGTAGCTCTTGCCCTGCTCCACCACCAGGCCAACGCCAGCTGCCTCCAGCTGTTGGCTCTGCATCTGGTACATGGCCTGGTTGAAGGTCGCCTGGTGCTGCTGCTGCTGCTGCGGCGACATGGGCGGCGAGCTGGAGGCGTGGCTGCTGGGGATGCGCGTCGGCAGGGGCGCCTGCGGATGTGGGCGCACCCGCTGCGTGGGCGGAGTGGGCGTGGTGTACATTCCGGTGCCAGAACTGTCCGACGGCGTGGGCGGCTCCCCCTTGCTGCAGGCAATCGAGCAGTAGATGGCCCCCCTTCGTGGCAAGAAGGCGCGACCCAGCAGCGAACAGCGGCACGTGTTGCACGAGAAGCACTCGTCCGTCGCATGCCAGTGCTGCCCGTCGTGGCTCATCTGGCCCTGGTCCACCCCAATCGCCTCGCCACAGTAGTCGCAGTACTCGGCGAACATCGCGTCGAAGCAGTGCAGACAGTACGGTTTGCCCTCGCGCATGATGTACCGCTGGCCGCCCAGCTGCTTGTCGCACTCCTGGCAGGCGAAGTGGTTCATGTGCCACGCCCTGCCCTCCGCCTCCGTGCACTCGTCCGCCAGGATGATCTGAGGATGGGGAAATCAGATTAATTAGAAAATGTGTTGAAATTTACTGGAACTTAATTGAGGTTAAGGTATAATATTTTAAAACCGTTCGTATCACTCAGGACTTTTTATAACAGTAGCGAAATTACTCTCCACTCCTAAAGGAAATGTTAGTTTATTTCCTAAATAGTGATGATTTAAACAAGAAAACGGTTTGTTATTGAGACACAAGTAATTGCGTTCATGAAAGTTTAAGAAGTACCTGAGAAGTTTACTTTAAAAATTTTATATTGATGTTAATCAGTGGGGAATCTAGGATTTTGTTGTGGGGAGTGATACCAGAACAATTTTTTTGTTGCATACTTTTTGAAAACAAAATTTCTTTTAATTTTTAATCGGTGATATATCACCCATATCACCCCGTGGATCCTCGCATGATGTTAATACTGATAGATTCATAAACTTTTTTAAGTGTTGCCGAGGTATTGTGACTTAAAGACATTTTATTATTATTTTTGTTTTTGTAACTATCTTGGTAAGATTACAATACAATAATTTTTTGGAGAAAACCTAATTTTTGGCAATTGGTCCAGTCGTTTTCAAATCGACTTTTTAATAACCCATTTTTTGGAGAGCAACATTCTTCTGATCCACCAAAAGGGTCACTCACCTCATCGCAGGCCGAGCAGCGGGGCTTGAGGGTCTCGGCGTGGTGGCGTCCGCAGTACATGCGACCATCCCGGTGGAAGTAGATGAGGTCCACGAGGAGCTCGCGGCAGACGCAGCAGGCGAAGCAGGCCGGATGCCAGCTGGCATTTGGGCCGAGTCGCGTGGCGAACACGGCGATGTCGCCCGTGGAAATTAGATCGTCGCACTGTGGGGTTACATTCCATGGGCATAGTTAGATATTTGAGGCAGTCCCAGTGGGTGGATGGAATACTTACGCCGTCGCAGGGTCGGGCGCTCATCAGCTGCCGCACGTTGCCGCGGCCCAGGGCATCGCGTTTGCGCTGCGTGGAGAAGAGCCGCAGCTCCTTGCGCTCCTCATCCGTCAGTGAGTGACAGTAACGAACCTGCAATGACAGCGAGTAACTGAAAACTGTGGCTTTTCTTTCATTCCCCCCCTCCCCCTTGCCCCCTCCTTTCGGAAAAAGACAGGGAAATCATATGTTCAAGTGGGGCTCGACAGCGCGAGGAACCAAACCGTGGGTCGAAGCAAACCAAACCGAGCCGCTGCCTGAAGTGATCTTTCCAAGAAGCGCGGACAGGGAACGGGCGGAGATTGTTTGTCTCGGCGGACAGGCAGACAGGCCCACATCCCATATTCCACATCCACATCCACGTCCACATCCTCAACCCACAAATCCCAGAGCCCGGAGAAAAACGCAGAGCAGACCGCAAAAGGCAAAACGGTAGCCGGTAGCCCAGGCTGCCCATCAACGCTTCACCTCCAGCCTCCTGCTGTCCACTCCATCTGCATCTCCATCTGGATATGCTGGGCCCATCTCCCCCAGAACGGACTGCGGTTGGAGTCTGAGTCTGCGGTTCGAGTCTCGTTTGTGTGTTGTATGCAAATTTTTTTCGGCTGCCTCCACTTATTTTTCGGTCCTCTTTTTTCTCATTGCGAGTAAGGCCGGCCTTCAATGAGTGTTCTAGTCATCGTTAGCCAGACCCCAGATCTCAGACCCCAAATCCTCAAAACAGTGATGGAAAGTGCCTCGGTAGCTGTACATATAGTACCTATTCATCGGGAGGAGTATTAAATTGGAACTGAAAGATGTCTGTAATTTGGATACCGTTCTAGGAAACTCTGGAGATCTTAAAATATATTTTAATAAAATCAAAATAGAATTAACAATTTAGTTCTTCATTAGAAATGTTGTTTTTTTTTATCAACTTCTAATACAATTAAATTAATAAATATTGTGATAGAAAAACTTGTTGCCCGAATGATTGTAATCTAATGAGAGATAGTCCATATAACCTGTTCCTTAAATATCCCATGAACTGGGTAACTTGCCCATCACTGTCCCCAAACCCAAGTAACTGATATCTGGGAATCCGCTCAGCATTCCCTGTTTTTGTTTGGCTAGTTTTTTGTGGTCAGCGTCTGCTCCAAATACCAAACTCAGTCGGAGTCTGCACTTGTTTCCCGATTAATTAAAGGTTACAAAACGGGAAATGGTCGGGAGGGACTCTATATGTAGGTGGGGAAAATGGAAGGTGTGTGTGGGAAAATCGTCGCACAATTTGACTTTGAAATGTCATAGCCCGTAATTCGAGTTGGTTTCAATCACGATAAAGCGGCTGCCATGCGATGCCAGCTCCTCCAGTTGGGAAAAATGCCGCAAAATTGACGGGGCCACGATCCCGAGGGGTTTGGTATGGGGTTTCGTATGGGGTTCGGGGTCAGGATGGGAGGGTTCGGGATCCCTCCACCTTCTTTTCGTACTCACCTCGTTATCATGCGGCGGAAGTTGATGCAGCAATTGTCGCACACGATACTGCTCCCCCGGACTGTTGACGTATGGCACTTTGTCGTCGGGTATTTGCGAGAAATACAAGCGAACCTGCGGGAGAACAGAGCAGATGGATTCGAGTGTTAAGTGAGTGTAAGTATTTTGCGGAATGGCCGAATACAGTTAAAGAGGCGCGGGGGGCTGGGGCACTAAAGGGTTAAGAGCCGGCACAGCGGGCAGAGATTTTTGATTTTATTACGCTGATTTCTTGGCGGCGGACGGCTCTTCTTTCGTTCTGAGCCAGGTTGAAAGGTGCACAACGTGCTAAGCCAACTTTATTGGCCACGCTTTGCCAAAGCGTTCTTTCAACGGGAGCGCGGGGCAATGGAAAATGGAAAATGCCAGCTCAAGCGGCATCTGACTGACACATGGCTTATGCCGCATCAACGTAAATTGCTGCCACATGGCTGTAAATAAATTTTCAATTCTGTTTGTAAAGTCACCCGGCGAAAAGAGAGAAACAAAACGAAGAAATGCAATGCTAGTAGACATCTGATAGGTCTGATAGGCCCCATCGGGATGGGTTGGTTCGGAATGGTATGGAATGGTATGGGATGGCTTTAACGGAAGTCAAAGAGTTGAGGAGGAGGCCCCGAAAAAATACCAAAATTCAGAGTTCCCAACTGGAAACTGGGCGCTTCTGCCGGGGCAGATTGTGAAAGATTTATTTGGCATTGTCGCATATTTTACGCGAATAATTTACGAGTTCGTTTCGTTTCTCCCAGCCGGGCAAATAATTGAAAAAGGCACGACCATGGCGCTTTCGAGCCACAATTGAATTGGCCATTAAAGTCGAATGCGAATTGAGGAATGGCTGGCGGCCCAGTGGCGGAGCATTCATTAGCGCTATCTAATTCGAGGGACAGTCGGACAGAAGACTGAAGACTAGACCTTCGCCTAATTGACATGCTCTATTGGAGAGTGGAGCCGGTCGCACTGCAATCGCCTTTGGCCAGCGGCCACTCCACTGCATCATCTCCAATCTCCAACTGGCGACTTGGCCAGAATGGCCACCAGCCGCTGATTTATGGCCCCGTCGCGTGTATTTATTTACAGCTCGCTCCGAGTGACAAAATAACGCACAATAACTCAAGTATTCCGCTTATCGCCAGCCCACAAATCTCGCCTGCCATCCGGGGCCTGCCCTTGGCACTTCGCGTTCTGCTCTGGTTCCTCACTGCAATCTGCTCGCCGCAGACGTCCAGGTTTCTGAGTGCCCATCGGAGGAGGTCTTGGAGGCCAAGAATTGTCCCGAAGAACGACGATACTTTTTGTAGAGCCCGTTTGAAACTGGGACATCACAATTCCTGATTTTATTTCTTGGTCTACCTAAATATGCCCCATGTGCTTGGTGAAGTGATTTCTTTATAATAAACAGTCACTTCTTTAAAAACAGAATATTTTGTTCCTATAAAATAGAACTGGTTTCTGTTGAAATCAAAGTGGGTGCTAGAACCTGGCGTTAATGCATTCAATTTGTTAGCTTCTTTGTTTGGCATGAAGTTTTGTATTCGTTAAGTTCTATTCCATTTGGTGTGCGATTCAGCGATTCATTCATTCAGTTCTATTTAACACGAAATTCCAATTGATTCAATTCTATCAAACTCAAATTCATTCATTCACATAACACATAATATTTCAACCAATTTCATTGAATGTATTCATGCAGGGGTCTTGTGGATGACAATTAATTTTTTAGAAGCTGTCTAACTCATCTTTTAAAATGATAAAATTATATATATTTGAGTGTATAGAAAGTAGTCTAAAGACGAAATGATGTCATCAAGCAGGCGTGAAAAATTGTTTAAAATACTCCACATTCATGTAATGCTTTCAGATTTTTTTCTAATTTGTACAGTAAATTCGAACTACTTTTATGTTTTTCAGGACCTAATGTATATTACATCCCAAAGACTATGGACTCACCTGATCGGGCCGCAGTCCTGGTGGCACCCAGGTGTACTCCTCCAGAGCACAGCCACTGTCGTCGTCCGAGTGCGACTGCCGCTGCATGTCCATGTGCGGTCCGCCCAGAAAAGGGGCGTGGCCGGAGGCGGAGGAGGTGCCTCCTCCGGCGGGATGGTGGAGCAGCGAGGGTGGCGACGGCGTCGATAGAGCCGGAGAAAGCTGGTGGTGGTGGTGCGGCGGAGGCGGAAGCTGGGCATTCGAATACTTGGGATTGGCGGATTGGCAGCCTGGCGAATACTGAGGGCCCATGGGCGGTCCTCCTGCTGCTCCCGATCCTAGACCCAAGCCCATTCCCATTCCCATTCCCATTCCCTGTTGGTGATGCGGCGGCAAGTACTGCTGGTGGCGCTGCAGGGGCAAAGGGGAGGTGGGCAGGATTCCGGCTGCCGTTTGGGCCGCATAGAGGGCGCTGGCCGAGGAGCTGCTGGGCAGCCCGAGGGCGGGGGGCGTGGCCAGGTGGCCCTGCCCACTGGGTGAAAAGTGGCGCGGCAGCGTGGGGATCTTCTGCAGATAGGAGATCTGCGTTAGCGGCGTTCGGCTGATGGGCCTGCAAGTGGAAGAAGAACAGGCGGAAAACGTGACTTAGCGAACAGGCTTGACTAATCAGAATTTAATTAAAATTTAACAAATTTAATTAAAATATTTCCTGCTTTTCTGCAGGGTTAAAGGCCGCGACGGAGCAGCATAAAAAAGCTAAAAAAAGAGAATAAAACATGGTTAATCCCTCGCCACAAAGCCGAATCATATTGTTAATGTAATATAAAACCGCATGGAAATCATATTCATTGTATTCCTTTTGTAATTCGTTGGATTTATGCGGTTTTGCACTTCCTATTTGCCGTCGAACAAGCTGTCAATTTTAGTTTGTTTTTCATGCGTTTTTTATTTTCGACGGGGACAAAAAAGTGGTGGATTGGGGAGTTGTTTTTGCCAACGTCAAAATGAAAAATATACGCTTCACAGCATTTACACAAACAAATCGACAGCTCTGCATTGCTTTTGTTGCTATTTTGTTGTTGTTAATGTTGTTTTTGTCGCTGTAAAGCCCGCAGGTCTGTCGCTGTTGTCATTTTGCCATTTTCTGACATTGTTATCCTAGACCGGCTGGAATGCCCTGTAACCCGTTTTTTGTGGCCTCTACGATCACAAAGATTTTTGACCAAAACCAGTTGGATGGGTTCGTAACTTCTATGATTAAACCTTATTGTGATTTAAATATAACAAAGAAGTAAATTTTATATTTATAAATGTAATAGAATTTTTCAGGCATTATAATATCATTAAAAACACATACATATTTTACATAATTAAGATCTACTTGAATAGCATATTATTTTAGACATTTTTAGGTGCTTTAGAGAAATATTTAAAACTGTAAAGAGTTAAGAATTAACATTTAGCTATGTCTAGTTCCAGGTAGAAAAGTAGAAATTATTTTCAAAATTAAGTTACATTTTCTGACAACAAAAGGAATTCAAAAACCAAAGCTCTTTTAAAACCACGGATTTTTCATCTTTAATAGAACATTCAACCCTTATCAAAGCACAAGGAAATTTAAACTATCCAACACAGATTCGTAAGTATTAAAACTTCAAATTTCAATGTTCTTAAAGGAGAATCGCGAAAATTTTACAAAATATTTAAAAAAAGGTCTTTAAGAAATCCCTATACCCTTTAATCCTGCATCAATTAAGGTATTGTTTCCATTCGTAGTGCATTCGCATCACTCTTGTGACATCGGGGAAATGAGCACGCACCATTTCATGGCAGTTTGCTGTTAGCCGTATCAAAGGATAACTGTGCATTGTGCAGACATACACATACCCATATCCACATAAGTATACATATATGTGTGATAGATATATATCTGAGTAGGAGGCGTGGGCGGGGGCGTGGCTCGAGCTGAACTGAACTGAAGCGAACTGGAAATGCGAGTTCATGCGGGCGTTTTATCAAAACAATGCTGTCCGCCCTTTTGTTGTTTTTAGCCAGTGAATTCTTTCTTTTCGCCAGCCACATCCCGATTTAACATTTTCCAATTCCATTTCTAGTTCAGCATTGGATTGGGATTGGGTTGGGGACCCACTGACGTGTCAATAGCTGGCCGAGTGCCATGTGCCAAGCGGTTTCTGCGGTTTGCCGGCAAATTAATTGCACAGATAGCGACTTTCAATGGGGAATAAAACCCGAAAAAATTGTTTGACATTTGAATTTTTGAGCTGTAACTGCAGGAATGCGTGCGGGAACTGCATTTGGGAACTGTAATGGAGTTTATTTAGGTTTTTTTTGCGGGGATTTGGATTGGGGTGACTGGAAAATCAAAACCCAAATCCCAATCCAAATCCCAGGCCATGCACGTGCAACGTGTCGCAGCTGGAGACCCGCGATTGCAAAGTGTTGGCCGCCGTCAAATCAGCCGCTTTCGAACTCAAATTACCAGTTCCCGACTTCGGGCCGTCTAAAAACCAGGCGAAACTGTGCCTAAACTCCATAAATTCGCCTTGGGAGCCTGTGTGCCTGGCTGGCGAATTTATTGTGCGACCTGCATTTCTTCTTGGCCCTCTTTTTCCACCGTTTTTTTGTCCGCCTTTGCCTGGACCAGCACAAATTTATTGTTGACTGCAGCGAATTGCGTGAAATTGGCAAAGCAATTGTGGCAAGTTTCAATTTGGCACAGGTCTATGAAGTCATTAAGGCGGCTAGAACAAAATGGAAAGTGCAGTGAGTGAGTGAGTGAGTTAGTTAGTTAGTGTGCGTGTTGGCCATGTTGCGCAACATTGTTGGCCAACAGGAGCTGCAGGAACAGCCACAGAAACAGAAAAAAGCCCGCCGGTTTTGGCCTGGTCGGCAGCTGTTGACGCTATTTGCATTGATCGACAGGCAGAGGGCTCCGTTTGCCGTTTGCCGTTTTCCGTCTTCTGCGGTCGCCGACTCAATTACTTTGGCAGTCGTTGACCCAGAGAACTGGTTTGCCCCGTCTAGGCCCTCGGGAAAACTAGTTCACAGCCCAGAGAGTTGGCCCATTGAGGGGCAGCTGCAGCTGTGGCATCTCCTCCTTCGGAGATCTGCGGCAAGTGCCTATATTTAGCCCCCCGTCTGCGCTTATCTGGCATCCAAATGAATGATCATTATGCGGCGGTCGCGTTGACAAATTGCCAGCGAGCTTGAGCGATGAGCGACGGCTCAATGCTGGGCTAAAGACAGTTTAGCGGATGGCCAAGAGAGGAAGGAGAGGGAATCACAATGCCCAAAAGGTTAGCCCCAAATCACTTTGGCACTTTGTGTGCGGTTTTCTCAAGTCATTTGTGTGATTTGGGTTAATGTCGGAAGAGCAGCAGAAAAATAATCGTGAAGGTATAGGTATATATACCTGCTAATACCTATGTATCCGCAGCGAAAGTTACAACAGGGAGTCCGGTGCGAAACTTCTGTTCCCGCTTGTTTTTACAGGGAGAGAAAAGTTATTGCAAATTTAAATAAATTATATTACTAACTTTAATCCCATAAAAATCGATCTTAAGTTGATATGCTAAGTGTAATTATAATTAAGCATATCAATTTGATATGCTAATTGTAATTATTAATAAGTGTAATTATAAATAAGCATATCAATTCGATATGCTAATTGTAATTATTAATAAGCATATCAAATTGAGATGCCGCATATCAAGTCAAAGTTGATATCACATAATATCATATAATAATTTCATATCAGGATTTTTTTTGAGTGTAGATATTATTTCTCCCTGTGCAAGGACTGCTTGTATGGCCTCTTCCGAGTTCAGGGACAGGTGTCGCACCATTAAGACTTGTTTGCTTTTAGTTTTACGACGTCTCTCAGCTGGACAGCAATTATGTGGCAGGACTGACTGCCTCTCTGCCCCCTTCAATCGTCCTGCCCTTCCCCATATATCCTTTTATTGTTTTACTATCCCTGACAGAGCAGCAACAAGAGCAACAAAAGTTTTATTAAAAAGCTTTGCCAGCTTCGTGTTCGGTGCGATTGTCATAAACGATTTTTGAATTGTCCATAAAAATAGCTGGAACGGTAGAAATGAGCGTGGAGGTGGAAAAGCTCGTAAAGTTTATATGGGTGGAGAATGTCCATATTCCCCAGAACCCAGAACCCAGAACGCGACCGTAGAACCCAGAAACACTTGGCATTTTTCCATTGGATCACCAGCCGCATAGCCAGCACGTTTTGTTCTGTCTGCCTTGTCAACATGACATTTGCCGTGTTGACATTTTTATTGACTTTGGCAGGCAGCAGGCAAACGGTTTTTTGTTCTCGCCCAGCCTGAAAGTTGATTAAGAATGCCAGTCGCTGTATATGTATGTACGATCCGCTTCCCACCTGCGTGTGGTCCTCGCCCAGGTGCGTTTATTACGCATACGCCAAGTGGCACTGGTGAACTCAGTGACTGCGACTGTACCCGCTAATTTGCTGTTTCAATTTGAGCGTCGTTTAGAAAGCTGCATAATGGCGCGAATTGCTTTGGCTTATCTCTTTGAGCTCAAACTAAACCAATTAAAGTTCGGGCGGCCAAGTGAACACATTGCCACTCATCGCAGGCGGCAAATATGCTGCTGCTACATTTTAGCCGATCTTCTTTTCTTCGCTTTTCCCCCTCTCTTCCCCTCTTTTCCTCTGCTAACGGGCAGGAAAATTGTTTCCCGAGCGTGCAAATTTTCACAGCTGCAACAGCAACTATGCCAGCAATTTGTGTGCTAAGCGGCAGGCATTGAGGCTCGAACCAACACACTCTTGGCCATCTTCTCTCTGGGAGCCAAAGAGACCGCGAACCCCTTTTCGCTGGAAAATGGCAACACCACGATCAGGTTTTCACCATAAGAACCTCGCTTTCGTAATGGCTGTAAGAGAAATTGCATCATCAATGCAAATTCGGTGAGCTAAAGGCGGTGGGAGAAGTTCCAATTTGTTTTCAGGGTAATTGATTCAAGGCATTATTTTTTATTCGAGCAACCGCCAATTAATAGCGAACTTTGTGGCAAATACATCAAAAAACGCGTGTGCTGTTTTGGGTCGCCCACCAGGTACCCGATCCTCTGCAGATCGGCTGTTCTATAGGTTCCCTACCCCATCCCATCCCCCCCATACTATACCATACCATAACCATATATCCGTGGCTGTGTGTGTTCCAAGTCGGGGCCCACGGCATTCATCCGGAGACTTGGCTGCTTCTGCGGTCGTTGTCTTTGGTCTATGAACTTGTTTTCTCCACTTCGGTCTGAATGCCCCTGCCCCTTGGAAACCCCTTCCTCTTCTGCCTTTTTAATTGAAGCCGTGTCTTTGGCTGTGTTTTTTCTCTTTTTGCCCCATGCTTTTTGTTCCTTGTCGTCTTTGGGTTTTTTTCTACTACTCTTCTTTTTTTTTGATGCTTCGATTTTTATACATTAATGCTGCCTTTATTGCTGGAGTGCAGTGGCGGATCCAGGATTTTGTTGTGGGGGGTGATATCAGAACAATTTTTTTGTTGCATACTTTTTGAGTACCAAAATTTCTTTCATTTTTCACCCGAGTGGGGGGTGATATATCACCCATATCACCCCCCGTGGATCCGCGCATGCTGGAGTGATTATGCTCAATTTTGTTTTTGACCATAATTACATTTCGTTCTCCTTCGGACGCATCCGTTAGGTTGAGGAGTTTTATCTGGGACTGCGGACTGGGGACTGAAAACTTTGGACCGGGGTTATGGCTTGGCTCGGTTTTTATGATGATTTGGTAAACAAATTGGCATTGATTGATTTTTATTCAGCGCTATGCAAACACGGCGAGCGAAGGAAATCACGCTTCGAGTGTTCGACAGACCTCGTTGAGAATGGGGTATCTTGGGGTATCTGCCCCGAAGGTCAGTTAGTAAGTGAGATTTCCACTCGAGAGTTGGCCGGAAAACGTGTGATCTGTGCTCTCGAAATGGCATAAATCAAGGCTTATCCGTGGACCAACAAAGCTGCATTCAAACCATAATTATTAATGACACATTCGGATGCTAAAACATGTCGGCATCCAGCCCCACCAGCCAACAGCCAAATCTGATTTGATTTATGTGGCTTGCATCGCAACAAAACTGTTCACAAATTAACCGTAATAAAGCAAACTTCATAGTTGCTGCTGCAGTTGTTGCTCCTGCTGCTGCTGCTCCTGCTGCATGTTGGCTTATTTTGATTTATGGCCAACTAAAATTGGAATCTAATTTCTTGGCCATTAACAAAACCAGCAGCAAAGAAATTGTGTTCGTCTGCCTACGCAGAGAGCGCAAGTTGGCCAGGCCAAAACGGAGTGAGCAGAGTGCTTGGGTTTCGGCCACAAACTAACCAAACCTAACCAATTCCGCGGGGAATTAGTTCTGACTCTAAAAGGCATCGGCACTCGGATATTGCTTTCGGCAGGAGTAAATCAATCGCGGTATCTTTGGTATTGGAAGCAGTAATTGCTTCATTAGAATGAGTTATGTTCTAACAAAGTGATCTAATCGGACAGTTCGTTTAATGGTAGGATTTGGCCAAGAGGAATCTAAAAAGTTTAGTTTTCTGACACATAAAAGCTAAATAAATTTATTTTTTATTTCTGAAAAAGTCCTATTTTAAGTCAACTATAAATTAGAGAAAGTAAAATAATTATTTGTGATATATTTCTTTTATCTCCTTAGGGTATTCTTTGCATCGACTTCTAGCCACAGATTCCTCCTTCTGATTTGGCTTGTTGTTTGACAAAAAGTTAGAACGGTAAAATGCACTTTTGCACTAACTGTTCCCCGAGGCTCGTTGACAACCTGGCAACATGGCAAAAATAATTAGCTGCTAATTGCATTTTATGAGATGCCCTGACAGTGAAATGATGCAGCACATTGCACGTTGCAACCTTGTTGCTTAATGGCTGCAAAAAGGCCTTTTGCATTGTGACTGAGATGAGACTGGTAATTCCGTCGATTTGTCATCTGAAAGTAAATTGTCAGGTTTCCGCCTTCTAAGCTGCAACGCATCGAACAATGATAATTCGTACCCCTTATCGCGGTTAGTGGATCGCTGGAAACCCGCTTCGGGGCAAGTTCAAGAGCTAACGAGGCAGGAATGCAAAGAGTGTTAATGCAGGCGGAATCTTGCCACTCTGCTGCATGTTGCAGGTTGCTGGTTGCTAGTTGCAGGTTGCTGGTTGCTAGTTGTCCAGTGGCATGCAGGCAATTTAAATGCAAAAAGTGAAGCTGTCAATAAAAATTACGCGACTGCCTCTGCAAGCCCACTGCAAACTTCCCTTTCCCCTCTCAGCTATTAATTTATTGCCTTGCGTGTCTGTGTGAGTGCGTTAAATGTTTTATTAATTAGTTAGCCAGGGGCGGGGGAATTCCAGTGCTTTCGAGGGGGCCCAAAGGAATTTCCCCGTGCTCTGTGTGTGTTGTCTTGATCTGTCAGTCAAGTGTCAACTTTCGGCTAAACTAATCCCAAAAATCCCTTTACGACCAACGCACTTGTTTTGACGCACGAAATCATATGTATAACGTATATAAACCGATACTGATCCACAGCGAATCGCTTTGATGTGGGCGCAGACAAGTCAAGGGGGCCAGCAACAAAGACCGATTTCAATTTGAGTCGTTTTGACAGCGGCTTAAGAGGCTTGAGAAAGGCCCGGCCAAAATGCCGGCCAAAAAGGGGGAACACAATTCCCAAGACACAATTAATATGCGGCGCAGTTCTGCTGGCCATAAATGCGTATAAACATGGTCTAAGCCCCGCCCCCCGCCCACCGACCGCCCGCCACTTTGAGGCAATTAGCATGGCCAACATGAGCGGAGACGCTTAGTGGCCTTGCTTTATTTTCACATTACCGAGCAGGCAGGCATTCCATAACCCATAAACCATATACCATACATGCGAGTAATAAAGACTTGAAACAAAAATGACGAAAACAAAATCATATTTTATCGCCATGCATAAATAAATCACAAAGGCTGTGGCGCTGTTGTTGTCGCTGTTGTCTCGCACTTCTCTGGCGCCGCTTTAAAACGCGGCTCACAGAGAGCAGAGCCAAGCCAAGCCAAGCCAGTTGGCCAATTGTCTGGGCCAAGTCATGCAAGTTGCCGCCACCATCAGCGTCGCTTTGGCTGCACTTTGTTATTGCAATTAAGTTGCATCTGCAACACAGCCAGCGCGGCAGCCACGCCCCCAAAAAGCATTTGTCAGGGGCGGCGGCATTTGCGGCTCGCAGGCGAGTGCCCCTAATGGCTTTGTTAATTAAAACCAAAATCAATATGAATGGGCCAAGAGAGTTCGCCATTTCGAAGATGAGCGACCAAGTGATGTATGGGAATGTGGCAACCAAAGTATGGATTTACGAAATATATTGATATTATTTTGTCATTCCAATAGTAAATTAAAAAATACAAGAAATAATTGTAGGTATTTTACTTTAAGCAATACAAATGTGTAATATTTTTCCATCTATTTAAAAATGTTTATGAAGGAATAATGGGAATTGGAATTCTTTGTTTCCAACATTTATATTACACAGAAAAAATTGATAATAGATTAGATTGAATGATCAATTTTACATTTTTAAAATTATCAAGTTATCATACCGTTTTGATGTGAATAAAGATTACGTTTATTTTACATTATTTGTTCAAAAAATAGATAAAAAATAAATAAATTTCATATTTTGTATAATATGATAAAATATCAAGTTGACATGTTTGAATCATAAATTTGGCATAAATCATTTCGTGTTTTTATTGATATGTAATAAGGCAGACTTGACCCTATTTCATATCGAATTTTTTTTCTGTCTATGGGTTCCAAAAAATGTGAAAATTTAATAGTTGCATTCACTGTAAACATTGAAAAATTAAGTTGTAATTAATTCCTATATAAATAATAAAGTAAATATTATATACCTAATAATACTGTGAATCATAACTATAAGAAGTCCAAATTAAATGATAAATATTTTTTCCATCCCTAGAATGAACATATTCCTGCGACATATTGCTCCAGGCCGTAAATATCAAATATGGCTGGAGAGACGGAGAGAGGATGGTAAAAACATATTTACAGAATTTCCCAAGTAAATTCTTATCCATCAGTTTTTGTTTCTTGTGGCCATTTCGACTGTCGAACAAGTCGTAAATGTGTGCCCTCCCCAATCCGCCCCCTTAACGCGAATCGGAGACGCGGGCCGTGACGGAGGATCCCGGTTAAGCTCTCGAGATTTATGCGGCACTCGATGGCAGTTAAGATTGAATTGAATGCTTAGACACGAGCTGAACACAAGTTAATTGCCAGCGCAGAATGTGAACAAACCAGAAGCCATTCATTCGGCTGAAGACTGCAGAGCCGGAGAAATTATTGCAGTGCAATTTTTTAATATCTTCATTAAGCGCTCTGGGGCCCAGGCAATTAAAAGCCCAGGCGAAACCAGATTCGGAATCCGCAGCTTTGCATAGATCTTGGGAACTAATGCGAATGCGAATGTGGATGCTAGTGTGGGGAAGGTGGGACCATCTCATCGATGGCAGCCGTTGGGCTTCTGGGCGAGAATCATCGAGAATGGAGAATCGCGTGTGGCTACCGGATTGCAGACGGATCGGGTTGAGGCCGTGTCAGAGGCACATCAAAACGGCGTCTGTTATTATTATTAATTATGCTTTGATTGCCTTCTTGCTGGAGTCGCTTCGAATCGCTTGGAATAGCTGGCGGTTCCTGTTAGCAGGCCGTTTGCCAATGCAGCTCCCGAACGTGGCTCTGGTCTCTAATTTGTGGTTGCCAAAGCTGATCATCGTCATCGCCATCACCGACGCCATGATGAGCTTGGCCAACAAACTAATTGAGTTGTGGCTCTTTCTCCAACTCCAACTTCCAACTCCGTTTCCCAAGTTGCCGAGTTCGTTGCCTAAGTCTTTTGTTTGCTCCAAAGGCCTGCATACTAAATCAAAGCCCTTAAATGTCCATGGAAATATATGCCAATATTGTTTTTCCTATCCAAACCCCACCCCATTTGCGACTCCCATTCCCTGGCAGAATGAAAAGGAGGAAATGTCATGCGGCTGAGGGAAAACAATCGCCGGCCATATTTCATAAGCTGCGTGCCTGCCATCCGCAAAACACAATAACTTAGGCTTAGGGCCCCCGATATTTGCATGGCATTATGCAAAATCATGACATGAAAGCGGAGCTCGCCAGTTCAGAGCGCTGAAATTGCGCCAGCCATATCGCATATGTAGGTATACTATATCTGCCGCTGCCGCTGCTGCTGCAACCGATCTGCCAAAAGATCGGGACCCCGTGAGGGACGGACAAAGGCCCCTGGTAAATCACACTTTGGCAGTTGTCGTTTGTGCGCCGCCGGTCCAGAGGCACCGCGTCGTATGCGTAACCCGAGTATGGCCGCGTAAGTGGAGACCCCTACCCAGAGCCAAAGCCCCGTCGCCGATGTGAGTGATGCGTATGAGCCGGGAGGAGATTGGGGGAACGGGAGTGGGATTGGGGAACGGGGCATCACTGCAGCAGAGTGCAACGCAGCGCATCGAAACCAGACAGGCACACTGGGGCAAAGTGGTTAAAAAACTGCTCCTTTAATCCCTTTAATTTATGATCATTTTATAGTAAAACTAGATAAAGTAGAACCCAAACATTTTTGATATACTAAAATAATTCGTTTAATTTACTTAAATAGTTGTCTTATGGAAAGAATAGGAGTTATATGTTTTTAAGAAAATTCAGAAATATATTAAGATTTTGTAACCCTATTGCTTAACCTTAATTTAATTTTACTGATTTAAAGAAAATTAGTTTATTTACATTTAAGTGTTTTCCATTAAAATTTTTCCTTGATAAGTGAAATGTGAAACGTCCAACATAAATTAAAAAAACCACAAAGCATGAGGTCTCAAGATCTGTCAATCAAAATATCATTTCCTAGTGCATTTTAAATAAATATTAAGCTCTGATGGACTTTATCAAGTGAAATGCGATAGGTTTAGGGAGGTTAACTATAAAATGATGTAAATTATTGCTACTTAATACCAACTAGCATTGGGAAAAGGTATTATGATCACCAATATCAAGAATCAAACTAAAATTTGTAGCTCTTAAAAAGTTTAGGGGCACTCTCTGTGCTCTGATTTTCGCGAGGGGCGCCACCACTGTTCGGGGGGTTTCAATTTCAGGCTGCCAAGAGACAAGAACAAGTTGCCCGAGTGGCCGATGCTGCTGCTTGCAGCTTGTTGCGTGTATCTTGCGGTTCGTCTTGGTCGCAGAACACGCAATGTGTGTTCATTGACTCCTGCCTCGTCTTGCGCAACAAGTTGCAGCCTCCTGCAACTCCGGCCACTCCTCCCGAGCTCCCGGCTCCTTGTTCTCCCGGGTAATCAATCATTGGGGGCCAAGCAAAACTTATGCATTTAAATTGTCAGCAGCCGTGCGGCAAAAGGGCGGCCAAATTGCAACTGACAAATGGAGCCGGCTGGAAGGTTACTCACTCATTTGACTCCTGCTGGGCGGCTCCTGCTCCTGTGGCCACTTCCGCTGCGGCGGCACTCGTGTCCAGTTCGTTGAAAGTGAAACTGATATCGTGGGCATCCTTAAACGGCTTCATGCTGCGCGGTAAACTGCGGTGCCGCAGGCTCATGTTCAGAAACTGAAGATCGCCGACGGTCAGGGGTTGCAGGGGTTGCACTTGTGGTGTTGCAGGCTGAAAGTTCGTATTCGTATTCGGATTCGAATTTTGATCCTGAGTGATCCGATTCGCCGGTGGTGGTGGCAGTGGCGGCACAGGACGCTGCTGCTTCAGCTTGGGCGGCAGGGCGGGCTTGGGTGCTTCCTGAACCGCAGGATTCCCCTCTTCCTCCTGTTCGATAATCTCGAGGACCTGGGCCGTGGCCTCCTGTTCCCCGTAGAACTTGGCCATGTTCTCGGTGGCGTCCAGCGGACTATAGCGTTTGCCCCGCACCACCAGATCGCCCAGGTGATCGGCATCGATGCCGAAGAGAAAGGGATCATCGAGCACGGTCACCCGGGCATTCCTTTGGGTCATCTCGCTGGACTCGTTGGTGTTCGGCTTTGGCGAAGACTTCTCCCCGCGGACATGGGCTCGCAGGGATCTCAGGAGCTTCTTGCTGCGCCGCGGCGAGGAGGAGAGCGGGAAGAGCGGTCGTCCCGTCGGCGGCGGCATCCCCGCGTGATCGCCCAGATCGATGCCATCGTCCGCATCCTCGGCGGCATCTAATTGCCCGGCGATAAGATCGCAGTCCACGGTGTCGTAGTCCCGATCGCGGCTGCCATTGTCGGGATCGGTATCGGCATCGGCATGGGTATGGGGATCCTGATTAGCGTCCGCCAGCCGCTGGGCCGCCGCCTTGCTATAGAGCTGTCGATAATATTTCTGCTGGTCGCCGTACAAAAAGCAGACGCGCCACCATTGTTTGCATGCCAGCAAATTGGCGGTACGTGGCACCATCGCTGGCTCCATGTTGCCGGTGGCCGTAACAGTTGCCTGTTGGCCGGTGGCAGTAGCCTCTGCTCCCCCTGATCCTCCTGCTCCTCCTCCTGATCCTCCTCCTCCTCCGGCTGACAGGCTGCTCATGTTGCTTATTATTATTGTTCCTCCTGGCCCGTAATTATTTTTCAGTTCTCGTTGTCTTCTCTTGTTAGCAATGACATTCTGTTCTTGTAGCCGCTATTTTGGCCTCTTTTGTTTTTCGGTTTTGTAAATTTCTGCAGTAAATTCAGCTGAATGTGGAATTTTAATTACTTGTTTGTGGCTTTTTCCTACACTTTTCTGTGGAAATGTATTTCATGGTTTTGGTTTTCTTTTTTTAGGTTTAGTGAGTAGTGGGTGCTTTCTTTTCTCATTGTTTTCCTTTTATGAAGAACTAATTAATATTATTTAAAGGAAATATATCCAGAAGCATTATATTATTTTTCTTGATTTTTCCGTAGCCCGTTCAATAGCAATTCATTCGATACAGATACAAACACAGCCCGAGGAAAACTCGACTTTCTCGCTGGGAAATTGAACACTGGACAAAAGCCCACCATCTTGATCGATTGCCTATAATTTACTTTCGAACCAGATGAAAACCGCCGAGGCATAAATCTAACACTTTCCCCAAACCGCACACGGAAGCTGCCCGCTCAACGAGGAAACCTAATCAAATTTGTGTAGACACTGGAAATTGGCAGCTTGAACCCTTAATGGTGATTGGATGTAAGGCAAATAGCGCGGCGTACACGCTTACCACTGCTAATGGCCAAAAGCGGAGATGATGATGGCAGCCAGTCAGCCAGAGGACATTGGACATAAGGCATCGGGCATCGAGTATAAGACATCAGGCATCGAGCCGATTAGTCACGCCTTTAATAAAGACAGCAGACACGTAGGGGCTGCAGGTATCGGTGGAAAACGTGGAAAACAGCGCCGCTAAGTGCGGGCAACTGCAGTTTCCATGGCGGCGATGCCCTTGTCAGATAATAATAACTTCATCTTCATCTTCATCATCATCAGCAGCGCTGACTGCCGCAGCTGCTTGAGTGGTAGCCAAATGCCTTAACAGCAATTGCAGCTTACCATCGTCTCAGCCAGTCGTTCGTACACGTACTATATGTATCCTGTGTATGTTTGTCTATCTCTGCCTCTATCTCTGAGTATCCGAGTATCTGAGTATCTGGGCATCCCAGAGTGCATTAAGCTGCTTTTAGCTTAGTGCCCGCAGACCGCCTTAATGGAGTCGACAAAAAGCGAGGTCTTGGCTCATATTTATGAGATCAATGCCGGGGAAAGGCTGTCAATCAAGAGCGGAGGCAATATTTATCAGATTACCGAAGCCTTTGAGAGATCAAAGATCACATGACAGGCACACGGGCAAAAAAACGAGAAAAACGGAGCGATGTCAGTTCGGTATTGACAACTCAATTAAAAGCTAAACGGTCAACGGAACAATAATATTTCAAATGCTATCGTACCAAACACACGAAAACTACTAAATTATTTCAATTCAAAATTTTTAATAATTTATCAATTATTTAAAAATATTAGTATATGAATATATCCATCTTTAATTAAAATTTAATGAAATAATTTTAACAAGTAATCCTAAAAATATTTGATAGATATTTTTCTGGATATTATGTGAAAATTTCAAGTATTATAAATAAGACGTCGGAAAAGTATGTTCCATTGTGAATTTACATTAAAGAATGCCACAGATATAGCAGTTATCAAATTAAAGACATCCAAATAGAGTGGCAATTATAGTTTCTTCCCGTGCATGCTTCAAAAGCAACCCAAGAGTAAACATTCCACCTCAAAGAGTCAACATCTGGGGGAAAGAATTCGAGACTCCGAACGAAGTGGTTCTACATGCGGCCACATAATTGAATTATAAACAAGAACAATCGCAATCATAACCGCCCGAATGGAATGGAGCGACCGACTGGCTTCCGGCTAGCACAGAAATTGAAGATGATTTCCAGCCGCAACAAAGACGCAAAGCCTCAAAGCCGCAGCACGCGATCCCATCCAGATTTGCAGTTAGACAGCGGGTGTGATTAGAGCCCAATGAGTGGGTAAGTGGGGGAAACAGGTTTTCGAATGGGAAAAGCGGCACTTGAGCATGATTCACATGTGCCACAAAGAGCTCGGCTGCTGCTGCTTTGGCTGCTGCTCGAATGCGATTAAAACGCGATCACACAATAATCATAAGGCAAAAATGGAGTCATGCCCAAACAAAGACTTCCGGCGATCTAAGACAGAAGATGGAAGACTGGCGATTGGGAACTGAGGTGATGGGGAGTCCGATGCCGCGAGGCACCGTTAGTATTTATTGATGGCCGTTGTTCGACATGTGTAAGTGACGCCATCGATGCTTGTCGCGTAATTCATCCGATGCCAAATTGCCGGCGTTAATATCTGATAATGCCTGACCCACTGGCAGCGGCTGATTGAAATCGTACTAGAGACTATAGACTAGCGACTAGAGACTGGGCCAACTAGGCGTATGCGCAATTTGCATGCCCCAGCAGCGAGGCAAATACAGAAGTTGCCTCTTACATTGCCACTATTATTTCTGATTTTCCAAACGACTCTAGTTCAGTTTGAGTGGCTGGCGGCTCTGTCATCAATCCCCAGTTGGAATTACCCAGTTGACCAGGATTTCAGCTCCCCGCCTTTGCATTTGGCATACAACACACACGAGTAAGGCAGCTTTATGGTTGCCTTTTATTGCCGGACATTTGTCGGGGGCTTCAAGTTTTCATGGCCGGCGGCTGAGAAACTGCGTGGAAAATGGCAGACAGGAGCAATTAATTTTATGGCTATTTATGTAGATTTTTCTCCGACTGTAATTTACAGAACGAAATGCAGGTTAAAAAGTCAATTGCTTTGTCTTGGTTTACTTTCCCGGCTCAGCAGTTAAGGCCGCCGTTCACCATTCAACCTTTTGTAATGCGCCCACTTGAGCCGCATTTTCCCCTGCCATTCAACGGGGCTGAAATTGTGTTATCAAGAATCCCATTCAGCGTCGGAGAATATCCGACATATCTGTGGACTTATCACTGCCTACCTAAGTGGTTTAGAAAGCCGCAGACGTGACAACTCATTCAGCGGCGGCTGCAACTGTAAAATTTCATAATTTATTATGCAGTCGGATGGCCCAATGGCAGCTGCTGGCACATTTTCCGATATTAACATACGAAAGAACGTCAGAGAGCCAGTTAGACAATAAGAAACAATGAGAGATATGCACTTAATAGCGGCGACGGGGATTCTTGCCGGTTCTTGCCAAGATGTCTCACTCGCTAATGGATTAACTTGTTTGTCTATTTTACGGCCAAACTATAATTTCAGCCTCTGAAAGCGCAAGCTCTGCCTGGGCCGGCCCGTAATAATTACACAGTTTAGGCCCCGCCAACCAAAAACTAGTTTGGGCGAAAGCCAAGCGATCTAATGAGCCATTGTCTGGTTCTCATATTTCATTGGGCCCGATAATAATCTCACGCTGGTGGGGTGTTAAACGGCTTTGTCGCCGCTCAGGAATTCCTTCTCGAATTTTAATTGAGCTTACATAGAAAACCTGATGGCGGGCAGCACGAAAATCGCTTTGGTTTTCTGATTTTTTTTTGCAAGACTCAAGACTAAAGCCATGGAAAACAAAGTGAAAATGAAAATCGAACTGGGCACGCCTCCAAAACTTGGGAAACCTTGTGGGCGGCTGGCAGTTCGTTCGGTCTAATCTGCGGCGCACTCGTGTTAAATGTCAAATGCAATCAAAAGGCGTCGAGGAGAAGGAAACCAGGCAGTTGCTCCATTTTCCGGGGAACCCGTTCTTATCGGCCTGGCAGATGGTTGGGAAACTAACGCGAGCTGACAGGATGACAGATCAAATTGGCGTTTGCATATACAGTCTATCTATACGACGGAACCCATATTTATTTACGACTTCCCGCCTTAAAAGCTCATAACGCGGCCTAATTAATTTTTAAGACCAAAAATTCGCCTGCCAATGATGAGTGGCTGGGAAGCAGTTCGTTAATTGCCTCTTCAAATGGACGTGAGACATGTGTAATATGCAAATGGTGGTACAAAAGAGGGAGATTGACATAACGAAGGTTAGGTTGTTGACCCACTCGGACCTTTGTTATGTTAAGAAACCAAACTGTAAAGTGGTCAATCTATTCTTTTGGTGGCTTTAGGTTTGTATCTCGGAATCCGAGTGAATCTGAGTATCTCTCTGCATGCTCCGGCAATTGTGGAACGCCTGCGTGCGGAGGAAACTGGCCAACAAATTAACACGCCAGTTAGTTAGTCAGTTAGAGGCGTCGATTGGGGTTAAGCAGCCGTGGCTGCAGCTGGCCCAAAGTGAGGGAGAAAGTTGGTGCAGCAGAGCCATAATTGAGCCAACTAGTTGCCGCAACGCGGGCCATAAACAACAGTTTTATTTCAAACCACCGCCGCCGGCCGACGCTACATAATTATGAAGAATTTCTTAATAAAGCCCGGAATCGAATCGAGCCAGTGCGAAAATTGATTTAGTTGGCCGGGCCATAAAAGAGCGCAGTGAATTGCAGTGTTCCGTTCGCTGCTTTATGGCAACCCGGGATATATATGTTATATCTTGGTGGAATTTTAACTGAGAACCACTATCGCTTGCGCTTTAAATTCAAATTGGCATGTCAGGCAATTAGAAATCGGAGATAAATTTTAACCCAGGCCCACACACATGTTACTACATGCCGTTCGAGTCAAATGTCTGTTGTCAATAAGGTGTTTTGCAGCTGGAAACCCATGTCTTGAGCCCACACACACAAGAGCAATTGCTAACAAGCCATTGTTGACACATTGCAGGCCATATAAGTATGGGTATGTAGGTCCGTTTCATTACAGTTCTGTGGGTGGCAGTTGCTTCGGATCCTCAGATCTTGAGATCTCGAGATCTGCAGATCTTGATCCAATTAGCAAGCGGCGGAGAAAGCCGCTCGCAGTGCGCGGTAATCAAATTATTTTCGGCCTTTTTGCCAAGTGTTTTTATGGCTAGACAAGTCATGTTTTATGCGCTGGAGCAGGTCGTAAGCCTATTTGGTTATGACTTCATTCCGCGAGGCTGCAGCAAGTTGGTGAAAGTGCGCAGCGAATGATGGCGATTAAAACTTAACGCATCTAAATAAATCAAGCCAAGCACTTGAGTTGACGTGTAATGTGCACGGGCTTATGAAAGCCATTAAACCGATGAGCTGACGAATCTATTGCCCCAAGTTCGTTGCTCAACTCTTTCGTCGGCTCATTGGCTTAAGGTAAACACACCCTGGCCAACCGATTCTCGACACTCGATAAGCCCATAAAAATATTGTGTTAGGGCAGCCGGCCAGACGCCTGTGCCGCATATCAATCGGTCTCGGGTTTCATTTGATTTTTAATGTAATTTTATTGTATCTGTATCTGTTTCTGAGGTATCTGCGACTGTGGGAGGAGTTCGGGTATCCGTGTTTGTATCCATGTCGAATGAACTGCGCTGCGTTGACAATCCCCAGGCGAAGACCTGGCTTAAATCGCACCTCACTTGGCCATTTGGCTTATCCCAATGCTTTTAGCGAGTTGTCGTTTAAATTCACTTGGCCCAAAAGAAGAAGCACTTTGCCCTGATGGGGATCGCCCTGTATTATTGATTGCACTTCACTTATTTTTGTCAATTTTACTTTTTGCCACTCTCGTGAATTCAGTTAGCAGCTTTTCAGTTCTGTGGTTTTTGTGCACTTTGCTCTGATCATCTGGCTGGAAAACGGTAAATGACAGATCTGGCGCAAGATAACGTGGACCGAAATCGGCACCGACGAAGACCCGAGCACTCGATCGATCGATCACACGGGCTTTTCGATGACAATGCGCACCTGTTGCCAGGTGTAAACCGCTCGCAACGGACAACGCTTTCAGACTGATCGAACCTCACCAGATGTGGATCGCTCTGGGTTCGGATCCCTGGCTGTGGATCGTGTTCGAAGAAGTATTATACGGATTGCTTAGGCGAAGCTTACAAAAATTTGTAGTGAGGCAGCACTTGAATATTACTTGGGACCTTTACAGAAAGGTTTGAAATCGCTATAAATTTGTCCATTACTTAATTCTAATTTTTCAAAACTAACTTTTAAAAACCTATTTATATTGAGCTCGAACTCAAGCCAGCTGCAACTCCAACGCCAAACATGTTTGATCTTTGATTTTTGCATCCCAAAAGTATACACTATTTGGAAGATGTAGATTTAACTGTACGATTCTTTGTAGAATTGGACATTCTTTGACTTTGTTTTTAGAAAATTGATGGCAAATATGTTAGGAAAATATGCAAATACCAAACACCTAAGTGAAAAATAAGAAAATAGTTATTCAATTCTTATAACAAATAAATTTAAAAAAAATCACTTTAAAATTTTTGGTTATTGTTATTATTATTTTTTAATAATCTACCTCGTTTGTTCTACAAACACTAGACTCCATAAAGAAGTAAAGAATTGAGTAAAGTATTTTCTACGGTAAAATTTTGAAATAGTTCCAATTCGAACCGTCAACTGGACGTGGCGCTGATTTAATTTAATTTCCTAAATGAAATAGCAAAATCTTAAATATTTAATGGTTTTTTATCATCTTAAAAAATATAACTAATGCAAAACTCAAAGGTACCCAAAGCACAATACACATTTTTGGGTATGCCCAATTATACATTTTAGTTTTCTTCATATGGTAACCGTGAAATGGGATTTGTCAAATGACCGTTGAGTGATTATAAAGTGACTTTTATAAATTACCTGTGTCTTAAAATGTAACATAAGCTACATGAAAAACAAGAGAAATTTACTTTTTGGAATTTATGTTGAGGCCAACCTATTTTTAGTCCGTCCCTCTTTAAGCAGATTTGTATATTTCCCAACCTTGCTACACGTACTTCTTAAATAAAGTGGCTTCAAACTGAGAAAAAATGCGATGTCAACCGTGCTGGCCATGTGAGGGGTTCAAGGTTAATTTGCTGCTGACCATGTTAGTTGGTCACCATGCATCTGCAAACTGGGGATCATTAAGTCGCACATTAGTGGCATCTCAAAGCGATCTGTGGGCTAATTAGACGCGGAGTGTGAACGGAAACACTGCGTTTCAGCCTGCCGCTTTTTGTTGCACACCTCGGGATGCCCCATGATGCATGATTTATGGTGGGTATTTGAAATTGTGGATTGGCGGCGTGTGAAGCTCCCGAGGCGACGGCCACCAAAGACTTACCCACGAATGCCTTTACTCACTATAAGTTGGTCTGTGTTCACTTGGCTTACCTGAAACGAAAAGGGAAATCGCAGGCAATTAGTTAAAGTCTAATAAGGGTCCAACATATTCATTCTATAAGCTGAATGTAAGAATTGGGATTACTACTGGCGTTGACGCTATCACAAAATCAATTTGGCTAATTGCAAACATAATGGCCTCGTTCGTTGCCACATTTCATCGGACACCGTGAAAAGGGAACGTCAAAGGAGCAGACAACTTTTTGACACGCCAACGGTTCGTTTATTAGTGGAATCGAATAACCCCCAAAGTGTCATCAAATCAATGCAAACTAGCTCAAATCGAAGTCGCCTGCGAAACTTTTCCAGCCAACATTTGCGCGCCATTAAGCATGATATGGGGGTTGCTCCACCCGACGGCAAATGGGCAATTTCGTTGGCCCATAAAGGGCCATCGTAATGGGAAAAGTTAGCGCCACATCGGGGGCACAGGTGTGTCCCCACAGGCCTTGGCAGGGAAATAGTTCCCCACACCGTCATTGGGGCTAATAGATTTCCAAATCAATAGACCATCCCAGGGGAGTTTTTCTTAGCGAGTGTTTTTGGCAACTTCCGACTGACACATTAAATTTTGGACTATACTATAACTTTAAGAATTCTGAGTGCTCTCTATAACGGAGACCACATTTTCGGCCATGTCACAGAGGTGCGAGTAGGTCTGCATGTAGAGGCTATCCCTGTAGGACTTCCTGGATCGCAGCTTCTTCAGGAGATACAGACAGAGGTTTTCCTTGCGCAGATGAAGCAGCCAGGGATTCGTCTCCTTAAAACCCTTTCCTTCATTATCCACCTGATCTTCTTCGGCGCTCTCAGCTTCCTCCTGCTGTTTAACCTGGTACCGATTGACCTCCAACCGGAGGCCACTCAGCTCCAGCGAGGCCATCATCTCCTCCCACTCCTGAATGCCATTCCCTATACATCCCCTTACGTAGATAAACGTGGACCGAGTCCTCTGCTCATTCCGACTGAAGTGGGTGAGGGATCCTTTACCGCCTCCCTGCTTCAATTCCTCCTGCACCTCGACGAGTTTTGCGTAGTGAAACTGCCTTTGATTGGAGTCCGGCAGCCGCAGGATTACCTCACGGATCGTCTCCAGTCGCAGGTCCCAAGTGGGCTCCCTTGGTTTCTTAAGAGCCTGATGCAGTGCCTTCAGGGTCTCCAGGTCATCGAAGCGTTCGCACTTGTAGCCTGGATTTTCGACATTGAACACCTCCCGCTCGTCGAGGATGCGCTCATAGGGACACACCACTTCGTGCGGCTTCAGGAGTGGCACTATGGAAGCCTGAGTTCCGGTCAGACCATCGACCATCCGCTTCTTGGACTTGTCCGTAATCGCATTCTGCAGTCTGCGTAGCTTGCTACTGTACTCAGGTGCCGGAACACATCGTCCCGTCAAACGGGCCACAAAAACCCCGCGCACCGAACCAATTACATTGGGAAATATGCGGAGTTCGAAGCGCTGTTTGAAGAGGAAGCATCCACGTGGGCGGAAGAGGGCTTGGCACACCACCTCCTCGCCGGGGAAAACGGTGAATGTGGACTGGGAGAGTAGGAAGTTCTGGCAGTTCTGAGCTGTGCATTTCCCGGCCCTCTTGCAATCGCCCATTGCCCACTGGCAGGTGAGCACCTGGACGCCCACGTTCTCCACGCGAGCCACCTCTTTCACGACATTCTGAAACGGATGACACTCGAAGAAAACGTTCGCGATGTCGGGCACAACACCTCGCCTCCCGGCATTGAAGAACACCACCCCGTTTATCTTGACCGCCGCTCTGGCTATCCAAGATTGCCGGACAGGCTCTGCCCCTTGAGGCTGCTCTTCCTTCTCCACATCCTCCGCAGGGATCTGCGACGAGCTGCTCACACTGAAAATCGAGTTGCAGGACACTCGTTCGATCTGCGTGGTGTCGTTGAGGATGAGGGACTCCTGCACAGTGCCACCCACCACTTCCAGTTTGTCCAAGTCTGGGAAGAAGGGCAGCACCCGCTTAATGTCGCCACTTTTGTGCTCGATGTGCTCCTCCAGCAACCGAGATTTTAGCCAACGGGAAGACTTTTCCGCTGCTGGTTGCGTCATGCCCGAAATCTCCTGCTTGGTGGCTCGGGTCAGGCCACTGACCTCCATATCCACCCAACCCAACTGCTCGGCTCGGGGAAGCGTCTCCTGAAGTTCAGGAACTTCCAGGCATTGTTCGTTTATCTGAGCGGGAAGAACGCCCGCCTTCTTCTGCGCCAAAGTCGTGGGATTCATGCGACCCGCTAGGTCAAGAAGCCGCTCCACGGTGCCACGATCCCCGGGAGCTCCCGTGCCGCCCACATTGATCAGCATCTCGTGCGGACGACGTCCCAACTTCCGCTGGATCTTCGCTTGGACGGTGGCTCGGTTCTGGAGTGTGTCGTACCAGAGCTTCAGTCGCGGGTCCATGCTCATCGACTCCCGCATATCCTCGTCCAGCGAACACTCCGAGCTGGAGAGCGTGGCGGTGCCCAGCTTTTTGTTAAAGATGTCCTGGATTATGTCGTCCACTATCTTCTCACCCTCCAGTTCGGTAACCCCCTTGAGGCTCTTTCGCCTGCGAAAATTCAGCCCCGTGGAGTCGGACTTGAAATCCACTACGTTCTTCTGGGACTCGGGTTCCCTATAGGAAGTTGCAGTGTTCTTGAAGGATTGCAACCACGAGCGGTGTCGCGAACCTAATCCACTTCGCCTCTCCATCTTTATAGAGTTTATAAGTGTTTTATTTTTTTTAGTTTATTTTTGTGTTCTCTGCTCGACGACAACTAGATCTGAGCTGTGCCCTCGATCACCGACACAATATTCTCAGCTGCACTGCAAATCAAACCATGTAACAGGATATAGATCGAGTCCATGAAGTACTTTGAAGAGTTTTTGACCTCTCCCTTGGTAATTCTTGACCTGAGGAGTTGCACCTTCTCATCCCATTCCTCCAATCTGCTGGCCAGTATTCCACGCACATAGAGCTGTTTGGTGTGACTGCGATTGTTCAACCTTTGAGGAGAGTCCACCCGATCTGGTAGCTCTGCAGGAGCTCCTCGCAAACCATCTAGAAGGTTGCTCAGTTCCGAAAAGTGCTCAATGCGCAGTCGACTATCCTGGCTATTGCACACCAAGTGGATGAGCGAGTGAACACTGTAGTCCCAGGAAGGAGGAAAGGAAATTGGGTGCAGCTGTCTCAGCCGTCTGTAAAAAACCATTAGATGGTCAACGTCTTCGTGACTACGGCACTGGAAGCTCCTATTCCGTCGGTTGAAAGCTTCGCGATCCTCTAGCTCCCTCTCATATGGACAGAGTGTCGCACACCGCGACACAATATGAACCCGCGGTTCATAGACCATCACCTGGAGTTTCTCCAGTTTCAGTCGGTCCAGGTATTCCTTGGGCGGAGAACAGCGACCATTCAAGTTCAAATTTAATCCTGAAGGACGGCAGAAGAAGATCCGCGGTCTGGTCAACAGCAACCATCGCTGCTTTACAATGGCCACACATCGAGGTTGGTACAGAACAGTAACATCCCGAAACTCGCCTGGTAAAAGTATAAAGGGGGCTACATCGAAAACAAAGTCGTCGGAATCGGCTGCCATCAGAGTGTCGTTGTTCGAGAAGAAGTTGACTTGTCTCCAAGTGAAACGCAACTGTTGGTTTCCGCAGTTCTCGATGCGAACGATGGTGCGCAGGTGACGCTGGAAGGGATTGCAAATGAAGGTCCTGTCAACAATTGGAGAGAATTCCTGCACATGTGGCCAGTAATGTATTCCGCTAATTCGGACTCCCGGTCCAGTCACCGATTGTCTGTATCGGTTGGACCTCACCTCCGCCTCCGCCGCTTGACCTTATGAGCTCAGTGGAGGTATCTCCGATGGTATTTATTAGGTGAGGAACATCAACTATTGCTTCACGACAATCCTTGTACTTTCTACCCACAACCTCCAGGTTACAGATTTTGGGGGGTAATACTGTCGAACTATCCTCATAGTCCTCCTGTTCCTCGGGACTTCCCCTTCCCAGCAACTCAGCAGCGGAGTGACTGGGAAGTCCCACAATCTCCACAAAGCCCCTCACCGAACGGCTCACTATCTTTCCCTGGTGATTTAAGATCATCTGTTCCGGAGTCCTACCCAACTGACTTCGTAGTCTCTCTTGCAAAGCCCTTCGCTGGATAAGCATGTTCTTCCAGTAGTTTAGACGATAGTCCACTTTACTTTCGCATTTTTCTAGGCGGAAAGTGGACGAGGACGGGTGGGAAGACGACTGGTGGTGGACACCTCTCCCAGTATGCTTTCCCATAATTTTGTCTATAAGGTCATTGGCCAAGCCATCTGGATGAATGCTGTCCTCGGAGGAATTCTCTTTGATCAGCAGATCCGTCGGATATGAGCACATTTTGAAATTTTTTTGTTTTCGGGGTGTGAATTTTCACCATTGGTGGAAGTGTCTTTGACTTTAAGGGCATGACTGACTTGTTAAGAAATTTATCAAACGAAAAGTATTTAGGTAGTCTAGTTTACTTTAGTTAGAACTAAAATATCCTCCAATCTAACAAATTTTCAAATCAGATAATTTTTAGGTCTCTGATAAAAGTGAACCATAGAATAATTTCTAATGTTATGTGTCCAGAAAAAGTCTTGGTGGATCGAAAGCCCACGAATTCGTATTCCCTGAAGTTTTCCAGCAAAAGAGTAATCAAGAACTAGATCTTACAGTCTAAAAACGCAACCTAATGTATTGTGGAAGCAATTGATTTGCTCAGGTTTATCTCAAACGTATTTTTTAAAGATCTCAAGAAAGTTTTCTTAACTAATCACGGCACCACCTCTGTGCTCTCGATGACGGACACAATGTCCTCGGCCATGTTGCACAGATGTGAGTAAGTTTGAATGTAGAGCGAGTCCCGGAAGTACTTGGAACGATACAGGGTGCGCATCACCGCCGCCCGGATCTTTTCCTCGTCCAACTCCGTTTCTCCGATTATTTCCGAAAGTTTCTCCTTGTCAATGGGTTTCATGGGACTTGGCTGGGGCTCCTCTCCGTCTTGTTCTTCCACTTCGCCCTCTTCCGATTCGCCGAGCAAATTTAGGTAGAACCGCTGCAACTCAGGCTTGAAGAAAGAGTCCTGAACGTTGAACATGAGGTCCTCCCACTCGGCAATTCCATTGCAGATCACTCCACGCACATAGATGAACCGAGATCGTTGCTTCTGATCATCCTGTTGAGAGGAGGTGGTAATCTTAGAGGATCCCCCGCCCAGCAGAGGAGCGAGGAGTTTGGTGTATTCGGCAAAGATCTGCTCACGCTCCACCAAACCCTCTATCCTAAGAATGTAATCCTTGATGGAGGAGAGTCGTAGATCCCACAGTGGCTCCCGCGGCTTCTTCAAACGCCGATGGAAAGCACGGAGCACCTCCAGATCATCGAAACGGGCACAGTTATATCCCGGATTCAGGGCGTTAAACGCCTCGCGATCATCCAGTGGTCGATCGTAGGGACAGCAGGCCGGCGGAGGCACAACCAGCGGAGCGAGTGCTCCTAGATGAGTGGTCAGCTTCCCAATGGCCACCGCATCCGACTTGCAGATGCAGGCGCACTGGCTCTCCAGCAACTTGGCCATGTAGTCCGCCGGCGGAGAGCAACGTCCGTGCAAGCGGAGCAGTAGGGATTCCTGGCGGCCACAGAAGATGCGCGGTTCCACCTGCAGCAGCCACAGCTCCATGGTCATGGCCACCTTCCGCGGCTGGTAGAGCACGGCCAGATTGCGAGTCTCACCGTGAGCCAGTCGAAAGCCCTCCAAGTCAAAGTAGAACTCGTTGTCCCTGGCCAGCAACAGAGATCCCCGGTTGTAGTAGTAGGTGCTCTGTTTCCAGGTGAAGGACAGTGTCTGCTGGCCAATGTTGGTCAGCTGCAGGACGTGCTTAAGGCGTCGGCGGAATGGATCGCAAGTGAACCGCGTGAGGATCTCGTAGCAATCTTTGTTTTCACCCGGAAAGTAATCCACTCCGTTGACCCGTAATCCCAATTCCGGGACGACGGGTGGAGGTGGAGCCTCCGTTGATTCCTCCTCCGTTTCCCCACAGGACTCGCAGATGCATTCCTCAGAGCAAATGAGCGGACTGTCGCTGTTGGTCACCGTGTGCAGCGAGTCCACCTCCACGAGGACTGTACTGGGAGGTGGTTTGAGCTTACTGATGGCCTTGCCCTTAATCTGCAGGGCGTTCAGATCGGGAAAGAACTCCACCACATTTTGAATGGCTGGAAAACGCTGCTCCAGCCGCTCGTCCAGGAACTCCGATTGAAGCCAACCCGTTGGAGGCTTCTGCTCCAAGGCCTCCCGGCCCAAAAGCTCCCGCTTGCTGACCTCAGGCAGACCAATGATCTCCACATCCTTGTAGCCCACTTTCTCCGCCTGCGGGCGTGTGGCCTCCAGTCCGGGAATCACCTGGCAGGTGCAGGGATCCTGAAGGTCACCCAGTTTGGAAACCGGAGCGGCCATCAATCGGTCACACTGCATGCGATCCGCGTAGTCCAAGAGCCGCTTCACCGTCTGCCCATCGCGATTGTCCAAGGTGGAGCGTCGGTTGAAGAGCACCTCGCTGGCCAGCTTGCCCGTTTCCCGCTGGACGCGCTGCTGCATCTTCTTGCGCTGCTGCAGTACGTCCTTCCAGTAGCGTAGGCGCTTGTCCACGTGCTGCTCCTGCTGCTCGCGTGGCCACGGCATCTCCGCCAGGTGGCAGGAGGAGGAGGTCTCCGGGAAGTCGCCTCGTCGCTCCATGAAAATCTCGTTCAGAATCTCCTCCACCATGCGCTCGGTGTACTTGCCCATGGGCGAGGTGGCGTTCAGCTGCGCCTGCGCAAGCGAACGGGTCGTCGGCTCGGTCAACGACGAGGGCAGTGAAACCATGTTGGCCAGTGTGAATTTCGAAAAGTTCTCCGAATCGCCGGTTTTGTTGGTGAACGTGGATTCCGAAAAGTTGAGCATGTGGCACTCCGCCGACATCTGCGGAGGTGAACTATTCGCTTTCTGGCTCTCCATTTCGTGAGGGAAGCTTCGTGTTTGGGGATTTCGAATGTCAACTTCAAGTGTTGTTAAAAATATAAAGTTCTTTGTCAGCGGGGTTTTCCGACTCGAAGTAGAAATCATCGGACAATTTGAAGCACTCACTGCCAAGCCTGCTTCTAGAACTCTTAAATTCCAAGCCAAATATTATGATCTGCATACAAATAATCTATAGTATTACGCATGCAGACATATGTAATAATAGATTATATATTCGATTTGCCCATTTGGCATTTATACTGGGATTCATACTTGCAAATTCCTTATTATTAATACTAGAATTTTGGGAAATAGTGATCCAAATATGGACTGTTATACCTCGTTGAGTTCGTAATAAAATTCCCAATCGATTGGTATTAAAAACTGGAACTTTTAATTTTTTGGAATTTTTTGCTAAAAATCGTGATGTAAGAAAGGGAAAATTGGCAAAGAAAACTCATTTTTTTAAGTCAGGCGAAAAGTGACGTTGGTCAATTTGCTAGATTTTAAGCTGTTTATAACAGTTATTGATTTTAGACAATTTATGGCCAAGTAACAGCAAAAAAATGCTAAGAAAGTTCCTATTTTTATCAAAAACACAAATTCTGCAATTGCTCCTGTATATTATCGTACAGTAAAGTATATATTTCTCAGGATCGGATCCTAAATTTGGTGCCAGACATGCATTAAGAGCAAAGTAATGCTGCCTTGCTACAACAATCGACTCTTCTATGCATTATGAAATGTTTTTTTTTAAACTTTATTTGTGTAATGCCGTCTAAACATGTTAGAAAAATATATGAACGAGGAAAATGGCATGAAAATCAAATCAACCGAGGTGCTTTCCTATGTTCCTCCAATAGTATTCCATGTAGCTGAGAGGAGATGGAAGAGCACCTCAGTCTGTTTTGCTGTTTGAATCCTAGCCAGCAGTGCTTTCGATGACGGACACAATGTCCTCGGCGGCATCGCAAAGCAGATTGTAGGTCTGCATGTAGAGCGAGTCCTTTAGGTACTTGTTAGACCGGACTCTCTTCGAGATATTTTCCACTACATTTATTTCATCGTTTGGTTCATACGGATTCTTCTGGGGCAGATAGCGCTGGAGCTCCAGCTTGAAGAACTGTTCATCCAAACCGAGGGCCATGGCCTCCCACTCGTCGACGAAACTGCTGATGGTGCCGCGCACGTAGATGAACCGGGACCGTTCCTGCTGGGGATTGTGGTCCAGAAGGGGAAAGGCAGAGCACCTGTTGCACTTCATCGGCTGCAGCAGAGCCACCAGTTGGTTGTGCAGATTCTCGCGCAGAAAGCGGCTTTGCTGCTTGCCGATGAAGCGACGCAGGGTCTCGATACTCAGATCCCAGGGTCGATCTCGCGGCTTCTTGGCCAGTCCGTATATATCCTTGAGAGCCTCGAGATCCTCGTACCGCTCGCAGCGATAGGAAAGATTCTGGGCATTGAAAATCTCGCGCTCGTCCAAGGATCTCTGGTAGGGACACAATGGCCGGGGATTCTCGATAATGGGCGCCAAACTGGACTGCATGTGGAGGATGCTGTGCGCCTGCATTTGCTGCTGCTTGTCCACCGGCACCCTTCGGTGGTTCTCCAAGCGGCGCTGAAAGGGAGCCGGTATGGTGCACTGACCCTGAAGGACGACATCCAGACGACGAGTGCCGCAGAATGGCGTTTTCTGAAGGCACAAGTACCATCGCTGCGTGAAAAGGCCCACGACTTGCGGCTGGAACATCACCCGGATGAGGCGACGACCCTGCGGCTCGAGGATGAACTCGCTGCGGTCGAAGATCAGCTCGGAATTCATGGGCAAGCGATCGGAACGCAGGCGGGTCTTGTTTAGCCAAAAGACATGCACCAACTTTGGACTGAGATTCTGTGGAAGAAGTCGTTCTTAAGCAAAGAAACCCAACAAAGGTGTACACAAAAGTTGTAAGAAATAGCTACGATAGCTTTCAATATCAAGACAACCGGAAAAGTTCAGAACTTCCCCATTGGCCTGCCCGCCTTTACCTGGATATCCAAAAGCATCTTGACCGAGCGCTGATATGGTTCACATCTAAGCAGCATATTAATGGATTTTCCGGTGGCGCCGGTGGGAGTGCGGTAATCAAGGAGCAGGCCATTGATCATTAACCCATTCACGTCCTGTGGCTCCTCCAAATCATGGACCTCCACTCGGTCATCGAAAATTTCCTTGATGATTTTCTCAGCTTCGCCTTCATCCTCGCCCTCTTCCTCGCCGAAGGACAGCAGGCCAAGCTCCGAGTCCTCTTCCTCCTCCACCGAGGTGGAGTCACCGGAGAGGTTCCTCAAGAAGGACTCGCCAATCTTGATGATCGGCGGCGTCTTGTTGGCCGGTTCCACAACGGCCGGCGTGACCTGCAGCTCCTGAAGATCGGGCGCAAACTCCAGGACATGCTGAATGGCGTGCTTCTTGGCCTCGAGACGCTGGCTGAGGACCTTGGAGCGCTGCCACTGGCTCTCCACCGCGTGCGGCGGCACCTGGGTGGCGGCCAGTTCCTGCTGGGTCACCTGCGGCAGGCCGACGAACTCCACCTCCTGCAACTGCGGCTTGACGGCGTACAGCTCGTTTAGCTCGCGACACAGGTCGGGATCCCTTCGCGGCTTCAGCGAGGTCAGGGTGGCATTCTCCTTGAGGCGGACGAGGGGCTGCGATCGGTCGGCTGTGTCCAGGACGCGCAGGATCATCCGCTTGCTGGCCTCGTCGATGGTCGCTGATCGGTTGAAGAGCACATCCTGGGCCCGCTTACCCGTCTGCCGCTCGATCCGCTCCTGCAATCGCCTTCGCTGCTCCAGCACGCGATTCCAGTTGCGCAGCCGCGGGTCCATGTCCATATCCAGATCCAGTTGGGACCTGATCCTCAACTCCCTGGATCTCACCGACTGGCAGTGCTCATCGAGCGTGCTGTCCGACTTCTTCAGCTGGAAGTTCTGCGTGCGCAGGACCTCGTTCAGAATGTCCTCCACCGTCTCGTTGGCCACAAATCTGTTCTCCGGCTGCTGCTCATCGTCATCGTGGGCCTCCATGAAGTTGTGCTTGGTGGAGTGCGAACCCTCCATGGACACCTGCGAAATCTTGCCCAGCGAGTGGATCACCGAGTGCTGCGTGGGTCTCATCATCATGGAATGTTTAGATTTCGGAGCTCCCGGGGTTAAGTATTATATAAAAGTGTTAAGCTGGCGAATATGTACTATAGAGCCGTCTTAGTTGACAGAAGGAGCTAGGTTTATTCTGATTTGCACTATCCAGAGGTCTTAGCTTATCTTTAGTATTCATTATAAAAATCATACCTTAATTTAATTTGTTTCTTTATTTAATTTAGTGGTACTGAGACCTTTTTTTGGTAGTTCAAGAGCTTGCACCGGAGAAATTCCTTTAGCTCCACTCAGTTCCTTGTAAATTGCAATTTATGAGGCTGGCTGTTGTGCTAATTCGCTAACAATCCCCACCAAATAGCTCCGAAAACCCAATAGAAAAACCCGGTTGGTGTGACAAGTCATCGTAATTTTCGCCCAACCAGCGGGTTCGGCATTTTCGTAACTCGAATTTGAATTTCCCTGGCCATTTACCTTAAGACTGAATGACATTGACGTGCCGCCTTCACACAATTCAAAAAGTTGCCTAGAAGTTGTTGTTGATGTTGATGTTGCCATTGTGACTGGCACCGCCAAGAAAGCCCGCAAAGTGAAAGGAGTCGCCGTGGCTGTCGTATTTCAACTTACCTGAAACGAGAAGAGGAGAAATATTAAATTGATTTATACACAAGTCATGTGCAACGTTAGCAACAACTGAATATGAACTATTCCTTATTTATGGACGGTTCAAAGGCTCATTAATTATGTCATCTGCGGCTTTGCCAAAGGTCGAGGTGGAGCTTTCATGTGGTTATGGGGTTTGTAATACCCTTTCCACCCCCCAGGAGCAGGAAGTTTCTTTGGAAGAAACTTTGCGCTGAGCAAAAGGGCGAAACCAAACGAAACACAGAAAACAGAAACAGTCGAGTGAAACAAAGCCATATCAATTACCCTGGCAACCAGCCGTACAGGAGTATAAAGTAATTTAGCCCCAACCGAACTAAGGGAGGGATCCTGGCCAAGAACAAAGGCCATCAGACCGCAGAAAAGGAAGCCGAATAGGGACTGATAGTGGGAAATGGAATGGGGAAATGCACTGCATTGTTGGCAATTTCAATACTCATCATTATTATGGCGGCTGGAAGTGGAAGCCCTGGAGTGCATGTGTTCCATCTACGTGCCGGCGAAATGCAATCAACATATTGTAATTCAGAAATGCATATTGAGAACGTGCAAAAGATACTCACAGTGGCAACAATGCCGTGGCTGCTGCTGCTGCTTCTGCTGCTTCTGTTGCACTTAACGGCCCGGCGGAGGAAAACAAAACGAAGCCATGCCGAAACCAGGGGACATTGTTGCTGCCGCCTCAAGTGGATCCAGCGAAAAGAAAAAATCTGGCAGCGTTTGCATTTTGATTTCCCATCTCGCATTCTCTCAAGCAACGCATTTATTATTTACCAGCCAGCAACAGGCAGCCAGCAAACAGTAAACAAAAAAACGGCAACTCAATTCCGCAGACTCATGCTGCAGTTGTCAACGACGAAGACACACTTGCCCCTCGACTCCCCACTGCATGTTGCATATTGCATACCTCTTGGTGTTGACAGTGAGACAACAGCAGCAGCAGCAACAGCAACAGCAGCAAATGCAGCAACTCAAGACCCAGACGCCAACTGTGGCGCTCGTTGAGTGAAGTTGGACACCAGACAGACGGACTGTCGGATCGACGGGCGGACGGATTGTCAGACAAATAAACCCGTACAATCTGTTTGTACGCCATCAATGCCGAAATGAGTTGGTCACGAGGAATTCTCTGCCTATCAAAGATATTTGATTTCTTTGGGTATTAAATAAACAATGTTTTTATCAATATTCAGGTATTATTTAAAAATTAAGAATAATGAATTCATATTTTCATGTTTTGTAGTCCTACGTGACTGTCGCACTAATTATAAGTTATAAACTTGTAGCGTTAGGAAAGCTTTTTAAAATAAATTGAAATTTTAGTCCTCGGTTGCTGAATCCGCTGAATCGTTGTAATCTAACTAAAATCTAACCCAATATCCTGCATTAAAATACATTTTTTTTCATTTGAATTGAAAATGAAAATAGCAATAAATATAAAGTTAAATGTAAATTCAACAATAAATGTAATAGTAAATGGCGCTTTCGCAACAAAAAATGTTTTCAATCTCATCATGTTGGGCTGGGTAATTTGATTCAAAACCTTACTGAACAGAAAGCAAACAAGGAAGTCGACAAACCGAATAAAAGCAACGATCATCCGTAAAATAAATATTACAAATTTCAAAATGAAAGTGCCCATTGCACTAACTAAGCCACATGGAGAAGGATATTGCACAATGCTCATTGGCAAGAGGCGCCCCTTAAAGGACCTGATGGAGAAGTATGCTTCCGCTTACGGATTAAACCTGGGAAAATTGGAGTTTTATACAGCGAATGGACTGAAACTGGAGACGTACGATACGGTACATTTGTTGGGACTGCGCAACGCTGGGTTCATAAGGGTCAAAAAGATCAAGGAGGATATGTAAAAAGCGCAGGAGGTTAGCAAGCCCAGAATATTAAGTTTAATAAGTGCATTAATGGTATTTCAAAGGCATTGGCTAAGCTGCAAAAATTTAAATTAGATGAAGATTTTTTTTAAAATAAAGAAGAACTTTAAATAATTCGTAAAGTTCTACGTTCTTTTACTGAACTAACATTAAATATTCAGTGCATAGCTTTGTAATTATAAAATATCATATTTCATATGGCATCGTCCAATCCAGCATTAAACTTATATACCCGCTTTTCACTTGTAAAGCTAGGGTGCTCAACGTACTAAAACGAATTTATTTGCGTTCGCTTAGTTGCTGCTCGACATGCAAATACTGTTCGCCGCATTTGATGACGCCCATAATAATCAAATTTTTATTGAATGAATTGCAAGCTGTTAAAACGCGAAAATTATTTGTCAAGCGCCGAGGCCAAATCCATTGAGATTTCCATCGGCCGGACACGGGACTCGGACTCGGACTCGTTGAGGCGGTTGGAACCGCCCGGTCCAGATCGTTGGGGTCTCGGTTTGTATCGCATGTGTGGCCATAAAAGTGCGTTACAAATAACTGCACTTTTATTGAATAGTGCCGTGGCGACAAGTGCTGCTGCTGCCTTGGACCGTTAGAGAGGTCTGCTGGTGCAATCGAATCCGAAGTTGGATATCACTGCCCAAAATTGTTATTAGTTCTATTTGGTCGTTATTGTTGTAGAAACAATTTACGTTGTAATTAATGAAAGTAATCAAGTAAAATGTATTTAGAGAAATTAAAACGTATCAATACCATAATAATGCAATGTGATATTTTAACAGATTTATCGGTATCAAAACTAACTAAAAAAATTCCCGTCTATGTGTTCCGAATTAAATATGTTGAGAAGATCCATAAATAATGAAAGGTAGAGATCGAATTTTTCCGATATTATATCTACTACATCGATATGGTTAAATAATGCGAGCTAAACCCGATATTTTATCGATTATATCGATGATTTTGCTTTTTCGATCTACAGAACTTAGCCTTAGCCTAATAATGGAAGAATGTTTTGAATGGTCTGCTAATTTCTCTCACTGCAGACTTAAACTCAAGTTTAGACTTGCAAAGAGTTGATTCGAGTTAATTGCTGTGCAATTTGTGAGCAGCAAAATGGAATGCGCTGTCAAATCAAACCCGAAGCACTTAATTAAAACTTATTGAAGGCAATCGCCAAATGTAGCGTTGGCAATTGCGCTCCTAATTGCATAAGCATGTAGCTGTTGTCGTCGTGTTGCTGCCGCAATGTTGCACGTTGCACGTTGCATGTGGCAGCTGCGAGACTCGACTCGTTTGTTTACCTGACTTCGGCTGACTTGATGATGGCCTTGGGCGGCGCATCCCAATAGTTGGGGGCGGGTGGCACCCACTGGCGCAGCACTTGATAGTTGCCCTCCAGCAGCGCCATGCCCTCGATGACCTCCTCGTCCGATTCGCCGTCATTATTGGGTCCATCGTTGTGGTTGTTGTTGTTGCTGCTGCTGCTGATTCTCTGACTATCGCTATCGGCATGCAAATTATCAAACAAATTGTTCATTGTTTCGAAAAAGGCCGGAAAGGCAAAAGAAAACACTAGACTTGGATTTTGGCGCCGCTTTCACTGCCACAACTACATCTCTTCTGCGGAGCGCCTCGGATTTTGTGGGTAAACAAAGATGCGCATTGCCATTTGCGCTGACTCACAGATACACAAACACAAACACTCAAAGACGCACTCTCAAGAACACGAACACCAGCACAAAGAACTATTGCCCCCCAAAAAAGGAGGAAGAAGCAGCGACAAACAATAACAAAGGCGGCCGGCAGAAAATAAAAGATTTGTTTTAATTCGAGTTCACCGCCGTCCACAATCTACGTAAATTACTGGCACCGATTCCGAGTATTGGCGATAATTTCCGTTTCTCAATTCGCGTTAAAAAATATATAGTTGGTGCTTATCAGTATCGGGAGAAATCGGAATATACGCGGAATCGTCGTCCGCTCGCGTTGCACTCACGGATGGTTCTTCCTTCTAATCGGCGAAATGCTCGTTGCGTTTGTTTTGGCACGACGGGATTGACAAGCACGGCGAAAACCCAAACACATCGCACAAAGGCTCACCAATACACACACCTCTGGAGACTCACACACACACACATATTGGAGGGTTAATATCTGGCACTCACTTTTGCATCCCTTGTCGATGGCAGAGAACTCGCCCCGTGTTCGCCCCACGTCCTTGAGTCCTGCGATTTCTCTGCTTCTGCTTCAGTTTCAGTTTCAGTTTTGGTTTCGGCTGTTTCGCCTTGCGATTGCCGGCTTTTTTCCTTCCTCTTTTTAGTGTTTGTGTGTGTGGAAAATAAGGGTTTGTAATGTAATGTTTTTATGTCTGATTTCGTTTTCGTAGATTGTGGTGGTGTTGGTAGACGGGGACGGCGAGGGGGTGGTGCAAGGAGGCGGGCGAACGTACAATGCACGCATATTGTTGAAATTATGTAGCGAGGTGTACAAACAGGGGGGTTGGGATGCGGTGTGAGACCGGGGGAAAGTGTGCGGAGAGTGTGGGCTTAAAGTTCAAAAAACGTTTTCGAACTGTGGTGCAAAAATCGCTAAAGAAGAGGATATTCATATCAGATTTGTCAACTTTTGAATAAATTAAACAAAGAGAAGAAACGATTCGGTTAAGTTTATCTTATATTTTCTCTTATCCGAACTTAAAATAAAACATTTTTGTCCAACACTTAATGCCAGTTAAAAGGTTAATCCTAAGCAATTATGTACATCCAACTCCAATTATTGATTTTCTGGAATTTCATATAGCAGATCTGATTACTTTGTGGATATCATTTTCAATTCGCCTTATTTTCGCCCAGGTGCTTCTTATTAAAATAATCCTGAAACCACGGTGCTCAGTTGAAACTTATGACCATAAAAGTCTGGCAGGCACGATCCCCGTGACCTCTCACACACACACTCTCGCCAGGACCTTTTACCGCTCTCACACACACACCTACAGGGAAAGGAAACTCGAACCGAGGCGAACAAACCCCAAAAACATCGGAAAAACGAACAAAGGACGGAAGGAAGCGAGCGCTCGAACGTATGCTCGCATTTTGCTACAAACTCATTTCGCTGAGAGAAAAATGGACTCTCTTCTGAGACTCTCTCTCCAGGACTCTCGTGATTGCCAGGTTTTTTAATTCACTCACTCAATTTGAATGTCGTTTGGCTGCCGGCTGTTGTTGTAGTTGTTGTGGAGAATTCACCCCTAAGCGTCTTCACGGTAATTTGAACACGTGCCGAGCAGCTGAGCGAGTTGGGTGGTGGTTGGGTTGCATTTCTGGCTATCTGGTCACCCAAAAGCCACCCCTGTTTATAACGCCAGCCAGGCCAGACACTCCGGCGATCGTTAAATTTTATGATTTCATATCCCACTTATGCCCCGAACAGGACAGACATCTCGTCCAGTTGGAGAAGAAGAGCTTTCGCCGGCAATTAACCATTCGAATGGAGAAAGAAAGAGTTGCCCGGTGGCAACTGTACTGCACAGGCCTTATCCCCCACACAAAATGCAGGCCAAAACAATCAACTTGGCAACACTTACGAGGCTCCAGGGAATAGGATGCACAAACGCACACTGAGGAAAATGATTTGATGTTCGAATTTACATATGGAAAAGCCAAAAAGTCCTTCACAATTTCTTAGATAAAGATCTTTGGTTTGTTATAATTTCTCAAATAAATAATAATAAGCAATAATAATAGCTATTATTAATTATTATTATTATTATTAACTATAGTTAATAACCCCTTATTTATAAAAGACATGAGGTTAAGCCCCGTTTGAAGCAGGCTTTAAACCTCGTATGGGAATCCAGAGTTTAAGGCCTACTTCAAATTTAACATAAGAACGAGAAAACGCATGTTAAATTTAAGGTACGGATAAAACTTTGAACGTTTGGGAATTCTGGGTTCACGGACGAGAAAGAAATAAATTAAATATATTTAACAATTTCGTTGTCCTAAATTTAAAGGTTAAACATTGATGCTGCTTTCCTACTTTTCGTTTCCAACGCCATTATATTTACTTCACAATTTTTTCTCTGTGCCAGCAGAGGAAAAGTGAAAGCTCCACTGGGTTACGCTACGGTATTTAATGTGCAAATATCCCACACTCCGCGGGACTTAGCACCCACTACCCACTTCCCACTGACCCTCCATGCTGCCATGCCATGCCGTCGCAAACAACAACAAATTGCGTCGTTTGCCAAATCAACCCTGCAGACAGGACAACAAACATGCATAGCCACCAGCAGAGTGGGTGGATCGTGGGTGGTGGTGGAGCAATAACAGCCGACACTTCAACAGCCGCACACAATTTCCGATTTGGATACAGGACTTTAGATTAAAGCGAGCCCTTCTTCAGGATTTTAATTAAAATGCATCTGCCGGGTATTTCTGGCTGTCATTAGCAACATGTTGCTGGGAGCAGCGGCAGCGGCAACATCACAGCCAGTGACATTTGTGTAATTTAATTTTATTCATTGCATAACTCACATAGTTAGCAACTCGAATGGCTCAGTCAGGAGAAAAGGGCTGACACATCCCCAGGAGACAGGCACACGTGCGGAAAAGATATACCAAAATGGGATTGAAATTCGACTTGAAAGATATATTTTCATTTAATATGATTTTTGTAAAACTGCTGATCAAAAAATAAAAATATTTGTGGGCTTTACAAAATCTTCCTAGAAATTGTATCAGCATTTCTGTTTTTTGACGCCGACTTTAAGATTTGCTTATAAGTAGCGGAATGATCTAAGTATTTTTTCTCAGTATACCCACACACGCTCCACTTCAGTTATGAGAGTCGGCATAAAAATAATTATATAAACTTTATGCCCTTGCCGTCTGGCAGTTCTTCGATGGGTCTTTCCACCCTCGATAATGTCGCAATACGCCCACGCAAACCCTTGCTGCACCACCGCCCCCTGCCCCTTCCCCTCTACCCAACCCCACCTCCACTTCAGACAGACCGCACGGTTTTGAAAACAGCAAAACCGAGAGCGGTGTAAACATTCTGCCCGCCGGCGTTCTCCCCAGCTAGACACTCACAAACTCACACACCCACCGGCCTCTGGGTCGGCTTTAACATGATTTGTTGGATTTGGCGAAAAAGATTTCCTAATTCCATTTGCTAGACAGGTCTACAACGGTCTATGACTATTTTTGGGGGTGTCTAACCAACTTTGGCAGGGCTCTGTGCCGTTGCAAACTTTAATTTTGGGATCGGTGCACTAGAAATCGATCGGATGTGCTGGGAAATTAAATTAAGCAATGCATGGGACTCGTAACCCAAGGAAGGCAATTTGAATATACACGCAGTTTGGTTAAAAATGTATTGTTAAAAATAAATGTTCATAAGTTATGGCACCCTTGAAAATTAAAAAAAATATATAATACAAAAATATATTTACTAACATCTTTTGGGAAATTGGAACCGTAGTTACAAGTGTCTAAAAATGTAAGTGCTGATGAAAAAAAATAATATTGGGCCAAATAATAACTAAACTTAAGTATGAAGTTATCAAAAATTACATAATCATGGTTACAAATTGTATAATTTTTTAATCGATGTATTTTGACAACCCTTTTAAAGAAATTTTTAGCATTATGTTCGATGTTACCTCACCTGGAAGATCAATTTGTGAAATGACAATATCAAACCGCTGTTTTTTCCCATCATTATCAAAGAAACCTAGGTAGACCCGAAATCAGGGCCATAGGAACCAGCTCAATTACAATTTCGACAAGTACTTGTAGTTGCTTTATGGTTCCTGGTCTGGGCTCGCAGTTGAGTATTTCATTAGCGGGCTGTCTGATATTTCTTAACACTTCATTACGGGAGCGCTATTAGTTGTCGCTGTGACTTTGATACGACCATTGTTGTGTCTTCTTCGCATTAGGCCCTGTCTGAAGTGGTGGGAACTTGGAGTTGATGGGCCCACACAGAAGTGGTCATAAAATCGGGAGAAAACGCCAGGCACTTGACAGTAACTACTCCACTTTTTTTGGTCACCGAGTAAGACGATCTCTGGGTCGTTACTCCCATTGCCAAAAGGAAAAACAGTTGAAAACACAGATGAGCATATGCAAATGTGGAGCATATTGTTTGGCAACTTCCTAGACCGAGTCAGTGGGCTGTTGTTTATCCAAATACCTTCCACGCCTCGTTGGCCGGAGCCACATGTTGACGAAATCCATGGCCAGGGAACCACATCAAAGTAGCTGGAAACGCAAATGAAAGCGAGCATTTCGAAATGGGAGGCCATGTAAAAATTCCAGTTAAACGTTCTCGTCTTGAGGCGGTGTACTAAAAATATATATGTCTGTGAGTATATAGATTCCGACATCGCTGGCGGCCAAGACCAAAACTCAAATAGACTACGAATACATTTGATGCCTATTTGTGTTTGTGCTCGTGTTTGTTTATTATTAAAATCAGCTTATTTGCACTCATTTCGACTTCGAAGCAGTGCCCGCCGGGCATTCGGAATGGGTTCGGTTCCGGATAAAGTGCTGGGGTCGGGGTGTACGAGTTCCGGATCTGGGTTCATAAATATGCAAGTCATTAATAGAAATATGATGTACCCGAGGCACTCGTCCGTCCTGTCCGCTCTCATCAAAGTCAGAAGGCAACAAACAGCAACAGCAACCCTTCGGAGATTTTCGGGAGTGGGTGATTCCGGTGATGGAATGACAGGCTAAGCGATCCACTGGGACCGCTGGAGTTAACTGGGGAAAACTGCCTGCAGCTTCCGACTCACACAAGCACACACATAAATTGAGTCAAAATTATGCTTCATTTGATTTAACACAATCGGTTTTGTGTTGTTTCGATGTCAAGGCATTTGATGTTGCCGAGCTCCGAGTTTCCCAAAATTGCGGGTTTGGGGGCTGGGTTTCGGCCCTTTCAGCGACAATTGGATTAGGCCCAGGATGGCATTGATTTGGTCTGTTTTTGGGGTGACATGTAATCGAGATTGCCCCCGAGGCAGAGAATGAAGTTGGGCAGTCAAGTGGCAGTCTGTTTCTAGAATTCCTTTGCCTGGGTTTCCCTGGATTTTCTCGGATATTGACCAGAAAGTTACATGGCGTTTTGACATTAACATTGAAAATATTCGAATACTCCTGTAATAATATTGTAAATTAAAATGCTTGTTACTTCAGCACTAAAATGCTCCATGCATTTAATTGATTGCGATTCAAATCTAATCTAGTTGATCTTGTTGCAGATTCGAGAGCTGGAAACCAGAAAATCTAGTTTAATAAAAATATAATTCCACTACGTCGACATCGCTCCACTTGAAAGTACTTTCCATATTCTACATGATTTCAACGCCATTATTCCGCCGTCCCTGCAAATCTATAGATCTATGGCCTGATCTGCCGGCGGCCAAAGGCAATAATAAACACATTGTCTTTTTCGGGGCAAGAGGTTTTCCTCAGTTTTCCTTTCCCCATCCCGCTTCCCCCTTCACCCAACTCCAATGATCGGGTAAACGCTAATATTTCCGCTATTGGCAGCGATCTCTTTCACTTAACCGCGGGCCACTGCAACTTGCACATGTTTTATTTTCCACCGCCACCGCCACACTTTGCTTTCAGCATGCTTTTCGCTTTTGGATTTTCCTTTATTCTCCTCTCGGCCGATCTCTGTTTTCTGTTTTTTATTGACAGGCTGCTGCTAGCCAGCGGCAGCAATTGCAACATCCGCACATGTGGCCAGCCACCAGATCTACTTCTGCCTCGGCTTTTCTGTTTTCCTTGCAACACAGCAGCAGCCAAGGAGCATTGTTATTGTTTATTGATGCACTACTTTGCGCTATTTTCGTGTGGCAACTGAAAATGCAACTCCAGCAGATGGCGATGGCATGCTAGTGGGCGTTCGAGTCGAGGAACGAGAACGTAGCGTCCAGAAACCAGAAAAATCAGAAATCAGAACCCGAAGAACAGTTGCCGTTTCTTTTTCCTTGTGGCCAACTCTTAAAATTCTCGTAAATAAATTGTTTCTTAACTCGACGGCAGATGCAGATTTAACGAGCTGCCTTCCGAAAAAACACAAGGAAAAGAGAAAGAAAGGCGACTTTCAATTAGTTGGCTTGGGTTTTGACATTGCTCAAATCACAATTACACAACGATCGCGGGACAAAGCCGATTATTAGACTTGTCAGTCGCTGCAATTGCCGACGGAGCCCAAGTTTTATTGAATTGTCAAGTTACTGCAGTGGTTGCAACTGCAACTGCCACTGCCACCGTTTCTGGCTGCCTTTTCCTGCCAATTACCGCTGCTCCTGCTGTTGTTTGGCAATTTTCAGATACTTTTTCTTCAATTACGTATACGACCTGGTTGCTTAGATCCCCCCCAGTCCCTCCCAACGAACTTTGGGCCGTTTCTTTCATTTTATGTCGCATGTAATTAGTCACGATGTTGGCAGCAGACATACTGCAGGCCAGGCTGAGATGCTGCTGTCTTTGCTGACTTTGGGTGCCATTCCCTGCACTCGATTCTTGAGCCCGGCGTCTTGCAACTTGCAACTTGCGACTCTTGACTCTCGACTCTCGACTCTCAAACTGTCGTCTGTCGAAGCCGCCTGCCTTTGTTGTTTGCCGTTGATGTTGATGTTGCTTTTGCTGTTGCTGTTGCTGCATCAGCGATGGCCAACTGCGAAATCGCGGAAGTGTGAATTGCCTGGCCCAGCTGCAATTTATGTTGTCCTCAGAGCCAACTGCAGCGTAATTAGGCCAATTAGCCGATAAAGCTGCTCATAAATTACACAAAAACTCCTGCAATTTGCTGCCGTCATCCTGGACTTTCCATCACCACTTTCCAGGCCCATTTAACACATTAGAGGAGCAGAGGCCGACGAAGAACTTCTATAATTTACGGACACATGCAGTGCCTGGAATAATCGAGTATTAATCAAAGCACAGTTAATTTTTAAATTGGAAAAAATTGTATTTCGAGGGGGGGAGAGCAGAGGAAACTGGTTTCTCGGCCCCAGCCCAAAACTTCTGCTAACTCATTACGCGCCAACATCAAATCAAATACGAAACAGAAAATGTTTCAGCTTCAGAGTTATGGAGTTCGTGTTTCTTTTTTCCGTTTTTTTCGGTTTTTTTCTGCTGTGAGCACTTGAAAACTTGTATTGCTGCGTAATGCTCCCAAGTACAACGACAGCGCGGAGAAGGTTTTTTCGAAAACAGTTTCTTGTTTTCATCATTTTGTTGTTTAATTTGGCTCTCTCCCTCGATGAGTTCGCCTCGCACTTGAGACTCTCCATATCGCGCACTTGAATCTGTTACGCAAATGTGCGTAATGCGCACGAATTCAGATGGATAAAACTCAGGGATATACTCGGCATAATCGAGTGTTGGCAAAAGACCGAGAAACGGTAACAGAATGTAAAGAGCGTTCCGTCGGGGAGGCCTTCAGACGCCGCTTTTGAAGGCGCGTGGGCCTTGACAACAACTCAAAGTGAGGAACCTGAGCTACCTACCTACCTACCAACAACATGGGCAACAACCTTAACGACAGCAACAACTTCGGCGAAAACCCAAGTGCCTTCCGAGTGGACAAAGGGAAATAAAGTTTACAAAATGTTGGCCATAAAGTTAAGTTTAGAAACCATTTACAACAAGTTCGTCGCGCTCTGCGGCCAATGAAACACACCCAATAAAAACTTTTGCGGGAACTCACACTGGCACCCACCAAAGGTAATAGATCAGCAGAGTACAAGGAACTTTGGCATTTGTAATTAGCCATTTTTTCTTGACTCAGCAAGAACCCTGATAGAATTCTCTGAACAGGAGAAACTGTAAATATTTATAGGATTTTTTTAAACTGCTAAGTTCTTAGGTTCTTTCCCAAGTAAAAGTCGAGTTTCATTTATTTTCTTTAAAATATGATCATGTTTATCAGGTATTGTACAGTTTGTTGTTAACTCTGTCATGGGTTTTTTATTAAGAATTATATTATTCTTCCCAGTCATTGTTTTACTTTAAATTTCTGAATAAAAAATAAGAAAACTGATAAGAGAATCGTATTTGTAATGGTTTATTGCAATGTGATTTACTGATACCTTTGTATAGGGAATTTCAATAAAATTAACTGCGTAAGCAAAGAATTTAAATGGAAAACTGAAGATCTACCGACTCAAAGTGGTAAATAAAAAATGTCCTTATTGTAAATGGAAAAGAAGGAAGATATTCAAATGCATTTATGGGTGCCCGGGTTTTTTTGTTAAAAATTCTTGGAGTTTCTTGGTCAAAACACAGATGTTACTGATATTTGTATTTGCATATTCCAAAATGAGATTCCTATAATACTTTTTAATTGCCTTAAAAGCAGTTTATTGTTAATTTCTCGTTGCACACAGCCAATAAAATCATTTGTATTTTCCTCTCTGCGCTGGTACCAAAGAATTCTTATTACTTTTAACGACCATGGGGAATGGCCATAAAGAATTATTTATGTGATATTAATGATCCAAATGCATAGCACATAGGCGCAACATGAAAACCGACACAAATCAAAGTTTTGATTGCCCCAAGGGGCGGAATGCGGAACCAGCTCGATTTTGAGATCCGTCCGTGGAGATTGCCCGATCCCCAGATGGGTTCAGTGCACCGACCGCAAGAAACCCAGCCTCCAATTGCCGTCAATTGGAGATCATGTTATGAAATCAATTTCGATTGTCAAGTTGGCGAGGAAGGAGAAATAGAAAGAGAGCGGTCGTTTGATTGACGGATGCACTGAGACAAAAGCCACTGCGCCTTCGCCGGACAATTAATCCTGTGGCCAACTACGGACGGCGGAGGGCGAGTACATAAATTCAATTTACGTTCAGCGGACCCCGCTGTCACACAATTTGCAATCAGCCCAAGCCAAAGCCAAGAGCTAAGAGCTAAGAGCCAAGAGCCACAGAGCGCGACGTGTTGGGTAATTTGGAGAATTTATGACAAGCATTATGGCAACACTGGCCCATGCTGATCGCTATAGGAATTACCTACCCACCGGTGCTGACTGTGTGCGTGTAATTCTTAGAGCGGCCGCCCCAAAACCACAAACCAGTTTCATTATTGTACACAATTTTTCCTATTTTTCCTCTCCTTTTGCGCCTTTTTTTGATATTTATGCAACGCGCTCCGCTTTCCGATTACTCACGCTGCAAGAACCGCTCGTTGATCGTGAATTTTCCAGCTAGCAGCTACCAAGTTGCAACTACCATCTAGCAGCTCCATAATAAGTCACTGGTAGGAGATGCCGGCAAAAAAATTAGAGATGCCAATTATACAAATGGTCAGACGTCCGAATGCGACTTTGACTTCAACTTCAGCTTCGACTGCGAGTTTGATTCGAAGTCGAGTCTGAATCCGAATCCGATTCCGAATCCGCGACCGAGTTGGTGGTAAATTGTCAAAACGGTTTGGCGAGTGCTCTTGGCCAGTTTTCCAGTTTGACAGGCCGACAAAGGTGCGGCTCCAGAGGCGGCGAGCGATCGGGTCTCAGCTGGATTATGGCAGAAAGCGAGCCGAAACAAAAGCGAAACGGCTAAGGCTCAGCGCTCAAATCCCTGACGCTTTTAAATTGGTTTCTTGGCCAGCTGCCTAAATGTCAAATGCAATTGTCTTGGGTGGATCCACAGAAAGCCGGAGAGGCTCTTGGGCGTTGCATTCGGCGGCCTCCGCGAGTCCAACTTTAATTGCGAAACGGGAATGAATATCTGGCCTCGCTGGCGAAATGCTAAAGTTGAAGGCGGCGGTCTGACTTGGGTGTGTCGGTCTGCTCGGTGCTGAACTGAATATACAAAGGGAATTAAGCAGGAGTTCTTTATTCATCTAAGGTCGATCTATGGGACGGCTTTGGGTTGGCTGTGCGTGCAGAATGCGAAATGCAAATGAGGCTGGCAGACTCGGCGGAGGACGAGCTGAAATTGCGTATACGAAGCGTTGCACGGCACCACCCCACAGCCCGATTCAATTAAGTTGTTCGGGAAATTGGCCATAGCTACGTGTTGGATTTTCCTCTCTCCACCAGCACTGGGAAAAAGAAAATTTCAGGTTCTATCACTCTGTTAAAAAACTAACTGCAGCTTCTAAAAAATATATATTTGATCTGGAGTTAAAATTAAATGAAATAAGCAAACTATAGGTTATACTGGACCGATTTGCCTTTTTTTCAATCATTAGTAATCGATTCTCATAATTATCCATTAGTAATTTCTGTTTCGTATCTGAATATGGTTGACCTTGGAGATTTATACAAATTTTATAATCTTTATGGACTAGATTGTGAGTGTTACAAATAAAACATTCAGCTAAGAAAAATGAACACTGACCTAAACGACATTTAATTATGTAAGCTACTTAGGAAATATAGTAAGTAGGAAGTAAATGAGGCAAAAATGCCTAAGAACACCTATTTTTCAACTTATTCCTAGAATGTTTTCACTCTGCCTAAAGATCAAATCTATTTCATAAAATAAAGTTCATAAAACCATAAAATCTTTATTTTTAAAATTCCGCTCCACTTTTCTTGCAGTGCGATGTTCTTGGTTTTTGCAATGCAAATAAATCATCGTGTCGATGCATTTTGAGCTTGACTCTGCGAGGCCGAGGAGTACGTGATACCAGCGCACCTTCGTGTCTGGCGGCCTGGCCAATTACATATTTGTCTTGGGTCTGGGCCAGGTTCGGTCCGATTCCCCAATTCCCCGATGCCCCCCGACTTCCCCGACTCCCCTAACATTCTGACTTTCTTGCCCTGGCCCTGTTCGTGCGCAAGTGCTCCAGTTTCCCGTTTCCTATGTGGTTCTGGGCCTCCTTCACCGCGTATTACCGTGCGATAATACCGCAATTCATCATTATTTTCTCGTTGTCGATGCTCGCTTTAGTTTTTCTTTTCCCTCTAATGAAAGGGTTCCGCTCGCTTTTCCCCTATCCCCTTTCTGTGATTTTCCCCGCTTCTTTTGATGTATTGGCAAGTCAAGTAGTAAAAACATCGAATAAAACAAAATGCCATAGTGGTTAGCAGTTGGCAGTTAGCTTAGCGGTTCTTCCGGCTGATCTGTGTTTCTGATTCCCCAATCCCCAAGTACCCAGTACCCATTCCCCATTCCCCATTGTATTCCCATTGCATGGCCAAGAAGGGGCGTGGTGCGACCCCAATTAAGCGTTAACTGATTACAATTTTAACGGCGAACCGAGGCCCGCCAGCCAAGATTGCGAAGCCAAAGATTTCGGCTCATTAGCCCGGCTAAAGTATATAAGGAAATTACAGCCATTCGACGGGAATAGACCGAATGCAAATGCCAATTTCAGTGCCAGCGGAATGCCAGCGATAAGCGGCCCGAAAAAAATCCGTCGAAAAGGAGCCACAAATTTTCAAGCAGCAAATTTAGATCAATAGAGAACACGCAGAGTGCAGGCCCAACCCAAAAAAGGAGCTCGAACAATGGCCAAAAACAACTGCTGGCTGCTGACCTCAACTCCCTGCCAAAGTGTGGGTGGCTTTGTGTGTGTGTGTTGGCCACTCTTCGTGTGTTTCTCCCTGAGTGTGTGTGTGTTAACCCATTATGGCGCCTAACATACGAACGGCGAGTTGAGGGGCTGGAGAACCGGCACTGGTCTCTCTGACATTCAGAATGATTGCATCACGAAGTACAAATTTAAACTGCGATTACCCCGCCCCCGAAACTTCAGCCACGGATGCGGTCCATTCTTTAGGAGTACAGAGAGAAAAAAGGAGGTTTCCTTATCTAATACATCATTGAGGATGGATATTGATAAACTTAAATATTTACAAACAATTATTTTTTCAGGCGTGTCATCGTTTCTTGAACTTCTCTATTTTTTTTCCCAGTTTTTGTAATTTTAACAGATATCTCTTTAATATAATCCTTTAATATAGGATCCTTTATTTTGTAAATGAGAAGTTTAACAGATCTTTTTTTAATATGATCCTTTTATATAGGAAGTTTATCAGTTCTTTCTTTAATATGATCCTTTAATATAGAATCCTTTGTTATGTAAATGGGAAGTTTAATAGATTTCTCTTTAATATGACCCCTTGATATAGGATCCCTTGCTCGTTTTTTTTTTTGTAAATATCACTAACATTTTATGTAATAAATAAATAAAAAAAATGAATAAAAAATGTATTATATAAACAAATTAGAAATATAATTTTTCAACATATTAAGATCAATGCAATCTATTTTCTCTCAGTGTGCACTGAGCCATAAAGAAAGAAAGGGGGAGTTGGTGGGCTGGCAATTTCTATAAACGCTGCTAAATGCATGGAAAAAGGAAGGGAAAGGCAATGGCAAGCAGAATGCCGACTATGATTAGGCCGCATGAAAATTATAAGTTTCCTTTATGTCGCTTTAATTGATGCTGCTCCGGATGCGGGGAATCTTACTGCTCATCTCGTTAGCAACATAATGCAACAGAAACAGAAAAAAACCAACACACACACTCGGCAAACTCCAGATGCAAATTACATGTGCAAATATTGTGATGGCCAAAGCCGCGACTTTATGATTTATTCGCCATAATTATATGCAAATCGGGCAAATCGTGCGGCTAACGTGTAATTTAATGCGATTCTGCTGTAAGTGCCGCCAACGGACAGCAATCGCTCCTCATTTGCCACCTCCGCTGCACTTCATCCCACCCCACCCTGCACTTCCTCCCCCCGTTTATGGCCAACTGACTCTCCGTCAACACGCAAATTAATGGATTGAAACCAAAGTCAGCTGCGCGTCGAGCTGCTCTTGTGGTCGCCGCACCAGCAACATGTTGCCGCTAATTGAGGCAACACTCCGGTGACAACTTGCAATATTTCCATGCGGTTTCTGTCGCCAGCTGCGGTCGGTGGAGCGGGGGTGTCTGGGTAATTGGCCAAGTAATTGCAGCAAATTGGGTAGAATAGTTTCGGAAATACGAACGATAAGCTCGCTCTCCAGAGGATCGCAGCGAAAGTTTGAGGCGAGCAGCCGAAGAATTTGTTGTTACAGATCGATATCACGTAATATGGAAAATAATACAATGCAAGATGTATTATTAAATGCCCTTCAATGTTTCATGACTTTGATCCTTATGCAGGCATGTAGTTAAATCGGTAAATCTCTTTAAATCAAATATTATGTTATAAATTTCCTTGATCTGAATCAGATAAAAGTGACATAAAAGTAAGATCGAATTAATATTTCTTGAATATAAAGCCAAATCGATGTTAAGATTATACAAAAATGATTAAGTGGGTATAATAAAAGTATTATATAAATTTTCTATATTTATTAATACGTACTTAGCACTTTATAGATTAAAACATTAATTTCATTCTGATGAGTCACCCATAAAAAATATGCTTACATAAAAAAAACTCATCAAGTGCATATTCAAATTAGTTATAGATGCAGATCTACAAAACAAATGCAACAATAAATTTAGAGAAACAATAAAAGGGTTGCCTTGCTGAAACGCGATCAGGCCAGATTGAATTAATTTACATACAAATGGGGTAAACTTCCAAATTCCCTATCTAAACGACCTAAGCCCTTTTAAAATCTATAAATAACATAAACACCTTTTACCTTACTTTAAGGTAAACTCATCACATGCTTAAAAATCGAGTTGCGTTTGGAATTATCACTCAATATAACGTACTCTCAAGCGGCTTTATTTCCTCATACGGTTTTTATTATTGTTAAGCTAATAGAAGCTCTGGCGTTGATAATTAAAAGTGGTTCCTAAAGCTGATTTGGGGAAGTTCCCCTAAGCGCAACTACCGCCATTCATACGGCTAGATCAAATCGGAGTGGCGAGTGGAGACGCCTTCGTAACCCCTTCGATAAGTCTGAGGCCAGCCTTTGTTTGATCGGGCAAAACACTAGACGTCATATCAGCCAGAGCAAACACACGCGAGAGTCGAATGTTGAGTGTTGAATGGAAGCGGACGGAATGAGCCGAACCCACCTGGTGCAGTGCAATTAACTAGACGGCTCCCCAAACACGGCTCACTCCTCACTTCTCACCCGGGGGTTCCACTCCACCTATCGATTGCATTCTTGCCCGGTACTCGTTCTCGTACTCGCACTCGTATTCATATCTGCGATGCACTCCGCCTGTGGCGCAATTTCCAAAAGGGGAGGCGGGGGCGTGGCATCGCACTCTAATTGGAGTAAATTATGTTTACACATTCGGCCGCCTGCAATTGGGTCACCGTGAACCGTAAACCGTAAACCAGATTGGGGAAGAATTGATGGGGCCGGGGGAAAAGTGCTGATATGAAATGCATTTCGTGTGCGGCGGGTTTACATAATTAGGCAGGCAGAGAAACCGAAGCTGTGGGGTCTTATCTGGGGATTCTCTACCGGGGACGGGGAATACTTAATTAGTTCCCGCAGTCGGGGCATTTAAAATGGAAAAGTTATCTAATGGGCGGCAGCATGGAAATGTCAGCAGGAAATGCAGGAGTTATGAGTCGATGCGGAGTCCGAGATAGTGCATCTATAAATAAACGGAAAACTAAACAGGTTTCCCTCACCCAAACCCAGAACGGTGACTCAGAGTCGCTAGAACGGCAAACCCACGCGAATCCGAGGGTTAAGATGCTAGATGCTAGAAGCTAGGGAAAAGCGCAGCACCCCCTATAAAAGTATATATACTGCATGTGCCGTATTGTGTGTTTTTCTTTGTGTAATTGGAATCGTCCGGGCTTTTCCCAACTGAAAAAAGAGAGGCGATTGCGATTATCGTTGGGTTCTCAATAGCATAGTTGACTTGAGTTCTGGACCGGTTCTCTCTTTTCACAGCCTTATAGCTCGACTCTGCTCAGCTGCTGGCGATCGATTTCGCAACATTCAGTTTTGAAGCGCAGCTGAAAACGAGCTGATCGACGGATCGGAAGAATAAATACATTTAAATAGGTTTTCAGCCAGGAATAGCAGATAAGAAATATGGCGATCAAAGCCAGTAAGTTCTGGAGAAACAGCTCACCCCCCCGCTTCGAAGAATTGCTTTCTATCGTGGATTATTATTTTTCTTTTCCACTTTTCCAGCGCTTTTACTCCTGTTAACGGGCCATCTCTTAGCGGCTCAGACCTTTGCACAGGATTATAGTTCATGGCAAGAACAGCAACAAATACGTCACTTTGCCGGAAGGCCGGAGTTGGGAGCGCGATCTCTAGCAAGCAACCGGGGGCAGCAGAACAATCCACAAAACATCCCACAAAACATCCCACAAAACAACCCGCCAAACAACCAAAACCAACTACCCCTAAACTTGGTGGAGGAGGTGGACATGAACAAACGTGAGCCCACTACACCCCCGCCGCGACCCACTCGTCCGGCGCCCCCGAATAGCTACATGGACCTCTTCAGCGCCAAGCTCTTCCGGAGGATCGTGAGGTCCCAGGGCCAGCGCAACGTGGTCTTCTCGCCCTTCTCCGTCCACGCCCTGCTGGCCCTGATCTACGGAGCTTCCGATGGCAAGACAGCCCGCGAGTTGCAGCAGTTCGCCGGGTTTGGCAACAACCAACTGGAGGTGGCCCAGGACTTCGAGAAGGTCATCAAGCTGAAGGAGCATCTTCAGGCTGCCGAGCTGACCGTGGCCACCAGGACGTACTACAACCAACTGCTGAGTGGCGTCAATCCCGGCTTCGATGATTTCGGCACGTTCTACTTCAACGCCGCCACGGAGCCCGTTGACATGCAGAACGGCAAGGATACGGCGGCCAGGATCAACAACTGGGTTTCCGATAGCACGCGGGGCAAGATCCGCAACTTGGTCGGCCCGAGCGACATTGATTCCCAGACGCAGGCGCTCCTGGTGAACGCCGTCTACTTCAAGGGTCGCTGGGAGCACGAGTTCGCCATCATGGACACGCAGCCCTACGACTTCCGTCACACCGACGGCCGAACTACCCCGGTGGCCATGATGTACAACGACGATATCTACGGCCTGGCCGAACTGCCCGAGCTGGACGCCACCGCCCTGGAACTCGCCTACAAGGACAGCGAGACCAGCATGCTGATCGTGCTGCCCAACCAGCCGAACGGACTGGCCAATCTGGAGCAGCAACTAGCGCGGCCCGAGAACAATCTGAACAAAATCGCCCACCGCCTGCGCCGCCAGTCGGTCCATGTGCGCCTGCCCAAGTTCCAGATAGAGTTCGAGCAGGACATGACCGAGCCCCTCAAGCTGATGGGCCTCCAGCAGATGTTCACGCCCAGCTCGCAGGTGACCAAGCTGCTGAATGCGCCGGTGCGCGTGAGCAAGATCCTGCAGAAGGCCTACATCGATGTGGGCGAGGCGGGCACCGAGGCCTCGGCGGCTTCCTGTAAGATCCTGAGCACCTTAAGGTCTAGAGTTACATAACTGATATCCTTTATATATCCCCTATCATTTTCAGATGCCAAGTTTGTGCCACTGTCCCTGCCTCCGAAGCCCAAGGAGTTCATCGCCAACCGGCCGTTCGTCTTCGCCATCCGCACCCCCAGCTCGGTGCTCTTCGCGGGTCACGTGGAGAATCCCACGCCGATGACCGCCAGAAATGAGCCACCCATCGATGGCTACAACACGAATTAGATAGAGCCTTGTGGCGATGCATTTGTGAAAAACAAAAACGTAACAATAAAGTAAAACGCTGTATTTATGGAAAACCGAACTTCGATAACCTCGATGCGCTGATAAGCCCAATGCAGCGACCTCCATCACCGATTCAGAATCCGATCCGGAGCAACAGAACAGCTTGTGCCTTTTCCCCGTTTTTATTTTGTTTTGCCGAGGCTGCTGGCTATTCTGGATTTCCAGCGAATGGTTTTGCCCGCTTCTGTAAGTTGGCAAACCCGTTTGGGAGCCACCGCCAACCTCCTCCTGTCGTCCCCGCATCCAAAGGCCGTAAATCAAAGGCGGATTTCTCAATCATTTTTCAAAATGAGCGAAACTTCCTCATGCGCACTAGATCTCTGACTTGGGAGCCCGTTGGATGGGAGGCAGGGAAAGCCATTGCGGGGGAGGAACGAGGCGGAGAATTGTAAGACTGCGAGATGAGTAATTGAAATACCCGCTGAAAGCTGGGCATAATTAATAGCGCTCACTCAAGGTTGAATACACTCAGCTAAAAATATTCTTTGACATTTGATAAGAAATAATATTTCATTTGTCAACTATGACCATTTTTCTTGTTTAACTTTTTGCACTAAATAATGTAGAAAATTTAGACAAGTTGTTTTATCTAAATTTTTTATAGACATTTATTAAATTATTTATTTTGATATTTTCGATCAAATAAATAGATTAGCATTGACAGAAAAATCGTTTAGCTACTGTGTTCTTGGAAATACGAATATAGTTTTTAAAATATTTCTAAATATGTATTTAGAACTATATTTTGAAGTAATCGTATAGCTGTTGGATGGGACTTACGTTCAGAACTTTGAATTAAATTGAAAAATTTTGTTCGCATTTATCAATTAAATCTAATGATGTAATCAGCTTATTACTGATCATTCGATTTTATCTTACTTTAGTCACCTGACATACTGTTAAATAATTATAAAGATAACATTTTATGATGTCCGCACATGCAAGTAATCGGCACTAAAAATGTATAAAATCCAAGGCAGCGAAATAAGTATTAGTTTTTAAAAACTGCAAGCCGAAAAAACTGCGGAATAATGAGACTTAAATTTGTGAAAGTCCTTATAATCCTGTCTATCGCCACTTTGGTATGTATATTTGTAAAACTTCAGGCCATTAAATTATTCTAAGAGGTTTTATCTTTTAGGGACTGGTAAGGGCAGCGCTGGAATGTCGATTGGAATCGGTTGCAGGCATACCTGGAGAAAAAGAAACGATACTTGAGTTCAATTTACGGTTGCTAGGACGGGAGCGACTCCTGAATGGGACAATCTCCATACACGCTGACTTGACTGACGAATACGAATTCGTACACAATATATATTGCCATAGAAACGGAGAATGGGAGACATCTCTTTTAAATGTTCACTATAAGAGCTGCGCATACATGACGCTCATTTATGACAAATATTTTGTGCCTTTCCTTACGGACTCGACTCTTCCAACAGGTAAAGATGCATGTCCATTAAGAAAAGGAGATTACTATTTGAGAAATATAGAGGTATCCGGTGATAATTGGGTTCATTATGCCAGATTGGGGCTGGTCAGATCAGTAATTCAAATTACAAAGAACAACATGACATATGGAGGCATGGACTTGGTCTTATTCTTGAGTGAGAAAGTCTACTAAAAAGATATTCGGTTACCATCTATGCATCTATGTAGTTTTGTCAAGTTAAAATGGATGAAAAAGAGAAAAAAGTTGTACAAGTTTGTTAATACTGTTATAACTACACCCAATAAATAAATTCAATCGGTTAAATGCATACATTATTATTTCTAGAATTATTGAGAATTATTGATCTAAGAAAAATATTTTTTTTTAAATATATATTTCTACATAATATATCAGAGCTTAGACAATTTTTAGACTTTAACTCCCTTTTTTTATACCTGGTTTATTTATGTTTATAAAGGCAAACGCATTTTTTGTAGTGTTTGTATTGCAATGACAGATTGAGAGTGAGATAGCATCGGAACTTGAAAATTGTCTGAGCGCGATAAGAAACTGGATAGAATCTCCCGCTCAACGAATCTCTCTGAGAATTTTTGGAGCTCTCCGCCGCTGAGACCGTTCCGTATCACCAAATACCTTCAGTTCCGAGCTTTGGGGCTCTCCAATCAATGACCTCAATGTCTCAATATGATTTGAATTTTCATGAATGAGCTGCGCAACTTAGTTGTGTGTAAGCCACTGGATCATTAACATTAGTCGAAGCTTGGCATTTCCCGAAAACATGATCCATTGGCGATTGCTTTCCGCCCTGCTTGTGGGGCTGTCGTCGATAGCTCTGCCGTTTCCAGTCGACGGAGAGCTCTCGGCCAGATCGGCAGTCGAGTCAAGCCATCGCTTTGGCCTCCGTTTAACCACTAAATTGGGACTGAGCCAGCCGGATGGCAATGTGGTCGTTTCCCCCCTGCTGGTACAATCGGCGCTCAGTCTGCTGTATGCGGGAAGTTCCTTGGATTCCGGAGAGGAACTCCGTCAGGCTCTGGAGCTGACCCATGCAGTCCATCCCAAGGAAGCGTCCCAGGACATACAGGCCCTTTTGGCGACCCTCAAACAGTCGGCATCTGTTGGCTGTCGCCTGAGATTGCTCAGCGACTTTTATGCCCAACAGCGATTCACCTTCAACTTTCGCGAAGAGTTCGTGGCCCTGGCCTCCCGAACGGGAGTTGGCTGCCACCGTTTGTCCTGGGAGAGTGCGTCGAGTGCGGCCCAGGACATCAACTACTCCTTTCTCAGCCGCAGCAACTTCAGCCTGGGGGAGCTTGTTAGTGCCTCGCAACTCGAGTCCCTGGCCGAGCACAATACGCCCTTCTTGCACGTCTCGGGTGTAACATTCCGAGATCCTTGGGCTCAGGCTTTTGACCCCGCTGAGACGCAGAGCATCAACTTCTTCGCCGGAGGAAGTCGACCCAGGCTGGTGGATGCCATGTTTGGCCAGCACCGTTACAGGTATGCCGAGATGCCCGCTCTGGATGCCCAGCTTATCGAGGTGCCATTCGCCACCGCGGGTCTGAGAATGCTCATTGTGTTTCCAAATCGGGCCGATGGCCTGGCTCAACTGGAGAAGAAGCTGGCGCAGTCCGATCTCCAGCAGCTAAGGGAACAGCTCGAGGAGCGCAAGGTGGCCCTCACCCTGCCCAAGTTTAGAGTTCTGGTCCACTCGGCACTGAAACCAACACTCGAAGAGGTAAGATATATTGTATTAAATATCTTCTCTCACAATTATTTTGATCAGATTTGATTGGTGCATACTATTTGAGTACCACACATCCTTTCATATGTAACCCGAGTGTTCTTAATCTTAATTTTTAACCAAAAAAATCAGTATTTTGTCCGAAAGAAGTGTTCAAATATTAAGTGTCAATGAATTGGTAATAAAACAAGAGAAAACGCTATAGTCGGGTTGGTGTCCCGACTATCTAATACCCGTCACTCGGCTAAAGGGAGTGCGAGGGAGATGGATATATAAACATTGATGAGCCATAACTTTTTAACGAATGGTCCGATTTAAAAAAATTCTTCTACATTTCGATAGGTATTTAAAGCACAACAAAACTGCATTTTTACTTTTCCAAAATATTTAAATTTTTAAAATCGTATATTAAGTATTGTGAGCGTTAGAGGGGGCGTGGCACCTTCTTGAAATAAACTTGCGCTGCGTAGGAACTCCAAGAATCTTCATGCCAAATACCAATCCTCTAGCTTTTATAGTTTCCGAGATCTCAGCGTTCATACGGACGGACAGACGGACAGACAGACATGGCTAGATCGACCCGGCTAGTGATCCTGATCAAGAATATATATACTTTATGGGGTCGGAAACGCTTCCTTCTAGCTGTTACATACTTTTGCACGAATACAATATACCCTTTTACTCTACGAGTAACGGGTATAATCACCAAAATTATGGATTCTATTCTCATAAATTTATTAACAAAATGAATATCAAGAATTTCCCTTAGAGCACATACACAGCTACTCGATACTTCTTTACTGTTATTAAATAATTAAAGGCTCTAACTAGAAGTCGTTATAAGAAAGTGTGTATTTTATTAGGAGCCACAAAATGACTTTCTGTAAATGGAAATGTTCTCAAATAAAATATCAAAAGTAAACCTTGTTCCATTAAAAAAATGGTATTGATATTAAAATGAAGTTAAGTTGCAAAAGAAGTGAATGGCCATAGAAACAACTAATAGGGATAATGATATAAACGATAAGATGCGATTCAATCCTCTCAACTTAACTTCTCTTGCAGTTGGGACTGGAGAAGCTGTTCACGTCGCAGGTCCAGCTGAGCGAGGTCTTCAGCTCCATGCTGGCCAGCTCGGCTCCCCCTTTGGGAGCAGTGGTGCAGAGCGGACTCCTGGAGCTGCAGGAGGAAGGCGGCGAGGCCGGCGATTCGTTTTGTAAGTGAGAACGGCACTAGGTGGCTTGGATGCCCTGTAACCCGCTGCTTTTTCGTTACTTAGCCTTCGGGGATCTATTCCGACGAGCCGTGCCCCTGGTCATCAATCACCCGTTCTTCTACGCCATCGGCAATGACAAAACCCTGCTGCTGGCCGGCCACATCGTCGACATCTGAGTGCCTCCTAAGTTTACCTAATATTCGATTCCAATGCTAGCCTCCAACTGGGGTTATCGCCTTATCAGCCCAGCTCAAATCTCAGGCAAATAAACAAAATCACCCGTGGCAAGCCAAAGGTGACAAATGATTTGTAAACACACACGATCGGTATTTCTTTTCGGGGCCCGAGAGTTACATACTTGCGGTTCGCGTTTTCGAATCAGACTTGGGGAACAGCCTCTAAGGCCGATCGGCGATCGCCGCGATTTCAGTTCACATTCCGACGAGCTCGGAGAAGTCTCAAGTGCGAATCAAGCGGAGCAGGAGACGCCCATCAACAATTTATGTGACGACCATGGCTGTCATCATCAGCTGCCTATTACGTAAGCCCCAATTAAAAACGATCTGGTTTATGCACAGCAAGAAAAGTGTGGACATTGGTTGTCAATTGAAGTTTATGCCAGACAAAATACATTAGTTTTTACATAATATTTATTTCGATGGTAAAGATTTTAGGAGATTCATTTGATCTGATACACACAAAAAGAATTGTCAAAAAGACCCCACACAAAAAATTGTTAATTTGTTGTTGTGAAAGTAACTATTTACTTAGTTGAATTGACTATTGTTTGTGGTTGGGGACTGATTGACAATTATAACAGTTGATTTTACCAAGTTTTTTTTTTGTGTGTACTAAAGTGCTCAGTCAAAACACTGTTCTCGAGAATTTTATAAATTCGGAGTCAAGGTACCTTTTTTTTTTAAATTTTACCTTACTAAAAAAAAGTGTTTTTAGAAGTAGATAATTTTTTGTAATTATTGAATTATTATCATCAAATAAAATGAAAAAAAATGAAACTTTTTTAAAAGTTTCAAATTTAAATAAAAATTTTAATGCCCAAAAATTTTCAGTGCTTTTTCTCAGTGTGCCCACAACTTGCGGGGCGGAGCCTGCAAACAAATTGCGACTAATGCCATGTTTCGCCACGATTCTTTCAGTTCTCCTAGCGTCAGTGTCGCAGTCCAAGACCTTGGGCTACGATGCCGCTGCCGATCGCAATTTGCTGGCCGCCGATCTCTACAATGCCGTGGGCGCCGATCATCTGAACGAGAACCTGGTCATCTCGCCGGCCACCATCCAGAGTTCCATGGCCCTGGCCTTCGTGGGGGCCAAGGGTCAGACGGCCTCGGAGCTTCAGCAGGGGCTGCGCCTTGGGCCCGGGGATGCGGATGCGGTTAGCCAGCGCAGCGGTAGTTACCAACAGGCACTGACCCGCGACAACAACTTCCGGCTGGCCAACAACATCTACATCAACGAGAACCTGGAGTTCAAGGGCTCCTTTCGGGACGTGGCCCAGCGCCAGTTCAACTCAAACATCGACAAGCTGGACTTCCATCCGCCATACAACAAGCGAACGGCGGACGCGATCAACCGGGAGGTGTCCACCAAGACCAATGGCAAGATCACGGACATCCTGCGCTCCGAGTTGCTCAACGATCGCACGGAGGGAGTGATCGTGAACGGGGTCTCGTACTCCGCCGCCTGGCAGAAGTCCTTCCGGCTGGACAAGACCGAGAAGCGATCCTTCCGCACCGGCAGCGGACAGTCCGTCAAGGTGGACACCATGTGGACGCTGCAGAACTTCAACTACGCCGAGGTCAACTCCCTGGACGCCAAGGTGGTGGAGCTGCCCTACCAAAACCCGGACTTCTCCATGCTGCTGCTGTTGCCCAATCGCAAGGACGGGCTGAGATCCCTGCAGCAGTCGCTGTCCGGCAAGAATCTGCTGGCCGAGATCGGAGCCATGAGCCAGCAGAAGGTGGAGGTGCTGCTGCCCAAGTTTAGCGTCACCTTTGGCGTGGGTTTGGAGGGACCGTTCAAGAAGGTGAGCAGAAAGCGGTGATGGTTTTGTATTCGATTGAAAATCAATAGATTTCATTATAACAAGTTTTATATCTTGCTAATTCAATTTTGAATTGTGATAACTGCTAATCAATTTTATTTTGCGCTTATTCGAGTTATGCTTTCCCAGATAAATTTTTGGATTATTAGAAAATCTTTTTTAAATTCCAACTTATTTAAATTTTCCGTTTAGTTGGGCGTTCACACCATGTTCTCGAGGGACGGCGACTTTGGCAACATGTACCGCATGTTTGTTAGCCATTTCATAAATGCAGTGGAGCACAAGGCCAATGTGGAGGTTACGGAAGCGGGAGTTGAGCAGCCCCTGGAAACTGGATGTAAGTATATGCTCTCTAAAAGCCTTTTAAGTATATCCAAAATAAATGAATTTACTTTCTTTAAACTTTAAAACCAGTGCTCAAAGGCCTCTTCTCGCGATCCAAGAAGTTCGAGGCTGATCATCCGTTTGTGTTTGCCATCAAGTACAAGGACTCCATTGCCTTTATTGGACACATTGCCAACTACGCTTACGTCTGAGCTCAACCGGCGATTCAGAGTTTATTATACTGTTAATAATTCGGTTTATGACAGTTCCGAAGCAAAATAAAGTATAAATGCAAATTAAGTTTACTTATCACCTTTTTTGAACAAAAGATTCATTTCAGGTATTTCAGAATGTCACCCGCAAAAATTAAGAAAATTTATGAACCTTTTTGAACGTCCTGGTTGCCTATTCGAAAACTAAATATCAAAATTTCAGGTTTTTTTAATCCGGGCCTGACACTCACCTTTCTAGCTCCACTGGCATTTGATTTGGGTTATCCATGTTTGAGATGCGGAGGATATATCCGAGGTTCTTATCGTTGGCGTTCTATCAGCTGTTGTCTTTGCCTTTGTTTATCGCTTGATTTGCATTCATAGGTATTTCACTGGTGACACTTGGTGGACGAAAGGGGGGCGGGGGAGTTGCCTTTTGGCATTATTTATATTTATTATCTTATATTCTGCGGTTTCTCGGCTGACTGCGTTGCTGGTTGTTTCCTTTAATCGCGCACATAAATCAACAAAAGCCGAACCGACTGACAACAATTTGAGCTTAGGCGTATTTATTATTTCTTGGCGCGCTCGTGAACAAAATTTGCGGAGTGCCTGTCGATATATATTTTTGCGGCAGTGGAGGAAACTGGTTCGCGCACCGAATTAACTTTGGCTATGGTCAGGCCCGATCTTGCGGCCTAATTGTATTTATGCATGTGGTTGGGGACATTCCGCAGGGGTTTTGGGGGATTGGCGGGTGGATGGTGGCTGTTGGCTGTTGGCCGGCCATTTAAAATAATTGATGCACATTTCCAGGCCGCTCTAGGAAAACACAGACACTGAAGTAGCCACTGGGTGCAAACTCCTTCTTTTTTTTGGCCACTGCACGCGACAGCTGCCCGATTTCTGGACTCCCGTTCACCGATCCCCGGCACTTGATAAGCGCAGAAACGCAAAAACGCGGGGGCCTCGCTGATCCGTTTCGTTTCGATTCCGTTTCGTTCCGTTCCTTTCCGATTCGTTCCGTTTGCGCATGCGCGCAGTCGCGAGTTCTTCAGTCGTGCGAGGCGCGCAGCAGACTGAAAGCCATTGTCGATCGGCCCCAACGACGAACTCCAAAATGCGCCGAACTCCCCTGCTGGCGCTCTCGTTTCGCTCTCTCTCGCGGGCCAAACTCTCTGCTCGAATACCGGTAATCTAAAAATAATGGGTACGGATCGGTTCGGTTCCCATCCGATCCGGGCAGATACCTTTCTGCAATTGTAATGACCGCAGCAGCAACGGCGCTCCCTCCCAAAACTTCGCGACTGTTCGCTCGTCCCTTTGTTAGAACTCATGCTCGGTTCGGTTGCCCCTGACAAGTTTTCTTTGTTTCTTCGCCTTGTGAGCGGAATTTTAAAGAGCCTAACCCGAAAGGGGGAATACTTGCAGCAGGTGCATGGTGCATGCCTGTCCATGGTGCAGGCGCTTTTAAAACAAACGCCACAAGTGCTGCCCCCTCCACTTTGAGGGCAGTGGGAAACTTGTTTTCCGCAAAACTGACAGTTCATTTAGCTAATCCCAGATCCTAGCATCCGGGCCTTCATCATGCGATCTTTTTCAGCCTCTAACTATAAACTATATGTTCTATGCTCGTTTGATGGTATCGAACTTAGATGCAAATACACCGGAATGCAATGCATTTAGTTAGCTATAGATCTTTATAATACCATCAAAAATGATATATGTAATTATAGGATTGCCACCAATTTTTAAACGGGTGGCCCTTGTAATATTTTATAACCTTAAGACCCGCCGGAGAATTTAAAGTACGACAGTGCATCCAGTTGTCGTTAATTACATTCGGTTATTTTCTCCGACTTTTTCTGCTTAATTTTGGGGTCGCACGTTCTGTTTGTCGTTTTCGAGTTAAATATTGCAATTGCCTTCGACGATATTCACTTTTATATGTTTCTTACTTCAATGTTTATTTTTGACTGTAGCAGTGAACAGACCACCAAGGTACAGTTTATATTATGAGATATCTCCGTGTACTTAAATGGTTTTTTTGTGACTTGCATATCTGATTTCCGAATACAGCAGTAATTGGATTTTAACCATAAATAATACATTCGATTCGCCTGACAACAGAAGAGACGAGTCCAATTTGGACAATCATTCCCACATCTATAGCTTTTCAAATCGGTCCATAGTGAAATGAAGATCCACTGGCTTATGTTCTTGGTGGTGGCATTAGCTGCTCTCGATTTACCCAAAGTTTTAGCATGGCTTCCCTCGGCAACGTCCTATTGTACCGCCTGTCCAGATGAATTCAGGGGCAAGTTGGTATGCGCCTTCCTCAACGGCTGCCATTTGGAAATGGAGTATTGCGCCATGTTGGTTTTCAACTGTGGCCGTCAATTGCATCATAAACACAGTGAGGACGTTTATAATATCCTGATGAGACTATATTTACTAACTTGGATTCCTTTCAGTGATCCTGGTAAAGAACGAGGGAAGGTGCGAAGCAGTTAGGGGATACAAATGCGAGTTTATGGATTTCTAACTTTTATTGGTTATTTCAATGATTACATTTTAAAGTGCTTAATCTGATGAAATGTTTTTCTATGTTTTTTTTGTGACTTTCATGTTTGATTTTCTAATATACCTTAATGGGATTTTCACCTTAAATAATGCATACGATTCGCCTGTCAATAGAAAAGAGGAAAACGATCATTCCCGCTTCCACAGCTTTTTGAATCGGTCTATTGTGAAATGAGGATCATCTGGTTAACTTTCTTGATTGCGGCATTAGGTGCCCTTGAACTACCCAATGTTTTAGCTGGAGATTATGATTCAGCGTCCCATTGTTTCACGTGTCCAAATGAATTCAAGGGCAAGTTGGTCTGCGGCTTCATCGACGGCTGTCATGTGGAACTGGAGTACTGCGCCTTGGTAACTGTCAATTGTGGCCGTCTACTCCATCATAAACACTGTAAGGACTAGAATTTGATGGAGAGTGTATACCCCTAACCACCATGCGTTCCTTTCAGTGATTTTGGTGAAGAACGAGGGCAGGTGTGAAACAGTTCGTGGATACAAATGTGCGTTTATGAATTACTAAATTCTGGCGGAGGCTATCCGCATTTATTGATCGATGTAATTATTACATTTTATAGTGCTTAATCTGAGTGTATTTGTGATGTTGTGCTTATTAAAACTTGACAATATGACCGGTGAAATAGACAGCGTGCTTATCGCGAATGATGAAAACAAACGGATGATCGGCCACGAAAGTCTTCGGGTCCAAAGGCAGGGACATGGGCACTCCAGCAGCATCTAATGGGAGGGGGTAAGAAAGGGTAGTTGCTTCTGGAAATTAATGGAACCCATTCTTTCAACTTACAACTGACACCAGCCGCCTCGCATCCGATCTCGTTCACATCGATAAAGGTCTTGTGCTGCACCTTGGTGATCCGAGTTCCAATGGGCGAGTCCTGGAAAATGTTGCTGAAGTCTGCTGCATCCGAGAACATGGCACTGATTCCCATCTAGAAAAAGGGAGAAAGAAGTAAAACCTTTAAAACTAAAATCAAATAAAACGGATCATCATAAAGGTAAATGTAAATTTTTAAGACCTTCTTTCTAAATTGAATTCCCGACAGACCCACCATAAGTTATAGCCTCTAGATCTTTCCTTCCTAGATCTTATCTTCCCCTGGAATATCATTATGAAGACCCCCTTCCCTTACCTTATTCAGCGTAGGTCGCAGGTCGGTGTCGAACTCGAACTTGAACTTGGGCAGGTAGACGGACACACTCTGCCACTGCCAGCGCTCCTCGAGCAGGCTGAAGTCCACGCCCTTGAGTCGCTGCTCCAGAGCCCGGAGGCCGGAACGCTCGTTGGGCAGAATGAACCACATGGTCAGGTTGATGTTCTCGAAGAACAGCTCGATGGCCTTGGCGTCCAGCTCCGGATAGTCGGCGTAGTAGTACCAGTTGTCGGCGAACATCGTGGGCACCTGGATGGCCTGGCTGTCGCTCAGCCAGAACTCGCGATCCCGGGTGTCCTCGTCGTTGAAGGGCCGGGCCCAGCGGGCCTTGAAGTAGATGGCGTTGACCAGGGCCACATTGGTGTCCGGCTCCAGGCTGTCCACCACCCGTTCGATCTTGTCCTGCGTCTGCTGCTTGACCCACCGGTTGATCCGCTCCACGGCCTCCGTTTCGCGGCTAAAGTCCAGGGGTTCCACCTCCGAATCGAAGTACTTTTGGGCCACCTCGCGGAAGTGGTCGGATACCTTGAGCTTCTCCCGCGTGTACACCTTGTTGGCGATCTCCAGCACGGTTTTGGACTTGATGTACGAGTGCAGCAGGTTGTGATAGCTCTCGGCCAGACCATCCTTGCTCTCCTTGGCGGAGGCGTGCAGCGTCTTCTGCAATTCCGTTGCGGTCCTGCCCTCCGCTCCGTAGTAGGCCAGGCCAAGGGCCAGTTGGATGGAAACCGGCGAGATGATCACGTTCTCATCCTGACGATCCGTGGCCAGGGTTTGGAAAAGTTCGGTGGCAAACAGGTTCCGCTCCTTGATCGTATTTCCATGCCCACCGGGCACGGAGATCAAGACCCCAAGAAGTATAGCTGGGATAATTAAAAAAGAACATTAGTTTTACAGGAGTTGCTGGTGATCTTGGGGTAGAGAGCTCACTGCTTAGCCAGTGGTTCATTGCGCCTGCGTCGACACCTCGAGACTAAAAGTGAAATGGCCCGACTGTCATTTATAGCCGCCCGTGGGCCAGGAATCAAGACAAAGCCAAGCTAAGAACACCGTCGACTGAGGCAGCGACTGCGACTGAGGCGGCGGCAGAGCCTGATGCGCTTTGCATTACAAGCAGCACCAAGGAAAAGCAGTAAAAAAGAAAAGGGTTTCTGGCAGATCGACCCTTTGAATACCCTTTGGCAGTGATTAATATGTGCATTATTTCCCCAAGCATTAAATATTTTTGAAGTACGCTTTATGTTCCTTAATAAAATTCGTTTGGATTATCCTCTGGATTTCCTTTTAAATATTTTCTTTAAGTATTTGATACCATGGAGGTAGAAAACCATAGTTTACCCTGAAATAAAAAGTATTCTATGCTTTTATATACCACTTTTACTTTATGAAGTTGGACACGATTAATGTATGTAACTTCTACAATAAATCTTATTCTATTTTTAGGGATTAAACAATTTTCTGAATTTTAAAGGAACTATTTAGAACCAAATATATTTATCATCACGAATTAACAAGCTATAGACTGAAACTCGAATACCCACTGTTATAGGGTGGAAAAAAGAAAGAAAGAAAGGAACTTTAAGGTGGATTGGGTTCTTAACCCGAGCACCTGGTAATACTGGGAAGAGTCTCAGCAGGTAATCTCTCCGTCTCTCTGCATTCTCTCGGTCAGCTTCTCTGTCTCTGGATCTCTCGGTTTCTCCAGCTCTCCCTCTCTCTCTTTCTCCGACTCTCCGCTGGTGCACTTGAGTTTTTGTTGCTTTCGCCTTTTGCACTTGTTGCCCACCTCTCGCCTCGAGTGGCCGCCTTGGGATTTACTCTGCTGTCAAATTATTTACATGCATGCTTGGACCCAAAGCTAAAGCCAGAGAGCAGAGGCTGGGAAGTTTGAGATCGGGAGGGGATGATGGTATGATGGTTTGATGGGGTGATGGGATGGGCCCTGAGATCGGGATTGCATTAACTCTAATTTCTCGTTTACGAACACGAACCAAAATGTTCAGGTTTTATGGCCTTTGCATTTAATGAGTTATTTTCGTATTTGTTTAGATAATGCGTCCATAAACAAAAAGCAGCGGGGAAAACAAACAGCATTGCGCATAAATTGTTTATCGGGCTTGGAGTTACCAGCCCCCACCTCCTTATTCCAATTAACGGCAACACGCACACACAAATTTACGAAATTTAAGCAACTCGGAAGACGAAAATCGAAATGAAATCTCAGCGGGCTCAGGTGAGTGCGCAAAGACCCAAAGACGATAGCCAATTTGTTATCATCAGAGACCTGGAACGGGGACTCGTGGGTCCCTGGCCGCAATTCTTCCCCGATTCTCCCGCTGATTTATCAAAAGTCCCGAAATTCGCCGGGGTTATTTATGCACATTTTGTGTGAAATGCTAATAAATTTTAATGGAATTTTAAAAACATGCTTTATGGACCCGAAACGAAGGAGTCCTCCCAAAAAAAGAAAAGAAGAATCATGCACGAGGAAGCCCTCTTTTGTAAGGCTCTTCTTCGGGTGTCATAAATTGGCAGCTTCCGTGGGTTATTGTGGCTGCCGTTGCTTTGACTGATGGGCTCCTTTAGCCCCGCTGATCTTGCATAATTACGATATAGATATAAGGCACAGAATCGAAGAGCTGATGCCAGCATTACAAAGCACAAAAACGAAACGCTCCAAACACTTTCAATCGGCGACTGGGGGATTGGGATGGGAATGGGAATGGGAATGGGGATAGGAGGCTGCCTTAAAAGCACAAAACCAGATTCGGTTTAACCTTATATAATTTACAACCACCAGTGTGTGCAGAATGCGGTGTGTGTGAGTGTGTCCTGTCTCCTGGCAACGACCGACGAAGCGGTGCTGACCGTTCTGATTGAATGATTTCACTGATCGAGACAAAACATGTTAAAGATCGTGAGATGCCGGGCCGCAAAAGCTCTGTGGCAGCGGCTCTTGTCTCTCCAGATACACACAGCTGCCGGAGGATCGGATCGGATAGGGGAAGGGACTCAATCGGAACACTGCGATAAAAAGACTGGTATTAAAGTATCCATTAAAGTACCTTAAATGCAGTTATATAGGTACCTATAAATTATATTCGGTGAAAGCTTTAAATATATGGTGAAAGATCATAAAAACTTTTAATATACCTACCTTAAAAACATAAAAAGAAAACCTTATATCATCATACAAAATATTAAAATATTAAATTTAAGTTCATCCTTTTGAATACCTTAGGTTTTGCATCTCTAATTTTATTATATTAGATAAATACATTCAACTTAATTATTTAATTTTTAGCTAATACTTTTATTAAAAATACAATTTAATTGGATGTGTCATATTTAAAATATCTTACAAGAAAGATAGAAAACCAATTTCAGGCTACGATACAATTCAATAAGACTATGTTATTCGGTCACGCTTTATGAAATATGATCGTTTATACCGGTTGGCTATAACAGTTACGGTTTCAGTTGGACCCCCAGCAATTAAAGCGGCTGATATGAAAGATTTACTGCCGAACCTATGCCTTCTACCAGCACTATAAATGTAAATAGAGAATTTGCAATTTCTTTCCGTGGATTCATCATGCAACAGCAGCAAAATGCTGCGGCTGCCGCTGTTGATAAAAATAAACTTGGCAAAAACGTCTTCCTCTCTTCTCGGAGCCCGATCTTCGGACGCGGCTTGGAAAAGCATAAGAATGATGAGGCAGCAACACGAATTATGTGATCGCTGCTGCATCTTGGCTTTCCTGCTGGCTGTGTGCGTGCGGGTAACCCAAAACCAGTTGATGATAGAGCAGAAACACACAGCGCCCAGCTCGCAAAAACTCCCCAAACACCACCAAAAAAATAAAAAAAAATGAAAATAAATATAAAAGAAGAACAAAAACAATGGCAGCAATCGCTCTCCGCCTGCCTTTTGTCTCCCCACCGCTGCTGCTTTTTATAAACAATAAATTTGCACATAACTAAAACAGAATACTCGACATTTGCATAGTATCGAAGATGTATCCCCCTGGGGGATTCGGTATTCGTTCGGCCTGTGCGTGTCCGCCTGATGAAGGTGAACAATTGATGGGGCTTCCCGTGGTACGGGGTCCGTTCGGGGGTTTGTTATAAGTCTTTGATCGGAGATTGTGCGGGAGTCAAATGAGTGAGAGCCCTTGTCTAGCCAAGCACTCGACGGGTTGGATGTTACAGGCACTCACCGCCTTTAATTTCCTATAAGCTTAGAAATATTTAAGGTTTAATGATACCTTCAATATTTTAATCCATTAACTTCTAACCTTTCTAAGACTTAACTCTTCCCTTCCCAACATGATTTTTATTTAATTGACTTGCAAAAAAAATAGTTTGATTTATACAACTATTTAAGGCAATTCATAAACATCATAACCATCAATTAAAATAAATAAAAGTTCACTCGAGCTTTCCATTGAGAGACCAGACTCCATGGAAACACCCAGGAGAAAAGACTCGTCTCATAAACGGTAATATCAATATAACATAAATACTTTTTATGGTCATAAATTCTTATAAATAATTTGCGAAATCGTCAAACGAAAGTTATCCGCCTGATGAAGGTCTCAGCTGGCTCTTCCGACCAGCTGTCACCTCCGAAGCGGTTTGGACACCACTCAGCCTCGTAACCCGCACCACCGGGTTCCACGGAGTGGGGACAACTTTTCCACAAGTGAGGTAATTAGCTAAATGCCGCAGCCCAATCTAATCGACAGCTCCAGCGAGGCACTTTAGTGAAAACCGAGAGGCGTTGGTCAGCTCGACTTAGTTTGCCGCGGATCGGAAAAACTTTCATTCAATTGCAGCGGCAGCATCAAGTGAGCAGCAAATCAAGCGTACTGCATATGCAAATAGAGACTTGCCATACTCCGTACGCACACTCGAATTAAAGTTTTCAAAATCAAACAGTCAAATTTTTCAGAAATGTGAAGCAATATTTATTATTATTTCAGTACTTGCGAAGATGTTTTTGTTATTTTATAATAGTAATCTTGATTCCATTTTAAAATGAACATTATTTCAACATTATTTCAACATTATTTATTACTGGTATTGGATACACGAATAGATTCTTTGAAAACTTGTTAAATGGTTTTAAGCAATTGTATTCACCATGTGATCTTTTTGAAACTTAAAATACAAAAAAACATAATCGTAAATTCCTGCATTTTACCTTATTTTTTATCGAAAAATATCAGTATTCTGTTCTGAAGAATACATAAATAGATCGTTATGGAATGTTGAATCACGTTTAGTCGATAAATTTCCAATCGAAAGTAATGTGGATCGCTATTAAAGCTTGTTAGCTGGACAAGACAGTTGGTCGTGCAGCTGAAGCTTTCTATTAACCGATGTTTTGGGCTATTAGAACAACACCCATTAAAAAACCGTTTGAGAGTTTTTCATAAACACAGAAGTCGACTAAAGCATGTTTTCCTTATCTTTTCAAATAAAAGGAATAGCGGACTATATAGCTGTGGTCCTTTTTTTTAGTGCATTTTTCGAGACCAATTCCAAAGTCCGGCTCCCTGGCGGCGGCGGTGTTGTCCACTTGACCAGGCGACAGACCCTCCAACAACAACAACGCTGACAGGGACAAACGCAACGCAACAACAGCGGCAACAACAGCAACAACCACAGCTGCAACATGGATGACACGTCAATCTCGAGCTGCCCACTTGGTGGTGCATGCAACTGGGAACTGGATTTGCCCATTCGAGAAGTCTCAGCCGCGACAAATTAAGCTGCAACGACCAGAACGACTCCTTGTACTTCCCATTAATTAGCACTAAAATAAACAGACCTATGACGAGGGGTCGGACCCTGGCCTTTCGTTTTCTACGAAATCACGGACATCTATCAGCAGCAACATGCCACACGACGTTGTAGACTGTCCGTTAAGGCATCTGACAGCCGCCTAAGCAGTCAATTGATATGCCCAAAGTGGGCACAGCCAACATCCAATATCCAGAATCTAGAATCCAGCCTCTAGCTTTCAGCTTCATAGAAGGGCACCAGCCATCCAGCGATCCAACCAAATCGAATTCAATTGAAGATGTTGCCGAAGATGACGAGGAACGCTCTCGATATGATAGACAACATTTCAATTTGGGGTGGCTGCTGCTCAACTTACACTGAAATAAAAATGTCTAATTTAAGAAATTTAAGTAGTAGTGACGAATCGCACCGGGAGGGCTCGCGAGGAGAACTGAAAATCTGCTACGATAGTCCGATTGAAACAAGTGGTACTCCGATCGAAAGGTATTATAATTCTCTTCAAATTGGGTTTAGGATTCCAGAACTTTATTGGATTTTGAGAAATTTGGGTGAAAGTTAAATAAAGAAAAGTTAGAAAACTACCATTACTTCTATTTAAATTTAAATTTTTTAAATTTACCAAAATACGCATTGAACGACGCATATTCAAAATGAGACCTATTTTTATAGAGACGTTTCTGGCCACATAAAGTATGTATATATCCTGGATCAGCACCAATAGACGAGTCCATCTAGCCATGTCCTTCTGGTATAAGCAAACTAAAGTATAACCATCGCATTTTCCAAATGTATACTTCCATTCTATGTCACTACTTGAATACCCTTCTCCCGAATAAAGTATTCCTTGTTGGCAGCACGATTTATCTTGCCATTGGGACTCTGCTTTAGATCATCAACAATTAAACAGCCAGCGTGTAATCTCAGGAACTCGGTGCTAGCATGTTTCTCTACAAAATCTATTACGTCCTGTTCGCTGAACGGAACATCTGGTTCCTTGGTGATAAGAGCCGCTGCCTCGTCACAATTTTTCACACTCCAAATGCCAAACACACAAACTTTAACAACTCCGGGCATTCGGGAGATCAGATCCTCCAGCTCATGGGGATAGTAATTGTTGCAATGGTACTTGAGCATGTCCTTCTTTCGGTCCACAATGTACACAAAGCCATCGTCGTCTACGTAACCAAGGTCGCCACTATGGTACCAGTTGTCCCTGTAAACTGCTTCCGTTGCTTCTGGATTTCCGTAATATCCGGGCCAAAAGCTTCCGTTGTTAATGCACACCTCGCCCTCCTCATTGGGACCCAGTTTCTCACCTTGCTCGTCCAGTATCTTCAGCTTGTAGCCAGGACTCGGACGACCCACCGAATTGGGCTTCGCATCGTAGTGCCAGTTGTAGCAAAAGAGGGATCCCAGTTCTGAAGATCCATAGCTAAAATTTAGATAGTCCTTTCCCAATTTCTTTCGAATCCTTTTTTGCACCTCCGAGCCGCATCGACCACCTCCATAATTATAATAACGTAGGCTCTGCAAGTTGGCTTTATCGAAGTCTGGACAACTTACAGTGGCTGCCACTTGCGCCGGAGTTTGTAGAAGGCATGTTACCTGGTATTCTTCAACAATGCGGAGACTTTCCGACGGATCGAAAGGTTCATCAGACACTATGCGCTGTGTGCTGAAGACTCCCGAGGCGACCACTGTCCACAGACACGAAATCCAGTCCATGCAGCTGGACATGTACATTACATCTGAGGTGGTTAATTTTCTGTTTATAAAATGTAATAAGTTAAAATGTATTTTCAATAATTACCAAAGCTTTAGTATTACGGTGTACTTACGTAAAGCCGCTTAAAATGGTTTGGGAATTGGAAACAATAACGGCCTTTGGAGTGCCTGTGGTGCCAGAAGTGCTGAGTATAGCCAACGCTTGGGTGGAACCCTGTTTTAGGGGAGTTGGCTTGAATCCCTCTTCTGCTGGCGTCTTCAGCACTTCCTGGATACTTAACCCACCAGCGGGATGGTTGCGCATGGTCACTATCAGTACATCCAACTTGGCGGTAGCGCAACGGACTTTTTCGTACTCATCACCGTCGCAGAAAATGATGCGTGGCTTCGTGTTGTGGAACAGCTTCTCAATTATTTCGGGTAAATAAGTGCAATTAAGAGAGTGCATCGCGATTCCGTTGAAGAAACTGGCGTAGGCGACGGCTGATATGTGGGTGGTGTTCCTAGCTACAATCCCCACGATATCGTTCTGAGTTAGTTCCAAGTTGCGCATGAATGTGGCAATGCGGATAGCATTATTTAATAGATCCTCCCGTAGAAGTATCGTATTCTCCGAGTCTGAAATCTGCAAAAGATTCTCAAAAGTGTCAGGCAATTTTCTATGTGATGTGTTGAACGTACTAGCCTGGGCAATGCTCTTGGGATGACGGACCATTTCCTGAAAAATAAGCTCTCCTATTGATAAATCCTCTCCGAATTGGGATTTCTCCTTTTCACTACTCCAAATCTTGTCCACGGCATCGTAGTTCGTATTTGGTTGAAATGTCATGTTTGCCACCGTCTTCCAAACAATTCTAAGACCTTAACATACGGCTTTGGCTTTATATACTCTTGTACCAGCTGATAACGTTAATCGTAATACCATCTTATCTAGCTTTTTTATTCGCTTATCAACACCAAAATCCCGAGACCTAAAAAAGCTAGAGGTTTTGGATATACATATTTATTAACAAAACAAAGACAAAATGTCTAGGCATACCAACGCTGAAAGGTTTTTTCTAATTGCAACATCGGTTTGAAAAATAATTTTTAAATGCATAAAGGTTTATTTTGAATTTTACGAATTAAAAATCCCTTAGTTGATATTTTCTTAAAATGACTATAGATTTTCTTTATGTGTAGCAACCTATATTTGGTCAACCTTCGACGTTTATTTGTCTATCGGGCAGAAATGTGTCCATCATAAAATGTCAATTAGCTGATTGAAATCAGCGCAAGCGATCCTCAATTATTTCAATTTATGGCCAACAGGAAATTGCGGCAACTGCCACTGCGCAGAACAAATGACATGATCAAGATGCCATTGCGGATTGGGCCTGGGATTTGGGTTTGCGTTTGGCTTCGAGTTCGAGTTCGGGCTTGGCCTTGCATGCGGTTTAGCCTGCAGATCCGGGCTGGGCCTCCTTCTATTTCGCCTTCTATTTCGACGGCGCTGTGCGGCTTTGGTGGCGTACTTTATGTAACGATCGCCATTCAGGCAGCGGCAGCAGCAACAAATGTTGCAACTTTGCATTGCAAATTCTTCGCTGAAGATGCATTTGGAATGAAAATGTTTGGGCAAAGCACACTCTCAGCGGGAATTGCCACGATGATGATGATGATGATGATGCCACCATCCCATTTCCAGCCGGCGAACTGCAGCGATCATCCTCAGAAAATGGGGCTGTCTCCTCCGGGAGCTCCTTTCTTAGCCTTTTCACGTATGCTAATTTGCTTGTCAAAATGACACATCGATTTTTGGGGAAGGGGTAACGAGAGATGCACAAAATCCGATGGCTCGTTTTCCCTCGATTTTGAGCGGGTGCCCAAAGATATGCAACGATTTTCTTCTCATCGATGACAGCCAATTTTCAGCAACAATGGGAAAATATTGCATGCGACAAAAAAGACAGTGCACTGAAAAGTCCGACTATTTTTAATACGATTAATAGTTCTCTAAAACCTTTTCGATCTAAAATATATAAAGGAATATTTATGTATCAAGGTAATAGAAAACAATTTTTTTATTATTAAATAGTATTAAAAAGTTTAATAACTGTAAAAATATCTGTTATCATAATCTACATATTTTAGTAAATTTATTTTGTTTTATTACTTGAAGTATAAAAAACATATAAGCTTCAGTACAACCTCCACAAAAATATCCTCAGAAAAAACGCAACTAAAAAACTGAAAGAATGCCATAAAAAAGCATCAAAGTTGCAGCAGCAACAGCAAAAGAAGTTGCAGCAGCAGCAGTTGCAACAATAGCGTGAGCAAAATTGAACTGTCTGTCAGTTTTTTTGCAGTTTTGCAGCTACATTCAACCAATTTATTGACACATGGGCCCGGCCTAAAAGCGTGTGAATAACAACAGAAGTTCAGGGATTTCCCCTTCTCCCACTCACTTTTTATGTAAATTCTCGCGATTTTTCCCCACACACATATGCACGTTTTGAAAGCAGATTTTTCGCCGCTTTTTACGATCTGAAAGCAGGGTTTAGGACTATTTTGAGGTTGTGCGACGGGGAGATGGAGTTGGCTGTCGCTAAATTTACTGTTTGACACGCCCTGCCAAAATAGTTTTAGAGAGTGCGTTTTACGAGGCCCACGCAGACAGAGGAACCACACGAAAATGTGTTAATGTGCGAGATTCGGATTCGGATTAGGATTGGGCTGGGGATTGGAGCCCGGAGTTTGAAGTGCAGACTGAGCCCCCGGAGTCTAAAGTGACATTTAAATGGGACCGCCCGAAAGTATGCAGTGACATATGGAGTCGCAGTGGGGAGATTGGGGATTTCAGACTGGACGGGGAAAAGTGAATGTGGGGATGAAGAGTGCCAGAACACGGCTAAACAATTGCAAAAGTGTAAAATGCGTTAAGCCAACTGAAATGGGAGACCCTCGACCTCTTTCCCCCACCACGCAGCCCTCGGCTTAGCAACTTTTGTTGATGCCCCAACTGCGACTTAGTTTCTACTTTGATGGATGTAAAGCTCTTTGTTGTGCGCGAGCACTGAAAAAGTAGGTATGCCGAGTAATTTCTGTTACGAAATTGACTGATCTGTAATTTTTATTTAATAAATAAGTTTTACTCATTCATCATTCATCATCATCATCATATCTGGAGTTATCAAATAATGAAAACAAATATATTGAATTTTATATTTTTTTCTTAATTGTACGTTAATGTAAATAATGCACAAAATATAAAATACGAAAAGTATTTTACAAATACAAATACTAAAACAAATAAAATAATGCAAGTTTTGTCATTTTCGTTGTTTTTATAATTAGCTAATCATGAAAATTTGTGTTTTCTTTAGTTGTAAAATATTTTAAAATTCAAAGTAGGTACATAGTATAATATTAATTTCGATTTTCTCAGTGTAAAAATGTTTCACATGTGTTTGAGTGCGTATGTGTTTGTGCTGGATTTATTTGTGGCAACACAAAGATTTTTTAATGGCATCTTTTGTAGCAATTTTTTATACACTCTCCCCGGCTCAAACCCAAAGCCATTTCATAAGCACCCCGCGTGTGAGTGGGGTGGTATATTATTTTGAGGGACGGAGCATTTGACATGGCTCCCCAAGACGAGGCAGTGAGGACTTAAGTCTGAGAAACTCTTTTTAGCACAAATAAACTTGGCTACATTGTTGCCCGGCTTTTGGCTATCCCTTCCCCTCGAACACCCACACACACTCAGCGGGGGAGGAAATGGAATGCCTTTGAGTGTGTGCACTCAGGCAAGGTGTTTGCCTGTTAAATTATATAACAATGCAATGAACTGTAAAATACGCAGCTAAGTGCTGCTCCTTAGAGCTCGGCTTACTCCTAGGTCTCAAGTGCTGAAAATGTGACTGAAACGAAGAGAAAAGAGGGTTTGGGGGTGGAAAACTAAAAAGTGCCATAATTGGACCGAAGTGACAGAAGTCCTTTGTAGCCACACAAAAAACCATTAACTTGCTTAATTAGAGCATGCCAAATTAAATGGTCAAATTATGCAAATGTTTCGTTTCAGGGGGAAGACAGTCGAGAATTATAAGCCAGGAAGAAATTAAACTAATTAAGCTTTGACGTTATAAAATATAAGGTGAAAGAAAGTTAATAAATTGATAATTATGAGCTAGTAAAAAAAAAAGAAATATTTAAGGTCTAGAAATAATTTGTAATTAGCTATTTTTCCAGAATTCAATTAGTCGAATTTATATTCTCAAGGTCAACCCATTCCTCAATCCCCCAATCCTGCACCCTCCTCAGCACGCCACGAATCGTGTTAAATAATGAAAAACTAAATTAAACATTAAGATAAAAATAAAATGTGAAAATTATACAGCGCCAACCGTTATTTCATATAAAACAAACACACGCGGAAAATTCAGGGGTCAAGCACGCTAATGTGGGCTAAATATGAATTACCGCGTAAATATATAGTGCACAGTTAATTAAATCATAATGAGCTCTTCACATGCAGCCGGGGTCCAAGTCCAAGCCAAAAATCAATTAAAGTTGGCATACTTTTTGGGTGCCGCCCCCATACAAATGGCGTGTGTGCTTGGTTTCGGCCTGAGCACATATAAAACGTAACTTTTCCATTTTGTGGTAAACGCTTTAATATGGGAACAAAACCGAAAACCATTTAAATTCAAATCGAACTCAAATGACTTTACTTATATGCGAAATTGAAGGCGACTTGGGGAGGGTTTGGAAAAGAAGTCGTGGAAAGCTCTGGGGCCCTCACCCTCGTAAAACTCTAAAAGAAATAAGCACTGCGACCCTTAATTTAAAGATTACCTTTCCCCCCATTGGGTTCTGTTTGCTTTCAATTGTTTCAATCAGTTTACATTCGAAAGTAACGAAACAAAAAATAACACAGAAAAGACGGAACGACAAACAAATAAAACTCATCTACCGAGGGGGAGACCAGAGATTTAGCTGTGATTTAGTTGGGGAAATCGCTGAAAAACACATAAGCTTTTTGCTCTCCTTGCCTCTGGATTTTATTGGCATTGCTGTCGGCGGAATTCAGGGGAGTCGGGCGATGGTTTCTATTTGTTTCGATTTGTTTGAGCAGCAGCTGAGACCCCAACTGAAGTCGGGCGCTGAAAGCTTCGATTTAATTGAAACTTTGCTCATTAAATGGCTGAGTGAAGGAATGAAAAGTTTCCCCACATTTTGCATACTTTTTGTGGCGCAGAAGTGGAACTCTGTGCATCACTCATATTTATCGGGGGGACGGGGAAAATGGAATGCAGACAAGGTATCCCAAGACATTGCAAATGAAATATAATAAATGATGTCACACAAGGCGATGAGCGGCAGCTTGTCAAAAACACATGTGTCTGAATGAGACACCACCAGCAGATGCACTGTGAGAAATTACTGCTTTGCAATATTACAAAAGCCGCAGAATAAGAACTTCTGCATTATTTTGCTTGAGTTCTTGCAACTTTGTTATTTAAATATGGTTTTTCTAATTTTTTAATCATTGTAGACTTTGCCTAAGATTTGGATTATAAATCCAACAAATAATAATACGGTATAAAAAATGAATAATTGTAATATCGTAACCTAATAAAATGAATTTTCTAATTTGTTCTATTTTTTTGTGTAACAAACAACAACTTAAAAACATGATTCTGGATTTGTCATTGTGATTGGAAAACAACAATTCGGTTTTTTTATACCCTTGCAGAGGGTATTATGATTTCAGTCAGAAATTTGCAACGCAGTGAAGGAGACGTTTCCGACCCCATAAAGTATATATATTCTTGATCAGCATCACTAGACGAGTCGATCTAGCCATGTCCGTCTGTCCGTCCGTCTGTTCGTCTGTCCGTCTGTTTCTACGCGAACTAGTCTCTCAGTTTTAAAGCTATCGGGCTAAAACTTTGCCAAAAGTCTTATATCTATTGCAGGTAGTATATAAGTCGGAACGAGCCGGATCGGACAACTATATCATATAGCTCCCATGGGAATAATCAGGGAAATAAATTTTAAAACAAGAGAGAACGCTATAGTCGGGTTGGTGTCCCGACTATCTAATACCCGTCACTCGGCTAAAGGGATTGCGAAGGAGATGGAGATATAAACTTTGATCAGCAATAACTTTTTAACGAATGGTCCGATTTAAAAAAATTTCTTCTACATTTCGATAGGTATTGATAAACACTACAAAACTGCATTTTTACTTTTCCGAAATATTTAAATTTTTAAAATCGTATATAAGCTATTGTGGGCGTTAGAGGGGGCGTGGCACCTTCTTGAAATAAACTTGCGCTGCGTAGGAACTCCAAGAATCCTCATGCAAAATGCCAATCCTCTAGCTTTTATAGTTTCCGAGATCTCAGCGTTCATACGGACGGACAGACAGACGGACAGACAGACAGACAGACATGGCTAGATCGACTCGGCTAGTGATCCTGACCAAGAATATATATACTTTATAGGGTCGGAAACGCTTCCTTCTCCCTGTTACATACTTTTGCACGAATACAATATACCCTTTTACTCTACGAGTAACGGGTATAAAAATGTATCTTGTGTGTTTTTGAACCTAGAACCTCCTACTTTTGGAAATGCCATTTTTTATCTCATTCTGAATTTCGAATTAAATTTTTTTTAAATCGGACGACTATATCATATAGCTGCCATAGGAACGATCGAAAAATTAATGGGGATATAATAGGAAATAAATTATTGCTTCGTTGACTTTTATTGTATTCTCTTCTACTCTGGGATATGAGTCTTTTTAAATGTTTTCGAATTTCGATTTTAATTTTATCAATATCGAACTACTATATCATATAGCTGCCATAGGAACGATCGGAAAATGATTGATTAACAGGAATTATCTGCAAGGGTATATAAGCTTCGGCTGGCCGAAGCTAGCTTCCTTTCTTGTTTTAAATTGCAACTTATAAAATTCATTTTTCAATTAGTTTCCGTGTTATCTTCAAGGTTTTTTTGTAGTTAGCTCCAACCACTTTAATAAAGTTACTTAAGATTTTACTGCTTCGCTTATGACTCCATTGATGTACAATGTGATATAAAAAACTAACAAATTTCTCTCGGTGTCGGAGCAGATGAAGCCCTCAAAAGTAGACAATAATAATGATTGTTCCGCAAGCAGGGAAAAACTTCTGCTCGAGCACCGTGCTGAGCACTTCTGATCCATTGTGCTGCGATGCATGCGGCTCCGTTCTGTTCCGCTCTGTTCTGTTACATTTGCGCTGACTGATGAGACAATTTGTCATTTCCCACAGACGCGACTCGGGAAGTCTAGGGGGTTGACAATCGCTGACGGGGAAACTAGTCTAAGGATCCACAAAGGCAACTGGGACCACCAACCCCTCGGACCAGCTTCTCCAAAAGCTGCATCAGCTGGCCGAAGAATAATCATAATTCCCCGCACCACGACGCACCAAAAAACCGAAAGTGAAGAGCCCAAATGCAAATACTCATGAGCCGGGAGACATAAAAAAGTCGACTGACCAAATAGCTGCTGGCCTGGACCCAAAGAACAAAGTGCGTTTATCTGGCAAGGACCCGGCTATGAATAATTATTAAAAATTTAAGAGCGCACGCACTTCATTCGTGGGCATAAAATAAAAATTTAATGGCATTTAAGTGGCCCCCGGCAAGTCCTTTATGTGCGAGGAGCAGCCCCCGACCCCCGGGAGCTGAAAAAAATATATTTTCTGGCAGGCACAATTAATATTATGGCGTGCCAGCCAAAGTTTATGTGGCACCTCGCCCAGCCCCCAGGAAAAAAAGCACAGGAAGCACTTAGCGTCGCAACATGCGAAATAAAAAATTGTGTTGCCCGCTTTTCAGTGGAAAATCCCGGTGAGGGGGGAGCCATTGAACTTGTTTCGGGTGGCTGGCAAAGGTCGACGAGTCGGAGTCGCAAAAATGAAAAGCCAAATAAATAAAACGAGGCCGAACGGAGCAGGACAGTAAAAATGCTCATAAGTGCCGGGCCATAACTCAAACTCGACTCTGTGCTCCGTCCAATTACCTTGTCTCGGCGAAATTGCCGCTGCCCGCTGCCTTTGTTCGGTCTTATCGGCTCGCTTATCGGGGCCATACTGTCGGGCAGGGCCTAATTGAGCTAATTCCCAGCCGGATCCGGGCTTAAAGCTACGTATTTTGCGCTCTCGGCATCCATCATTCGCGCCGGAGTTGCGAACTTATGCAAAATAAAGACGAGGCGTGTACGTGACCAAGTGCGTAATATGCAAAAAGTTGAGCCACCTCCCTACGCCCTGCGAATCGCAAATGAATGTCAGCCAAAGGACAAACACACAGCATTTATATCTACATATATATATTTTATGTATATCCTGCGGAGGCAGCAAGGAGTCGTAGCTTGTCAGACAAGTCATGGCCATGTAGGATCACCGGAGCAACGCCATTTGAATTCCTAAGCAGGCAAACAAGCAGCAGGCTGGGCTGGGCTGGGGGGAAAGTAAAAGTTTCCCTTTAATTTCGGACAATTTATTTTAATTTGCCGGCAAAAGGAGCTGGCATTCTCACTTGCAAATCATGTGGCGTGCAATTAGGCGACGCTTTCACTAACAACAGAGGCGAATCGCAAGTAATTTGAATGGAGTGACATGGAGACTAGCACTGTCAACATCCTGATTCCCCACTGACTCCGCCACCACGGCCAGGAGTCATTTCCCCGGTCGCCTTGACAGCTGCTGAACACGGTGCGTATGATTGATGCAGACTACCAGACGCCGCAAATGTAATTTGCGAGTGTTCCTTGCTCTCCTCGACTCCTTGGGGATTCCGTTGACGGATGAAGTTTCGCATAGTTTTGGGCCAACCAAAAGCCACGTTGAATGTTAAAGTGGCATTTTGGCAATAGTAAAAAGTAAACACGTTCAGAAGTGCTATAAAATATTTGTAAACTAAACAAGGAACAACCATTCCGTGTTTATGTACTAATTATAATTCAGCCTATCAGTGTATATCTTATGAGTTCTCTATTGAATCTATATCCTCCCAAATTTACTGTTACCTCGTTTCATTAAATGTATTAATTGTTATGTTGTTAAGTTAGCTGTCCATAGTTAACTATAAGCCAAATAAATAAATAATAAAACTCACAGCTGCATTTCTAGGTTAAATCAGTTGATCATGAAAATATCAGTCTATTAGAAAAAGAAAACAAAGAATTAACAGGATCTTTTAGTTTTAAAGCCTGTTCATGATATTGATTTAATTATAGATCATTCAGAATGAAAACCTACCATCCTTAATTTAAAGGATTAGTTATTTAGATTAATGGGATTTTAAACATTACTAAAATTATTTAGTATAGGAAGACCTAAAATCTTTTGTGAAAAACCTCTTTATACATAAGATCTTCCTTCCTCACCGTTAAAGATTTTCCTTAAACTAAGATTTCACATCTTAAAGCCGCATCGATCTTCGTTTTGGCCGAGGTAAATTCAATCAAGTTCTTCCATTTGCAAGCCAAATTGAAAACATATGTTTCAGCCTTGGCATTTTACCCGAACTTAAGACAAACAGGGACTGCGGAATGGGAAAGCTGCTTAAAAATGTTGCACACGTACAGCCAATTGTGAGCAAACAGTTCGGCGGAAGGAGCCTGGGAGCGGAGTCAAGGAACTTTGCCGCCACATCCCCAATTCCCCCGACAGGCTGGCAGAGGCAGCTTCATCAGGCTTCCACATCCGCCTCGTCCTCATCGTCGTCCACATCGTCATCATCATCATCATCGGGCACATCATGAGGCTCATCAGCATCAACTTGTCTGTCCCTACATCGCCCCAAGAGCTACTAAATTTCACGCAATCACGACCACACACACCGAGTCCTTCGTCCTTCTGCAATTTTCTGTTCCTTTTTTTGTGTGCCGGCAACTGCCTAATAAAATATTTAGTTGCTGGGAGTCATTGACAAGTTTGCAGACAAGGTTCTTCGGGCTTGTGGTCTCTTTATGCTCCTTGATGAGACAGAAACGAGGATGTCAGGTGAGTTGTGCCTGTTTCTCACCTATTTCCTGCCATCTATCCCTCAGCACTGAGAAAAAATTCTGTGGAATTTACTTATATTAATCTGCATATTATTTTTTGTAGGAAATTAACAAACATATTTTAGTTTAGCCCTGTCTTTTAATCACGATATGTTACCAAAATAATAAATATATTTTTTTCAGTTTTTTTTTTAGCACCCCTCGTTTTTTACGAGGCCCCAAACGTATTAAACGGTCATTGAAAGCGTTTTGCTCCAGGAAATAATGAAAAATTCAAAAACCAATATTTAAAAAGCCATCAAATCAAACAAAGTGCAACAATGTGTGATCCCAAATCGGGAGCCCTCCCTTCCATTTTGGGCATCCTTTCTACGTTTAATATCTCATCAAGTGTTACGCTTTACGACTACTTAAAACCCCATAAAAAACAAAACAGAATAAAACTGTGGCAAGGAACAGGCAGCCGAATCCCATACAAAATCAACGCCAAAAGCCGTAAATTTCCTCCCGTCGTTTTCAGACGGATTTTACAGGGAAAATCTGCTGAAAGGAAAGCGAAAGGAAATGCAAAAAGCGAAAAAGCAACAGCAGAAATAGCTACAAAAGCAGCGACAGCAGCAAGATTTAATGATGCAGCATGATTTGCGCATAAAAAGAAGCGAAATAGAATAGAATAGAATGAAATGGAATAGAAAGGGGCGGAGAAGGGGGGCGTGGCAGGAGGCATTATGGCTTGACAGACATCGGCAACTGCTGGGCAAGCTTTGATAAAATGCAGCACTCACATCCACATTCACTTACATCCTCCCATGCGATTTATGTACATATATGTATGGACATATATATTCTAACACTTTAGTTGCGCATAAAATGTTAAAGGACTTTCCATGTGTGCCACAGCAGGGGAAATTGAGGAAGCAGCTGAGTTTGCTGGCCAAGCAATGTATTCGCATATATACTGGAATTTGAATGCATGCCTGCGTCAAAGGGGTGAATAAACCCTCATGAATACAGAAAAGCTACAGTGGATCCTAGAAGAAGATACGGGTCAGTTGGAAATAAATTATTTACCAATTTAGATTACATAAAAATATTATAACTAGAAACAATTCTAAGATAAATATATTGCACATACAACAGGGTTTCTAGGTACAATTTTGGTGCAAACAAAAAGTGTAGGTATTTAATTTATTTAAAATGAAAAAAGTTTAAAAATCTTTAACAAAATATATAAACTCTTTGAATGTTATCTGATCATTTTTAAAATATAAATATAATTCGCTAAAATCCTCTCATTTATAAGTAGAAATAGTTATACAAGTTATAGCAGAGCTGATGCAAAAAAAAATTGTAGTTATCAATACGCTCTAAATCATCTTTCATTCGGCAGCTTTGAAAATTACTTTCAATTGTCTTCTACCTTTTCCATCAATTCAAATCAATCATATATTTTTTACCATAAGTTTCTAAAGTCCACACAGAAAACAAAACAAAACTTACCTCGATAACAAAACTGTCTAAATATTTAATTATACTTCTTAGCTTGCGGCCAATTTGAAGTTTTAACCGTTTCTTGTTACTTTGTTTTTGTTGCTGACTCCAACTTGCCTTCGGTCAATATGCTAAAATATTCAAACAGTGAACCCCAAGATCAACAAAAGTTTACAGTCGAAACCGCTCGTCGGACAAGGTTTACATCATATTCAGCTTGACTGACATGACAAACTGGAGTTCTAGTGGGATGACATAAGCACTACGCGATGAGCGAGAGCGAAAAGTTTGCGAAACATAATTAAGCACGCGACGATTCTGTCAAAACCCCATATTTGGCATTTCTTAGGACACACAGTTTACAATGTATTATTAAACTTTCTTTCATAGTTAAGAGTTTGGTGCAAATGATTAAATTATTTCATCAGCCAGAGTCCAGAAATGGTTTTATGTGGTAAGTTACGGACTCTTATCAGCAATTGATACGCCGTTTTACCAACAATTTTTAGCAGTCCCTTTGTTAATGGGGGTAATGAAATATCAATTGGATTTCGATTTATTTATGTATGTACTTTTATGAGGAATTGCATTTGTAAAACACTACTTTCGTCATTCACCTACAAATGCAGTTCAACGACTATTAAATAAAATTCTCACTTAATAAAATATAAGTGGATTCCGAACACATAAATATAAATGTGTAATGAAGCTTGGTAGAACCAGTTTTATATCAAAATAGTTCAAAAAAGCGTGACCCAAAAGCGATGATCGTAATGAAATAGAAAACAATTAATCAAGTTAAGATTTTGCAAAGGTAATCTTGTTTCCATATTGACTTGATTGTGTACAAACATTTTTTTATTAAAATCGAACATTAGTCATCAAGAAATATTCGAATTTTAATAAGACTATTGATTCTCTTTTTGTGGTCCTGTGTAATTATTTGTTTTCACAGATTAGATGGAACCGCTGAAGATACAGTCATTTGATAAGATTGTTAAAGAAAAAAGTACCTTTAAAATCCTCTCTCATATAAACAAACAACACTCAGATTATTATTCTCGCAAACAACAACGAGTGTTCAAAGAGAGCGGCAGATAAGTGCGCTATGTTTGAGTTCACGACAGCAAAAGTGGAAATAAAGCTTCCAACCTGTTGAGAACGTAGATAGATATACCTAGAATACGATTACATACGTATTTTCGATTACGTCGGGTATAAATAGCGGTGTCGCGCAATTGCGAAACTCAGTTTGGAATAAATCGATCAAGTGGTTAAACATTAATTTCCTAGCAATGGCTCTCATAGAAATTGGTCTGGCCCTCCTGGCCATCGGTTTTCTGCTCTACAAATGGGGCACGGCCACCTTTAAAACCTTCGAGGAGCGGAAACTGTACTTTGAGAAACCTTATCCGTTCGTTGGCAATATGGGTGCATCGTTCATGCAGAGAGTCTGCTTCCAAAAACAGCTATCCGAGTTCTACGATCGCACTCGTCAGCAGTAAGTGAATTGGGGCTGTCTTTTGTGCTGTAGATTGACCAGAAAACTTGTATGATATTTCAGCAAAATTGTGGGTTTTTACAATCTTCGCACGCCCATGATAACGCTGAATGATCCGGAGCTGATCAAAAAGATCTGCGTCAAGGACTTTGACCACTTCCCCAACCACCAACTCTTCATCAGCTCCAACGAGCGTCTAATAAACGACATGCTCAGCACGATGAGGGACCAGCGATGGAAGCACATGAGAAACACCCTCACCCCGGTCTTCACGGCGGCCAAGATGCGCAGCATGTTCACCCTGATGAACGAAAGTTTCGCGGAGTGCCTGCAGCACCTGGACACATCGGGATCTCCTTCCGGTAAGAAGGGTTTCGAGGTGGACATGAAGGTGTTGTGCAACAAGCTCTCCAACGACATTATCGCCACCACCGCGTTTGGGCTCAAGGTTAATTCGTACGAAAGCCCGGAAAATGAGTTCTACGAGATCGGACAGTCACTGGTTTTCTCCCGCGGAGCTCAGTTCTTCAAGTTCATGCTGGCCTCATTGGTTCCAAAGCTTTTCAACGTAAGCGCATTCTAAGGCGTTTCATATTAAACATATCTAATTTGGTTTCCTTCTTTTAGGCTTTCAGAATGTCAGTCTTTAACTCCAGCAAAGTGGAGTACTTTGTTCGTCTGGTGGTGGATGCCATGAAGTACCGGGAGCAACACAACGTCTCGCGTCCCGACATGATCCAGCTGCTGATGGAGGCCAAGAAGGAGTCCCAGGATAACTGGACTGACGACGAGATTGTGGCCCAGTGCTTCATTTTCTTTTTCGCCGCCTTTGAAAATAACTCCAATTTGATATGCACCACCACCTACGAGCTGTTGCTCAATCCCGAAGTCCAGGAGCGTTTGTACGAGGAGGTGAAGGAGGCCCAAGAGGCTCTGAATGGAGCTCCTCTGAACTACGATGCCGTGCAAAAGATGACCTACATGGACATGGTGATTTCCGAGTCCCTCCGCAAGTGGACTCTGGCCGCCGCCACCGATCGTTTCTGTTCCAAGGATTACACACTCACGGATGAGGATGGGACCAAAGTTTTCGACTTCAAAGTGGGCGACCGCGTCAACATTCCCATCTCTGGGCTGCACTTGGATGACCGCTACTTCCCGGAACCCAGAAAGTTTGACCCGGAGCGCTTCAGCGAAGAGCGAAAGGGGGACTTGGTGCCCTACACCTATTTGCCTTTCGGCGTGGGACCTCGAAACTGCATTGGTGAGTTACGGATGAGTATATAGTTTCACTTTACTCCGTATATTAAACCTTGTCATATTCCAAATATTATTATACCATTTCCATTTTCGCAGGAAACCGCTATGCTTTGATGCAAGTCAAGGGCATGCTCTACAACCTACTGCTAAATTACAAGATCGAGGCTTCTCCCAGGACCACCAAGGATCTGTGGGGATCGGCTCGCGGCTTTAACTTTACTCCAAGATCTGGGTTCTGGATGCACTTGGTTCCGCGAAAATAAGCTGATGTGGATATATAGCAGACTGCTCAATTATTTTAGAATGAACTGGGCATTTCACACTTGATTAAGTTTTCATGCACACCTGTTAATACTGCACAATAAAATGTTTAACAAAATAAAATATTAAATATTTATTTAAATTTAAAATGGAAGGATGTTCGGAACACTTTCTGGGCGTACGTACAGTTTAATTACAAGGGAATTTGAATGGACGAGAACATTGTTTCATCGCGGACTTTGTCTGACCAGAAAACTCTTATTTTTATATTGATTATATTACGAATACGATTTCGTATTTATGGTCTTAAGTGAAATCGCTCTCGCGTTACCTAGGCCAATTATAATTATTTATATCAAACACGATTACGATATGTGCTGTACAACGCTACGAACACAGTTTGGCAGATAAATAATCGCTTTTGAACTTTTTATTTTATGAGTTTCAAATAAAAAAGTTTAAAAAGCACGCTGATAAAAATAAAGGTTTTATAAATGAGAGCTTTGCTCGTAAGATAACAAAAATATAAACAAATCAATGCGAGTGGAGTACTCACTTTATCAGCTTATTATTTTTGCAATCCGATTCAAGAGAGCGGCAGATAAGCTTTAAATGTATTTGTTCATTTGAATAAAAAATCACAAAAAACCGGCTGGGAGCGATATCTCTCTTAAAATATATTTAGATGTACTTGTCATAAACTATTTCAGTATTAATTCGATCAAGTGAAATAGCACTTCTTCGCTAGCAATGGCTCTTCTGGAAATATGTATCGCCCTAGTTGGCATCGGTCTTCTGATCTACAAATGGAGCACGACCACCTTCAAAACCTTCGAGGAGCGGAACCTGTACTTCGAAAAACCTTTTCCATTTGTCGGTAATATGGGTGCATCGGCCATGCAGAAGGCCTCATTTCAAAAGCAGATAGCCGAGTTCTACGAACGCACTCGACATCAGTAAGTGATTTGCGGCTTGATTTCCAGTAGCGAAATATCATTGGGATCTTGCGAAATTCCAGCAAAATTGTAGGTCTCTTCAATCTACGCACACCAATGGTTCAGCTAAACGATCCCCACCTGATTAAAAATATCTGTGTTAAGGAATTTCATAAGCGCCAATGAGCGTTTGATAAACGACATGCTTAATGTGATGAGGGATCAGCGCTGGAGGCACATGAGGAGCATCCTGACCCCGGTCTTCACGGCAGCCAAAATGCGCAACATGTTCACCCTGATGAACGAAAGTTTCGCGGAATGCCTGCAGCAACTGGACACATCGGTAGCTTCTCCCGGTAAAAAGGGTTTCGAGGTGGACATGAAGGGGTTGTGCAACAAACTCTCCAACGACGTCATCGCAACCACTGCTTTCGGACTAAAGGTTAATTCGTTTGAAGAACCCAAAAATGAATTTCACCAGATCGGGCATACACTGGTTTTTTCCCGGGGACTTCCGTTCTTAAAGTTCATGGTGTGCTTACTTGCCCCCAACGTATTTAATGTGAGTGCAGTCACAGCTATATAAGGTCTAAACTTATTTTAGGTGAAACTTCTGTTAGTTTTTCAAACTTACAATCTTTGAGGTCAGCAAGGTGGAGTACTTTGTTCGTCTGGTTGTGGATGCCATGAAGTACCGGGAGCAACACAATGTCTCGCGTCCCGACATGATCCAGCTGCTGATGGAGGCCAAGAAGGAGTCCCAGGATAACTGGACTGACGACGAGATTGTGGCCCAGTGCTTCATTTTCTTTTTCGCCGCCTTTGAAAATAACTCCAATTTGATATGCACCACCACCTACGAGCTGTTGCTCAATCCCGAAGTCCAGGAGCGTTTGTACGAGGAGGTGAAGGAGGCCCAAGAGGCTCTGAACGGAGCTCCTCTGAACTACGATGCTGTGCAAAAGATGACCTACATGGACATGGTGATTTCCGAGTCCCTCCGCAAGTGGACTCTGGCCGCCGCCACCGATCGGTTCTGTTCCAAGGATTACACTCTCACGGATGAGTATGGCACCAAGCTGTTTGAATTCAAAGTAGGCGATGCCGTTAACATTCCCATCTCCGGGTTACACTGGGATGAACGCTACTTTCCGGAACCCAGAAAGTTTGACCCGGAGCGCTTTAGCGAAGAGCGTAAAGGCGATCTGGTGCCCTACACCTATTTGCCTTTTGGGGTGGGACCTCGCACCTGTATTGGTTAGTAAATACTCGATGCCCTCATCACTTCTTATTTATTTCAATAATATTGTATACAAACCTTAGGAAATCGCTATGCCTTAATGCAGGTCAAGGGCATACTATACAACCTACTGCTGAATTACAAGATAGAAGCATCCCCAAGAACCACCAAAGATCTGTGGGAATCGGCACGTGGCTTTAATTTAATTCCCGGATCGGGATTCTGGATGCACCTGGTGCCACGTCAATGAGATATTGTGCCAAGGATTACGTCCTCATGGATAAAGACGGAACCAAGATCGATTAATAAAAAGACTACTCGGTGTTTAAGAATAAAATACACAGACATATATTTTACTTTTGATTATGTTTCCATACACACGTGTTGATATAGCATAGCTTAGACATAGGTTTTCGTTAAACTCTCACTGGTTGGTTGGTTACAAAACTTTCTTCACTCCAAGTATTCTGGACACATTCCCTTTATATAACAATTTCCCTTTCACGCTGCGGAGAAAGCACGCAAATTACATAAAACGTTTGGCTTGCAAACAAAAGAATCTTCAATACGATTTGTTTTACAAAATATGCGAGGAAAAGAAACTGCAAATGTATGTTGTAAATGTTAATGGATTCCCAGTTTCGTTGTTTGTTTTTTTTTGCGTTCTGCTTTTGCCATTTTAAATTATTGCACGTTTGGCGAATATCTGAAACAGATAATACTTTCACTCTTTTGGAGATTCTTTTGTTGGCCATCGATTGGATTTCGTTGGATTTTATTGTTCGTTGATTGCGATTTGTTGTTTGTGGTCTCTACTTTTCGTTTGTTTCGGTTCTGCCTAAAATCTAACACTAGAATAACTTAATATTTATGGTAATGCCCCCTTGACGAGGCATGTGTAAATGAATATGCAAATATGATATAGTTTTAGCTTTGTACAACGATTTCTCTCATCTCTGATCTCATATGTGCCTTCTTATCGGGTGTATTATACATGTCGATATGTTATTTACAGTCACGAGTATTCTGGGATTTCTATTATAATGAATATAAGGAAATCCCCCAGACAACCGTGTTAAGAACCACTCTCCTTCAAACCTAAACGCTGTATAGTCGTCCATTGCTGGTGTGCTGCGAACTAGAGTGACGGGGCTTGCCCAGCCCAAAGAAGTTCCACACCCTCCGCAGGCAGCCAGGCTTCTTCTCCGGCAGCATCAGACTCTGCTCCTCGAGGATCGTGTCCAGGATGTAGTAGCTGCTCAGGTTGAAGGGCGGCGGCGGCAGCATGGGGGGTGGTCAGGAAATCGTGCAGTTCTTGCTCTCGTGCATGATTGCCGGTGAACCTCCCACTCCCATGGATGCACTGCCTCCTCCTCCGGGGGCCACACCCTCCTGGGCCATCTTCTTCTTGCGCTCGTAGGCCAGGGCATCGTTGGGCACATAGGCCACTCGCACTCCGCCGTAATGCTTCCTCGCGGGCAGCCGGTACACATAGTCGTCCATGTCGCTCGAGGAGCTGGAGGAGCAGGTGGAGCAGATGCTGGCCACATCGCAGTTGTCCAGGTTGTTCAGCAGGTTGAGTGGCCCCGTTCCCGTCCCCGTTCCCACCTGCGTCTGGGCATTGTGCAGGCGGAGATTCGTCTGGTTGATCTGCATCTCCGAGGAGCTGCGCGACTGGTTGCGACGCCTCCTCCGCCGCCGGGCATTCGAGTTGTCCGTGTAGCTCTTGGACCTGGACATCGTGTCCTGAACGCTGTGGAAGCGCACCTCCTTCAGCGGGCGGTTGTCCAGCTGCTCGTCGTCCAACTCCGGATCCACCTGGTTGCGGTTGCTGGCAAAGAGCTGCTCGTAGCCATCGTGGGGCAGCTCCCGCACCGGCTCGTTGTCCAGCTCCAGTTCGTGGGCCAGCTCCTGGGTGCTCTGCGTCAGATCCGAGTTGCTCGGCGAGTTCAGATTGATCTTGTCGATGCTCTGGTAGCTGTGCGAGTCCTCCCCCTTCGAGAGCAGCATGTCGGGCATGGAGTTGGTCAGGGTCTGGGTGTCCCCGAAGATGGACTTGTTGCCGGCGCAGATGTTGTCCAGGCTGATGCCCAGTTCGGTGAGGTCGATGGGCGGCGGATGGGCGGGGCGTGGCATGCCGGGAACACCGCCGCCGAGCAGCAGATCCGCCACCCCGGCCGCCTCCATGCGCTGTCGCTCCTGCCGCTCGAGAAGATCGCCGGCACTGCCCGTGGCCTTTGGATGACCATGACCATGGGCCTTTCCCTTCTCCCGCTCACCCGTCCTCCGCGGCGATCTGGCTATTTGGCTGGAGGTGGAAGCCCGATGCGTGGGCCTCAGCTGGGGACCCGAACTCGTGTCCGACGGCGTGGGCGGCTCACCCTTGCTGCAGGCAATGGAGCAGTAGATGGTGCCCCTCCTGGGCAGGAAGGGTCTGCCGAGCAGGGAGCAGCGGCAGGTGCAGCAGCTGAAGCACTGGTCCGTCGCATGCCAGTGCTGCCCGTCGTGGCTCATCTGGCCCTGGTCCACCCCAATCACCTCGCCGCAGTAGTCGCAGTACTCGGCGAACATCGTGTCGAAGCAGGCCAGACAGTACGGTTTGCCCTCGCGCATGATGTACCGCTGGCCGCCCAGCTGGTGCTCGCACTCCTGGCAGGCGAAGTGCTTCATGTGCCACGTCCTGCCCTCCGCCTCCGTGCACTCGTCCGAGAAGATGATCTGGTTGTGGGGAAGAAAAGTATAGGAAATATCGCATTAGGAAAGATCAAAAGGAGGTAGTTGAGTTGGATCATTAGTCCATAAAAAATAAATAAATTTACCAACAGATGAAAATAATTCAACCAAAAGATTTCGATTTCAAATTGATCTGCCGCATATCAAGTCAAAATTGGTACCGCATATGTAATTTCAAATTGATCATCGTTTCATATCAAGTTTATTTGATTTTATGACATTCTAGATTTAACTTTAAAGCCTAAACACATTCAGATTATGACAGATTATGACTCACAAATTCAGAAGAACAACTTTATCTTAAATTTTCATTTAATCTGTATATAATTCAAATACACACAAAAATAAGCATTTCTGGTTATGCAATACGCCTATCGTTTTAACATGAAAAACTCATTTCGAGCATATCGAATTTACGGGGCCGCATGTCAAGTTAAAATTGATATTAAATAATGTAAAATCGATTTTCGTTTCATATCGATTTTTAAATTGTACCAAAATGTTTTCTTTTATTCAACTTTAATTCTCAACTTGTCTCTAACGATTTAGCTCCCCAGCAATTTGACGAGCACTTACCTCATCACAGGCAGAGCAGCGTGGCTTCTGGGTTTCGGCGTGATGCCGACCGCAGTAGAGGTTCCCGTCCCGCTGGAAGTAGATGAGGTCCACCAGCAGCTCCTTGCAGACGCTGCACACAAAGCAGCCGGGATGCCAGCACAACTGGGCGCCCAACCGCTGGGCGAAAACCACGATGTCACCGCCCGACAAAGGCTCCTCGCACTGAAAGGGAATTGAAACCAGAGAGTGAGTAAGGTAAATCGTAGAAATGGGAGAAATATGCTCAAGTTCTTCGAGCGATAAAAATCTGCAGCGTCTGTCTGCTGCTGGGGCAAAAATATTTAAGCGACTATAAATGCTAAATAACGGTAATAAAACGCTTAAGCTCAACGCCCCACAAGCCCGCCCCTCCTCCAGGAAAAGAGCCGCCAGCAGGAAAAAGTCCTGGCTCCGTGTCCTGCTCTGCGGTTTTCCCTCGAACCTGCCCCTCCCCTTCACTCGGATTTTCCAAGCCGGAAATCATGCAAAAATAGCTGCCGGCCATGTGTCCGTGTCGGCCCGGTGTGTTTGGGTCCACCCCAAAAGTGCTCCTCGGTGGATAGTGGCTAAGGAAGCGCTTTAAGTGGCGCTGGCTGCTGGGAAATTTCCGAAAACCGAAACTGAGTGCCGCTTTTAATGACTGCTGGCAAGCCACGCAGCTCGAGACTCGTTAAATTTAAACGCGCTCCCATAATGAACTTATTTCGCCCCGAAAGGGTTCACAACCCAAGGTCCCAGGCATGGTGACGTTTTCATGCTCCTAAATTAAGGTTCTAATTGAGATTGCTCAGAGGTCAGAAAGTCAAAAGGAAAATTTGAAACTATAAGACTGCGAAATTCCGCTTTTCAGCTATTTTGAAATGAAATACTTTTAGAAATACTTTTAGAAAAATAGCTTAGAATAACCCTAACATTTTTAAGGAAATTGCATTCTAAGGAAAAGACTTGCGGATCTTTAGAATGTTATTATTAATGTATGATTTTTGATTCAGTGAGAGTTATGATAACCAAATAAATATTAAGTTTTTTTGTAAGGTAATAACATTATAATTAAATTTTAAAGAATCAATACTTGAAAACTTTAGTTTAATTGGCATATTATATTTTTCTAAAATTTGCCGAGAAATAAAAACGTAAAAAACTTTAAAGAAGCATTGTGTTTAAAGACTATTACTTTACATATTTATACGTATGAACTCTATTTTGTTAGCACTATTTTCTTAGCCTGCCGCACCTGACTGCCACTTTCCGTATTTCCGGCATAAAGCAATTAGCCCGCCCACGCTGATATATGCACCATCCTCCTGCGTTTAAGAAGCGACACATGCAGTTCCTAAGAAGGAGACCCCAAACCGAAGCTCCCTGCCAATTTGCACCCTCATTTCAGGCAGTCTCCGTTCTCGGTTTCGGTTTCGGCGGCTTCTGGCGCAGGCAAATTACCCGGTGCCACCGCAGAGCCACCGCATAAGATTCAGGGCCCCATTGCCAGTCAGTATTCAACCTCCAGGAGCTCCTTAACTTTCCAGGCTATTAAACCTCAGCGCGGGCGATGCTCCCGCTTCGTGGCAGTGGGATGCGATGGACCCACATCCTCCGCCGCGTTCCCGCAATCAGCATTTACTTTTGCAAGCCATTAAGCATTGACAGGCGAAAGCTTTGGGCCCCGGACTGTACAGGGTTGATAATTTCCCGGGGCGTAAGTAGCTTCTCTCTATGCGTCGTTAATTGTTTGGCAACTTCAAAAATTTATCGCCTCGGGCCACGAAAATCATAAAAACCCAGAAGCTGCTGCGCAGTGCGCACTTTAATTAGGCAGTTTCCCTGCCCTTTTTCCCTTTTCCCGGTCTCTGGATTCCTGGTTTCCTGGCTAATGACGCATTGAAGTCGGAATAGACTTGTCCTTGCACTTTGGCCTGGCTAACCCCAGAAACTGGGCAAAGAACTTTTGCCGCAGGAAGCGCTTTAAGTAGTTTCTGCGGTGGGGACAAAGTGCTAAAGTTTTCAGGGGATTTTGAGGGGGGAGATTGATCCCAAAAACCCAACCAATTTCGCTCCTAAGCCCGCCCCGCCATTGATTAGTTTGTCCGGAAAATCTGCGCACTTAAAATGACATTTTTCATTCGACTGCCAGACCGGCTAAATGTCATGTAAATAACAGCAATCGCTGCTCATTTATCTTATCAATCCAATTAATCCCAGTTGGCTGTTGGCTGTTGCCATTCGCTTGTTTGCAGGCACTCTGCGCCAGACAATTATGCTATTGACAAATTGTTGCCGGCGGTGCCATCGCAGGAGCACCTATCGCCTAGACTGAACCCAGTTGACCCGCCGACGGGGTGGGAAGTGTCCTTGCTAACCCATTTCGTGTCCGGACTAATCCAACTTGGAGCGACAAACTTGGCAAGACGGTAGTGTCCTCCGAACAGCAACCTCCCCCGAAAAGCAACTCGAATTATTAATGACGCTCGTTATCATGCCCTTTTCAGTACATAAACTTTTCGCTTAACAGCCACTGCGCTTCACCTTCCTTTTGCTGGTTTTTCCTTTTTGTTTCGCTCTTGCTACCTTGGTGCACTGAGCGAAAATTTCAAGGGTGCTTTGAAGTAACAGAAAATAATACTTAGAAAATTAAATAAGATCATAAAAATACTCGTACCCTCTAATAAATTAATGAAATATTATTAATACCCATTAAACCATTTCTAAATTGATTTGAAAACTTTAGAAGTTTTTGCCTCTCTGTTCTTTGAAATATATATATTTTACTGGCAATAAAGTGTCGAGTCTGAGATGGCTTTTCTTGTAATTATTTCATTGTTGCCGGGACGACCTTTAGTGTCACATCCTTGTCAAAACTTCAGCTTCCGCTCGTTTCTGTTCGTGCGGAAAATCTGTCAAGAAGTGTGCCCCTCATTCCGCTGCTCGATTCCATTATTTTTTGGCCAAATCATTGCCAGTTGGATGTGACACACGTTTCTGCCCACGTTGCTACTCATTTACGCCTGACTGACTGCCAGAGCTTCCTCCCTTCCTCGAAACACCGGATTCAGGATCATTGAACGTTTTCATAAATTTTCCCTCATAATTTCCCCATGCTTTCCACGCCATTCGATTCGATGGCCCTGGGTTGAGGCCTTTGTTCGCATTTTAACGTCCGTTTAGCAAGTCAGTTATGGTCTGTGAATTTTAAGCACATTCGGCTTGGTCTTAGGATGGGTTCAGGGTGGTTTTCAAATCCTTTTTAAAGTTTATCAGATTTTACATGGTAACGAAGTGGAAAGTTTGGCAAAAAAAAAGGCTCACAGCTCTGGAAATCTTATTGAAAAGGTTTTTCTTTGATTCAGCTTCCCTTTAACGTTTTTTTATGTATTATTATTAGTATTACTTTTCTTTAATATTCCAAAAAAACGAAACTACTTTTTACCCAAGAAACTCTTGCACATTTCTAAACGGATGTTCATACAAGAGCTGGGAAAAGTTTTGGCCACATCTTTGCCAAGTTCGCACTGATTATTCGGGACTCTAATGAACTCCGACCTCTGAACGGTGCTCGCTCGAGTTCCAGGCTCCAGTCATAACAAACCCAAGCCGTCTGCCTTTTTGGACAGCCCAAATGAAATCAAACTCCTCCGGGCGACTCCCTATCCGTCGTATTCCCATTCGCCCGCGCACGTAGCAGACGCAGCAGATTCTAACTTGGAGACCAGACCAACCAGAGGATCCCACCAGAGGACCAGACACGCAACGTGCGGCATAAAGTTTTTAATAAGTTTTACGAGTGGCGAATGTGGGCACAATAAAATCGAGCTGCCAACTATCACCCGGAAAAGTGCACAGAGATGACCAAGTGCACATCGGCATGCCGGCTCAAAAGGGGAGAGTCCTCCGTCCTCCGACTGTCAGCCAATAACAATGCAAATTTCCCAGACTCAGACTCAGACTGTGAAAGGATGCAGTGCTGCCACTATTTCATGCCACTGCCATTGTGCTTTAATGCCATTTCATTGCGTCTCTGGCCGGTCTTTGGCCACTCCATTCACTTTCTGCGGAAAAGCAGCGACTCTCTTAGCCTTTATGTTGTCAGAGCCAAGTCACTGCAATTGTTTTTGCAACAGCGTTTTTCATTTTCATTTTCAGCTCGGCTCCCCTCCGTCTGCCCCCGAAAGTGTACTTAATGAAATCTTTTTGTCATCTTTTACTTCGAGACGTTCGAAAGTTGCACCCCCCACCCTTGCAGCTCATTGTTTTCCCGGGCCATTGTCAATTTTTTCCTACTTCGCCTGGGCCAAGAAGGAATCTCTGGCGCAAAACTTTGCCCAGCCAGGCAGGCACAAATGAAATCGAAACGACTCTTCATCTTTATACTTTCTGTGCATAATAAAATGCAAATTTCTGCAACAATTAAATGTGCGGGAGGGGGGTGAAAAATAAGGGAAAAAATAGGGAAAAAAACATTGTTTTCAAACTTACCCCCTTGCAGGGTCGCTCGTCGGACAGCAGGCGGACGGCTCCTCGGCCGAGGGCCTCGCGCTTCCTTTGGGCCGAGAAGATGCGCAGCTCCTTGCGCTCCTCGTCGCTCAGCGAGTGGCAGTAGCGCACCTGCAACAGACACGTAGACCGAGGAAAGTTAGCTTCTGTACTCTGTACTCTGTACCCTGAGTTCCTGAATCCTGAATTTTAATTAAGGCAACTCAAAAGGCAGTGCCAAGTTTTTTAATCTCGCCGGCCCTTTTGAAGGGTTCCCTTTATGTTCGGCTTTCAATGCCCGCACCGGGGTAATTATAATTCTGTCACAACGAGATGCTTTCAATGCGTTCAACAAAAATTTTTTTGGCACAACAATTTCGCTAAGAAAGTATTTATACTTTGGCTGAATTTAAATTAAAAGTATAAAATAGCATAGCTTTGAAGTGTAAATCTGTTATAATAAGAATGCAATGCTTTTCCTCCTTTTTGTGTTTTGGATGCCATTACCACTTGTAATTTTGGGTACAAAAATATATTTTTGTACAATGTCTATCGAAATACAAACAGTTTTTCAAATCAGGCATTTATTAAACAAGTTATTGAGCATACATTTAATTCGTCGAAATACCGAAATGGTTTAAATAAGGTTTCTTCTTGGTTTTACGATATTTTTTCCAACTAATTTTAAAGTCAGCGTTGTCTTCTACACTGTCATTGTTTTCATTTTCTTCTTTTTTTCGCCTGCACCAGTGTTCTTTCAAATCTCCTTTTTAGCCAATACTCACTTCGTTATCTTGCGGCGGCAGCTGGTGCAGCAATTGTTTGACACGATACTTTTCGCCGGGACTGTTGACGTAGGGCACTTTGTCGTCTGGCAGTTGACTGAAGTACAAGCGGACCTGCGAAGTGGAAAATGGAAACCGGAAACTTGAATTAGCTATATTACTCTTTAAATCGAATTTGACAAATCATAAAGAAATAGTCGTTAGTCCGTGGAAACGTTTTCACGCCCACTTAAATCGTGCTAGTAAAAAGTGTCGCAATGCTCATGGGAAATTGTGTACGAGGAAAATAAATAACTGCTGGCCAATCTCAGAGGTTTTTCGGCTTTTCCCAGGAGCTCTTATGTAAGCCTCCTCCCCGAAATAAAATATCGACAGGCATTTCAAGCTCTAATTGCCGCCAAATGTATCGGCAATTTAATTACAAAACGCTTTCGCTTTCCACCAGATACCGATGGCGATTCGGGAGCGATAATTTTGTTCAGCGTGTAATTAAAGTGGTTTCCCGACCGATTTCCTTAAGCGCACAAGTGGCCAACGACCAGACATTGAACTGGATTGGTTTTTGGCCATCCAATTGGGAGAGCGTGGAAAATCGATCGAAATCGAAAGCTAAAAGTGGCAGCGGGTGGCCTGCGGCTCCAAACGGCAACCACCTCGCCCCAAATCGCATCGCTTGAGATTTCACTTAATTAGCTGCGACAAATCGGAACACATGTCGGGATGATGACGATGCTGACGATGTTGGGCATGTTTGAGGTGCCACACTCAGAAAAAGAATTACTGGGAATTATAATCGATCGCGAACTCGGAGAAAGTGGTTACAAAAAGTATTGGAAGGCATCCAAAAAAGTTGTAAAATAATTCGGAGTTCAGCCATATGTGTGTCCCTTTCAAGCTAATAAAAAGTTTAAATATTATTTATCTTAAAGCTGTTAAATAGAAACTTAGGATCTTTGTTTATTTTTATTTCCAGCTAATAAAAAGTTTAAATATTATTTATCTTAAAGCTTTTAAATATAATTTTAAGATCTTTGTTTATTTTTTAGAATTTTACCCAAAGGACATTATCGGGGGCGTCACAGAAATCTCTTGCAACCAAATTTCCCCCCGAAAGCAAATCTCGGTGTCATAGAAACCGTTTAAAAATCAAGTACACGGTTTTAAACCAACCGAATAGTAGACATTGAAGCAAATGTTCCGAATATCAGAGGAAATTTACTCCGAAACTCCTAGAAAGCTCTACAGATTCTGTGACACCAACGGTTTTGATGGGTTGGTTTTCAAACCAACCGCACCCAAATCCGTCGCCGGTTTCTGTGACACCCAGTATATATTCTAAAAATAGATATTTATTAAAACCAATATTTTTTAAAAATGTATCAGTTTTTTATCATATAGGATACCATATTAAATCTTAATATTCTTAGAATATTAATAATATTAATATTATTAGAAAATGTATGGAAACTTTGAGTTTAACACCTACTCCTACTTTTGTCTTTAAATCTTCATTACTCAACATTTGTATAAGCTGATTTTGAGCTTTTGGTTTAAGTGTAAATCTTCTTGAGCTTAAGGGCACGGCTTAGGTCTTAGGTCTTACCTGATCGGGCCGCAGCCCCGGCGGCACCCAAGTGTACTCCTCGAGGGCGCAGCCGCTGTCGTCGTCCGACTGCGAGTTCCGCTGGAAGTCCAACTGCTGGTGGTGGCTGTGGTGGAAGCCGTGGCCCGCAACTGCCGCCGCCGACTTGTAGCTGGCGGTGCGGAGTGGCGAGGCCACCGAGTTGAGGGGCAGATGGCTGGGCGGCTGGCAGTGGCGGCGCTGCAGCGGCGACACAAAGTGACTGGCCGACCCCAGGGCTCCTCCGCTGCCTCCACTTCCCCCGCTTCCTCCACTGCCGCTGGAGGCGGCCGAGGGCACGTCCAGATTGGACGTGGACGCCACCTGACTGCCCAGCGACGTGGGCTGCAGGGCGCTGACCGCCGACTCGGGGCGTTGCGAGTGGGTGGCGAAGGTCAGGCCCGTTCCGCCCGCCTCAATCTGCAGCAGCTCGCTCTCCGTCTGCGTGTAGTAGCTGCTGCCGGGCGGATGATGTTGCTGCTGCTGCTGCTGCGGATGTTGCTGCGGGGTCTGTTGCATGTTGCCGCTGGAGCGGGGTGCGGGCGTGGGCTTGAATTTTCGGCTGACTTCGCTGGACTGGGAGCTGCAAGAAGGTAATCAAAGCGAAAGAGAAATCATTACGAGGTGTCCAGATTACGAAACGAACATTGGACATGGTTTCTAGTTTTCACAAGTAAAAACATCTAATTAAAAGAAAGCAAGACTAGGCTACAAAAATTAATATTCCATGAAGCTTTGATTAATGGGTATCTAAAATACTTGTAATATTTGAATATTTCTGGCATATTTGTGATTACTCTTAAACCAAGAGATTTATGTATTTCTCACATCTGAGAACTCTATTCCAAGAATGCCATTCTGTCTAATCTGCACCTTAATCACTCCCGATTCCATCTGCCCGACTCATTTGCAATTAGTCTGCTGGACTAGCGGAAAACGTATTCGTTTTGAGTGCCCGCAGGCATTTCGAATGACTTTCGAGTGCAATTACGGCGCAGCTGCATGCGTGCAGTTGTCCAATCAAATCTGACGAAACTCACAGCCCGACTACGAATATCCCAATCTCGAAATTGCAGTCATAAGGTTTTGTTGCCACATCTCGCTTGACCGCTGCCCACGGTGGAATGGGAATCGGAATCTGAATCGGAATCTTCTTCTCTTCGCCGCTTTCTGCGGTACTTTCACTCGATTTGTGGCACGCTGCGCGATTATGCAGCCAAGCAGAGACAGCCGAGAAATTCCAGCACATGGTCATGTTTTTACCATTTTCCTACTCGTGTTTATGTGGCAATTAAAGTCATTTGTTTGGCCCAAAGTTGGTGTGTGTGAAATATTAAACTGTTTCATTTGTATATCGCATATCAAATTGCACAACATCCAGAGCATGAATAACAGCCAGACAAAGCCATTAGGGCTTCCAACATTTTTACACACTAATCAACGTGAGAAGAAACCCCAAACCAATTTGCCATTCCACTGAAAGTCGATAAATCTAGACGGCCTGCTGGTGGGCTTATGCAAATTAAAGACATCTCATCACAAACGGAGTTTAGCCTTCTGCTAATGAAGCAAAAAGCCCACAGAAAGTGAATGCCACTGAGGTTGGGAGGTGGGTACATTAGCCAGTGGATGGTAACTACCATTAGTACCACCTGGATGACCAGGAGCCATTAACACCTCCGTACGAAGTTCGCGGATCACTGAGTGCCACTGGAATGCCCCGTCGTGTGTGGAGAAAGTTTACGACCACTCTTTTCTTTTTGTGGGTTTCCAATGCAAATTTCATTTGTCTGCAGGTAGGTTTTGGTTTGGTTCACTGCCAAAAGTTGATCGATCACAGGGTACTTTCTAAACAGACCAAGGCGTAATCTGTCACCCAATGAATGGGAAACTGTGCGACTGGCGATTGACTTTGATAGCGGAAAACAGCGGCCAAAAAACCACGCCAGATCAGATCAATTCAATTCAAATCAACAAATCAAATCAAATCGACACAACAACACAAAAAACACAAATCCCAGTCCCAACAGCTGCCGAATATGGCCAACAGTGGTTTGGCTGCCGCTTTTCGGACGCTTTCGGCCTAGACGCTTTTCGGTTTTCTCTTTTCGACCAGCGAAACCTGTTGACGGTTTCTATACGGCAGTCCAAACGGCTGCATGCGATTTCTGCACTAAACGCCACTTCGCCTGGTGCAAAATACGCAGAGAATGCCGCATGTCCAACTACGGATCGCGGCCTGGACATATACATAAATTTGGGTTAAGAAGATTTTGAGTTTATTTGGTTTGATGTCCGTCATTTCCTTGACGGCCTGTCGCAATTGCGCACGTCTGAGGATAATTAAAAGTAAATTGTTTGACACTCAAATCGGATGGGAATGGCCCCAGAAATATGGCTCTGCTGAGCCGCAATCCGGTCTTTTTTCGCTTGGCCAACAGCGAATTGCTGAAGACACTTTTGGGAATTATCTGTGATTATGGGTGGCTGTATTTTTGAGTGCTAGGAGTGAGGTGGATAAATGGGGTCAGTTTGCCGCAGAATATATAATAAATTTAATTTTAAGCAGGAGGATGACTAAATCATAAAAATATCTCCGTAAATGTTCGTCTAACTTTTCACTTTTTATGGAAACCAGGACTTTTATGGCTTGAGATTTTTAATGGCCTATTAAGTTATTTAAAATATCCTATCTATACGATATTCCAGGTGCCAAAAGGAACTATAAACATTCAACTCAACTTGTTACTCTTACAACTAATAACCAAATCTAATTTGTTTTGTATGCGTTTCACACAGCCATTAGCTATTAGCCATTTCAAAAGCCATGTCCCGCTTGGTATCTCCTTTCGAATCGGTTTCTGCTACGATCTGATCCAATCCAATCCGAACCAATCCTATGCGCTGCTTATTAACGGACTTTTCAGCAATTTCAGCACGTTTTGTGTTGCTCAAATGCCAAATCCCAGCCGTAATAATATCTCAATTATGTGCAACACCACAATATCGATAGCATTTCTATTCGTTCCACCGTATTGCCATTGCCGCAGTGTTTCCACGATTTCATTAAATTTTAGACACGCAGTTTCCCCAGAAAAATCCGCAGCAGGAACACGTAACTGGTTCAAAATCATTTGGGCCTCTCAGTCGCCCCGGAAAACCCGTTTTCCAATCGCTGGCCCCTCCGATCTGGGATTCTGGGAAATGCTAAATGCACTACGACACAGAACGGCTGCAATTGAGGCACTAGGAAGCGAAATTAATACGTAACATGCAATTCTTAATAATTGAAAAGAGTCGAGGCAGCCAATCCGCATTAAATTACTTTCACAATTGGCCCAAAGATAAACGTCCGTCTCGGCCGGGTTAAGCCTGGCATTAGGCCTAGTAATGCTTGATTATCCATGACCAGCACACGATCTTGGATCTGAAATCTTCGATCCAGAATACAGAATCCAGAATCCCATTTATTTCTGGCCCAGGGGGCGTGGCAGTTCAGTTCAGAGGGGCGGCAGGGGGCATAACCCATTACGAAATCTCGTTCATTGGCCCCCCAACTCGTGACCTTGTTGCGTTGCGTGTTCCATTGTCTGGGAGCGCAAATGGAGCCCCCTTTTATATGCAGCTGACTTTCGGGTTAAACTGCCGCGTTTGACTGGCTTTACGTCACACGAATAACTCTAGTCAACCAAGTCAACCCATCGGATCCGAAACCGGGCTGTAAACAAAAAAAACAGTCCGTACATGCAATCGCGTCATATGTTGCACGTGTTGCTGTCGCTCAGCATTTTTATGCATTTCGCCTTGTTTTTCCCTCAGCTTCTTCTCTTTCTTTATGGGTTTTTGTACGAACATGAGCACATTTTGTGTGCCTGTCCGCGGCTCGACTTCACCTGGCATCGGAATAGGTGCCTGGATGGGGATAACAGTGGGTCTGGGATTGGGTCTCAGTTTGGGTTTGGGTTTGGAAGCCAGTCGGAAAGCCCGTTGCACAAGTTCCTTGTGCCTGTGAATCTGAATCTGAATGTGTGTGCAGCAACGCCTATTTAAGTACCGCGTGGTGATTTAGTGCAGCGTTACCGTTAGGCGGTACACGTTATTCGCTACTCGGAGCCAAGGCTAGTGATAAGCTATAAGCAATAAGCCAGCTGAATGCCTCGCATCGGGCAGAGGCGTGAGCGCAAAATATTTTCGGGGGGTTTATAACTTAGGAGCCACCTTTATTCTTGTTCTCAAGATAACAATTCCATATTCGTTCAGTTACAAATGATTATAATTATAATTATCGTACAACTGACTAAGCCAGCAAATAAATATATTATTTGTATTAATTATAAGACTATATGTAAGACTATAAATTCACTTTCGCTAAAATATAATTTTATCTTATTTATTGTTAAGAAATTGAATTTACAATATTATTGTAGTTAAGGTGTCCCTATACCATTTAGTGATGTTCAAAGGACAGATTATATTTTCAATAGAGGAAAAAACAAGAGAGAACGCTATAGTCGGGTGCCCCGAATATTAGATACCCGTTATTCAGCTAAAGGGAGTGCGAGGGAGACTGAGATATTACACTTTGATCGGGCATAACTTTTTAACGAATGGTCCGATTAAAAAAATTTCTTCTACATTTCGATAGGTATTGATAAACACAATAAAACTGCATTTTTACTTTCCGAAATATTTAAATTAAAATCGTTTTAATGACCTCTATTAAAGAGCTCATCAAGCACTGACGAACCCTTTAATAAACATGATCCCTAAGAGAAAAACTATTTTACTTTGGACATATTTAAAACAAAACAACACTTTGTATCTTTGCCACTATTAATTTGTTAATATTTAGGGAGTCTTGAGCCCCCAAAGACCCCATTGCGGGGCTGCCACTCCCAGATATGCATAGATAGTCAAGTCAAACAAGAGCATCGTAGTCAACAGCTTCAGCCACAGCATCTGGATCTGCATTTTCAGCAGCGGCTAAAATGCATAATTAATCGGAGGGGCCAAAAGAAGACGAAGAAGCGGCAGCCAAATGCACTTGGCCAGCCCACACTCGCAGTTTTGCGATTTGAGAGCGAGTTGCTGATGCTGTTGCCGCTAATGTTGCCGCATTGCATGTTGCATGTTGCATGTGGCATGTGAGGCGAAACAGAACCGAAAACCGAACCCAACCAACTCCACTCAAGTCGGGTTTGAGTCGAGTTTGAGCTGAGTCGCGTTCCGTCATTAACAGCTTTTGCTTAATTTTATTCAGCCAGCCAGTGCCACTCCCCCTTTGGGCCAACCGCCCCCCTTGCCCCCTTGCCACGCTGTCAACAAGTTTGGACACGTTTCAGCGATTTTCATGTTGCATGGCTCGCTCTAATTTATGCAAAATGTTGTTCTTCTTCTGTAATTCACTTCGTGTTTTAGCTCGCTACTTGCTTTTTGTGCTCTTTTTCAGACATTTTTCACCGAACTTCAATACTTATGGCCAACTAGTTTGCAGGCTTCATTAGTCCCCCAAGTTGATGGCCAAGTTTTTGTGTGTTGATTTTGCTGCCTTATTGATTTCGCTGACAAAATGGGACTTTGTTGTCGGGTTTTTCATTTGATTTTAATTGCTTTCGAACAGAAACATATGGTTTTGAGCCATTCCGATTCGCCGATGGATGGCATAAGCGAGGTTCCGTTGTTCTGAACTCGTTCCCAGCATACAATTGAACCACTTAGTTAGCTGTGAATTCCTGGCCCAAAAGATTACTTGCCAATGATACGCGGCTCCCACAGGTCTTAGACATAAATTAAATATCTTCTCTAATTTGATGTGCTGCTCTTAATGATGATGATGATGATTGAAGCCGGTGATAAATGTAATTGCTTTCTTGGCAACCATCGCTCTCCGTGTCTCTTCCATCAAATTAAGGCACATCAAAGCAGAGATTATATTTGGGAATCGGAGAAGAGAAGTACAGAGGTGCCCACAATAAGTTGATTAAATTAAAGTGCGTTAAAATCCTACGAAATAATTGACGCGGCCCCAAGACTGTTTTCGTAGAAACCCAGTGAAATCGGAGGAGCACAAAGAACGGAGAACAAAGAACGCAGCCAAACAAACCGAAAAAATACAACAACAGAAAATGAAAAACCGGAGTAGAATTTATTGTCTGTGTTTCGTATGACAGCCGAGCAAATCCAACCGAGCGTGAAACGCGAGCAGAGTTCCAAAAGATGGATGAATGGATGGATGGATGGATGGCCAACAGGTGGGCAGGGTACCATGGCACTGGCTTCACCTGTTGGAACGTGGGAATCTAGTTTCGGCAGCGACAACCCCGAGATGGCCAAAAGCAATTACCGAAAATAATGCAACAGTCCAAACATTCCCAATCCCTCGGGCAGCGACGTCTTTCCTGCGGTTGCACTGCACTTTTGCCCACCTGAACCACCCGAGTCACCTGCCCGTGACCGCAGTGCAGCCATCTATGACCGCTCTGGTTCGACTCTCTGCTCCGACGATCAGCCAAAACGGCCGAAAGGATGTTTGGTCCCATAATTAATCATGGCATATACAAATAGAGTCGCCTCTAAACGGGGTGAGCTCTTTTCTCACGCACTACGAATTTTCAATTTCCAATTGAAATTCCATTGGGTCGTAAACGGATTATCTTTTGCATGCGTTTGATCAGCCGCCGAGACTTCCTACATGAAACAAGCGGACTTGCGGACATTCGGACATGCGGACATACGGACAAGGGGAGTTACGGACAAACATGGCTAACTGTAACTGTAATGGCAATCGCCATGCCAATGTCAAAATCGTGTAGGTCCCCGCTCAGAACATGACAACTGACAAAAGCAACAAGCATCTGACAGACAGGCGACAGGGAGTGAGATGGGGATACTGGGGGAAAGGGGGGCGGATAGAGGGAGAGAGGGACAGGAACAGAACAAACAAACATCAGAATCAGCATCTGCATCAGCAGGCAACAACAACATTTCAATTAACAAAAGACCAAGGGGAAAGGGGGCGGTCGGGTGGAGGGATGGGATGGCTTGGCTAACGTCGTCTTCTAATCGCCGCCTGTCAAAATAAAGTTGTGTGGTACATCACAGGGGAAACTCCTTAAGCCCGAAGACAGAAACACTGTCCAATGTAGGATTGTACAGTAAATTAAAAAGTTTCAAATCTTTTAAGCGTTTTCAAATAGGGAGAATATAATCGTAGCTTAGAGTTCCAACTGAAATTGTGATGAAATTAATAGCGGTCTTAGTTTCCCTCAAGAAAATAAATATGGTGATTTAATAAGCTTTGACTTATGAAGAAATGTTGCTTAAAAAGAATCTCAAGTAATTCTACCACCTTTTCTCTCAGTGCAGTGTCAAGTCTCCTGCGTCTTCTAGCTGCATTCATGTGTATCTGCTAAAATGCGCAATTAAGTCATCAAATGTTTGGCCTGAGTGTCCAAGCGACTTGACACAGCCACAAGACCAAGACGAAGAGAGAGACCGACTCGGATACCAAGTTCGCATTAGACTAATGCATTTGGGTGCAACCAGGAAGCCGCCATACAGATCCAGTCCGGTCCGGCATTCTGGACTCGTTCTGCCCGCCGAGAGGGAAACTGGGCAAATGCGAACAAAATTCCCCCCCAACGGCCAACTTTTACTGCTTCTGGCCAACCGAGCAACTCGACTGCTAATGAAGCCTGAATGGCCGAGACCGCGAACAGGATCTTGTTAGAGCGTCTGGGCGGAGAACGTCCACAGATCCGTTAGAAGCTGGCTCCAATTTATCAAGTGCCATTGCTAGGGCCTGGCCAAATACACGGCCGAAAGCCCAGCGGCGTCTCATTAACGCTTTCCAGTCGCGTAGGCGTCGCGACATATGGGGATTCGTCGAAAATACCGCGGATTGATGCTGACGATTGTGTTCGAGTTGACCCAACTCACGTCCTATCTCGGTGCACAGGGAGAAAAATAAATCATTTTGGAGATAACATTTCAACACGCAAAAAAAAAAACGTATGCGGTTAGATCGATATGCGCATGGTTAGTTTCTGGTATCGGAGATTCTCTGACTTCGAATAGAGCGAGATAGCGCTTAAAGTTACATGAGTGGGAGGAAGAAAGACACATGCGAAATTCGAACTGGCCTGTTGTTTACATATCGAGCATATCGAATTGAGGTGCCCGCATATCAATTCAATATTGATATCACATAACAACAAATTAATCATCGTTTCATATCAAGATTTTTTTTGGGTGTAGATATATGCTACTCTTTTTCACGTGAAAAACCATTATGTCTGAGGAATTTTGTAAACATCTTCCGATCTTCCCAACTTGATATACGTGAGATAATTATATAAGCACTTCCAAAATCTCTTATAACTTTTTTCTCCGTGTAAAAGCAGCCGTAGGTGGATGTACCGCGGCTAACAACACGTGTTTTTTCAGCCAAATTGCTATCTGGGATCGGCTGCGTCGAAATGCATCTATCCGCCAGCTGGCTTTCTCCGCAAAGTGCCTTGCAGATGGGGGCCGAAATTAATTTGCGGAAATCTCGACTCGAGTGGCTAAAATATTTCAAGAAAATCACGATTATCAACTTGAATTCCAGCGATCGGCGGCGGCCAGACACTTTCACAAGCTTTTCGGCCAAGTGACATTTGTGTGCCAGCTTGTGCTACTTGGCTTAATTTGCATTTGATTCCCATTTCGGCCGACACCGTCTGATTGATGGCAATTTCTAAAGTTTATATTTTTAGCGTTCTCATGCAAAATCAATGCGGTGTGTGGGCGTCTTGGGATCTTGAGACCGACTCCGCAATGCCATTTGGTAATTGTCCAGCTCCACAAGTTGCCACAATTTGGCAGCGATTTGTAAAAGGCATGACGGCACAAAATCGCTTCCCACTTCTATTTGGCCAACAAAGCGATGGCCATTAAATTAATTACACGGGGCTGCGCACTCCTCCGATTTCAATTAAACGTAAATTACGAAAATTAAACGCAACAAAGAGGCAAACTGGTTATCGGAATGGCCGAAACCAAATCCTGATCGTGGCCAGAACACTTAACTTGGTTAACACGACCTCTGGGCCTGCGCCTCTGACTTATGGCCACTAAATTGCGTCCACCCATATATGTATAAAGTTTCCGATTTTATATAGGAGGAGGAGAAAAGATAATCATAATCCGCCGGGGAGAACAGGAAATATAATGAGCTTCGAATGGAACGCCCTTCAATTTAGAGAGCCCCTCCCCTTTGCCCTGCGGCCTTTTGGCTAATTTTATTTGCGGTTTTCGATTTTATTTCATAAACACATTTTCTGCCTGGCAAAACAATCCTCTCCCCCTCTTTGGTCTCGCCACATTTTTGATTATAAATTGAATTTCCCCCACTCGAGGCGAAATCAATCAACTCTTCTGTCTTCTTCCCCATTCACTTGTAAATCTTGTGTCTTGTTAATGCGTTTTATGGATTCACGATTAGGTGTTGAATCAATAAAACGCGGGTTCTGTTGGGACAAAGGCTTCGGGCCCATTAGCTTGGCTTATACAACACATCTCGACTCGGGGATTGTGTCACACTCTGTGGAGGGGGTTGAACTTTCTGACAAGCTACAGAGAACAAGTGGAGGCTTTTGACTGGTTCCGTTCGCTGACAGCCAAAGAAATTGCCCATACGCCCCATGAAAACCGAAAATTAATTAGAAAATATGTATGCTGAAGAAAGCCGAGAGAGCAGAAAAATCAGCTTCACTTCAGTGGAGCGCAGAGCATTAAAGGGGCGTTACTTGATATGTCCGCGAATCAGTTAAAGTCAGATTAAGGCCCAGTAACCTCGAAAGAGGGGGCGGGGGATTCCCCCTCTTTGTCGGCCTTTTGCCATTTCAATTAAAATGCCATATATCAGCCTTTCGCTCCATCTCCATCGCCATCGGATCCCCAACTACTGCGCACATCGAATGCAATTAAAATCAAATGCGTAGCTCATTTTTAAATCAAAGCAAATCGTAAACCGATAAGCCCGGCGAGTGGACCACCCGAGAGTTTGAGTCCGAGTCTGCGGACTAGCCTCTTGCTTTTTGCCAACTTCAATTAGCCCGGCTGGAAGAAGAGGGCCTCCTCCCCGTCTGCAGACCTTATTTATTTACTTTATTGTTCAGGCTCTCAGCGAGCGGATTCCTATGCAAAGTGTTCTGCCCGGCCAGGCGCTTAATTACGCTTTAAGTAGCCGCCAGTCAATATTGATTTTGGTTTATTTAAACTCGGGAACTGGGAATTTAATAGCCCCAACTGATTGCTAATGGGTCGTGAGGATGTGGATCTGAATGTGGATGTTAATGTTAATGCAAATGTTAATGCAAGGACTACAGGCCATCTCAAATTACCAAGTTCTCTGCCCGGGAATTTATGACACACTCGATTCCAAGCAACCCACCATATTTTATGGCCGCACCCAAAACAAAATCTAATTAACAGTTTGCGTCGATTTATGAACAGAAGTCCATGTAAATTTAGTTTCCGAAGGGAATGAAAGGCGGACAAAAGATGGCAAAAGATGCCGAAGATCGTCGAGATACCGAATACCTTATATCGATGAAGGGCACTCAGTCAGGCGGCAAAAGAAGAACTCAATTTATGAAGTCGACGCATGGAATTTATGAGATGCAGCAGGATCTCCTCGGGCTGGAGGCAAACACAAAGTGACAGGCGGGTAAGAAACCTCTGGAGGATGGAGCCCAGGTTCTGCCAACTTCATTTAACTGCTGCTGTTGCCACTTAGCTGCATGCAATTCATTGGCCCGGCTAACAAAACCCGACCAGAAGGGCCAAGACAGGACAGAAAAGCACGTGCTGGCCGCAAAGTTGATAAATAACTTTTCGGTGTCAGTTTTGCAAATAGTCGGGCATTAATAACACCTTCTTAGCGAGTCGCCTCCAGCTGACTGAGCCTCTTATGGCGGATTATTTCCACCATTATTCGACGGCGACCTGCAAGTTTTTTACTTTCAGCACAATTGAAACTGATACGCGTAGCCAACAAATGCCGTTGATCAGGTGAAAATGATAAAATGCGGACTATTTATAGCCAGCCAAGAAGGTATGATATATAGCAATGGGTTTATAAAGAAGTTGTGCCAACATTAATTTATTATAAAACCTGGATATTACGGGTGCGTGTCATAAAGGCCCGTGGGCCTTATGACACTTTTACGAGTGTCATAACGCCCTTTCAAAAAATGACATAGTGCCCGCGGGCGTTATGACACTTTTAAAAGTGTCATAACGCCCGAAACTTCTAAAAAATTTTAAAATGCTTTTTGAGTTAATGAGAATACCGATAAGAGAATTACTGTTTGTTATGTTGTAAAGCGCATTCAGAATCAATGAGATTAGCGAGAAGAGAAGTACCGTTTATTATGATACCTCTTAAGCTTTTTCATATTTTAGTCAGTTAATCACTGATCTTTAAACAACGTGGACGCGATATGGAGGCTGTGGAACCTTTCGAATACAAAATTGTTGCTGGCTTTCGCAAAAATTCTAAGCTATTGCTTCTTACAACGCAGCAACAATTGTTTAAAATTAAATGTTCGGCGGCAAATAAAAGTTCGCGTTATATTTGCTACGAAGACTATGCTACGTCCGTAATACTGTCCAATGTCCTTGATGGAGACTTAACAGCGTTTAACATTAGACGCAAAAAGCTTAGAATAAAAGACAACCGTATAAATGAACTTATTAGGGATTTAGACGCGTCAAACATTTCCGTTAACGAATTTTTTAACTGTTTGATAAATCCAAAAAATGAGCTTCTTAAGTGGGAAACCACTTTTCAGGAGGTATGTTCCGGTTCTGATTCGGAAGATGAAGATGTGGAAAATACTTTGCAGTTCAGCCAAATGGCTGACGTTCTAAAATGTATTATTTGCGTTGATAGCCCGCGGGACGTAGTTTTTCTACCATGTAGGCACTTCAAAATATGCTTTGAGTGCTTCAAAAATCTGGAAAAGCGTTTAAAAACTCTCTATTGCTCTGCCCATACTGCAGACAAATAGTTGAAAATCATTTACAAGTTTTTCAATAAATTGTTAAGTGGACCGCAGACAAAAATTTTTTTTAAAAAAAATCGCGCGATTTTTTTTAAAAAAAAATTTTTCCTGCGGCGCTCCTATTTAATTTACACATTTAACTCCAAGCTTATTACTCATTGCTACATTATTCTATAATACTCATTATTATAATACTCCATGTAACTCGCATTTATATGAATTTCAATAAAATGTTAAATAGGGCGCAGACAAAATTTTGTTTGAATAAAGGTGCAAGCCGCAATTTTCTTTAATGCGCGCGTTCAAGCTGAATATGACTTCTTTACTTATATAAATAATAGTTAAATATATTTTCCCTGAGGGCGTTATGACACTTTCCTGGGTGTCATAAGGCCCTCAAAAAAAGTGACATAGCGCCTGCGGGCGTTATGACACTTTTGAGTGTGTCATAAGGCCCGCGGGCGTTATGACACTTTTGAGTGTGTCATAACGCCCGCGGGCGTTATGACACCGGGCGTTATGACATGCACCCGGATATTACATATTCAGAGTTTAATTCATAACTCTATAACTTTACAAGTTTTTTAACTTGATGAAATACTAATTACTTTCGAGGATTTATTCCTTTACAATCTTATATGAAGCCATCAAACCAAGGCCCTAAAACAACATTTCTAGTTTATTACTTTATTCTCTTTTAAACAATTGCAATTGTAGTCATTTGGCCTTCATATTTCTCTTTCAATTATTGTGAATACTACATTGGTAGAAAGTTGCAGACCCACATTTTCAACGGCAGCTAAAAGGTATCAAGTTACCCAATATATCTACTTTTTAGGCCCACGTAAGACGGAAATCTATAAAACAGCCTGCTTGGTAACCCATTTTACTGTGATCTGCTTTTGCCCATAACTTCTGGGTGGCCAATTTAATTTGAGCAGCCATAAAATATGATTTCAGTGATTAGAAACCCAGTCCAACCCAATCGCTGCTCAATTCGGGGCCACGAGGAACAAGGCTCAAACATATAAAGCTATTAAGGAGTCATTAAATCGGGGCCATAAACTCCCGACTGCCTCCCCCCACCAACGCCGCGTTTTATAGTCACTTAAGGCCGAAAAATGCAAAGCTCATCAAATGGATTTCAAATTAGTTGGCCACATTCCCGACTGCCAACTGCCGACTGCCCGATCTTGGCCAGTTATCGCCGAGAGTTATGGCCATTAGAGATAGAAGCCGGCGGTTAGAAGAAGACTTACATTTTGGCTGCTGTCGCTGCTGGCGGCGGCGGCGGCCTCTTTGAGTGGCCATCAAACCTGGCCAATTGTTCTTCAATATCGCTGAGCTGTATATCATCGGCAATGGCCGGGTTGAAGTAGCAGTTCCTGCTCCTGCTGCTGTCCACCTCTATGAGCTGATCCGTGTCCTTGGGATTCAGCCAGACGGCGTTTCTATTGCGGCAGAGATTTAAATTCCTCAGATCGCCAAGGGGCAGGCACACAGAATCCTTGGATCTGCCAGCCTGTCCCTGGATCCTGGCCAGCTGGGCGGGCGTGAGGCTGCCTGTGAGCATGGCCACCTCCACATCGTCGTCGGTCTCCCCGTTGCAGGAGATCCCCGACGAGTGGAACTGCTCCTCGCTGCTCAGCTTCCTCTGCTCGCAGCCGGAGGATTGGGCCACGGCCATGGCCAAAGTGGGAGCTGGGCAATCATTGGGCAGTTCCAGGGCTATTTCATAGGGTGCCAGGGTGATCTTGGCCTTTGGCTTGGTTTTCGTGCGCACTGCTGACTTGATGATGCACTTGGCCGGGGGATGAGCCCCCCGATTCTTGGAGCAGCTGGACTTGCCACTCGCCTTCTTGGGCGTCAGCTTGGTCACTGTCGAGAGTCGCGACTGCTGTTCCGGTTTGATCTGTGGCATTTTGGGCGGCTGCACCTGATCCTCCAGTCGCTGCTCCCTGCTGGCCAAACGTTCTCTCTCCGCCGAAACAGCCCGGCGACGACTTCTTCGTATGCTGGGCATATTCCTGGGGAAGAGCTTGCCCACCTCCGCCTGCGAGCTCTTGGACAAACTGTCGCAGCTTCGGTGGCGAGCCTCGGTGGGACTGCTCTCGGTGGTGGAGCCATCGCTTATGGTGGTGGCCGTGTTGGCCAACACCGAGGAGCACTCGCTGAGGTTGATGATATCCCGATAGTTACGCGACTGGTCCTGCTTGACCTGCACCACCTGCGGCAGGCGGATCTTCCACCAGCACTTCTTCTTCTTGGCGAGCATTGCGCTTCAATCACGGGTCGCGAGGCAATCAATCAATTGACACATTAACAGGACGGGGAACACCTCTGGGGCAGTTTGATATGCGGTATGCGGCGGTCTGCAATTACCGTCGCCAGCAATTAACGGGCAATCCGCTTGCTCCAATTACGTGCACTCGCGATGGATCGATTGTAATGGATTGGATGGGTTCGGTTCGGTTCGGTTTGAGTTCTATTAAGATCTCGTTTCTGTTTCACGGAAGAGCAGCTCTCGCACCGCTCGCTTCGGGGCTGCTCAAACAACTGAAGATCGCTTAGAAAGTTGGTGTTGGCCAAAAGGCGGTTACTGGCCAGGTTGGTGCAGGTCAAACTCACCTCTCAGCCGATCGCCGGCTACTCAGGCCAACTCACCACACCGCACTCTCTCTCTCTCTGTCGATCTCACTCTCTTTTGGCCAAAACAAGTGCAGGTAAAACAGGTGCCACTTCACCTGAGTCGAGTGCTTTTCGCTTGAGTGCTTCTGGTTCGAGCCAGAATCTCCGGACGCGTTTATTAGCCAGCTATTCAAGTGGCAGTGCAACTGGTTGATGCAGCTGTCTTCGGGCCATTTGACACATTTCAGGCCGTTTAGACCCGATTGACCCATTTCAATCACGGCCAACAAGGGAGGACGATTGCGAGAGGCCAGAGTGCGGCCCTTGGGCGTTTCGTTGCCACATTAGCGGCGCACTCATAGGTGGTCATTAGGCTGCGGGCCAAGTGAAAATGTGAAAATGTGGTAATCAGGTAAGGCCCCTGCCCCTGCCTCCCAATGAAATCCATCCGGGTGCTCGGGGCACTTAGTTGGCCAATGGAAATGAAGACAGCCAGGCGGATAGAACGTGGACAGGGGAATAAACCAATCAATGGAAATTAGGGTTTGTGGTTATCCCTATTACTGCATGGGATTCTGAGTTGGTGGGAATGAGTCTAAAGTGCTTGTAGCTAATTTCACACATTATTCAATTAACACGCAGCTACTGGTTGATTGCAATTGAGGGATAATGGTAGCTAACAACAAGTTACCAACTCACAGGTCTAATTAATGCCTGTTACTAAGAGTTTTTAATGATATAACAATCTAATTAGTTACAAATTTAAGACTACACTTTATTTTTGTAAATTATAAAATACCTTCTTTTAACTAATTAACTTTAATTGCCATTGTGTGGTTAACAACTCTTTTCAACTATTTATATCAATTGTCATACGAAATTGTACATCTAAAGTTTTCAACTTACTTTTAGAACTCTCCCAGTTGAGTTGCCATTGCGAGGCTAGCGTTTAAACAAATTGTTTTACCAACTGTAATGAAAGACGAAAGTAAATAAATTAATTTTCTCATTTAATGTTAAATATTTGCACTCTTTTCTGACACTCAAAAGAGTGATGGGCGAAATTGCCCAACTAATTGAGAGCAGGGCAGAGAACAGTCAACATGAAGCGGCAGAAAGCAAACGAAATAAGCAAAGTGACTGCCAAAAGTATTTTAATTGCCCGGAGTTTCCCCAAAATAGAGGGGGCGTCAAAACTTTATTTGACAGTTGGAACAACTGAACAATTCATGAAACAATTTTGATTAAAACTGAGACACACGGTCTCCGACTGTGGAAATGTCAGCAAAAGCAGTTGGCAGATGCCAGCAGGTGAAAATGAGTGCACTGAAGGAAATAGGGAATTACCAAGTTATTCAAAATTAATAAATAAAAAAGCTTACAAAAATTCAGTGGAATGAGATTTATAGAAAACCCAACAAATCCAGCTTAAGTCCTTCACACAAAAAAAATCGATTGGTAAAATTAACCAATATAATTGTCAAACATTCCCCAACCACAAAAATTGTCAATTCTACCAATCAAATAGTTACTTTCGAAACAACAAATACACTCACTTACCAAGGACACACACCCAAAGCAAAAACAAAATACACGTAACTATTTTTTAAAGTTACTTAACTATCCGTATAGGTTAATTTTACCAATCAAATTTGTTTGTGTGTTGTTCTTAAAAAAGATAAGGATTTTACCATATTGGGTCCCTAATAACTATAAAATAATTACGTTCAATTTGGCTTAAAACATATTGCCCGAAATACTGAATTTATAAGAACCCAATAATTGCTATTATATTTTTTGTAAGTGTACTCTTTAGTCCTCCAAGTTTGCCGTGGCCAACAGGTAAAAGTCAGCGTCATCGCAGGAACACAAAAATAACAAACGCAAAAGTGACGCTAGTAAAACAACGACGATAATATCCTGCAGAGGTCGTAAAAGTTGAGATTTGAACGTGCAACGTACACGTGTAAGTCAAAAGTTGCCCCTGGGAGGTGGCAGAGAAGGGGGCGTGGCCGTTTGGCGCAGCTGCCGCAACTACGCGACGCAAGATGGCGCTGCAGAGCACTAAAAAGTATTAAAACAATTTACACTTTGTAAAAAAGCAACATCGGGGGCAATAACATCAACTGTTGTGCGGCTTGTAGCACGTGTCGTGGGGCATGAAGCATGAGGGGGGTTGCTCCGTAGTTTTTTTAATATTATTTCAACAACACGGTGCCCTGTCATAATCATAACTGTATCTCAGCGGGAAAGACAAAAAACGGGAGCGAAAAATAAGGAAATAAAATAAAATCAAGGCTGCTGCCGTTGACAATCGCGTTATCATAATTCTTTTCTGCTAAATTCAAATAGCATTTTCGCCTATTTGCATAAACAATGTGAAAGTCGTAAAGTGAAAAATTGCAAAATATATATAAAATACACAAGTGAGTGGGGAAAGGGAAAGAGAAAGGGAGAGGAAGAGGCGAAAGCACTTGAAAGGGGCGGATGGGCATAGAACGCAGAAAAAGTAAAGCTGCAATTGCTCGCTGAGCAGTGAAGGCACAGTGGAACGATTTGGAAATATAGGCGATAAATTAAGTATGGATCTTATTATTGGCACACAGACACACATTTAATGAGCAGACAAAAAGGCAACTTGTTTTTAGTATTTTTACATTTGCATGTTTTTTTATGACTAAAGATTTTCCAAAAAAAAACAGGGTTTTCAATATAGTTAATAACTTTGAAGCATGTTTTTCCTTTTCCCATTTTTATTAGTTTAAGTTCGCGATTGTAAACGTTTTACTTATTTTTTTGGTACTAACTATTTTACATAGTATAAAAAATTAAAAATTAAAAGTATTTTTAAACTAACAAAATTTTAAATACAAAAAAAAAATGTAAATGGTATTCGTTAAAAAAATATATCATATTTATAAAATCTATTTTAAAAGTATATTTGGAAGATTTGTTTATTTTTTAACTAGAACCACAGTGAGTACTCATGCAATTCTCTGGTTACATCCGCCCCAGCATAAAAACCAGCAACAGGGAGTCTTTCTTTTCTGAAAAGCAAGATGCGTAGCCCCAATCCGCTTGCCAATCTCGGCGGCAGTGCCTCCTCCTCCTGTGCCGACTTCCTCTTAAGACAATAAGCACTGGGCCAGGATGCTGGATGGAAAAGCGGGGAGAAAGCAGCAGGAGTCGCCACAATCCACACACTCGCATGGCAGGAGAGTGTAGGCGGCAAATGTTTCCCTAATGATGACGTCGCTTATGAATTGTTGTCGCTGCCGGGGAAATGTGGCAAAAAATCTCAAGTGTTGGCTCCGTAATATTTATGAAAAATATATTTTCCTGCACGCGGAGGGTGACAAAGAAACAAAAAACAGCGGGACTTCTGGGAGGAGCAATGATTACGTTGATTTGCCAAATGGCGCTGATGACAGTCGGCAGCTGAAGAGGCTCCGCAAAGCCAGCGACTACGTGAGTCTACTGATTTTTAATTAAAAACGCAAAAATTAGGGCGGTCGGGGGAAAGCCCACCCAAACAGCGGGTGAGAGTGAAAAAATAAAAAAATGAAGAAAGCCGGGGCTTGAAGGGAGAAACAACAAGAAAAAACTCAAAGTGCGCGTCACAAGGTTTCCTTTTGTTAATCGACTTGATTGTAAATATTTTCTTGCATAAACCCTGTTCTTTTCCTCCTCTCAGGCTTGTTCTGTGTCACTCCACCGTATTTGATTATACAGAGGAAAAATACCGAGAATTTAGACTGAAATTGTAGAAGCCTTGCTGTGAATTAACTTTCGTTTGTTTAAAATTTTTGTAAAGTGATAAAATAGCTATAATAAGAAAAATATTAAAGATAAATTCTACACACTAACGATTTATACATACATTTTTATTTAATACTAATTTAAAAATAAATATGTCTAAAAACATCTGCCAAATTCAGTTCTTCGAAAAGTTAATTTGTGAATCTAGATAGAAAATAACTGACATAAGTAAAGTACTCCAAAAATAAGTTGAAGCTTTCGTTTTGGAAGCTATTTTGACAACTTGAGGAACTTGAACCAAGGGCTTTTTATGTCTTGAAGAGTCTTTCCCATTATTTGATCAAAAACAGAACAATACAATTGATTGCATCCGAGTAGGAATATATGCTAAAGACCCAGAACCGGTAATTTGAAATTTGTAATCCTCTTTTTTTCAAGTGCTGGTTTGTTTGTCGAAGGCGCTGCGACTGTTGCTGCGCTTCTAACGGCACAATCACCCAGAAACACCCCACCAGCACCACCAAGTCTGCACCTGTCGTCCTCGTTGGCAGTGGCTTCCTTTTCACCACCGCTCCACACAACCCCACACCACCCAACACCACCCATCACCGCTCCCCAACATTTGGCTTTGTTATTTATGGCATTGTTGTTGCCACGTGATGCTGTTGCTGTCGCTTTCCGTTGTCGATGTCCCCAGTTGATGCGTGGTGCGTTTTTTCCTCACCCACTGCTGTTGACTTTTCACGCCCCTTAAAGGGGAGAGTAAGGCACCAGTTTGTGTTTTTAATTTGACAAACATCTCGCGATTCCATTACTTCTGTCACCAGCAGACGAAGGAGATTTTTAGCTCATGTTATGACAACGAAAAAAAAGGGGGCCTTATTTTACTTGTTACTACCTTTATTCTTTGAAATGTATACACAAAAAAAAAAAAAAAACAAATAAACTAAAAATAAAAAAAAAATAATTTTAAAAGTTAAATAAATTTCAATTAAAGTTTTTTTAAGATAATAATGGTCGAAAAATATATTGAAAATAAAACTAAGCTCAGACAGACAGATATTTGATAGATTTTTATTGGATAAATAAATCTAGATTGAAAATAAAAGTATTCCACCTCAGAAATTTTTCTGTCAGCTCTATTATATGATAGACATTTCTTTCATGAAATGTAGTTAATATCAAGAGAGCTTTAACATAAAAGACACATATTTTATTATTGCATTCCCACTTTCCTTACCATAAATATAAATCAGAGCTTTTTTTCAGTTCCTTGAATTTAATGGTCCTAACGATAATGAGTATTTAAGAAGATGTTTTAAAAACGTCTCGAGCTTTTACAAATCTTTATGTTTGCTTGCAGCTTTAACTATAAAATATAATTAAATAATAATAGTAATAACAAAGTCGATTATCCCTAAATTCCTTTGTATAATATAAGTCAGTTAAATGGTAAATCGCATCATCTTCTATTTTGACTAATTAAATTAGCTCAAAATAGTATTGCCTTCTTTTGGGGAGAATATTTTTGGACTTAAAAGCCATTTTCATCGATTAAATGAACGTGTCATGCCATATTGTTTGCTCATTTGTCAAACAACATGTCGACAGGTAGAGGTAATTGCCAACACTTTTGCTTTAGTGCTGACCAAAAACGAAAGTGAAAGGCTGCATTGCCTGCATTTGCCGATGATGATGCGTTTAAAAATTCAGTAAAAAATCTGCAATCAGAGTGATAATTTTCAGAGAGATTTCAGCACACGACACTCAAAGTAAACTGTGGATAGGCGTAAATGAAAACGGACAGAGGGATAATTGTGTACATAATTAAATGGCAATGCGTATGAACTGAACCGAAATAAACTGGACTGGTTTGGGCTCAAACAAACAGCAGCCAACACCCTCAATTAGGAGCCGTTGACTCGGGCAAACAGGCAAACAAATAAAAGGAAAGCCCAAAGGCAAACACTTTGCTTTGTCGTCGAGCAGACACAATGAAAAGTGCAAGGCAGCTGAAAATCCTCAATCTCAAGCTGAAAACCCTTACCCCCCGGGAATCACTAAGCTTTCATTAAGAATTATGAATATTGAATAGATCCCAACCTCCGCAAGGGTTCTTTGCCATCAAATCAGGCAAAAAGCCTTCAGTTTGCATAAGTACTTCGTGTGTGTGTCTAAGCTAATAAACAGTGCAATGTGTGCGGGTTGGAGGTGTAAATAATTAAATTCTTAATTATCTCCAACCACCGGCAAAGAATTCCGAGCACTCGTAAACTCTCATATGAGGAGTGGGCGAGAAGAATGGGCGGGATGTTTCCGGATTCCGACAGTGTCACATTCACTTAATTAACTTTAATAATTCATATGTGCGGCAGGCGAAACTTTTGCTCTAAGCAGGTGAAAAGTCCACACCTCCATTTCAGTCGCTCTAAGTGGAAGTAATGCCTTACCGACAATGTCATCACCGTCCTAATGAGCGAATTAGTATTCATTATTAGGTGTCGCTTCAGAGGACCTCCCCCTCGCCATTCTTTTTTTCCCGCGCCCTGCATTTGCATAATGTCAGGGCTTATCGGACGAAGCTGGGCGTGTCACCGCCCCCGATCCTTTGAATAGTTGCCAAGCAGAGTGGCTAAATTAAAATAAATGGTATTTTCCAGTTGTATTAGTTGTAGTTCGTAAGTGGTAACGACACAATTGTGGTTCTCAAAAGGGTTGCCTCCGGCAATCTCCAGGGGAACTAGTCGGGGGGAATATAATCCTGGGGGGAACTCGGGCACAGATAAGCCAGGTGATTATAAAGGCTAATAAAGAAGGTAATTAGGGAACCAATTTAATTTGTTTGCGGTTTAATTTGTTTGAGAACTTGAATTCATTCACAATTAAATAGTCAGTAAAATTCCTAGGGAAAATCCTTAAAATAAACAGTTTTTGGAGATGTTATAATATAGGGTTCATAAATTTACTTTAAAATGAATTTTTGGTATTACATTCAAATACCTACAACTATTAGTTAAACTGCATTTTAGTAATTCACAAATATAAATAATTTTAAGAAAGGTCTGAATCAAATCAAATAGTAATAGAAAGTCCAAGTCGGACAAAAGGAAATGAAGAATTGTTTAAAAGTAATTTTTCAAATTTCTCCTAAATCAACTTTACCAGCGAATAACGCATTGAAATTTGCATTTATTTATACACTATCCGATAATTACATTATTTTCGTATTTATAATATTCCTATTCATTTTAATACTTTTGAGAAATGTATCCGGAAAATTTTAAAACACTCTATGAAAAAGAGGAATTTGGCTAGAAGTAGTATTTTTTTCAGGTAATAACATTTTTAGATGTAATACCGTTTATCATATAGGATCTAACTGTAAAAGCTACATTTCAAAGTTCATTTTAAAGAAAACCATTTGCATCGAAACCTACAAAATGTATTCTATTGAATTTTAATGAACACTGTATCCTTATTTAGTGAAATCACTTTCACTTCAATTGACCTTCGAATCACAACCCTGAATTAAGATTCTATTGTTACGATGCGCTCCTCCTGGAAATTTGATTGTTCCGGACATTAATTCCCATTCATCGCCTCTTAGTCATTAGGCCAATGCCAATATCCCTGGCTGAGGGCTCTCTGGTTTCAAAGTGAGGCAGGGAGCGTTTCGAATTAGGCATTCATATCACATGACACCTTCCTGACTCATTATCCTGACCTGCATTTAAGTTGAGAGGAGGAGCTATACAAAAACTCCTTCACCGAATCAATTAGACGCCCATCAGCTTTGGCTTTTGGCCATTCTTTTGCCAACTTGGACACTTGACTGCCGGTTGAGACACACACACACTTGAGTGTTTGGCAGCTGAAAAGTTCATTACGCTTACCGAACTAGCGAGGGCCAGCCGGGAAATCCCCCGACTTTTCTTGGCTCCGAGTTGGTTGACTTCTAATCCAATTAGAAATTCCGCTGCCGCACGTACTTTTTGCGGGACTTCTTGTTAGACCTTCACTGGCTCGTTAAGCAATTTGCGCGGTGAAGCGAAACGGACCGAAATTTAATTCGAAACGGGCGACAAACTCGAGGACAAAGAGTCGGCCAGGCAAATTCAATTTGTTGGCATTTCAATTTTCAATTTTCACCTTCGTTATTCAATTATGCACACGCGTTCGTGAATGGGAATTCATTAAAATCAGCAAACACTCTTGTTCTCGGAAGCCTTCTCAGTTAGTCCGAAAGTCGAGGAACGCGATGGAAGGATCGGGATGTCGAGGATATCGAGATAACGAGGATTTCTAGGATACTCCGGCGCACGTTGTGTAGTGCCGCGATACCAAACCGCAACTGAACTCCGGCCGGAGACTGACTGTCTGGCCAGGATACTCCGTGACTCTGTTTTCCCTTCTGGTGACTCCAAGTCTGGCATCGAACCCACTTCGAGTGGGTGTTCGTGTGTCTGTGGCGCTTTGTTTTGGTTTGCCGCTTCGAACCGCGTTGCATACGCGCAGGCGCCCCTCGAAAAACCACTCTTCGCCGCGTTGCATGCAACGTTTAAGAGAAACTCGCTCTTTGCCTCCTGTTTTGATTGCTCGCACTTGTTTTGATTGGCGGCAGCAATCACACTTTTTGGGTTATTGCCGGCAATCAGGATTGATTTGACTGAATCGGGTGAAATTGACATCTTAATAAATTGCCAAAATCGCTTTTAATTGCGTTGTATTCATGGCCAATGAAGTGATTAAACAAAACACATAATCAACTTGTTTATGCTTCTTGATCTCAAAACTTAAATTTGATATATAACAACTTGTTTTAGTACAAACACAAATTGGCCCATTCTAGAAATAACCTTTCTTAAAACTTCAAGTATTGGTATTTAAAATTTGAGTCAATTTTAGAACATTTTGGAAAATTATTTTCCTATATTTATTTCAAATAACGTATTTCAAATACTTTATGTTTAAACATAATATTTTCCTGGTATATATTTCCCGGTTCGACATTACTAATAGTTTCAAAAGAAATATGTTGCATTCTTTTTGAATACCACCTTTCCTTTCACTCCTAACACCTTAACTTCAATGACATTCGTTCCAAATAAATGTCCATTTATATATTTCCCATTTCGACATAACTAATAGTTTTAAAAGAAATATATAGCATTCTTATTGAATACCATCATTCCTTTCACTCCTAACACCTTAACTCCAATCACTTTCGTTCTAACTAAATGTCCATTTCATTTACTCAATTAAAGTGGACATCAATTGGCCATCCGTCAATAAAAAGATCGCAATGTATGTAAATGCATGGGAATTAAAATCAATCAGTTTTAGTGTTGGCTAAGACCCGGCAATAATGCAGCCACTTAAGCCATGAGAAAGGCGAGGGGCAGTCCGAAAGTGAGGGAAAGCGAGGATAGAGCCTGAAGGCCAACATTTATGCCACCCCAGAGACTTGGCCATTTACGATGGCTGGTGACCCCGGCAAGTGTCGTCGTGTCGTTTTCGTCCTTGCGCCATCCCCGTTTCCCTTTTCCCTGCCGGAAAGGAAAGGAGAGGAAACCGCACACGGAAAACCTGAAGAGGGGGACATCTTGTGGCCAGGACACTGTTTCGCGGACTGGGATCCTGGGGAGAGGACAACGAAGTCCGGGGGATAAGCAGCTTGACAACTTTGCTTAAAGTTATTTGCAATTCTTATAAATGTGCATGCGTTACGCACCGTTGCCCAATTACGTGGGGATGGATGGTGGATTCTTTTTCGGCTACAGAGGGTTTGGGCCATGAATCCGATGCGAGCATACTTAGCGGCCAAGGTGAAGCTTTCAGCCACCCTCGAAGTTGCCGTGCTGAAGGTGCATTTTCATCCCACAGGATTTGAATGTTTTTTCTTTGCCTTATCCTAATTCCTTTATGGGGTGACTAGAAGAGGGTGGCTTTGCCAATGGGCCGAGAACAAAAAATTTGAAATTGAAATTGCCTCTGCAGATTGGCGGCTTTTATTTATACGGCCAACTTTTATTTCCTCACTTTTATTCCTCTGAGTTCTTCGGTGTATATGTTATGTCCTCCCCCGCTGGCAAAGTAAATTAATGAATGTGTGAAAAGCGTTCGGGACCGGGACTTGTCATAAAAGCTGTCCACTATTAAACAGCAATAACGATTGCCGTATTCGATCCAATCCCCGAACCCAAACCCAAACCCAAGCGGCCCCCTCACAGTAGTCAACACTTTGTTCGCATGTGTCAGACGCAATTTTACGAGCGGAATACTTTTGGCAAAAAGTTTTTACGTCGACAAGCGGAAATGGCATTTTTACTGGCCATCTAAGCAGCTCCCTTCCCTCCCCAAACTATTCCCTTCCAGAAATGCCGCACAGATTGTGTCCAGCTGTTTGAAGGGGGAAAGCCCCGAATTGAGTTCGCCTTTTGCCTGTTCGCCAATGCCAATGATGGGAAAATTGAAAACTACGAGAACATTTCGGGGGGCGGAAAAGTTGTGGTATGGAGCATTTTCTGCTGCAATGGCACAAAAATTGATTTGTTGTCGATTTCAGTGGGGTTTCGGCTGTGATTCCGTTTTCAATCTAATTTATGGGCACTGCAAGTGCAAGTAAACATGTGCGACAAACGACCTTATGAAGCCAGAACTTTCTTCTTTCGAAAGCTGTTAAATAAAAATGTTTTTCTTTTTCCTATATTTTTTGGTTTATTGGAATTTGAGTGAAGAGGAGCTAAGAGGCAGTCGATGGTGAGTGGCACAGGATGTGGTGCCTTTAAGTTGGTTGTCAGCAGCAGAAGCTTCTGCCATTTGTCTTTCTCGATTCCGATGAGAACTGCAAACGTGTTGAGTATTTTGCGGGGAAGATAGCAAAGGCGCAGATGGAGCAGATACTGATCGTCAGTCAGTGATCGATTGAACTGCATGTGTTATGCTAAATGTGTGGGAAGGTTGCCTCGAATTCCCGATGCGCTATATTATTTGCTTAGGAAGCTAAAATAAAATGAATTTGAATATCCTCCAATCAGAATTATCATCCAAAATATAAGTTTGTTATTTTCAGTTTTCTTATTTATTATTTATTTGTTTATTTTTTGTTTTGTTATTAATTTTATTTTATTTATTTAAAACAAATAATTTTTATATATTTATTAAAATAATATGTTTACTTCTTTCACAGTTTCTATACCTGCTTAATATTTCGATTTCATTTCATTACATTTTCTCAATCCGCATCACAAACGAAACTCAGCGCCCTTCTATTCGCTTCTCATTAACATTACTTACATATGCGGAATTTTCCTGAAGGTATTCGGTGAACTTCGCCGGTGCTCTTCTCATTAGCAGGAATTACGTATGCTTAACCCCTGGAGCTATGTCAAAGCTCAGCTCATGACATTGCCAGAATCTTGAGTCTGATTTCCCCGACCCGTTCTCAGACCTGCCGTCTCGCTCTGTCTGACTGTCTGTCCACCTACTTAATTATTTAAAGCATTCGCACAATTTTCACAAACATGTTCTTCTTATTCACTTAATTCACTTTTTTCCTTTGCCGTACTGACAGACGTATCTGAAGTTCAGTTCAGTTCGGGAACAGGTTGCCCAGACCGAGATACACCCAATGCAGATGCAGAGGGACTCAGAGAGATACAGGAACGGGGAGATACATAGATAGCTCGACTGGAGCTGGAGAGCTTGAGTTGGAGCCAAAGCATTCCTTAGCTGGAAGCCTCACATTTATGCCAAAGTTAAGTGAACTTGATGCCTTTGCCTTGCCTTTATCTGCAGCCCGCGTATAAGTTGTGAGTTTTTTAATTGCAGTCTAAATGGACTTCAATGAATGCAGAGAACAGTGGCGACTCCAGGTTGCCAGTTGCAAGTTGCGCGTTGCACTGCCACGGCGGCAGTTTATCTTTTGATTGTTGCAGCCACGGAGCATCGGAGCATTGGAAGCCCTCGAAGAGCTCTTAAGTCGAAGCGACGTCGCCTTTTTTAGTGAACTCGAGTTTTTAATTACAGCAGAAGTGCTTCTGTCCCTGTTTCTCTGTTTCTGTCTCTATCGGACTGTCTCACCCCCTCTAAATGTCGAGTGGGCCGCCTGTGTGTCTCTATTCGAAAGAAATTAAAAGTTCCGCCCGAGCAGGGAAATTGTTTCGCTTTTGTTTTTCCTTGTGGATTTCGCTGTTGCTCTTAATACCACGATTGATGTGGCGCATTAAAAACGCAAGCAACCGGCATTGGCCCGGCATTCTGGCCAAGATAGATGAAGCCACTCTAAGCCGCAAGAGCTGCTGTCCCAGTCGTCGTTCTTCGTTCGTTGTTCTTCGTTCGTTGTTGCAGCTGTTGTTGCACTGGGGGCACGTACTTTGTCTAACTGCCAATGCGGCATTCCCATCGTCCAATCGCCAGCCCATTGCCAATGCCAATGTCTTGGCCACATGCCGCGCTTGGCCACAATTCGTAAATTTATTAAACGTCAACACGGCACTGAGCCAAATAAACTTGTCTCACGACAACGGCCGGCCAACCCCTGGCAACCCTGGCTACCCGGCCAGTTCCACCTCCCCTTCACCCTCCCCCAACCTTCCACAACCCCCCCGATTTTTTCAGACTCCTCGAAGGCTGCTTGGCACGCAGCAAACGGTTAAAATTAATAAAGCATCTTTGCCTTGCCTCGGCTTCTTCCATGTCTCCGGCTTTCGCTAGCAGAACTGCACTCTAAACAAATGGTACTGAGTTTTTTTTTTGCCATGTTCCCTAATGCGGAATATTAAAAAAAAACATTCTTCAAATATGACACTAAATTAATCATTTCTAATATGATACGGTAATTTCATAGGTATTCAGGAAAATATCATACTAGAACTTAAAATATAACTGTGGTTTTTTTTTTAAACTACTGAATATTGAGCCGAGTTTCATCAGTTTTAAATTTAAAACATGATTTGATAGGAAATTATAAAAATATTTAACTCGAACTTTGAACTTTTGTTCTTAATAGATTGACATAAATTTAATAAATCAAAGAAATTGAGGTCTCATCAGTTTAAAAAGTATACTTTTAGTAAGTAACGTTAACTGAGAATAACTTATTCATTTATTATTAAAGTAGTTATTTGGTTAACAAATAAAAAGATATACATAAGAATTACATTGTAACTTTCGCTCGCAGTGTAAAGTAGTGAGCTGTAGATACTCTTGGCGACCAGTCTATCTCGGACTCGTCTTACCATTCCCATTTAGCTGCCACTGACCACTTTTTGTGAGTGCTCGCCTCTGCCAACTAAGCAAACAGCTTCAAAGTTGCCACAGACTGGAAACTGGAGACCGGAGACTCCAGACTCTGGAGTCCATCGTGTGGGCTTCTAACAGTGATATTTATCTGCAAGTGCAATTACCGTTGTATGGGCTCGATTAGGGTTCGGATCGGTGGCAGGGGCTCATAACTCGACGGAGGAAAGTGCAGAAAGCCCCTCTTGACATTTGAGAAATGCAGCAGCACACAATTCATGGATGCAGATGCGGTTGCATAACCCAGTGGGTGACTCGCCGGAGCAGAAGTCGGGAACCTCCTCGAATGCCTTGACAAAACGGTCACCTATCTGGTCGGGACAATCGGTTTTTATTCTTCTGTAAGAATGTGATCCCGGTTTACCCTCGAGTGCAAACTGAGAGTTATGCATGTTGCATTATATTTTAGAAATATTATGAATATGCTAATTCAATTTACTTTAAAATTAATTTTTAAAATATATTTAATAATTAAATTATCCGTGCGTAGAGTTGAAAAGATATTTCTCTATTTAAATTTGTAACGTAACTGCGATTCCTAATCAGAATAAATTCTCAGGGGTAGCGAATCCCAAAAGTGTATTTTGCTTACAGGCAAATAAACCCCGCCAACGATCGAGAATATGTTTTTGAGAGAAAACTGACATCGGTTCAGTGTATAAGTAGATTATTTATTTACAAGTTCTTAAAGCAAAGCTATATAGTTATTCCACGAAAGGCCCCATCTGGGATCAGTCGAGTGTGGCTGTCGGTTGAGCTGGTTATACATAACTTCGGTACTATTATTACTCAAATTATTCTATCACAATATTGTGGATAAATATCTAACTAACTTCCTCGTATTAACGTTTATTTTAAGTTTTTTTCTCACTTTATCCGAGCGATATCAATATCATGCTCTATCCTGGTGATCGCCGTTTATCTTAACGGTAAGGAGCTTCGGAATACAATAGGCAAGTGCATTACTTGTAGCCTATTCAGCATGGGCATGGTGTGTCTTTATTGGATTTTAATGATATTTGAAATTTTCTATAAATATTTATATAGTGCACACTTATCTAGATAGTTTTATAATTTCTCTTCGGGTTACCAATATTTTAAAACATTTCTTTTTTGCAGCCATCGGTTTTAATTTATATCTCCATCTCCTCCGGGGCGATTCGTCACTACGTGAAGTGCCCTCCATGGTGATTATAGCTTCCTAGTTTTCCGAAGACCTCTCAATCCCTAAGCGCAAGGCATTCCAGCAAACAATTCGAGTTTAATTCTCTTCTTAAATTCCAGAACATTTATCTCCATGTAAATCTGCAGAAATGATTAGAATTTTTTAATAAAGCCAGCTGCCACAGAAGCGAGCTTGTTGCTCCGCCGGGTAATTGCCTCCACGGACTCTTGTACTCCGTTTAGTTGTTGTAATTAAAGTACGAAAATGAACGGGTAACAACAGCAGCAACAACAAGCTCGACAAGGAACAACAACAAGATGGTCGATTAAGCTGAAGATCCAAGCGAGCAATGGAGCACATACAGCAGGGGTCAATGAAATAGCATCGAGTGAATTATTTAAAAGCAAATTATTAAAAGTCAGCTATAAATAAATCAATAGTAAGTACAAGTTACCAGCATAAACTTTGGAAATTCCATTTTTAGAATCTAAGATTTCGTTGTGTGGGTGATATCAGAACAATTATTTTGTAGCATATTTTTTGAATATCAAAATTTTTTTCATTTTTCACCCGAATGGGTTGTGATATATCACCCAAATTACCCCCCGTTGATCCGCGCATGAAACAAACATTATACAATTTTTTTTTTACAAATGATTTAAAACATTTTTAAATTTACAAATCTGTATTTGTTATTTTCCATTGTAAAAAAATTGAATTAAATAATTTAAAGCTTTTTATCGACAAATGGGGGAGAGGTTCCTTTTAAATCGTTCTATAATCCCAGTGCTACTTTACTAACCACAACTGTATCTTCAACTTTCCATCGGTCTATATCTCCCTCCCTCTCCTCATCAGTCTCTCTGTGTGGTTAGTTCTTGATGATCACGGTGATCAGCCGCAGTAACAACAACATATCGTAATTAGACTAAGAAGCAATTTACAATTTCAACTTTAATCTTGTTAGTTGAATGCGGCCAGCAGCTGAAAGTGAAGTGGATCGTTGCGTGTTCTGGGTCTCGTAAGTGTATTTGGGGTGTGGCTGCCACGCCCCCTGGACCCCTGGACCCACGGCCCCCGCCTCTAAAAGGGGTCAGTTTCAGGGTCTGCAAAGGTCTGCAGGTCTCACATGCAAGTGGAAGAATGGAGGGGGAGTGAGGAGAATTGAGTTGTTGGCTTGGGCTTGGACCTTGGCCAAGACGGGTATATTCTGCTCCTCCGTTTCGCTTCCCACCAACGACTTTTGTTGACTCTGTGACTTATGTGGCAAATTACAGCGCCTGTGGCTTCCAAGAAAGAATTGAAAAAGCGCCAAATTATCTGCATTGTGTTTTATTGCCAAGCAACTTCAAGGCCCTTCCCTTTCTTCCCTTTCGACGGATGTGGCACGTCATGGCGCCTAATTGAATTTCGTATGCTCCGTCTCGCTGGATCCTTGGACTAATCCTTGCCCGGCGTGTAAGTGATAGCTTTGTTTTGGCTTAAAAATGGCTTCGAGGGGGAAATGCGGGGGAAAGGGAAAGGGGTTTTGGTGAAGGGAGCTCTGGGCCAGCAATTAATTTCGCACAGACACCGAAACTTTTTGGCTGCAACAAATCCCCGGCACTTCCCAACTTTTCCGCTTTCCACTCGGAAGCTCAGTTGAGTGTGTGCGGCATAGTTTTGTGTGCAGCTTTTGTGGCCGAGGAAAATCGGGCAGGCAGTCCTTGAAACTCCCGCTTGGCACAAACAATTTTCAGGCTTCCCGAAAACTTGAATGTTTATTGTTTATGGCATCATTGTGGCCCATTGTTGCTTGCCAAACTTAAATCCTTTTTAGTGCTTTGTTTATGAACTTGCATATAAATTCAAAAATGCTCCACTACAGGCGAAAGTTTTCCATACACAGATTTTTGGCTTTTCCCTATGCATGACGATAATCCCCTTTGGTGGCATGTGTTGCATAAATGTTGGAAAATTGCTAGGCATTAACATGCATCAAAAATTTTACAGATTTTGTTGCATTAAAATAAGCAACGTTATTATGGAGATTAAGTTGAGAGGAACTCTGGTTTAAGCTCCTAGATTAAGTGAACGGATGGGATTTTTTAAGGGAATTTTCCATGGGAAAATATGACAATCCAGTTTGAGCGTTTAAAATAAAGAATTTGAATTATTTTATTTTTATTTTCAACCATTTATACCGCACTTTAAGACAAGCTTCCAATACTCCTTGAGAATCTATTAAAACTTGCATCAACTTTTTTATTTCCTTTTTTATATTCAATGGAAATTACTCCGAAGTTGAGTTTAACCAAAGTACTTTGGTATTTAGATAAAATGTCCATAAAGTTTAGAAGGCGTATAATAAATATATTTCCAGAAAATTTAATGAATATTGTTTTTTGCATGGAAATACTTGGCCACTAAGATAAGTTAGTTATAAATTCGAAAACGCCTGCTAAGTGAAGAAGGCGTTAAACCATTTAGCCGTTAAGTGATTTATGGTTCAACTATTTAAGTTCGTAAACTAGGTAATAAACCAATGAATAGTGATGCAGCCCACATGTGATAACTTCTCGCTAAAGAAGGTCAGGTAAGCTTTTAGTTTTGCATTCAGGACCATCATATCACCACTCCACCCTCTTTGTCCATAGAGTTCCGATTTCAGAATTTTTGTTATATTCTCTTCATTTAAACCCCCAAAAAGATCTTCGGACTCGTTCCTGCACTGTGTAATTCCACGATGTCCAGGGATCCAGTGAAGTCGTTGTCATTGCCGATCGTTACTTTCATTAGGCCCGCCGTTTGCGCACTTGACAATGACAATGACGTATCTGACGAGGCCTGTGAAAAATTGCAGATGAACAAAAACCAGAACCGGCTACTAGCCGCAGAACTACAGCAACTTAAATTGGGTTCTCTTCGGCCAACTTTGCGCAACTTTGTATTTTCGGTAGGCATTTGGTAGAAGGGTATACTAGATCGAAGATGATGGTTGTCTCAAGGAGTTGGAATCAATTGCGATTCTACAACAAAATACTTCATCTTCACCCAAAAAGAAAATCGATATGAAACGTAGATCGATTTTACATTATGTAATATCAATTTTAACTTGATATGCGGCCCCGTAAATTCGATATGCTCGAAATAAGTATTTCATGTTAAAACGATATGCGTATTGCATAACCAGAATTTTAAATGAGCATATCGATTTTACGGCGACATGCTTTTTTTTGTGCGTATTTATATCGTAATGTATTTGTAAATTTGTTTAACTTTCAGTAAACAACACCATCTTAAACAGTAGAGCAGAAATCATAAAAATACAAAAAGATGATGGCAAAAAGTCCACCGAATATCATGAACTCAATACGAGGTACTTCATAGTCGACTACAGAGGTCTTTGTTTTTTTTATCGCTTTGCGTCTCCCTGTTTGCTTAAATGTTGCATTGTGTGCCAGTGGGGAGGGGCTGCTAAAGCGTTCATTTGATGAACATTTTACACAGCTGCGGCCACTTGTTCTGCAGAGGAGGAAGGGCTGGCCATGCGATACGGATAGGAGGCTCAGAGCGGTGTGGGCCTGGCCAGAACGGTGGCTGGCCAGAAGAGGCTTCCACTCTCTCACCGGCCCAAAATGACTTTGACATTCCACTGCTGCCGGGGCTGCCGAGTTGCCGAGCTGCCGAGCTGCGAAGCATTCTTTTGTCTCCGACCAGCGCGATTTGAATTCAATCAAAATGAGGCAGAGACGTGGAAACAATGCCGATAAATTGGCCTCTGGCCCCTGGTTCTTTCTTTATGTTTCCTGTTGCCAATTTCCACCTTAATTTCACAATTTAAATGCACCCAATTGACAGTGCTCGGGGTCGGACTCGGATTGGGCCGCAGAGTCTAGAGCTCTAGAGCTCCTCTACTTAAAAGTGGGCTTGTCAGAAATGAATACATGAACTCTGCTGACCGCTGGCTTCGCGGTTGCATAGCCAAAAAAAAGATTTATGAGCGCATGCGCCGCCGCCTTTCAGCTTTTCCACTGGACTTGGCCAACTGCGTCCGCATCTGTTTCTGCATCTGCTCCCGGGTCCCCCGGTTGTATCTGTATCTGTGCCTGCCCTGCCGCCAATTGACGTTAATTTATGGCACATGCACTCACGGCTCTCGGCTCTCAACTCTCAGCCTAACTGGCCCCGCAGCCCCATAAAGAAAAACCGAATCGCAGAAACAAAAGAGCGCTGCAACTTATGAACTGCTTATGAGTATTTATTTTTATAGAAATAATCAAAAAGGCAGTCAAATTTATGGACCACATCAGCGGTCATGCCGTAAAAGGCGCGGCGAGGCTTCAATTGCGTAATTTCCGATTCCTGGACCTCAGTTCGCAATCCATGGGGCAAACCCAAAAGATTCGCAGCTCAGGTTTCACGGAAAAGGATCGCCTCGAAAATCGGGCTTATCAGGGTCCACTGAAAGCGCTGACATGTTTAATTTTCAAGTCGAAACGATAAAAGTTGGGCTGACTGTCAAAATAAAAGCCGGACAAGTTGACAAAAGAGGGCCGATCAAGGATTTATATATATGTAAGCCTCTATTTGGAAAAACTGTTAAGATATTATATTATAAAAATAGGGCCTGACTTTAAGGATTAACAAAAATGGTTTAAATGTATGGTTTAAAATGCATTCAAGGTTGTATTTAATAGGACTTTTCACTAAAAGTTCCTTAGAAAATGAACAAAAATAATGAAGCTCAAAGAAAATATATACCTACTTTACTCCTTTAATGGTGATTAACTATCTTTTTAATCGACTTTTTGACCACACTACAACTTTACTTAGTCTTTAATCAAAGCTTAAGCTTAAACTAACCAATTACCAGTTATGGAACTTCACATCCTCCCCTCGTTATGAATTTACCTGCCCAACCGCACAGCCGGCGACAGCTGAAACCGCCCGAGAAATCCACTTTAAATCGCATTTGCCGGCGACAAATGGTGGCAGCTTCAGTAGCGCCAAATTTTATGGCCTGTCAGCGGCCCAAAAATCGAAATCCTAAAAGAAGGAGGGACCTGAAGGTAGCACTTATCGGCTGCTTAAATACTTGCGTTCCAAGCGGATCGAATCGAATCGGATAAGTGGACTCGTTGGCGATTTAGGTGGCTGAGTTGGAGGAGGCTGTTGCACAATTCAGCTTTAGTGTCACTTCTGGTCAAACGCTGTCGATTTGCCTAAGCGGCAAAGACATAATTTATGCCAGAGTCAATTTATCGGCAAAACAGCCATAAACCTGTGTGACTGGATTTCCGATTTCACATCTGGAAAAGAGCCTGTTAACATAGCCGCCCACTCGTTGCCCACCCCATTTTAAAATGGGAACGGTTAAATGCATTAGGCCACTTTGTTGGACAACAACTAAGTTAACTTATACTAAGTAAGTAAGTGCTGTTTAATTTGTCAATGAAAAAGAAAAGTTAAAGCAAGGATATAGACACATACGCAGTATGATTAAAAAACTGTGTGTTCACTTGTACCACATGTAAAAACCATTTAATTGTACAAAACTCAATAAAAAAGTTATTAAGGAAAAACAAAACGGATAACAGCGTTTTGTCAGCGTTTTAGCCGCGCTTTTGGTGCGTTTTATGCGCGACTTTTGCCGCCCCATCGACTGACATCCTTTTCATTTCGGTTTTCGGCTTTCGGTTTTGGCCCGCTTACCGCGCTTATCTCAGATGCTGGGGCCAGCAAACAAACTGCCAACAACTGTCGATTTTTTCAATCTGGACAGTAAAATTACATGCAAATCCAATTAAGTTGTTAACTCTTCGCCGTAGTCGCCCCTCCACCGCCTCCTCTGCCTTTCGCCTTTATTGGCCCCGCGTTTTCGTTTGTTTTCGCAATTTATTTTAATTCTTTTTCCGTATTCCGTATTGTTTTGGTCCTGCCCCCGAAGGAAATGGAGATGCGGAGGAGTGGAGGGCAGTGAGTTAAGCTCTTTGAGGTCAGTGTGGCGCGCTTTTAATGAGCAAGTGGAAATCGCGGGAGGGTATGGTATTGTATGGTATGGCATTGTATTGTATGGGAATCGACGGGGTACTCCAAAGTGTTGGCATTTCTGGTCTGCAGCTCAGTCCGCGATTAAATCACTGTTGTCTGTGTAGGCGGCCAATTACTCGTTTATTTACAATACACAAAAATACAAAAAGAAGCAGAGAAAAACACAGAAAAACACAAAAACTAAATTGCTGGCTTAGTTCGGTTTCGTTTTGGCTCTCTGGGCCTTATCGTATATCTAGCGACTAAATATAATTGGCAATTTAAAGCAAATCGCCTGGGCTTAAATTAAAATCAATTGACAGTCGCCACAGTCGCAATTGCCGGCCCCGCCCCCGCCCATTAAGGTGGGCAACGTACTTACCAGTTCTCAGTGCACTGCCAATCGGCTTAATCCTTAAAACCCAGTTGAGGCGATTTGAGACCGAGTTAAACCGAGCTGTGCGAGTCTAGTCTATAATTGAAAACGCATTACCAGATTGGCACACACGCACATAGCACATAGCACAAATCACAACAGAGTTGCAGCCTCGGTTTGGAATGTTGCGTTAAAAGCACAAATTTATGGGAAGTTAAAGAGTGATTTTCACGCTTTAATTACCGCAAGTGAGCAAAACTAATAATAGTCCTAGGCCTCGATCGGCGCATTCCCATTCTTGGGCCTCAATTCTACGTTGTACGTTCTTCGTTCCTCGTTCTTCGTTCTTCGCTCCCATTCCCGATTCTCCGCTCACGCAGCCGCGCTGCAGCCAACGACCTGAAGAGTCTCTGCAGAAGAAGACTGGTCTTCGGGCTATGAGCTGTGCTACCTCGGTTACCTTTCGAAAAACTGCAACCGTGTAAACTGCGAAATTTCTTCGTTTTCGTATTGTTGTTCCTGCGTTTTGTTTTCCCGCGACCCGCGGCGCTTTTTTGGCTTAATTTATTGCCGTTTTGTCAGCTTGCCAAGCGATTTTAATGCCTTCTTTACACCAGGCGGTAGCGTATCGCTAGCCCATCGCGAAATCCGCGCCCGTTCTCGAGTCGGGGGATCTTTTGGGTCCCAGTATCCCAGGGTCTTTATTGCAATCCGAGAGTTCGCGATCGAGTTCTGCTCGCGTCGAGCTTGCTTTCCGCACTGGCCAGCAAGGTAAGGTAATGCCAGTCGACCCGATGGGATGGGCCATTCGGTTGGTTGGTTGGTTGGCCAGGTTAGCTTTGGCTCCTCTCGCAACGAGTTTTTATTTCATTTTTCAGCCTCCACCCCGGTGTTGCGTGCATCTTCTGGCGCTGCGGCCAGTTCTCCTCCGTTCTCCGTTCTCCGCTTCAGTGGAAGTGCAAGTTTTTTCTTTGGCTTGACTTGGATAGAATGCGATATCGCCTCGTGGGCATATGGTTTAATGAGAGCAGGTTGCCCAGGCTGCCAGGGTTGCCAGATGCGGCGAGGAAAGCGCTAATATCCTTATCGACAGACGCACATCCTTGGTCGGCTTAGTCCCACCTCAAAAAAGCTCAGGCATTGAGCTCATTTGACAGTTTCGAGTTCGATTCTTTGGCTGTCAGATTAGGAAGGAACCAAATTCATTGCAATCAACAACGATCCGTTTTCATTTGGAAGAAAAGAGTTCACCAAAATATTTATAATCGTAGCTTCTATTACAGAATCGAACGCTCTTCTATCGACATATAACATTTTTACCATCGATAAGAAATTATTAAGTTTAATCTATTTCTAAGAAATGACCTATTGCATCTAAGTTTTATTGGAATGTTAAAATTTCATCCCATAACCATTTCAACTTAAAATAGGCTATAAGATTCCAAAAAGAAAAAAAGTTCCCAAAATGTCATTAGACAGAAAACTTTTTAGAAGTCAGACTGGTTTGATTGTTTCTATCGACAGCACTTTTGATTCTAATACACATGCTCTATAGACACGGGGATTTTGGATTACAATTCTAAAATTGCTCTTCACATCTTAAAAAATCAAATTTGAATATTAATTACATGTCAGAAACCTTCTACAAATATTTATTTAAATAGTTACCATATAATAGTTACCATATAAAACCCCGGAATCATTTTCCTTTCGCACAGGTGTGTTTTCACGACTTTTCCTACCCAATTGCGACTGAGCACTACACACATAAATCCCAGCTTAATGGCCAGATCCTCTGCAGCATAATCTGATCGATGTTTTGGCCTCGTGTTTCAGTGGGAATATCGCATTACCTTTTCTGCTTTCGCCTTGGGGCCCTGCGAAGTGTTACCCTCTTCCGGCCGGCTAATTTAATTGATTCCCAAACACCTTTTATGCCATTACCTGCTAGATGGAAGTGTTAATCGGTGTTGCAGCCACAGAAACATGCAGCAAGTTAGGCGACTGCTGTTGCTGCCGCTGTTAATGGTGATGCAATGTGATTAAGCCATAATAATAAAGCGCCGTTACTTTCTAATTTAAATTAACATCGGAGGGGGGCCATTCGGTGGGCGGCAGGATGAGGATGGGCCGAGTGCCGCTGGAAACTGGATCATCGTTAGACGAGCAGCGAGTGCCACTAACGGTTTCGCCTGCGGACACAGATCTTGGCGACAAGCCAGCAGAATCGACAGACTCTGCCGTCTTGATGGACACCAGCCGAAGGCCCTGAGATCTCCCTGGAACCGGTTGTCAGGTTCGATTGTTAATTGCCATGATTAGCATAAGTGCTTTTCGGCCAGGCCCACAACATTAACTGCAACATGAGCATTAACATTCCCATCATGGCCAGTAGCTACGTGAATGCCCGGGTATTTTCCAAATACTCAAGCGCTGCAATTGAAATTGCTTTCTAATTTTACAAGCTTCTTTGGAGCACAATGTTTTTGGCCATTTATGGCGGCCAACTCATTAGGCCGACACACAATGTTAATGGCCGACCGAGCCTTGGGTGGCCGGTGGAGCACCTGCGGGGATGGGGATACCTAGCTGCAGGTAGCAAATTGCTTTGGCTTAGCTCCAATTTAAGTGCCCCAGAAGAAATCAAAGCTCGCACTTCCGGCTGGCCAAAAGTCAGAATTTTCCCACAAAAAGCCAGGTTGAGAGGAGGATGATGATGATGATGGACGAGATGCGTCGAGGGGAGCTGCATTCGTCACGTTTTTGCGCTACTCTGCGGTCCAACCTGTTGAATTTTCATTTCTTTTATCGCACATTAAATTTACAAAAATAGTTTTAACACCTTTTAGCCGTCGAGTAACCGTGGCAGTGGCCGTAACCGTGGCCGTGGCAAGGTGCCTTGATTTATCCTTGCCCCATGCTCGCTCCCAACATGATCTTTCGCTGTAGACACGGCCAAGTGAAAAGGCAACGAGCACAGAGCCACAACAGCGACATGATTCGTACATAATCCAGCCATTATTTCTGCCCTGGGTTCGCTGTGGCTCGTTGCTGTCGACTTATCGCAAAAATTGCGTCAAGATGTTTTAATGCCAACTCAACTCAGTTCTCGGTCCAGAACGTCCAGCGGAGTAAACGAAGGCAACGATCCAAGCCATGTGAATGGGAATGGAAGGAGGAAGGCTTTGAGTTTGGGATGCCCAGCTCCAACATCCTTTTTAATTTAAAACATTATCGTAAATTCTCTGGCAATTATGCGCTTGTTCAAATGCCTCACATTCACATTCACATTTGCATTGTCCGCAGCGTCACAACACATGTACATTGTGCATAGTCAGTCCCCCTATTTTAGCCATTTTATCCATTTTACCAACTTAGCCAACTGAGCTAATGCTAATGAATTGTCGACGGCCTCTTGGAGAGACTGCAAATTCTGTGGCGTGTTGCCAACAGATTAGCGTAAATTTTTGCCAACTTAGCAGCTCGGCAGCTTGGTAAGCACCTGAAGGCCACAGTCAAGTTGAATTTTGGCCCCGGCCTTTGACTAAATAGATGGGGCATATCTTATCGCTCTGTTGTCTGCCTGTCGACACGTCGTTCCTGCCAAGAGATATCACAATTGCCAATGTTTTTCCCTTCCACTCGTTTTTCTCCTCGTTTCTGTTGTTTTTTGCGTGCCTTTCTGTAGTAAGTCACGGGATTTGAGACTCGGTCCAGGGGCAGTCTTTAACATAAATCGAATGCTGAATGCTGCTGGGAGGGGTCATCCGGGGAAAACACGATAAACCAATCAGCAGGAGGATACACAGGCCGGATAACCTTGGGACAGGATTGGTATTGGGCAGGGGATTGGGATTGGGATCCTATGACCACTCAAATAGATCAGCAATCGCCGGTCGACCGTCCTCATGTGTATCGCATATGTAAATCTGCGAGCGGTTTGGCACAGGAATTTAATTGAAGCTCTCGGCTTTGTTTCATTTTATTCCTTGTCGTACGCGTATCAATAAAGGTTTATCGGAGTCCGGAGATACAGTTGTTGAGCAAGAACCAACATGGCTGATAAAGAGATAGAACATACAATAGCAATTAACAGGGGATTTAAAGGCTTTAGGAAACAACAAAATATTACAGTCCTTAAAAAGTAAGTCATTTTTATAATAATAATTTTAATATTTAAATATTATTTTTAAAATAATAAATTATGCGAATTCGGAACATCTCTCATCCTATAAAATATGAGCTATATATAAACCATATTATTTATATACCATTTTAATTATATACAAATTCTAAAAATATTTCCAAGTCCAATGGTTTTGTTTGTTTATAATTCAAATGAGCAACACGATCAAATGCCTTAAAATTACCAAAAACTGTTGATTTCTCGGGATGCTAGGCAATTAAATATCCCTGCCATTTCGTTCGTATTTCACTCGTTTAACCCTTCCCCGGCCAAATCTAATTTGCATAGCTAAAGCAATTAGAAATACCATCCAGCTGAGCAAGCAAAAAGTTGCGATAAACTTTTCCACTCGCGGATGCAATCGACGAGTTTTCCCCGGATGCAGTTGGTTTGTTTTAAACGAATCCTCGGGACTTCTGTGCATATTTAAGCAGCTGCAAAGTAGACAACTTTCGTTTTAAAACTGTCAACGCAGATACGCCCACGATCCGGGGTGAAAAAAAAGGAAGAACGAGAAAAAAGAACGTAACAGAAACGTAATAAAATAAATTGTTTCAATGCACGGCAAAGTAATCCGCTTTTCGGTAGCCCCATTCCTTGCGGTTTAAGATTTATGCACTGCTAAGACCCCGATTTCCACTCTGTTTTCTTTATTTCGCTGATTTTTCTTTTCTCTTTATTTTTTCCATGCCCGGATTTAGGGGAAGGAAAGTAAAAGGGGTAAGTTGGGGGTAGCCCCATAAATTAGCGGAATTCGGCTATCCTGCTGCTCCGTGGCACTTAAATACAGTTAGTCCCCGCATTGCTGGCAAACAAAGTTTGGCAATTTGGCCATCTTATTTTCGTTTCCCTTTCCTCGGATGTGAGGCAGGGAAATTTTCAATTAAAGTGTTGAAAAATTTAAAGTCTCTCCGGATTACAGGGCGCCCGCGTTGAACACATGACAAATTAGCTTTCTAATGAGCCGAGACATAAATCCCGACATGCCACGCCCCCTCTGTCCCAAGAAACCCCCGCCCACCGTGTTGACACGTGTACTTTGGCTGGCTGCCCGACATTGGCACAACAGGAGAACCCGTCGAGGCATTAGGACTTCATTACAGGAACACGATGCCAAGTCCTTGGATGAGTGGGTGTGTGGGTGTGTCGGTGAGGGTAGAGGATGGTGGCATCCTTTATTGAAATTAACTGTTAATACAAAGGCTGCGAAACGTTTGACTCGACAGCAAACGGCATTGGTAAATTAATGGGGCAGGGGAACACACGGTGCGTCCAATTAGTACTGAATTTCGAGCTGCTAAGAGCATTGAGAACACTGATTGGACTTACAGTTCCCCTTTGATTTAGGCTTTCACGGGGTAACTATGGATCTCAGCCGCCAGTCGGCAGTTATGTTATATAACAACGTACTTCAGACATAATTCCATTCAAGATACAATTCAAAGAATTATAACTCAAAATATAAATTGTAATAAATATTATCATTCTAGAAATCCTAAGGGTATTTTACCTAATATAAAAAATCTTTTCAGACTTTAGATAGCATATTTAAAGTGTATAATAATTTAATAAGAATTTTAGACCGCAGTAAAATTTACGATTACCGACGTTTTAATTGGCAAAGCTTTGGAAAAGGCTTAAATACTTCTTAATCAACGCGAATTATTGCGTTATTAAAAACTAACTAGCCTTTTAAAGAGTAAGTTACTTGCTTGGTAATAATTTTATATAGCCAATGGCTGATAATAATAGTAATAATCGTCCTACTGTTCCTTTCACCTAGTTTAAAGGCGGCTATATAAGAAATTTTCCGATTATTAATAAAGTTTTTAGCTTATTTCGTCTAATCGATGATGAAATTGCTAAACCTGCTTTAGTGTTGTATTTTTAATATTTTTCCCTAATGCATTTCATGTGTTCTATCTGCTGATACTCAACATTTTCTATACCAAATATCCATATTTCACAATTTAACGCCATTTATAAACATTCCAATGAAACTCCTTCCCCTCATCCCGTAAAATCTCCCGCACCCACTGAAGCTTTACGTTTAAGGCCAGCAAATACATTCGAAGCCACTCATATTTATTTACGCTCAGCCGAAATCTCCGAAGCATCTGTTATAAATAATAAAGGAAGATGTCCGTATATGTACATTTAAATGCTCATAAATTTGGACGCGGCTTTGCGTCTGGGTTATTAAACTGTAGTAAAAGGGCAGCTCAGCCACTTGGCAGTGATTTCTCTGCGCACTGCCTACTTTCCGGGGACTCGCAACTCGCAACTCGCCACTCGAAGTCAGAGTCGAAGCTCATGACTGGCAGTAAAAGGCCTGGCATTCAGACCATTATTAGCATAATAAAAATACAAGCACACATACATGATGGGCCTGTGAGCCAGGAGGGGATTGTGTTTGGGGATTGGGTTGGCGATTGAGAAGGGGGCTAAATTGCCAGCTAGCCGGAGTCAAAAGGCAAACTGGCCTGCTCTGCCCCGGCCTGGACAATATAATTTTATGGTCACATTTTTATTGTGCCAAAGAGTCGTCTTAGGCAACATCATTGGCTTCATCGTCATCTTCATGGCCATCACCATCATCGTCGTCAGTTGGCCGGGGCGTTGAAAGCCTTGCCGGCATAAAATTTAAATGTTATGGCCCCTGTGTTCCTCGCCGTACACGTGTATCCATAAATGCAATAACAAATTTTTCGAGGGGCGGAATGCAGATGGACTGGTCACGTCGCCCCCTGAACTCCGACTCTTTGCATCCGGACCGCAAATTGCACATGCTCCACCTGGGTTACAGGTGCCGGTCGCCTGTCTGCGTATGTTTTAATTAAATATTCCATTTGCCTAAGCCAGAAAACCAGAACTGCGCGCAGTTAGTTTCCGGTTACCCATTCACCCACCCAGCCACCCTATCACCCACTTCAGTGCATAAATTCTGGACAGTTCAGTGGTCAGCACATGTTTGCATTAGGGATTAGGGCGCCACTGGGGACTAATTCCACTTCCCAGGCCCCTAAGAGTCATCATTGAACATCCAAACATCCAACTTAAAGCTTTAAATTTCTCAAGTTCCAGTTAGTTTCAATTAGCCGTAAAATAACATTTTGTGCGGTCAGCGGAATATGTTAATGTAAATACAATTTAATGGTCGGCAAGCCAATAATGAGCCGCAGAACATTTCACAGCTGAATAAATAATGACCGCATTAATTGGCATTTATTTAATGTAATCCCTTAATTGCTCATACGCCATGTGGCTGCTGGTTATGTTGCCGAAAAATATTCAAAAAGCGAGTGAAAATAAATATAAAATCACAAATATGTCAGTGCATTTAAGCGTGAAGCTTGGTCTATGGTAAATTAATTTTGTAAATATTTTTGCATACATTGTTGGCCTGCATGTGGCAGGAAATCTATTGAATTTCATTGTAATCTGTGGTAACCGAAAATAAATTTGCCAGAGCAAACTCTACAATTTAATTATACATTTTACATATTCTTTTGATAGCTGTCAGGCTTGCACAATTTAATAAAAACAATTTACTTGCCAAAACACAATTAATGAAAAACAAATCCTATTACCTTACAAAATCATTAAAATTCAATAAAATCAAACATAAATTACGCAGAATTCCAATTTCATAAAACTGCTCCAACGTGGCCACATAATTCACCGCCCAGAAACGACAGGGAAATGCGTTTTAATGAAAAATGTCAAAAGGAAAAGCCGAAAAGAAAAGTTTTACAACCCAGCCCGCTGCCAGCGGAAGCGGAAGTAATGCCAATGGGCAAATGGGCACAAGCCCGGGCAGGAAAATGGTGTGCGCCGGGAAAAAATGAACAAGGCGCCGACACATAATAATAATGCCATCATCATCGAGGAGCCCGACGAGGAAAAGAGATGGAAATCAGAGGGGGGGAATACCTATTGACAATCGACAATGGGGGAAATTGGTAAAGCCGGGAGCAACAAATGATGGAAGATGTTTTAAATGAACAACAAGCCGGGTCGCATGCAAATAAGGAGCGGGAAAATAAATTAGATCCGGGCAGGAGACACAGGACAATGCCGTGGGCACGCGCAGGATTACCCCTGGTCCTTTCCTTTTTTCGAGGACTCTCCATAACAACACCCGCATTTCCTTTGTATTGGCACAACAATGATTCGTTGGATTCTCGGAGGGTCGCTCTAAGGTCAAATGTCAATAAGTTAAGTGGGCAACCAGAGCTGCGAAACTTTTGCGCAATAAATATGATTAAAACATATTTCCCGGGCCACATCGGGTGATAAATGCGCCAAACTTTTCGCTCGACGGTATCTCTGAATCCCGCTTAAAGCTCTCGGCGGGCGGCAGCAGATGCTGATATAAATCCAATTTAGTAGATCCCATAAAATGTAGGAGTAATGCCGCACCCCCAGCCAATCCCCCAACTATTTGCATGATAAAAATCTTTCATCAAGCGCCAGCAGAAACAATCTCAGCTCAGCTCAGACTTCAGACTCAACTTCTTCTGCATAATTCGACGATTGCCAGTGGGGCAGGGAAAGGGGACCTACGCCCCTGGCCTTTTGTGTGGTAAACACCTAAAGTAGTAAACTGGGATTTAAGCATCCTACCCATCCACATCCCCACCCACACACACGCACACTCACCTACGTGTCCATAAAAATTTTACGTTCTCGGCATCGGCAAGGACAAAAAACTTTTGCCACTCAGGAGCAGAGAAACAGGAGCTCCAGGATTGGGTGTTGGTTGAACGGAAACGGCGTCCTTATGCAGGATATTCCTTTTATTGCCGTGCGAGCGGCACGGGAAATTGGGTAGCCCGAATACATACATAAATTCAGCCTTATGTGCTCCTGCCAGGATGCCGGATTCAGGGACTCCGGACTCCAGGACCTCGAACGCCCAATAGGGACATTATGTCGTGTGCCGGAATCTATAGAATATGTAAAACGCTTCTCGCAAAAAAGATTAAAAAATTTTGCAATTTTAATATCCGTCCAAGGAGGAAGAAGGATCTGAGCACAATTTCCAGACAAAGTCGCTGGGCAAACAAACAAAAATTTCAAAAGTTCTTTTTAAACAAAAGCTGGGGCAAAAGGATATAAGGAGAAGCTATACATTGTTTGTTTATCTATGCATGCCCCGTAATTGTTTTGCCCGAAAACTTTTATAAGCCTCAGCTGCAATGCAAATATGAAAGGGGGAAAAACTACTTTCGGCCAACTGTTTTAAATTAGATGGAAAAGAAAACGGGTTGTGCATAAAATGATTGGTAACTTTCAACTGATTTTTAAGTTGTTTTTCTCAAATTAAAGCAAAAGTCCCCTTAAGGTTTTTTTGTTGTACCTTAAGTGACCCCCGAAAAATTTGTGTTTGAACTTCGCTTCCGTTCAATGAATCAACTTTTTCTGCCCCGAAAAACTTTTCCTTTTTAACTGCAGGATTTCCATTTCTTTCAAGGTTTTCTGACCATTATACGGGACGCCCGGTTGTCCTGCCGGCAAAGAGGCTTAAGGCCATGAATTCCATCGTCCACAATGCTCCTTATTAGGCAGCCCGCGTTCACCTTGGGAAACTTCCGCCCTGTCAGCCAAGAAGGTTGCCTAGCATCCAAAAAACCCAGGAAGAGGTTGAGGTACTCGAGTGGCCCGACTAAAGGATACCTGGTATTTACAAAACATACCTTCGTTACCATTAAAACTGGAAGAGCTGTTAAACTTTGAGACTCTTTAACTTGTTCTTTATTTTTTTCCGGATTTTAATAGGTTGTTTAATAAAAACTTAAATTTAATCCACACACAAAAAAATTTGATAGGTAAAATTAACCTATTCGGATAGTTACGTAACTATAAAAACTAGTTACGTGTATTTTGATTTTGCTTTGGGTGTGTGTCTTTGCTGATTGTGTGTATTGGTTGTTGTTTAACAATTATATTGGTTAATTTTACCAAGTTTTTTTTTGTGTGCAATTAATTCCCAAATCGAGCATACCCTTCTTCATTATAGATACTAAGTATGGGAATGGGGAACCGCACAAAGGACTCCCCCGGCCGTTTCCATGGACTGGCATTTAAGATAAATGATCGCCTGCCAACAATGCACAAAGAGTCACAAAAAGTTTGGTCACGTTTGTGCTATTTGGCGGCCAAGGCATATGCTGGAAGTCCTCGGATTCTGGGATTCGGCAGCCCGGCAACTCGGGGATCCTGGGGGTGGCTGTCTAGCTTGCATCCACCTTGGCGCAATTTTAATATGTTTATGTGGCGGGGGTGGCCAGGGGTTTAAAATTCAAGACACACGCTGCAGCTTAAACGTTTTAGAAATCTATTTTTCAAAGAAACACATGACAGCCGGGAAGGCGGGGGGAGGCGGGGCAGGCGAAGCCGGATGGCATGTGTGCGTGCGAATTGCATTTAATTGAATCGTCTGAGCAGCAGGTGAAAGTATTTTTAAGTATTTTCGTGCAGCAGGAAAATGGCGAGGGATTCGTAAGGGAGGAGGAGGAGGAGGGACATCTCCCGGTTGATCCTTCGGTGAGTGCTGGAAGGAATTCCTCTAAGCTAAGCATCAGCGGAATAATGAATCGATCGATTAAGCTTGATAAAGAACTAGACGTTTGTTTTTAATGGTCTTGCGTGTTCAAATGTCTTTCAGTTTCCGAAACTCTATTAAGAGAAATCAAAAAAATATTATTCCGTATTTAAAATACACACATTATAAAAATGAATAGCCATTTGTTATAATATTCAAAGACATTTAAAGTGTGCTCAAAACCTGCACTTAAAGAACCAAATTCCAGCTCTAAAAAGTACATAAAAAAGAAATGAAACTTTAAAAAGCTTTAGATAATATAGACATTTTTCTACTGATTAAACTTTATTTACATGTTTTTCTTAAAAAGAGCAACAAGAAATTAAAATTAAGAATAAAAGAGAGAAATGTGGCCATTGCAGCTATTTACATATTATGAAATCAATATTTATGTAAAGATTGTAGAATTTTTATATTGCTTTTCAAGCAAGAACACAGAATTTAAAGCATATATGCTAATAAAATAGGGCCGATTATGAAATTAATCTTAAACCAAGCCGTCTAAAATAACTGCCTCCTAATTTATAGTCAAATTCTACTTCCTTTCTCGCTAGTAGATCGGTTCTTACATTTAAGACACCCGAAAGGGTAGAAAAAATAAATTTAGTTTAAATTTGAATTTGGTGCAACCCCTCTGCGCTGCTTCCCACTTCCGAATCTGCCACTTGCCGCTGCCGTAAATCGGTGCCACATATGGCAACTTTAGAAGTGGCTCGCGTCGCCGTCTGCGCGCACAATTCAAATAGAAATCAAAGTGGGCGTTCATGAGTTAAACACTCGAGGAGGCACGAGGCAGAAGGACCAAAAGGACGAAAAGCAGGAGCGGAGTGACAAAGTCGCTGCAGCCAACTCAAACCCAGCGAAGCCAACTCGACTGAAGGCGGGCACTTGTGGTTTACGACCTGGCTGGCTGGCTGCGGGAGAAGAAAGCTCGAAGGACGAAGGATCCTGGTGGCGGGAATAAAATCACATACGGATCCCAGGACGAAATGGTGAATGGGAATGGCGTGGGGAATGGGAATGCCCTGAAATGGCTGCGCCATTTCTTTCCTGCCTCGGATGCTGTTGGGTAAATTTATTATTCTCGTCTAGATGAGTTCATTATGCGAACAGCAGTTGCCAGTCGGGGGCGCTGCCTTTGAATGCCGAATGCGAAAACAATTTAATTTTATTGTTTTCCACATAAATTCGCTCCGAATTATGCATTGTGTAAAAAACATCATATGAAATCTGAGTGGCATCGCACACACATCGCCTGCGATGCCAGAGATTGTTGGCCATATAATTGAGTCACGTTTGCCCAGGGATTAGGTTTGTTGTCTGCTCCGCTCGGGTCCCAAAAATATTCAGATTTATGCCGCGAATGGAAACTTATTGGGAATTGCCGTCGTGTGATTTATGGAAGCGACAAGCGCACATGCATGGTAAAGTTTTCATAGCGAATGGATTCGATTGGAAAGCGGAAAAGCCACAATCACTTCGCAGTTGCAAGAGAGAATCTGATGGATTCAGTTCTCAAGACCCAGGAAGGTGTGAAATTTGATATAAATAAATGCAGAATTTTATAAACAAGGATTTCTTCATTTCTAGGGACTCTTTGAATCAGTAAAAATAATAAATTTAAATTTAAATACAACCCCTGAATCATAAATTAGAATTCAACTTTAATACATATCTCATTTACCACATTTCAACTAAAGCCCCTATTAAGACCACAAATAAACCCATTTCTGGGATGATATAACAGCAGCAGGAGTCGTATGCATGCCTACGTGATTATAATGCCAATAACCCCCGACAGTCCCAGATCCACAAGGAATGTGGGACATGGGTTTTCCGGGGAAAAGGGGCGGCTGGGATATGGAAAGCGATGAGCGATGGAAAAGGGAGCAGAAGCAGCTAGAAAAATCAAAATTCGTGTTGGCATGCAAGTTCAATGGCTGATGGCACTCCACAACCTCCGAGGGGCAAACAGAGCGAACGAAATTAAATTTATCTGTATCAGTTCCAGCGCCCCAAGGATCAGACGAACAGCTGCAGCGGCAGGAGCTGCTGAACACATGTTCGGACAAATTCATCTGGCATGTCACAATGCGCAACGGTATGCAGAAACATCCCAGGGGGTGGAACTTCCATACATTGTTATGGATAAGCCCAGACTTGACTTTGGCATCCTAGTTTTTGGGCCCCGGCTGCAGATTGCACGTGACAGGACTCGACGAAAAGTGAAACTTGGCAAATATTTTGTTGAAACACCCGAGTCTTCATCCCCCCAAAAGCCCACTTGCTCCATTTTTCCCCTCTTCGGAGTGGCAAGTGTCATTAATCAAATGCCGCCCAATAATTTCCAACCCTTTCTGCGGCAGTTTTGAAATATGAACTTTTCGCTTGTGATGAATGCCGGCAGTCATTAATAAATTAGGGGTTAAAATGCCATAACAACGGCGAGGGATGCGGGATGCGAAAGGCTGCCAAAACAGCCGCTGAAAAGTTGTTTATTTAATTGAAAGCGAAACGAGGGGGCTAACGGATTCGTTAAACTCAATTAAATTGGGAGCAAGTTGAAGCGGAGGGGCGGAAAATCAGTTAAACTTTGATTTAACGATCCAAACACTCGCTGTCATCCCCATATCACATTAAACGTAAATTAAAATGAATTAAAATTGGTGTGTTTACTTTAAAGAAAACTAAAATGAAAGTTTTTTATAGCCCATTTTCTAGCTTTTTACTTTAGTGTCATACAGATTGACTTTACTACGATTATATTCCCCATTAAACTCACATTTTCCAGTTAAACTATTAAATTACATAAAATCCCGAGTTGAGCCGCCATGTGCACATGGAAAGTACCAGATTGTCGGGCGGCGGGTCTCTTGAAATTGAATTTGGAGGATGAGAGTGATTTGCTGACCAGCGGCAAAGATCCCAGCGGCTTGGAGGAGGCCACCGACCTGGACGCCGCCTACGAGGAGCTGGAGGAGATGAAGCAGCGCCTGATTCAACTGCGTTCCAAGATCTTGAACCCAAAGCCAGAAAGCTGTGAGGATCAGAAAGTCCAGGCGAACTGTTCACCCCAGAGGCAGCAGCTCTTGGAACTGCGTCGCCAGAAGGACCAACTAGTTTGCCGACTGCAAGAGGTCAAAAATCACTTGGGGGATACGCAAAAGGAGCTAGAGGAGCTCGAAGCTTGGCGCTGCCAGCTCCAATCGCGCATCCGGCAGATGAATCGCCAACTTTCGCAGTTCGCAGAGTTCCTGCCACGTGTCATCGGCCACTTTGGTCTGTGCATCGAGCGCTGGGAGCACCAGAAGACCCACAAAATGGACTGCGCCACCTTCCGGAGGGAAATGGAGAACCACGTCAACCACGCGGACAACTCGCGGAAGAGCATGGTGTCCATGAAGTGCCACCAACGGAACAGGAAGCAGATCCGCGTGGAGCTGGCCATGCTGCGCATCTTGCTCCACAATCTCTTCGAGGCGATGGTCAGTGACTTTCAGTTCTTCTGCCGCCAGCTGAGCATCAAGTGGGTGCCCCTATATCTCTCTATAAATACAATACTATATCCTTGATTTCGTTTCAGCTTCACCCGTGAACCCATCGACATTACCTCGCCCAATATTCCGCAAACTCCGAACAACTCGGTTTCTTCTTTCGAGGCGGAAACAGGCGAATAAATTGCGTTTCCCTTCAACCAATTATTGCCTTAATTTACATTTTATTTTCGCGTGCCCTCTGTTTGTAATTGCCCTGGAAATGTCGCCCAATTAGGGTTATTGGGGTCCAACGGCCCCTTTGTGGCCAATAATAATTACAGAATTTCAACTCGCGGCCATCATTAAAGCCAGGCTATCATGGACTTTCCGGTTGCCTAATCCGACTTTCGACGTCAGCCAAATGTGCTCGCTTTCCCACCAGGATAAGATGGCTAAATACGAAACGGCATCAGATAAAAACAAAAGCAGATTTGTCTTTCCCCCTCCGCTTAGAAAAACGAGAAAATCCGCACCACACACACTGAAAGCTAAGCTGACTGCCTCGGGCGGAAGGCCAGCAGCCAAGGCTGAAATCCTTATCCTGCTCCAGCTCCAGCTTCAGTTCCAGCCAAAGCTGCGCTTCCTATTCCAGCTCCATCTCTTTCTCCATTCCCATATCCTTTTTGGAGGTTTTCGAAATGCGTAAAAACTCAATTGCTGCGCATTTGACGAGGAGGTCGGCGGTGGGGACTCGCAGTCCGGATCGACATGGGTCCCGGGTTGAGTGAGATGCTAGATAACGCTGGTATAGAATGGCTGGGAGGGGTGGGGTAAACGGGAATGCTGAAAACGAATTTATTGGAGTCATGTGCTAATGCCAATGCCAAATTGCAAGGTTACAAGCGGTTAGAGGCTGGGGGCTATCGGCAGCTTTACGACGAACATTGTGTACTCTAATAAATACTGGCTATTTTTGGTGGATTATACACCCAGTCTAAATATTCTAGATGTAGTATAGGAAAGTGGTACTGACCTAATACTAAATAATACAAATTCTATACTCAGTAGTATTAATTGCATATGAAATATTGGGTTGGCAAGAAAGTCATGTCGTTTAACTATAAAAATGTTTAGGAATTCCAAAAGTCTATCCTAAAATATTGCTAATTTTCTGATTTCTTCGAAGGTAATATCTAAAGATTTAAATTTGAAGTAGGTGCCCAGGTGCTAAAAAATATGTTAATTATATATTTTATATTTCGTAAATCAATTTAATGATTACTGAATTTTTGATATTTTCTTTTTATATTGAATTACAATCTTGTGTAAAACAAATGAATAATAAAATGTATAGGTACCTTTATTACTCACAACATTTTACCCATCGTATTTAAAGCCATAATACAGATATGCCCATTCGAATAGGGTACGCAAACAGCGATGGAAACATGTAGATACACAAATACAGACACCGGCACAGGACGCGGACATCGGACTGCTGGCTGCTACAAGGCTGAAACACAGGAAACGCATTAGATACGATACCTCTGCCCGATTCGGAGTTTTAGTTGGTGGGATTCCCCCCAAAACCCCAAGGATGGAGCTATGGAGCTGGGATGGCGCGATAAAAATCTGCGTAAAATGATGCGGCAATTTGATGAGCAACTAAGTTCGGGCAATTAGTTTAGCCAAACTGTTGCTCGGAGGTGGGACAGCGATACGAAACTATTTGCTGGCCATTCGGTGCTAATGGGCTTAGGAGGCCCGAAAAGTTTGCCGAGTGATTTATTTATTGGGGGACTGGCAGTCCGCAGGGAAGATACAGATACAGATTGCGATTCTCGCTCGGATTGATTAGCAATTTTCCCCGCAATTTCCACACAATTCGCATTCACATGACCCCTGGCACCGGAATGACATTCGCTTCGTAACGGAACCATGGATACTTAACAATCGCCAGCGGTTCGGTTCGGTTTCGTGCTCTTGCTGCTCCACTGAACTCTTTGACAAGCCTCAGTTGCCTCGGTTGAGAACAAAAAGAAATAACGCTCGCCGACTTGCTAATAAGCCGATTCCCGACCAAAAAATAAGGAAAGGAGCTACAGAACAGTTGCCCCTGGGCTCCCCAGCAATTTCCAAGATACATTTAGAAGAGTGCCCAAGTTTGCTCTGCTCTTCGCAATGGATGTGTGTGTGTTTGTGCGAGTTAACCGCAAAGAACAAATAATTTCCATTTGGCCAAAGCGGCCGCATTTGCATATTTCTCCAGCCCAGCCTCACAAAAGGCAAACATGCCCGCCAGTATTTAAATAGCTGGCAGATACGTCTACTTATAAATACTTTTGTCGTCGCCACAAACGATACGTACGGCACAAGTTGTAGATAAATATGGCATAGATTACACAACTAGTTCTGCGTCGCAAGAAACTTTTCTCCGCTCGCCGCAGCATACATATGGATATCCGAGCATAAGTATCTCGAAGCATAAGTATCCGAGTATCTGGCAAATATAGCGGAGCGTTTATTTATGAATTTTTCTACGCCGAGCAGCGTTAGCTTGAACACGCCATTCTCACCGAGAAGCTTTCGTGGCGCCGTGGCTTAGTTGGTTAAAGCGCCTGTCTAGTAAACAGGAGATCGTGAGTTCGAATCTCGCCGGGGCCTAACCCTTGGGAATTTCGGTTCTAGGGTGTTTCTTTTTTTTCCGTTAGCCCTGTTAGCCCCATTTAACCCTTAGTTGCCTGACTGCTCCCCCCCCACAGTAACTGCTATTTTCTTTGCTCTTAACGGCTGTTTATGGTTCCGCTTGCCAGCTGACGCCTTGAAAGCCATTAACGTGTTCGAATTGCGGCAATAATTGTTTCAATAATCATTATAATATTGGCACGCTAATTTACCATCCCCATCGCTAAGCGAAGAGCTTTTATTAAAAGCTCCACTGGAAAACATTTCTAAAAATTAACATTAATTACTATACTTAACTTAAAGATTCTAAAAACCATTTAAATTGCTACGATTATTTATTTTATATTTTCAAAAATATTCAAAAATTTCAAATGAAATGGTTCTTGTCCATTCTCAGCTCCTCGCCAAGCTTTTAGCACAAAAATTACGGCTGTATAACACTTGTAGTACACTTTAGTTCCTTACCGTAACGTAGAGTAGATTCCGTATCTGAAAGCTTTTCCGTGAGGCATTTCCGTAGACTACACAATCTCAAGAACCCGTTTGTATCATATCTCTCATTCAATATCTTAGAGTTGAAACAACTGAACAAATATCACTTTCGAAAATTAATTTTAACGAACCAAACTCTTCACGGAGGCGGAACTTTTGCTCAAGTTGGGTAGTTTAACGCCCGCTGTCACAACGGCGCCGTGGCTTAGTTGGTTAAAGCGCCTGTCTAGTAAACAGGAGATCGTGAGTTCGAATCTCGCCGGGGCCTACAGTAGAGGACATTAAGTTGTCCACTTTTTTTCTCAATGTTTTTATTTATTTTTCTATAACCTAATGCGTATTTCTGGGTCAACACTTAACTAAACCTAACAACAGTAATTAACAAGCAACGGGAGGAGGCACACAGCTCCCATCTATTTCGCACCTAATCCTTGTAGACCAGGTACAACACCACGATCATGAAGTACGTGGGCCGCTCGAAGACCAGCTGGGTGAATTTGTCCCGCTTCTCGTCCATCAGGTGGCACATCCGCTGGTGGACGCCCTGGTTCTGCTTCTCCACAATCGACAGCAGGCATACGATGCGGTGGCTGCGGATTCAGGGGGGTTATTCTTGGAGGCTAAGTGATTAGATATCAGAGGAGGGGGGAGGTAACCACTTACCGCCTGTGGTTCAGCTTCTTGACCCGGTCGCGTATCTCGGCCGCCAGACCTTCGACCAGCTGGAGAGCCCGCCATGAGTCGTAATTGCGGCTGAAGCGATCCCACAGCAGCCGCTCCTCGATGCAATCTTCGATGATCTTCTGGGCACGTTCCATATTAAAGTTGGTGTGGAAGAACTTCCAGTCGTTCTTGGGCTTCTCCTTCCGCGGCTCCCCTCCGCCCTCCCCGCCGGCGCTCGCCTCGCCCTCCGGATTTTGGGCCGCTCGCCGCCTGCTCAACATCGACTCCGAGAGCAGTGCGTTCATGCGGTTGGTGGTCCGCACCGATGCGGTTATCCTGCGGATAGTAATCGACGAAATTGATTAGACCTTCTTCTGAACAATACATTTTTCGATGGATTTATTTATTGCGAGCTTTACAGCCAAAGAAATAAAGGACTTGAAAGAACAGGTTTGACCGAAAGAACTAACTGGATTTATAGATCGCAACGGCGGAACCAGCATTTTGTTGTAAGAAGCGGTTTCAAAATAAATTTTTGGTTGCATACTTTTTGAATACCACATTTCCTTTTACTGTTCTTCCGAGGGGAAGGGCCTTGTCACTACAGAAAATAACAAACTTTTTTTTTTTTAATTTATGAATTATTTCAAAATGTAATTACAATATTGGCAAACATAAAATAATTTAAGGCTGTCACATTTTTATACCCGTTACTCGTAGAGTAAAAGGGTATATTGTATTCGTGCAAAAGTATGTAACAGGTAGAAGGAAGCGTTTCCGACCCTATGAAGTATATATACTCATGATCAGGATAACTAGCCGAGTCGATCTAGCCATGTCCGTCTGTCTGTCTGTCCGTCCGGAAGAACGCTGAGATCTCGGAAACTATAAAAGCTAGAAAGTTGGGTTTACCAACACATATTTTTGGGCTTCCTACGCAGCGCAAGTTTGTTTTATCCGAGCGCCACGCCCCCTCTAACGCCCACAATCGCCCATAATCTCCCACAATCGATACTAAAATGTGTCTGGCGCCCACATTTTTAAAGATTTCAGAAAAGTATAAATGCTGTTTTGATGTGATTACTACCTAGAAATTTTGGTAAAAATCGGACCAAAAATGGAGAAGTATGCAAAATCCGAGGTCTAGTGATTAGTTATACCTATCGAAATGTAGAAGAAATTTTTCAAATCGGACCATTCGTTAAAAAGTTTTGCCCGCTCAAAATTTTATATCTCCATCTCCCTCGCACTTCCTTTAGCTGAGTAACGGGTATCTGATAGTCGGGGCACCCGACTATAGCGTTCTCTCTTGTTCTTTGTATATTTCATTATTATTATTTTGCACTCTTATTATTTCACATCATAATCACTCTTAATTTCGTTGGTAATTGCGACAAGTGGAACTCTGTTTTTTGCCGGTCAATTCGTACCGCGTTTTCATGGTTGTCCAGGTGGTCATGGTGCTCCTTCTGCAAACGATGGCCTGTCGATTCTCAGAGCTGCCTCTGCCAGCCGGCAGCGGAAAACAAACACCGAGCGCTGCTATCTGCACACTGACAGGAGCGAAAGGAGCGACATGCCGACACGAGTCCTGCCCATCAGCAAGGCCTTTGGCCCCACGGAGTGACGGGGTATCCACACATCGTCAAAAGTTCTTTGAAGCTTTGTTGGTTTAGGGCCGCTCTGCTCTTCAACCTGCGGAGCCTAGAGATGGCAGGATTTGTTATGGTTTCCCCATGAGAACAGTGCAGTATCCTCACGCTGCCATCGCCGACTTTGGGGCTTTGAGTCTTCGGCCTTCCGGCTTGCGTGCCGCTTATCATAAATCCACTGGCGGGGCGCTCCAATTGCAATCGGCCGGATGGCGGCGGAGACGTGGGTGTCATCGCCACCAGCCACTCGGCAGGATATATACCGGGTTTCCAGCCATACGAAAAGTGTTGCCATATGGGGAATTACTGGGGGCCTCGACGGCACGCGATTGCCTCCGAAGTTGATGACTTCCCTCCGATGTTCTTGGCTTCTCTGCCCTGCGACACCTGGGCGCGGTCTTCGCGGCCAGGTGAGTGTCTTTCTTCGTCTTGGGCGCGAACTTTCAAGCACTTTGATTACTTTTTATCGCAAAAGTTTAACGCTCGACGGCAGCGTATGCAAACTTCGCGTTGGCGCTCCAAAATCTAATCTATCGGCATGCATCGGCAGTCGTATATATATGAAGTTATTAAATTGAAATAACTGTCAAGTCACGTGCATGAAGCGCGGAGTTGACGACTTCTCATCGCTGCCAAATGGGCGATACAAGTGGCCGGGAAATAAAGAGGAATTGAGCATTCGACGGAGGACCATTTGATTTGGGGTAGGGCATGATAGTCGGCGTTTTTGCCAAACAACAGCTCGAACGACAGAGGACACGAGAATAGGAACAGTGCCTGAAGTAAGGGGTTGATAATTATAACGGTTGGCTTACTAAAAGGATTCTTGGTATTATATTCTGTTTTCACTTCAGCGACTTTTGAATTATGGAGTCTGGATACTTTGAGCAAAAATCCAAAAGCATAATTGGTGAAAAACGTAAATAAATTACTGAACACAGAAGGAATTATTTTAACAGTTACGTTTACAAAAAAATTTAAGAAAATAAATTTACAAAAACATTTTTATTTTCTGACTGAATTAATACTTCTAATTTTACATACTTGATTTTGTTAGAAATTAAATAATTGATTTACCCTTATTTTAAATGGAATGAAATATGAAAATCATTGCCTTTATATGTTCAAAATAACTTTCTTTTTCAGTGTAGTTAAGATTAAATTCGCATTCGTAAAAGCTTAATTAAAAGCTATTACTTACGGTTCTTTTATAATAAATCTAATAAATATAAAGGTGTTGACAAAACCCTCAACCCCTTAACTACTCTACAGTTTGATAATAGCGAAATATCTGCATTAAGCTGAGAAATAAATGAAAATATATTTATAGGCTCAGAATTTCTCTCTTTTTCTCCCTCTTTAACAATTCCAAACCTGAATAATGTTTAATCACAGAAATACTTCAAATTATGATTCATTGCAGATTAATACGAAAATGTCATTCATAAGGATTTCTCTTGAATTATGTTATTTATCTGCCCGATGCACACAAATCCATTTTGGATTAGCCCACGATTTCCACAGCACGCATTCCTCTAACCGCCGAAACGAGAACGCAGCACGAATCCCGAACCAGAAACCAGGTTACCAATATCAAACTTTGGATGAGGGATTCGAAACGAAACAGCGACATATTTATGGGTTCACGTGTGCGTGGGTGAAAATTAAACAACAGCTAAACAAATTAAGCAATTTGTACCGCCCTGCTCTCCACAATTGGGCGGAAATCGACGGGGGGAGTGGCAGTTCGGAGCGGGCTCGAACTCATTAGCACCTAAATGCACGCGACCCGTTAAAATTTGCATAGAACTCACGCTTGCATGCGACTCATGGCAGCTATGCTTCTCACTTCACCCGAGGTTTACGTTATCCGATGGGGATAAATATTTTTGGGCTAGGCAAAACTGCACGAATGAAACTCACAAATGAAACTGGCTGAAGTCTCCGGCTCCGGGAGCTCGGAAGCATAAAAGCGCAAAGCTGAAGACCGGCGAACGGAGAACGGTGAAAGGGTTGAGCTGAGTGCGCCAACAAGGTGTACGCTTTGATGGTGATTGGCTCACGACCCAAATGTGGGGGGTTCGAAATGGAGGGAGGACTTCATGTCACTCGTTAGCTTCGCTCGGCTGCGATTTGATTTGAGTTAGCATGTCTAAGGACAACTCAGCGGCAATTTTCGGCTCGGGGAGCCAGCAAATGTGTGCCAATGTATTCTAAATTGTGTTTATTTTGAGTAATTCGCCATCCAGCGAAGGCATATCTCGCCTGCACACACACACATCGCCTGACTCCGGCAGACAGTTTGGCAATTAAAATTTTAGGTTGCCAACTGTCGACGCGCCGCATGCAAACCAAATAGTTTCTAAATACGTAGAAAGCGCGAAAAGGAGATAGACTGCAGGATACACAGGGGGAAAAAATCAAAAATTAAATGATTTAAAAGCTAACAGATCAGAAGCCTTTGGTCTTTATTCTACCTATTCAGCAAAAACAATAATTTGTTGACAAAAGCAAATAATCTTACAGACGATATAGGCCAATTGATTTATATAAAAAGTAAAACATTTTCAGCTTTTAGATATAAATAGATATATTATAGAAATATATATTTAAGTATCAAAGGAGTGGATCACAACATTCGATTAACAAGTATTTTAAGATTCCCTAAAATCCGTAACGGCGCCTTTCGTTCCTAAAACTAATCCCCAAAATGGTGGTAGAAGTGAAGGCACCGATCTGAAATACAAACAATTAAATGAAACGAATATATGTCAAGGATAAAGGTTTAATCTCACCTCCATGACCATTAGTATCCAGCCAACCATCTTTGGGCCCTTCAGAACCTCTTCGTGTCGGGACTGCAGTTTGGATAGACAGCCATGTGGATAGTTGGTTTTTTTGGAATCGAAACAGCTACTAGGGACGGGTAATTGTCTCTCAGTGTATTCCATTAATCTACGAATGCCACAGCATTTCAACTGGAATCACAGATAAATTGGTTTTCATGAGATAATAAACTTACAAATATGTTCTTTAAATAAAAACAAGAGAGAACGCTATAGTCGGGTGCCCCGACTATCAGATACCCGTTACTCAGCTAAAGGGAGTGCGAGGGAGATGGAGATATAAACTTTGATGAGCCATAGCTTTTTAACGAATGGTCCGATTTAAAAAATTTCTTCTACATTTCGATAGGTATTGATAAACACAACAAAACTGCATTTTTACTTTTCCAAAATATTTAAATTTTTAAAATCGTATATAAGCGATTGTGGGCGTTAGAGGGGGCGTGGCACCTTCTTGAAACAAACTTGCGCTGCGTAGAAACTCCAAGAATCTTCATGTCAAATACCAATCCTCTAGCTTTTATAGTTTCCGAGATCTCAGCGTTCATCCGGACGGACAGACGGACAGACGGAGAGACGGACAGACGGACATGGCTATATCGACTCGGCTAGTGATCCTGATCAAGAATATATATACTTTATAGGGTCGGAAATGCTTCCTTCTAGCTGTTACATACTTTTGCACGAATACAATATACACTTTTACTCTACGAGTAACGGGTATAAAAATTGTAATACTGTACGTATGCGTAATATGTTGATTGATACTATATACAAGTACCTATATGGAAAACTTGGTTTTAATGTATTTTTTAGATCAAAATCACTAGGAATCTTTGGAATTTGCTTGTTCAATTCTCATATTTAAAAGTTTCCACAACAGATCACTCGTTACATACTTCTTAAACTTATTCATTATATGACTCTTACATCAGTTTGGTACTCAGCCATGGCATCGTATGTACTCGTCTGCTTTGCAAAGGTCTGCTCCAGTTTAGTCAGCGAATCCTCATCGAAATGCATGCGGAAAACGAACAGCAGGGCTATCGAGATGAGCAGCATAATCAGCATTGAAGTTGCGTACTACAGTTTGCAAAATATTTAATTAATAAGTGAGTTATATCCTTTCACGAATGATTACTTACCGCCCAAGTAATACATATGTTTTCCTTAACGGCACCAAAACAGCCGAAGAACGACAACAATAACACAATCGAGCCCACGGCGATGAATAAACCGAGAATGAGTTTGTCATTTTCAGCAATTTTCTCAATTGCGATTACATTGATCACAATAGTTGCGATTCCCAGGACCTGAAAATCATTTCACAACACATTAGCATTGTAACACATAAAAAGTATATTTACACATATTCACAACTCCCTATTCACATTAATCATTCCAACCAAATCCATTTGGGAAGATAACGTTCGACAACACAACTTTTATGTGTCACAAAGTAGGTTAGATTAAGTAAGTTAGAAGTCTTATTAACACCCTACAACACAATAGTTACTCATGCCATAAAAAAAGTCCCAAACAAAATATAAGTATGACCTAACAGATTATAAGGTATTCATAATTTAGCAAGAATTTATAATATTTCTATTTTCACTGTCAGTCGATATGCAAAGGAAAACCTTCTTGTATTTTACACTATTGTTTCATTTTCATTTAGAAGAAAAAACACTTTTATTTTTATTTAACAAAAATTCCATTTAACAAATACCGTCACAGAAACAATTTGGGTAGCTAAGATTACGAATATCTTCTCCGCAGCAGTTAAACTTTGTGTCTAATATTGTCACCACTCACCGCACAAAGAAAATTGAACGCGAATGCCAGATATCTTATTATCAACGGTGATAAAGCCATGGCGTATACGAAATTTCGGTAAACGCGTGCTCTATTTTTCCGAAAGTTACTAACTTTTATTCCGATGCTTACTCCTGGAAGGTTATTTCTGTACTAAATAGCTGAGCAAATACGATCGCCGATTCAGTCTCGTTTGCGTTGGCAATCAAGTGTGAGAATACACTGAAAATAATCTTTTAAACATATTTTAAGTATTTAAGTGAGTTTATAACCGTATAAATAAGCATGTTAAGCTTTATCATTTATTTTTAAAAACGTACAAGTTCTATAGAATTCCTTAAATGGCTTGGTTTTTTTTCTTAGTTTACAAATTATTTTGAAATATTTTCTTAGAACAACGTTTTATGTGGTTAACAATAATCCAGTGATGAGGCACGTCTCAATATTTAGTAATAATTTTTTTTTATCATCAACTAAAGGCGTTGCTCCCAACTGATTCATTATGAGATCAAATATGCTTCCCCTTTTTAGGAAAACCCCATTGACCATGAAATTTACGAAGCATTTGTCCCATATATCTGATAAGTTATAAAGTTCTCCCCTACTAAATTATCTTTATTGCCTCTTCAAGCGTTTGCTCTTTTTAGGGTGGACCTTTTTTATTTAGCTGATAGTAATGTTATTTGTTAATAATACTGTATTCGCTATAAATAAATCAACTAAATCCACAAATATGTAGTTTTGTATACCCCTTACTCGTATTTTAAGACATTACTTACGCTATTTGCTAAAAATGTCCGCTTGAATCACACTCTTACCCATTTGTACTCAGTGTTTCGTTGAGGTAAACAAATATCGAGCGAATTTCTATGCTCGAGTGCTTATCAAATACAATAATTAGGCAAGGTATAGCTGAGTTGGTCTCTCTCAATAGCTCAGAGCCCAGCTGTTTGGGGAGGGCCTTATCAGGCCGATGGCCGGGTGCTTTTTGATAACTCTAAGCCTCACCGAACTAAGGCGTGTAGTGTTTGGTTTTGGGCGATGCCTTTCAGTTGATTTCCGATAGCGAGCGTGGGCAAAACTGACAACCTAGACCTAAAAACCGAAGCAAAATGAGCTGCGGCACCAAGACATTGAAGGTGTCCTCCTTCGTGTTGGACTTTCTGTGCTGTGTGAGTCGTTATCGCCAAATCCCCAACTGATAGTGCCCGTATTTCATATAGATGTTCTAATCTCGCTCTCAGGTTTTGGCGGCACTGACCATCGCGGCCTGTTCCTATGCCCTGATCACTTTTAGCCACAGCATGGCCATCCGAGTACCCTGCGTTGTGGCCATAGTCCTGGGAGCCCTGCTCTTCCTCAGCACGATCTTCGGCTGCATTGCCGCGTTGAGAGAGAGCATCCGCATGACCTGGATAGTGAGTACTGTCTTCCATTCCAACTGACTCTCGGTGTTATAAACCCCTTTTCCTCTATCGCTCGAAAGTATGCTGTGGTCATGCTAGCCCTGATTTTCGGACAGATCACCATGATCTTCGCCCAACCCATAAACTTCGAACTGCTGGCCAACGAGACGATATACGATGCTTGGCAGGGACAGCTTTATAATCAGAGCAGAATGCCCTACTATGAAATCAAGGTGAGTAATATTTCTGAATACCGAAATATAGTTTTGAAAAAACCTGAATTCCTAAGTACAATGCTAACTCTCTACCGAGGAATGGAATCAAAGAAATATTATATTATCAATGGGCCTTCTGAGAATTTTATCGGAATTAATTTGGCAAACTTGTTATCTCTGTTTACCTAAATATTAACCTATTGTCGTTTAGTATCACTGCTGTGGGCAGACGGGGCCCTCAAACTATCCGGATAGTGGCCTGCGTGTTCCGCAGAGCTGCTACTTCAACCAGAATGCGACGGTGGCAACGGATCTCTATACCGTTGGTTGTGATACAAAACTGGCAGCAGCCTTTATCAAGGGAACCCGCTGGGAAAGAATCAGTGACTGGTCTGTTGTGGGTGTGGAGGTAACTAAAATAAATTTACTGGCAATTAATAATGATATCTTAATAATATCTTAATTTAACCTTTCATCAGACGCTCACCGTTATTATCGCCGGCCTTCTGGCTATAGCCTTACAGAATGTGGAGCGTCGTCGTCGTTATTGATAAGAGCTGGGTCCTTAGTGCGTCTGCCAACAGTATTAAAAGCTGTACGAATATACTTAGTAAAAGTGTTCCTAAATCTGTAAATATTGAAATTAATATGTGAAACTAATTCACTAAGGGTCACACACTCACAAAAGCCCCATTAATGCACATTCAAACAAGAATTGGCCGTGTAATGGTGCTTTAAATAAAAATGTAATGGATGATACCCAACAAAAATCTCTTGTGCAAATATTAATAACATGGCAACATAACATTATCTTTGCAAATTTACCTAAATTATATTATTCCACTAGTAACTACTAGGTATTTTAACAAACCTTGGAAAATATAATCTCTATCCATGCTTTTGGATGGCAGAGCAAATGGTTTTAATTTAGCATATTCAAATCGCTGAATATCGATACCAGAGCGCGGCGATAACTTTCTATCATTTTCCACCACAGTTATCAAGACAATGAAAACAGCTGATTGCATTAACAGTGATGCCAAACCTTGACTTTAAAGTAGCTAAAAAGCTTTTGCTTTATTTAATGCCCCTTGAATGTGAACAAAATATTGCATTTTTCTACAGTTTTTTTACGTCGAAAAAATAAATTAAAATTAAAGCATTTTTTTTTAGGTTACACCAGAAATATTATCATTAAAAATATTGGTAGTATTTTGATGTGTGCAAAGAATGGCTAGTTTGGCAGCACTAAACCGCTAGTTCCGCCCAACTCAACTGGTTCCGTGAATTGTTGTTAGAAATGCTGGTGAAAGCAGTAGAATGAAATGTTTTGGCCGTATTTGCACAATTGCTGAGTAAACGAGTGACCGCCGAACAAGCGCCATGTATTCATAAGCACCTGAAGTGGACCATCGAGTTGGAATTTAAAGCGGACCCGGAGCAGAAGCGCCGCCTTTCTTCGGCGAACGTTCCGCGGCGGAGTCGTCGTTTTGGTTTTGGATTTGGATTCGAATCGAATCGGTGACTAAAACGGTCGGACAACAACAGTAGCTTGATTAGTTGGCAGTAAACAGAGCTGGCGATCGCATCGCCACCGGTCATTCACACCGCACATCGCACACCTCGCTCACTGTTTTGGCCAGAAGCCATCGGCCATCGGCCATCGGCCATACCAACTACCAAGTAGGCCTTCGAGATGGGTCTGCGGTTCCAGCAGCTGAAGAAACTATGGCTCCTCTACCTCTTCCTGCTCTTCTTCGCCTTCTTCATGTTCGCCATCAGCATCAACCTCTATGTGACCAGCATCCAGAGCTCCGATCCGGGGATGCGGTGAGTACTTGGCCCTGTTAACTGGGTAATTAAGACTCTAGGATCGGCCATTCGGATTGCACAACTTCCCCTCCAAGAGGCCCGCAGGTTGCCAAATGCAAGTGTTCCACTCGAGTGCCTCGTTTCTATTGCGGAGGCACTTTGCATTTGATTTGGGTCTCGTCTCTTGTTTGTTTGGCCATCGCTTCGCGTGATTCGACGAGGCCCATTGTAAACGCTATGTTTTAATACCATTGTCACCTATACCTCTCCCCATCTTCATTCGGCCCTTGTGGATCACGCCGATTTTCCGCACAGTCATCCGAAACCGCCGCCCAAGCGCCGCTCCCTCTGGCCCCATAAAAACATCGTGGCACACTACATCGGCAAGGGAGACATCTTCGGCAACATGACTGCAGGTGAGTTCCATGATGGTTCCACCTGATCACCATCGTTTGGGTAATAAAGAGATTGATTTCTTTGACGTTTCCCGAACCTTAGATATCATGTTATGGTTATTAAATGGTTTTATATTACTGACTGAGTCAGTCTGGCTTCACCTATATTTAATTTTATAGATTTATTTATGAGATGTTTGTGATGTTTACAAAACTAAGAACTAACAATGGGTAGTATAAGACTAGTACTAGAGCCATCGACTATACAAATAGTAGTCGCCTATATTTTACATAAATCATTTAAAATTTGATTTACATTCTCAGAATTAGATTTTATACTTTAAAATAGATCTAATCAAGCTGAACTATTATATTTTTAACATTACAAATTGTCAATAACTTGTAAACTAAAGTTCTTTTATATCGTTTTTATTTTTTCTCTTACATTTTTACTTTCATTAATTAATTCTTATTTATTTAGTGGTTTATTTATTACGTTTCAAAAGATACTCTTCACCTTTATTTTAAGTCGCTTGGGTTAATTTTATTATGGCTAACATTATGAGGGATTTGCTATGCCTATCCAAACTATTTTAAGAAAGGGGCTCTGTTAATTAACTTTACAACCAGAAGTGGCACATTTAATTTGAGAAATACTTTCCAATTCAACATGCCCAGAAGCTAATAAAGTCGGTGAACCCAAGGTGCACCCTTGGGTAATCTTTGATGGAAAATAACTATAAAAGAGTTTCCCACAAATGACACAACGTTGCAATGCATTAATATCCACTCGCTTGCAGACGATTACAACACCAACCTGTTCCAGCCCATCAACGGAGAAGGTGCCGATGGGCGACCTGTAGTGGTGCCGCCGCGCGACCGCTTTCGCATGCAGCGCTTCTTCCGGCTGAACAGCTTCAACCTGCTGGCCAGCGATCGCATCCCGCTGAACCGCACGCTCAAGGACTACCGCACACCAGAGTAAGTAGAATATCTAAATCTCTTGTATCCCTGTCTAATGGATTTTCCTTGCCTTCAGATGTCGTGACAAGAAGTACGCCAGCGGTATGCCCAGCACCTCGGTCATAATAGTCTTTCACAACGAGGCCTGGTCCGTGCTCCTGCGCACCATCACCAGTGTCATCAACCGATCGCCGCGCCACCTGCTAAAGGAAATTATCCTTGTCGACGATGCCAGCGACCGCTGTGAGTTAACAACGTTAAGGATAATCCAATCAAGTTATAATTAACTTACCTAATTTACCATCTACCCAACGAAACTAGGTTTACGTTAAGCGAAACTAGTTTTGGGCTAAAGGATCTTGGGTTAAATTTTTGTTTAGTTCTTCCGCGAAGCAAATTTTTAGTAATTCAAATTTTACGGAATAGAAAACATACATTTTATGTTCCAACGTAAAGAACACATAGTTATGATTCATAATACAATTTACTTATCTTGAAAAAAGGCACAGTGATATCAGTTTTATAGCGTGCTATACAAATATTGTGATTGAATCATGAGTTGATTCATGCTGAGATTTAATAGATTAATTGAACTAAACTCATTCTACAGTCTTCAATTTAATAGGAATAATTCTTATTTTGTGGAGTAATCACTTATCTGATTTTATTCACAATTCAAACTAAATCTTTTACTAATTTTTGTATTTTTCTCCCAAAAGCTTATCTGAAACGCCAGCTGGACAGCTACGTGAAAGTTCTCTCGGTGCCCACGAAGATTTTCCGAATGAAAAAGCGCAGTGGCTTGGTGCCTGCCCGACTTTTGGGCGCCGAGCAGGCTCGCGGCGACGTGCTGACCTTCCTGGATGCCCACTGCGAGTGCTCGCGGGGATGGCTGGAACCACTTCTCGCCCGCATCAAGGAATCGCGCAAGGTGGTCATCTGCCCGGTAATCGACATCATATCCGACGATAACTTCAGCTACACGAAGACCTTTGAGAACCACTGGGGCGCATTCAACTGGCAGCTGAGCTTCCGCTGGTTCTCCTCGGATCGTAAACGCCAGACGCCGGACAACAGCTCCAAGGACAACACTGCCCCAATAGCCACGCCCGGAATGGCCGGCGGACTGTTCGCCATCGATCGCAAGTACTTTTACGAAATGGGATCCTACGACAGCAACATGCGAGTTTGGGGCGGCGAAAACGTGGAGATGTCCTTCCGCATTTGGCAGTGCGGCGGTCGTGTGGAGATCAGTCCCTGCTCCCACGTGGGCCACGTCTTCCGCAGCAGCACTCCATATACATTCCCCGGCGGCATGAGCGAGGTGCTCACGGATAACTTGGCCAGGGCAGCCACCGTGTGGATGGACGATTGGCAGTACTTCGTGATGCTTTACACATCCGGACTGTCGCTGGGGGCCAAGGACAAGGTGAATGTGACGGAAAGGGTTGCGCTGAGGGAGAGGCTGCAGTGCAAACCCTTCTCCTGGTATCTGGAGAACATTTGGCCGGAGCACTTCTTCCCGGCCCCCGACCGTTTCTTTGGCAAGATCATCTGGCTGGACGGCGAGACGGAGTGCGCCCAGGCCTACAGCAAACACATGAAGAACCTTCCGGGACGCGCCTTGTCACGTGAGTGGAAGCGTGCGTTCGAGGAGATCGAAGGCAAGGCGGAGGAGTTGCTGGCGCTGATCGATCTGGAGCGGGACAAGTGCCTGCGGCCCCTCAAAGAAGACGTGCCGCGCTCCTCACTTTCGCCGGTGACCGTAGGAGACTGCACATCCCACGCACAAACAATGGACATGTTCGTGATAACCCCGAAGGGCCAGATCATGACCAACGACAACGTCTGCCTGACCTACCGCCAGCCAAAACTGGGCGTGATCAAGATGCTGAAGAACCGCAATGCCACCACCTCGAACGTAATGCTGGCGCAGTGCGCCTCCGACTCCAGTCAATTGTGGACCTACGACATGGATGTAAGTTGATAACTTGTATACCAATATCATTGTTATAACTATTTTCCATCGGCAGACGCAACAAATTTCGCATAGAGACACCAAGCTGTGCCTGACCCTTAAGGCGGCGACGAATTCGCGCCTTCAGAAGGTCGAGAAGGTGGTGCTCAGCATGGAGTGCGACTTCAAGGACATCACCCAGAAGTGGGGATTCATACCGCTGCCATGGCGCATGTAGATTAAAGGGTGCCATGCCAGTGCCAGGACATTATATCCAATAACCCTGCCAGCAACTCTTTAACGCAATGTGATATTTATTGAAATTGTTTAACGAAATTCACTCGTTGATTTGTTTATGTAAACAACTGTAACCAGCCCACAAGCACACAAACACCAGACACCTGCAGACTAGCTGTCTACCAGCCCGATTCCTCGGACACTTTTCCATTCGTTAGCCAACGTAACGATGTGCCAGTGGAATCGGGCTTCACCACTCAACCGTACACCGATACAGACCCACATGAATTGTTTTTAAAACACTAACCGAATGCGTGGAAGAGCTTTTCTCCCGCCACGCATTGCGACTCTATAGATCTAGATAGCATAGTTCTATGCTATATCTACGTCATATTTATTAAGCAAGTCCTAGGTAACTTTTAGCTGTACTTACTACCTTCGAAATTACTTTTTTACAACCCCTGAATAAAGCAACCGAATGTAGAAAGTGCCGTTGCAATCTGTTTTTATTCTGCGACTGCTTATCGCTGGCCCCTAGGAAAGGTCGCGATGCAATTGCTTTAAATTTGGCCCATCTGCCGCCGATTGCAGCACTCTCGCGATGAACGGCTGCTATAACACAATAAAGTACACGGGCCTGCTCTCCAATCTGCTCTATATGGTAAGCCTGAATCTTGATTCTTGTGTTCAAACAGTTAACAATCTTTGGACTTTCAGCTGTTGGGCATTGGAGTGATGTCTGGAGCAGGATTGGGACTGCAAGTGGCGGAGCCCAATACCCCGGAGCACACGTATTTCGTCAAGAGTCTGGTGTTGGGCGGAACCATTTGTATGATTGTGATGTTCGGATGCTATGGCATGGTCTGCAACTTGCTCTGTGTCAATCTGATTGTAAGCGATTTGGATACGCAACCTAGAGATTTCTTATATCTCACTGAATCATTCGCAGTTCACCCTGTTCATACTGATTGCTCTGGCAGCGGAATACCTTCAGCTGCACCACTACCACAGTCCGACCCTCAAGAGCTCGGGTGGCGCCTGGCAGCAGCTGGAACTGGCCTGGCATGGTCTGGACAGGGAACCGGAGCTGATGCACCAGTACGAGGCCACGCGGCACTGCTGCGGCTACAACAGCGCCGATGACTACAAGCGACTGCATCTGCTGGTCCCGGCGAGCTGTTATCAGGCCACTGCCAATGACACCGCCCAGCAGATCTATCCAAGCGGCTGCCTGGCGACGCTCAACCATAGCCAGCGGTACATTCAGCAGCGCGATAAGCTGTTCATGTGGGCCATCGTTGGCCTTGAGGTGGGCAATTGACTTCGGACGGGACTGCAGCATCTCGAATAATTATTGAATCGACCTCCCTCGCCCACAGATCTTCATACTGCTGCAAACGGTGGGCCTCAGTGTGCTGCTCTTCAGGCTGCGTCAGCGGCAGCGAATCGCCCGCCGACAGGTGCCACCAGGTGTGCGCCGGGAACCGCGTTCCAACCATGTGTCCGCATCGCGAGCCCAGCTACTCGTAGACGCTTGATTTAAGATCTTATCAGATGTGTTGTTTATTGTATATGTAGGTATAATATGTATGCTTATGTATAAATGTCATGGGTGCTCAGTAGTTGTAACGACGAGTCTTGTTGGTTAGCTGGCAGCATAAGGTGATGCCCAAGATGATGCCCACGACCTGAAATGGGGAAAGGAATGTATTAAGGAATTATTCAAATATTTATCTGCTCTGGTTTCTTGAAAAATAAGGGAGTTCGACTGTTTCAATAAAGCATTATATGAAAAATAATCAGAATTTTATGCCATTTGAGTTCTGGGATTGATTTTACCTGTACCTATACCATATTTTAATATGCCATCTTAACTTCTTCGAGATTTCAAAGTTGCATCCATCGAGTTATGTTTCTTTTTTATAATAATGATATAATAATTTAAAGGTATCCCCTACTATGAGCTACCCTTAGAAATTATGGTTTAGTTCGGTACGAGGACGATAAGACTATAAGACTACATATATAATGGGACCTTAAATATTTATAAATTTTATGCCATTTGAGTTCTGGGATTGATTTTACCTGTACCTATACCATATTTTAATATGCCATCTTAACTTCTTCGAGATTTCAAAGTTGCATCCATCGAGTTATGTTTATTTTTTATAATAATGATATAATAATTTAAAGGTATCTCCTACTATGAGCTACCCTTAGAAATTATGGTTTAGTTCGGTACGAGGACGAGAAGACTATAAGACTACATATATAATAGGACCTTAAATATTTCCTCACCTCGTAGCCAATAAGTCCGCAGTGGACCCACCTCTCGTAGCGGTATATCTGCAGGTAGGCTCGCTTCACGGCAGCCATGCATCCCTCACTATAGGGTAGCAGAGCGTGCAACCCGTCCTTGGTGTGGTAACAGCTGCGCGGCATTTTGATGTTAAGGCTTTGGTAGTCGGCGGAGCCCTTGTCGCCACAGCACTCGTACTGGAGGATGAAGAAAAACGGACTTGGATAATCTCATACCGCATCATAAGCTAACAGGAACCCACCTCCTGCTGCAAATGGTTCATTGCGCCGGGGCTTATCAGCTCCTTCATCCAGAGATCCATCACGTACAACTCGGTGGCGTCCAGCTGCTTGGTCTCGTTGTAGTGGGACACTTTCCAGATGTGCCCGACCATCAGAATCAGAAGCACAGTCAGGTTCTGCAACTCAACGGGCTCAAATCAATCGACAAAACATCTGCTTTAGGGCCACTCACCACCACCATGACCTTGATGGAGCCTAAGATAGCTCCCAGGCAACCGACCAATCCGGCGAAGATCAGAGCTCCTGCCATGCCCAGTTGCACATACCTTTCGATATGCTCCGCGGAGCCCTCGCTGTATTTGTCCAGCTCATAGACACCGGCCAGGGCCGCCAGGATGCCAACGATCTGAATCGGTATTAAAATTATGAATTATGCCTGCGCACAATAAGCGTTTGTTAATGGCCCATGAAATGGGCAAACCAAATCTTCAGAGACAAACTTTCGTCTCCGGGGACGACGACGTCATCGGGCAGCGCGAGAACAACCAAAATAAAAACAAGACTGGCGCAAAAATAAATTAAATTACTTTGGACTTTATTTTTAAATGGCACATACACAGTTTCCTTTCTTGTTGCTGTCGCTCCGATTGTGCCAAAAATTCGGCTGCCCAATGAAAATGAGAACCAAGTGACATCTTGTCTGGTAGAAATGGAAATTTTGGATTGGGATTTGTTTGCTGCCAAATTGGCCAGCTACTCGGACACCACACAACATTACAATCGTCAATGAAAAATTGTACGAGAATGTAAGACATTTAATGATCTTGCTTTGACAGACTGCCAGCGAGATAAATTCGAATTGAGATTTCCACAAGCAACTGCCGCCATTACTCATACGCAGTGTGTGACTCAAGAAGTGCAGATGACAACTGTTGCATTGAAATGATCTACGCACAGTGACGGTGAGTGGGCTTGACCTTTGTTCTGTGTTTTCCCAGGATTGATAATGGAAATTTGATGATTCTAAATGAGTAATAAAATGCACTTCCAGTAGAAATCCCTTACCAGGGTAATTGTACTGAAGACAACCGAAGTCCATTGCAGGCACACGCGAATCGTGGGCATTTTATTATTTGCATAAGCAATACTTTTCTATATTTTATCAATTTTATTCAACGCTCGTTCGAGCAGCGGCTCCAGGCAGCGGACGCGTTTCCCGGGAAAATTCGCTTTCCACTCTCGACCGACTGTGCGTGGCGGTGACCGAACTCGAACTGTTAGTGCCGTCGGATCGGGCCAAAATAAAGCGAAACACGAAAAAAGAGCTAAGAAGCTGCGAACTGTTTACAAATCCGACGAGTGGCCGTCCGTATCCGTGTCCGTGTCCGTCGCGGTCTCCGTTTCGGCGTTTTGTGTGCCGGTCATTACTCAGAAGACCGGCGTTCACCAGATCTCAACGGCGCCCCGCCTCTTCCGCCTTACACAAGGAAAAATGCCGTTAAGTTCACTCCAAAGATTGGAAAAAACTGTTTTTACCATTTGAACTATAACTTTTCTTTTAAAAATTCTTTAAAAATTACAATTTTAAACCAACTGTGGAACATTTAATTGGTAGTTAATTGGATCAAATCCAACACTCTGACTTTCATAAATAAACTTTTCAGTCACTACCAACCATTTTTGTCCGAGAAAACTAACATTTTACTGACTTATTAAATAGGTATTTAAAACTAAAAATTATTTTTGAAAGTCCCATAAATTTAAAATATTTTATGTACTTTTAAGGATTATCATTTGAGTTTTACTCGAGCGATCAAAATATTCTTTTCTGATAAATAAAAGCCAGGCATAAATAATAAGTAGTGATGATCTTAACGAAACCCCAACCTTTTTCATATTCCTTAAAGGAAAACTAAAACCAGAAAAACAAGTTTTTTTGTCATAATATAAAATATTAAATTCCCAAAAAAAAATTTCTAAAAGTGTATCAAATTTTTTCATATATTTTTATATGCGTCTTTATAGGCAGACATATATCTACTTAGCAGCTCCGCCGATATCTCGCATATAGTGGGCACAAACAACACTTATTGAATATTTTGATTTTGGTTTATTTTTTATTTCTACGTTTTTGTTGCCTCCAGATCATCTTAAGCTGCTATAAAAATCCATACATATTGGTTTATGTGTTCCCAACAACCGATTCGGTGATGCGAAGGAGACCTGTTAGAATCTCTCGCGCCGCAATTTGTTGCGCACCGTGATGCCCAAGTGAGTGGCGGCTCCCAGGGCGGCGAACTGTGCGGAGATAGCGGAAAATTTGATTAGAGCCCCACCGTCTATATCTTGACTCTATTTATAAGGCCCGGCCTTGGCCAATGGCCACCCCAGCCCTCGGAAATATGTGGCCAAGGGCGGCGACATGGAACTTACCTCGACCAACAGCAGCAGCCACTTGATGATGAGTCCGACGGCCACGTTGTCGGTGGCATGCGCCTGCACGGCTTGCAGGCAGCCCTCGTTGAAGAGGTAGTCCGCGTGCCGTTCGAAATCCCTGTAGCAGTTATTAGGTATGGCCCGACCCATCAGAATGTAATCATGGGAGCCCAACTGGCCGCAGCAGGAGTACTGTTATGGTATGTAAATGAAAGTCAATCGGTGAACAAAAAATATGTCATATCTGATAAGTTAAATACGATTTACGGGCTCATTTGATTGGTTAGAAAAAGCTTTTCTTAAATCATAATTAGATTTAAGGCAAAACTAATTTCGGTTTTGTAAAAAAAATTTGTAGGTAATAAGATATTGCTGAAATTTGGTTTCAAAAAAATCGATTTCTTATGATAACATCGAAAATTACTTTGAAATCTAAACATTTGAGGTTTATATGTCTTAAAAAAATACGGAAAACTCAAAGTAAATAAATAAAACATAAAGTAAATAATTCAATATGTGCATTGGAAAAAATGAAAGTCGTTGCTAAACGAATTTTAAGAGGTAAAGAATTGGATTTAGTATTTTAAACAAATAAACTGTTTTAATTTGACCAAATTTTTATCAAATAAACTGTTGCAAATGGGAGTTTAACAAAAATTAACTAGTTTGAAATCGTTTTTCCGGAAGTATGCTAAACAAGAACCTATGTTTGTATTATTACGCTCGATACCAATCAGGAATATGCATATTAATAATATAATTAAGAGATAACACAGATAAAATACAATAAAATACAATACCTTTCGTTCTATGAGCGATATACGTTCTCCATTGGCCTTTTGATCCGCCCAGATGGCCAGAAAGTCTCTTTTGGAGCGCTCCACGTAGTCCGTGGAGTGCGCTGCCGCAATGATGTAGATCTGCAGGCACAGCAGGATCACCAGGCAGATCACATACTAAAGGGGATTGGAAATATAATCATAATCTAAGTGGGACATCATAACTGTATTTACGCTCCAAACGAGTCCGAGGGAAACCCGAGCCGTGGCAAAGCAGCCCAGAAACGAGGTCAGGACCACGAAGGTGCCCACGAAGATCTGGACAACGATGGCGATGTGCTCGAAGGTGCCCGGCGTAGAGCTATTCAGCTCGTACACGGACAGGGCAATCAGAGTCACTCCAATCAGCTGCCAATAAAATAATATTGAGTCAATCGATTAATGTTCTATGTCCTAGGACACCCTATGTCAGTCATACGCACCGAAAGCAGCACATTAAGTATGATAAGAATGGCTTTCAGGAAGGATTCGCGGCAGGCCATGGTTCCCAATCAATAATCACTATAATTAACCACTGCGTTATCCTTAATGCCCGCACCTGTTTTTCTTTACGCTGCGATGACCACGGGAAAAGCGAATACCTCAATGAACGCCGCCAGCCCTGTTGCCATAAACGTTGACGTGCGACTGAGCGCAACGCTTTCTATTTGAAATGTGGCGCCCCCTAAAAGCGCCAGTTAGTATGTAGGTTCCGCCACTCGACAGAAATCAACTATTCTGCGGCGGTTCTCAATGATACACAGGAAGAAAAAGGCGTGCAAGTTAGTGCTATTTGAATCAAGTATCATATGGACCAACCTAATATGATTTTTTCTAGTGAGAAAAATGAAGTGTAATGAATAAATGTTAATGTTGCTGTAAGGTGAATTTAAATACAAACAAAGTAATATCATTAAATAATACGTTAAATTGTTTAAAATAAAATTAGATATATTATGTTTTCAAAAAACAAATTTTATTTGACTAACCCAATTACATTACCGTTAGAATTGAATAAAATTAATAATATACAATTTTTTAAATATATGTGTTGGGGTTAAGACATTCTCATATATATTCTTCAGTATCATTTCATTCTTTTGTGTTTCAGCTGTATGCTACGATTTAAAGTCTAAATTTCACCCTAGTAAATCCTATTTCTGTTGAGTGTTTTTATATAATTTTTGTGGCTGTTTTATGTGGTGGTGTCATGGCTTCTTGTGGGTGGTATGATGTCACAGTGAAAGCTTTCATCCGTTTTTAGGAATGATAAGGAGGGGTCAACTAATACTAAGCTTTCATTCATCGGAGTGCGCAGAGATATATATGGAAAATTAAAGGACTTCAATATGGGCAGCCTGCTTATTAACCCGGAAATTTGTATGCCAAGCATTCCGTAAATTATGTGACGGGCAACAGGTTATCTGGCCTCCAAAGCCAAAAGTTTCCGCCATTTAAAGCTCGTGGGGACTATGCGTCGTATGCTTAATATTTCCATCCCGCTGAACAAACAAACAAACCGACAAACGGCGAATCATGTGAAAACAAACATCTCGTACATTTATTATGATACTTATAATGTGTAATTGAACTATAAATATGTACTTTAATTACAGGTATGTTTAAGGTAGGAGTGAATAAATTATGACTGTCCATTTTTTTTTTGGTAATGAAATGTCGAAGCGAGAAATCCGCGTTTGGTTTGTACTGCGGGGTAATGTAAAAATTCCTGGTGGCTTAAAACTCCATGCGTCGCTGCTTGTTCTTAAAACTAATTGCCAGAAAAACGGCCAAGGCGAAGCAGATTAACTGAAAGGAAATCAAGGGATTGGTAAGTAAGTTGTAGATTGAACTGGGCTAAAAGCGAACCCACCTCAAAGGCCACCAGAACCCAGGAGACGATGATGAAGCGCAGCTTGTCGTTCTCATAGAAGCTCTGCAGCTTCTCGATGCACCCCTCCAGATACAGATGGTTGGGCTCCCCACTCAGCTCGGCGTAGCAACTGGGCGGGATCACCTGGTTGAGATGGATGTAGTCCTGGGGGCTGCTCTTGCCGCAGCACTCGTGTTTCTGCTGCAGTCCATCCATGTTGTTCGCCTGCCAGGCCAGCTCCACCACCTCCTGGCCGCTTTTCGCCTCATACTGGTGCAGGAACATGCAGGTGCTCACGATCTGCGGAATGGCCAGGATCAGCAGGAACACGGCACTCTGAGGATGGGAATTGTCTTAAGTTCTGGGTAAGTTTCTGGGTTATAAAGCCTTACCGTCGCTGTCAGTGCCACCGATTCCCGGATGGCCGCAAAGATGCCCAGCAAAGCGAATACCAGGATGACCGAGCAGGCTATGTAGGCAGCTATGACGAATTCTTCGGTCTCTGAGTCCGCATTAAAAGCAATCCATCCTATGGCCCCAGCAGCTAGAAACTGAAATTAATTACAGTGAAACGTATGTTAGGTCGAATGTAGTTTATAGCACTTTGAAATTTTATGGCTGAATGGCTTTGTAATTAAACTAAAGAGACGTAAAAGATTAAGTCTTGGTTTTCTTGAGGTAGATATATCTATAAGTCTTAGCTAATAACTTTAAGAACCATCATCACCGAAACTATTTCCAATACTAAACTATTAATATCTTTAAAACTATGTATTAACTATATCTCAAAATATCCTATCTATCCTAAAATTATCTTTTTAGGGCTTTTAAATCTATAACAAATTCAATGTTAGACAAGATCGACTGTACAATATGATACGATTGCAGTTGCAGTTACAAGGGCAATTGCCATTCATTTGTGTGACAATTAAGAGCCGCAGCTGAGTGCATCACATAATTTTGTTGTTCGGGAAGTTTGCCTGACTGAGCTGTGATAATGTAATGAACACCCGCCTCCCGATTCCCTTAGCCGCCCCTTTGGGGGTTGAAGAAGCACCCTTGTTCGTGCCCCAGTTTCGGGTGCCTCCCTTACCGGAACTCCAGTGATTCGATTTCGCTATATGGGTCAGAGTGGAAACCAGAGTGCGAATATTGGTCGAGGGTACGTTGGGCATGACATCATCCTGCGGGAACGGAAATGGGAGCAATTGAAGGTTCTGGCGAAAGTCGGACAGCAGGGAATAGTCCAAAGTGTAAACACGACCGTCATGGCAACCAGAAAACCAGACGGGTGGCACTGGCGGGTGGATATTCGGGAGAACGGGTAGAATGTATTGGCCACCTTGAGGCCGGGCCGTCTATCTCAGGTGGGCACAGAAACGGACAAATGACAGACGTCGCTTAAAAATACACACCCAATGAACGGCAAATTTCTGAAGCGTACGAAAATTTTCAAAAACATTCTCTTTTCGACTGTGTGCTCTTCAAAATTATTCTATATGGTACAGAATATTTTGAAAAACATTCCATTTGAAGGCTCTTTTGAAGTGCGTTTACTTGTGCACCCATCCCACATGACATCATGCTAATTTCCTTGCACGAAACACGGTCTACATATCCATAATACTATATATCTGATGTGGTCGAGGTAATTAGTAATCCATGTATGAGACGATGACTTACCCCTAAAATGGCGTTCAGAACGATGGAGGTGATCTTAACGCTGGTCGTGGCACAGCCCATGTTTGTGGAGCTGAAAAACACGTTTCAAAACGAACATTAAATATGCATTCCCAAATATTCGAAAACACTCGATCATTTCCGAAATAAAAGTCTGTTAACCTTTTGACTTCTCTCGCCGCACTCGAATAAAGTTTGCCTTTGTTTGTTTATTTACGTTGCTTTGCTGGATTTGAATTAACAACCAAATATATTTCCGTTGAACGTTCGCCCGGGATATCCGCTCTCGAAACTGAACTTTTTGGTCTGGCACGTTCTGCGTTCGCTGGCGAACTGAAAGCGGGAAAAGTTTTGTTGTTCTCTTTCCCCGTGGCGGCTTGTTTTTTTCCCCAATCAAAATAAAACAGAAAGAGCGCACTCGCACTCTCCAAAGAGAGCGCTGCACTTGGGGTCAGCGCTCCAAGTCATGACGTCACTTCAATATGCGTTTCTTTTGGTGGTGTTTTTATCAGACGCTCAACGTCCATTAGAGAAATTGTAAAAGATGGATCAGATTCGGTTATAAGCAATTAATAAATGAGACTTCACTTCGATGAGTGTTTCTTTCAGAGGGGTTTTATTATCGAATGTAAAAATATAAGAAAAGTTGCAAGATTAATAGATTCAGATATTCAGGAAGAAATAGCTAGTGGGGAAGACATAACTAACTCGTTATAAAATACCTAAAAGTTATTAATTAACGAAGGTTAAGGTCAGTAGATGCACAAACATGATCATACAATCAATATTGTATAATCTTCTCTGATCTAAGAGTCATTTTTTCATTACTTTTTAATTCAGTTTTTAGAGTAACATCATTTGAATCTGTATAGTAATCTCACGTCTCTAATCTTTTTAATCCCCGAGATCTCGAAGTTCAGACGGACTAAGAAACAGACTCACATGGCTAAAAAATGTTCTAAAATATTATCATAAATTTCCTTGGACATATTTTGACTCATCTTTTAAGTCTTTGTTCTATCAATTTTGGTAACAACCAAAACCGTAATCCGCCACTGGTAAATATTAGTATGTATTCCATCGTAAACATCTGAAACTGTAAGCTGATACTTATTCAATAGGAACTCGTACAATCCTCAATCTGGAGCCAAGCTCTCTCTTTCGTCTCTCCCCTGTACAGATTGCAAAAGAGCTTTGTTTACGAGTTTGTTTTTGGTCGTTATGTGGTTGTATCTGTGGTCGAGCATTCCCCCCATTCCCAGCCGAATTCCCCAATCCTCCCACTCGAATAGATATGAATGTATGTACACTGTACATATGTATTTTGACGAGGAGGCGTCATTTCGGTCTTAATTATGTTTATCTCTGGCTTTGGTTTTCGATATATGCCATCTTCAGTACTCCAGAATTTCGTTTCCGCAATTGATTTCAAGAACTACATAGTAGACAGTCTACTTGAACGAGATAGAATTTAGTCCAAATTTATTTTATCATTTAAGGAATACCAAATATGTTTTCCCAACATTTTATAGTTTTGGAAGCTATTCTATCATATTAAATATCATATTATTGTCATCATTCTGAAACTCCTGCCATAAAAGCATGATTACGTTTAGATCAACGTTATCGCTGTCACTAAGAACTTATAAAAAAGCAAAACGTTTCAGAAAAATAGTAAACTTTTTTTAGTTACTTTTTTCTTATATTTGGTTTTTATTTCTTTGAAACTACACATGTAATATTTTAATATTCGACAACATTAGGTATAGCACAAGACTTTTCACAAAAACACGTATATTTAAGGCATCTACGGTTGCTTGGCAAGTGCTTCTGTGTTTTACAAATAAGAAAAAAGGTACATTGGTGACGCTTAAAATGAGAAGTTGAGGAGATGGAATTCTTAATTAGTAATTATTCACTAATAGTTGTATCGCCTCTGGCGATTCGTGTAGTGAATGGCCAATACGATGGCCAACAGGAGGATGACAGCCTGAAAAAGAGAAATAAGTGAGTAACTAAGAAATGACTTTGAGAATGTACAATAAAATAACACCCACATCGAAACCGAGCAGACCCCACTGGAAGTAGCTCAATGTGTTCTGTTCATCCGCAAAAGCCTCCTCCACTTTTTTCAGGCAGCCATCCACATTGAGATTCAGGGGATTCACACAGCTGTTCTCCTTGCAACAGCTGTCGGGTACGGTGCTGTTCCAGAACTTGATGTCCAGGTAATCTCGGGCGCTATCGCGACCACAACAAGAGTACTGGAAAAGAAGGAATATTGTGTGATAATGGAATCCATAGCTTTAGGAATGCATATCACTCTTACCGCCTTCTGAATAAAATCCATACTGCCAGGCTTGGTCTTTTCCAGCTCCCATTGATTCTCGACTTCCTTCAGGGCGTAGTTTTTAAACACACCTTGGGGACTCAGGATGATAAAGGCCACTATGAGCCCAAGCAACACCAGCAGCAGTGTCACATACTGCAAGGCAATTAAAAAAGTTACTCATGGTGTAATTAACGTAATTTCATCCGCTAGGCACTTACCGTCCATAGCATACGCGGCGATTCGCGAACGGCTCCACAGCATCCGAACAATGATATCAAGAGGATAACGCCTCCCAGGACCAGAATTCCGATGGCATACATTTCCGGCATCGCTCCCCAGCCGAGGCCGCCAAAAACGAGCACCAGGATGCCAAGTATCTGAAAGTAGGGCAGACTAATTAGATAAGTGAGAAATAAATACGCCCATCGAGCAAATGGGATTAATATTATATACGAGTATAAGGGGCGTTATCGATAATTATTTGTACTATCACTGTAGACGGCAGTCGACGTAGTGACGAATTGCATAGGGAGTGTGCGCCAGGAGGCTACTATATTTAGGCGCAAATTTTAATATATTCTGCGATAGTCCGATGCGAATAAGCATAAAACAATACAATATTCGACTAAAAACTGTACAATATTTTCTAAAATGTTCGAACTCGGCACGCTTCATTAAAAAATTCCTTTGATTCATTGCCCAAATTTCTGCAGCTGGCCAGAGCATTTTAGTAAATATTTTATGCGCTCAGTCGAATATTTATTCATTCGTCGTATTTTTGTTTGATAATTCTATGACTCAGTTAACTGATCAAAGCCTTTCAAGCCTTTTCTAACCATGCCAACTTGTTGATTTAAATCTTAAAAAAAAATTTTTAATTATTATTAAATTAAACTTGATAAAATAAAACAGTACGTATAACTTTGAAGATAAAGCGCACTCCTTAGTTATACACAAAATGCCTTAAATTTAAAAATTAATGTAATAATTTGTTGGATTACAACCAATTGTTGCTAACATCAGACCTGAGCAACCTTGAGAAGGCCATAGAAAGTTTTGACGCATAATCTCGACGACTAATTTGTCGGCTTGGTCTCATCGCTATTGTCACATCGTCTGAATATTCCGGTTTCCATATTCCGTTCGTATTAGCATTTTCTAAACGAAATCCGAATGCATGACGCATTTGAGCCGCCTCGTTTAGCCGCTTGACTGCCAAAGCTCTCCTCTTGGCTCAAGGAACCCAAAGGCCGAGCAGAAGCCATTAACAATAGACACTGGGCTAACACACACACACACGGATAGCCGGTAAATGTAGTCATAAACCAAACACGCAGCCGAGATGATATCATCTACTGACCAGGTGAACGTTGAAATGGCAACATATAACCCACAACATCGAAGTTCTCCAAACACATTTCAGACACCATCGCAATTAGCTGGCTATTTGTAGCAATGAACCGGCAGATACGCAGATACGTATACCATTCAGAGTCTTGTGGCACCAGCACCATATGCCAATTTAAATTGTGTGCTCTACTTACCGCCCATAACGCATTAAATAGAAAGAGCGAGTATTTTAAGGTGCCCGTTGCGCAACCCATTTTTTAGATTTTTTTTATATTTTCCACTTAAAACTCAAGTTTTTTGTTAGAATCCAATCGAATCGCAATGCAACACGTGTGGCAGTTTGCTGTTCTGCGGCAAGTTTTCAAATATCGAGATTATATCGACGCGACCAGACCGAATCGGTTAAAGAGTGCGCACTACTGCGGCCACGGTCACGAGCAAACTGAGCTCCCCAAAAACTCTCTCGCACGGAATCCGATCCAAGTCGAGCGGTCCGAAGCTCCAAAGCTGACGCCGCCGCACTATGGGGCAAATGGCCTCTTTTTCTGCCCCAAAATTCGTTTTTTCAAAGCCCTTAAAATTTAGTTTTTCGAACCGTTAAAAATTGTAAGTAATAAAGGAGAGAAATAATGGACAAAAGACCCCCATCTCCTAGAGATTGGATTCTTAGAAAATTTTCCACTTGTTGTTGAAAAAAAATTTAAGGGTCGTTTTCTCGCCCGCATGTTAAATTAAATAAAGTAAGGTTAAAACCTTTAAAAATAGGAAAATTCAAAGTTTAAAGAACTCTAAATGTTGCTTCGTATTCAAATTAGTAATTAATGCCATACGAAGTGCTTGTTTGCCCCACAATACGCTGTTGCCGTCTAGCAGTGTTTGTTAAAACAAACAAAAAGAGCGCAGGCAAACAAACAGTATCACTATGGACGGCAGTCCATGTAGTGACGAAGCGCACCAGGAGAGTGTGCGAAGGCGACTACTATATATACACGAAGAAATGAAAATCTGCTGTGATGGTCCGATCGTAATGAGTAATACACCAATCGAAAGGTATTGCAAAAACTTAAAGGATTGCATACCAAGACTTTAAGAAAATCAATTGGCTTGGGAGAGAGAGCGGTGATAGTGAAAAAGTGCAAATTTCGAAATTTGGAGCTGTTGGGGCCGGTGGGGATAAATGCCCCCTCGCAATGTTTTAGTTGTGTTCTTATTGAAAATACCCGTCGAATGAGGGGTCATACGATAAAATCCGACGCTCCGTTCAAAAGTTATAGCCAAAATAAGATTTTCTTCTTCTTCCCAAAATGAAAATTTAATTCTGTTTGTCCACTTGTCCACTTGTCCACTTGTCCACTTGTCCAAAATATGTTTTTTAAGTTCTGAAAATTTGATATGACGTTCATCACATCGATATAAAAAACTTTTGTTCTACCACTTTTGGAAAAACTCGCTAGTTTAGCGGGAAAACAGCTATAAATAGCTAAAAATCGGAAAGCCGTAACTTCTATACTACTAAAGCTACAGACTTGTGCTGCATCTCGTTTGAAAGGTATTCTTAAATGCTATAAACGCCTTCTATATGCAATTTGTGTAAATGTAATAGTTAAAAAAATATGAACAAAAGACAATTTTTTAAAACTTTTTTTTTAGCTTTTTTTTATTTTTCTCAAAAACGGCTCTAACGATTTTGGTTAAAACCTTAAACTGTATAGCCCTTGAGATTCCTTAAATTTTGGTATATAACACATTACTGTAAAAAGTCACGTTTAAAAGTTATTTTTATTCGAAAATAGCCACTTTTGCCAGCCCAACACAACTTACGCTGCCTAAGCATTGAATTTAGTATGTGCGTATCAAAACTGTATTTTAGGGTCATGGAATCATTTCAATTGTTTTAAGGAGTTCGAAATAGGAAACTTTTGTTTTACGACTTTTGGAAAAACCCGCTGCTTTAGCGGGAAAAAAGCTTAAAAAAATCTAAATTTTGTTAGTTCGTAAGTTGTACACTACTGAAGCTACAGACATTTGCTGTACCTCGTTTAAAAGGTATTTTGAAGTACTTAAACGCCTTTTTAACTTAATTTGTTTAAATACAATGGCTTACAAATTATGATTGAAGAATTTAAATTTAAATGTATATATTAGCTCCTATGAGAGCAAATGTAAACAAACAAAAACTTCTGATATCAAATAAAAACACCTCTTAACGAGGTAAAAAACTAGTGACGATCGCACCTTCAACATACAAAAGTTCTGATATCAACATTTGTGACGAAAAATTATTACACTCGTCATTAAATAGACTTTCTAATATTTTCTCATTCGGCACGCAGCAATAGAAAATGCTTGTGAAGGGAAAAAGACTGGAATAGTTTGCTAGGGCGGGCCGAATGAGAAAATATTAGAAAGTCTATTTAATGACGAGTGTAATAATTTTTCGTCACAAATGTTGATATCAGAACTTTTGTATGTTGAAGGTGCGATCGTCACTAGTTTTTTACCTCGTTAAGAGGTGTTTTTATTTGATACAGTAAAACCAGCATAACTCAATTCCCACTGGGAATTATAAAAGTATTTAAGAAATTTGTATTCAAACTTGTTGATAAATTTAATGATAATTTGCTTTGCAAACAACCACAAAAGTTGATTTCCTGTAGTTACCATAGGCACAAATTTAACTTTATGAAAACTACATACATACATGAGTTAGTTACCTATGCTAACAATAATATTGTGAACCATTCCAAAATCAATCAATAAGAATTCGAATTTATAAATCGAATTTAAAAACAATTTTTTTAAATATTACAATTTATTAAAAGTTATCTTCTTTAGGATGTCCTCCGAATTTCAAGTTTATCCAAAGAAAAATGTCCCTTACATATGTCATCATTTTATGCAAAATATTCGATAAAACCCATTTATTTCCCATTACAAGAAACGCAACTTAGGGAAGTTTGTCTATACTCGCAGTAGGCAAACACTTAGAGTCAAAAGGCAAAGGCAAAAAAAGAAAATTGAAGGTGGGGAACGAACTCCAGTGCTGTTGCTGCCATTCGGAAGCCAAACAAACAGAAAGCGAGGCGGGGAAAGCTCGAAGCGTGCAGCTGGTTATGCTTGACAGAACTGAAATGATATTGAAGTTGGGGGTAAGCTCTATATAGCTCCATTTGCCAGATGTTTAGCCGAGTATTGTGTACTATCGACTCCCCAGTCGGTCTCATCGGTAGCCCGCTTCCCGAGCAATTTTCCAGCCATCGGATTTTGTGAGATTGATTCAACTCGATTGCGTCAGACGATCGACAGTAAATGACGCCACCGCTGGCAAATCAAGAGATTAGCTCAGACTTCAGAGATGTGAGAAGAATCGTGTCTGTCGCAAACCGAAATGGGAACCTAACATTGTTCGCTTAAAAAGATTCTCAATTAGATGAATATTCGAGTAACTGAGCTTTGCTATTCTCCATCTCTCAAAATATAAACTTATTTTGTTTAAAATTCGTCGAAATACACTGAAACAGGAAGAATCGTTTCCGATCTTAAAAAGTATACAAATTCCAAATAAAAATCGTATATATAAACATAGGACTTGGACTTTTTTGGCTTTAAAAATTTCTTGGAATTCAATACGTTTGTATTTTAAATTGCCACAAAATGTGTTATAAATATTTAATATTAGAATTATATATTCAGAAATATTCGTTTTATCAGCATATATGATTTTATATCACGGCAGTCCACGTAGTGACGAATCGCACCAGGAGAGTGTGCAGAAAATTTTAGAAAGTGTATTTAATCAAGTGTGTAATCATTTTTCGTCACAAATGTTGATGTAGAAGGTGCGGTCTTCACTAGTTTTTTACCTCGTTAGGAGGTGTTTTTATTTGATATTTTTATTACTTTAATTTATTATTTCGGATAAATTTAAACAAGAATATTAAAAACTGCAATTTCAGCGGAGTATTTCATAAAAGTACCCTTTAGTAGCTGTAGCGAATGCGTTGCTTGCGGAATCGTCCAACCAAATAAAAGGCAGCAATGATCATGAGAACCTGGGAAAAACAAACTGATCAGATCCTTCCAAATCTATTACAATTTTCACATCAAACTTACAGTTATTCCCACCGCGATCCAGTTAGTGTCGTTGGCGTAGCTGAAAATCGCAACAAAGTGCTGACTGGACTTCTGGACACATCCAGCCAGATAGTGGATGTTCTGGGTGTCCCGCTGGGGGTAGCAGCTGGTGGGTAAGGTTTGACGACCGATGGCCACATAGTCGTCGGGGCTGTCACGTCCACAACACTGGTACTGAAAAGATGATCATTTGAAAAAACAATAAATTGTTTAAGGAAATTGTATGTCAATGTATTTTAATCAGTTTTTCATATCCATATCAGATAATTTTCTAAAAAAAAGTGACGATTTTGTTATTGTTTTTCGTAATTTCCGGTCCCATCAATCTTTTAAGATCAATGTGATTGTTTTTAAGAAGTAATTTAACACTTCTTGTCAGCATTAATGAAGATTACATCAAATAATTGTTTAGTTATGGAAATAGTATGATATCTTTGCAATGATTGATCGGTACAATACGAACCACTTCCTGGTAAGGGTCCATTGCACCAGGATGCACCAGCTCCTCGTTCCATTTCCTTTGAACCTCCTCGGCGGCATACTTCTCTATGTATTCCTCACTGAATTTGAAGCCGAAGATGCCCAGCAAACTAATTATTAGCTGGCCCAACAGTAGAAAGCCGTACTGTATTGACATTGGGCACACATGAAAGAATATCAGTAAAGTAAGTTAACCACGTTGAAGATAGGAAACACTCACCGTTGCGGTCATGCACACGCTCTCCTGGCAGATTCCACAGCATCCGAGAATAGACGAGACGAAGACAATGCCGCCCAGTCCATAGAGAAACACAATGTAAACGAAGGGGGCCTTTTCGAGGGCTAGCGTTGCAATGGCTATCAGTAAAAGACCCGAAAGCTAAAGAAGGAGCGAAAAAATTCACCATTGGAAATTCAGATTAGGTTTCGTCAACGATATCAGTAAATAATGTCATTGACTTTGGTGGAGCTTAAAATTATTCCAGAATATTATCAAAAATGTTAAAAATTATATATATAAATGGGTACAAACAAAAAACATGAACGCTATTGTCGAGTTTATAACTATAGTATTGAACGAGTTTGAACTGGTGACCAAATCCTGACGACTTTTTTTTAGACAACAAATTCTTTAACAAAGTATCTTTTAGTCGGGACACTCCACCTTAGCGTTCTTGTTTACGCCAAATATCTTTGCTTACGAATGGAATTTTGTTAAAAAGCTACGCCTTGTTCTAAAACAAAGCAATTTAACCATAAAAGCTTAAAACAAGTTTTTTGAAATCAAGAATTTCGTTTTAAGATTTTTAGAATTCAAATGTAAAAGCGATACATTTGCAACATATGGCATAGTCGTAAATCATTTTTCGGTGAAACATTTTGGAATAGAAGACTGAACACATTTGGGGTTATCATTGAAGGGCACCAAATGTTTTTCATGTCTGACAAATGAAAAATAAATTGTTAACCCTTACTGACTGAATTCAATTATTCCATTAAACCGGAATGTGAGCTAGCTTATCAAACCCCTGCGAATATGTGTGAATCAAAATTCCATTGAGAATATATAAAGAATCCAAGAACATATATATATATGTATATAAATACTAGCAATTCATTAAATGTATATCAACTTATTACGTTTCAACTTACCGCATTCAGGGTATTGAGAGCATTAAGGAAACACTTAATGCAACCGGAAGTGCAGCCCATCTTTAGGCAACGTATAAGCTTTTCTTATGTTTGGAAGACACTACCTCGAAATCAACAAAATTGTTAATCTATTGGTGGAACGATCCGGCCTGAACGGACTTCAGAATCACAATGAATTTTAAATGCAAATAATCTCCGGCAGCGCCAAATATAAATACTCGTACCGGATTGTCGATCTTTATTGATCGTTTTCGGATCTTCTCTCTTTGCCAATGCTGGTGAATTCCATCGAAGAGAAACACAATAACAAGGAACTCGTTTAGACTATGGAAAGTATTTATTCACTAATGGCACATTAGCTAATTTGGTTAACTTTTATTATCAATATTTATGCTGGGGTGTCCTCGGCCATCAGTCGTTGATGGGGGTTTCCTCGTCCTTTATCTTGGTTTTGGCATACTTGCGAGCCTTGCCCAAATAGTAAGCGGTGAACAAGCCCAAGAACTGCAATTAGGATAAAATAAAAAAAATTCTTAGTCATTAATATAAAATACTTGTAAAATATAAATTATATTAAAATATGATCAAATGCTACGAAGAATATTAAATTGCAATCTTCCTTTTGTAATTATTATAAAATACTTTCAGCATGGTATAAAAACTGTTAATAAGGAATAAGATTAATCTGGATAAGATTAAAATAAAACAAGAGTGAACGCTATAGTCGAGTATGGAAGTGCGAGGGAGACGGAGATATACCTATGTTGTTATATGTTTATAACTTTTTAATGAATGGTCCAATTAAAAAAAAATCTTCTACATTTTGATAGGTATACATAAACGCAACAAAATTGCATTTATACTTTTCTGAAATCTTCAAAGAAGTCGGCGCCAGACACCTTTTAAAATCGTTTAAGGTGATTGTGGGCGTCAAAGGGGGCGTGGCCATCGGTTGACACAATCTTGCTGCGTAAGAAGCCCAAGAATATGTGTGGATAATCCCAACTTTCTAACTTTTGTATTTTCCGAGATCTCAGCGTTTATGCGGACAGACGGACATGGCTAGATCGACTCGGCTAGTGATCCTGATCAAGATTATTTATAGGGTCGCAAACGCTTCCTTCTCCCTGTCACATACATTCTACAAGTAAAAATCACCTCGAGGCCAATGATGGCCATGCAACTGTAGTAGTTGAGTTCCGCCTGCATCCTCAGATTGGCGGTTGCCTTGGTGGAGCAGCCCTCCTCGTAGATGTGGGCCGGCTTGGAGCAGTCGAAGGCGTAGCAGCAGCTGCTGGGCAGGGCCCCGTGCTCCTCACTCAGATAGTCCTGCGGTCCCTCCAGTCCGCAGCAGCCGAAGAGGCTGTGCACCGGCTGCATCTTGTCGTCGCTGTGCGTCTTCTGCTCAAACAGGTCGCGCATGCGCTCCGCAAACCTGCCCATCAGCTCCTCCCGCATCGCCGTGAAGGTGAAAAGGTAGGAGCCCAGCGCAGCTATTACCAGGCCACCGAAAATCAAGTACTGGAGAAAAGGAGGGCTTAGAAGATGTTTCGAAACACAGAGAGGTGAAGTTTACTCACGTAAATGGAATACTTGTAGGACTCCTTTAGGGCCACGTACATGCCCAGGAAGGATACTCCGAAGACTGCCACCCCGCAAAGGGCTGATCCATAGCTACCGTAGGTGGAGACCGCCGAGCCCCAAGTGACCACGCCGCAGGAAAAGAAGAACACGTTACAAGTCTAGAAGTTTCGGAAAAATAATGAAGAAAAATTAGTTACTCTAGTTACTATTGTATATCTATAAATATAATTAAACTTTCAAAATTTTAAGATATCCAAAATTTTAAATATTTTTAATGAATATCACAATTATTTTGATCACAAACATATAAACTCCGAAAAATATTTGTATATACAAGCCTTTTGTGAGCTAGTGAGTAGTCTTTCCTTTTTTTTAAGTAGGTACTGGCAATCAATGAGTGAGAAAAAAATGTGTTTAATAACTGACCTCATTTTCATTCCCATCAATTGCAGTGTGAACTCATTAACTGGGCTCGAATGCAACGTTTTCGTATTTTGAGGCTTTATTTGCCAAATACTGATTCCCTTAAGCTAATTTTGTCTATATTTTCGATGGCTATATTACATTGCCAAATTTGAATAAGTTATTAGTATTTAATGTATAAATATTAGGAAAACTATTGCTGCTATGCACATGAAAAGGTCGGGAATTAGGTTGTTTAATCAAACCTTGACATTTGTAGACAATAGCCAAGTGAATTAATTTACCAAATGAGCTAAATAATAATTTTAATTGACGTAAGCCAGCCAGAATTGTGAAAGTGGCAATTGTAAACAGCTGGCCGGCGGAATTATGTAAATATGTGAACAGGTATTTATTTATAAATATATCTTTAAGATTGCATCGATTTGTTTATAGTCTTTAGCGGCCTTTTGGCAATAATATGTGCTCTCTTGGGTAATCTTTGAGCACATTATTGATTTTTCGGCTGCTTTTCGCATCACCGGGTGTTGTGCAAGACGACTCTCATTTAGGTCAGGACAGGCTGCGGGATTTTGAGGGGAAAGGTCTGGGTCGTGGAAATGGAATGGGCTAATGCGCATCTATTTTTACTTACCACAATAAGAATGCAAGTGGCCAGCAGGCCGTACTTCCAAGGCGTTATGGCGAACGATTTCTCCATGATGCCCAGTTAGATTTTTAGCACGTGAATCCCCTCGATAGTTACGATTCCTACGTGCTTTTGAACACAATTCCCCGACTGGCGATAAAACCAAATCGTTTACCTCGGGGGTCTGAAAATTCGCTCGATTTACACTGTGCCTCTGGCTTTGGGGATGGGCATTGTTTACTTGCGTTCTGTAGACTCGACTGGCAGACTGAAGCCCTCCCTGGCTTGGGGCTTGTGTGGATGCCACAAAAGCTGGCCTGCGACTGAGCCAAAAATGCGAGAGCGCCAGGTGCCGCAGACCCTCGTGAGATATTCACCACCAACCAAAGTAGAGAACCCAACGGAACCAAAACAAACAGCGAACTATCATCAACGTGGTGACAAAGACGCAGGCGCGTTTTGAAATTAGCATACAGGGTGTCTTTACCTATCGCTGGAGGTATTGAAAATAATGGTGACTAAATTCTTTCTATGCATGGAATCAGGAAATTATACCCGTTACTCGTAGAGTACTTTTACCCGTTACTCGTAGAGTAATAGGATATATTTTATTCGTGCAAAAGTCTGTCTGTCCGTCTGTATGAATGCTGAGATCTCGGAAACTAAAAAAGCTAGAAGATTGTCAATTTGCATGCAGATTCTAGGAGTTACTACGCAGCGCAAGTTGGTTTCAAAAAGGTGCCACGCCCCCTTTATCGCCCACAATCGCCTTAAACCATTTATTGAAAGTTGTCTGGCGCCCGCATCTCTCAAGATTTCGGAAAAGTATTGTGTTTATCAATACCTATCGAAATGTAGAAAAAATTTTTCAAACCGGACCATTTGAAAAAAAAAATTGTGCACTCCCTTTAGCTGAGTAACGGGTTTCTGATAGTTGGGACAACCGACTATAGCGTTCTCTCTTGTTTTGGGGTGGGTTCAGTCAGAAGTTTGAAACATAGTTTACATAGGAATTTCTTCGAAAGTGAATAATCAAAATTTATATTTCACTATTTAAATTTCATAAGAAATTGAATGATACCTTAAATATTAATATTATAAGATTACATTATAATCAAATTGATGTTTGTTTTGATTTTTCGACATAAGCATAACATTTAGTTCAGTAAGAAGGACTTTTGTTTAATAAAGCTTCATTCATCCTATGTTAAAAATATTTTGAATATTAATACTAATAGATCTAAAATCATCCACTTAGCAATGTCATCAATCCGGCGATAGTCCATTCATGCGTTCAGTCGATAGCTATCAACATTGCAATTATAAGTGGATTACCTCAGCAGCTGGCTAGTATAGAATTGAAATAAATCACTTACTCAGTGGCAATACAATGGTTAACTGTGTAGGAAAACTTGTTGGTCTATTGATGTGCTTGCAGTGCGTGACAGATCTGCATGTAAGTATGTAAAATTAGGAAAAAACACATTTTAATTCAAAAAATTTCTAATTTTAAGGGACTCTTCATGAAGTTCACGAATGTGACCTGTGAAAGCAAGGACCTTAGCAGGAGTGCAGTGGAGTATTGTGAGGTGAAGACTCTGGGCAAGAATAAAAACATTATTCGCCTGCGCTACAGTATGCTCCAACCTGTCCTCGACAATATAGGGGTAATCTATCTAATATAAGAAAAACTATATTCTGTTTTTCCATTGTGTCGCTGCCTTTGCAGTTTCATTTTCAGCTAATGACAAAGGGCAGTGAAAGTATCGACGGTACTCCAAATTGGCAACCCTTCCTTTACGCTGTTAATCTTGATATGTGTCGATTTTGGAAGAACCGCCACAATCACTTGGCCAAGATGGTGTTTGAATTAATAGAAGGCCACTCAAATTTAAACCACAGTTGTCCCTATACGGTTAGCTAAATGAATCCTTTACATACTTAGTTATACAGCTCAAGAGTAATATTTATTTTCAGAAAGAGAAATTCATTGCTATCGAGGGCATTACAAATACTGAAGTCTCTGGCATGGTTCGTGGTATCCCAATGGCCAAGGGATTTTACTCCTTGTTTACCAGGTGGTCGACAGAAAACGTAACGCGAGTTCTGACCAACTTTTACTTTGAAGTTTTGAGTGTTTAAAAAAGTGATATAAATTTTCTAACCTGATTATGTTTTGTATTAAAAATTCTGGTAAAAATGTTTGGCTTTGTAGATGTAAATAAAGGCGAATGAGCATTATATTTTTGTAAGAGCTTTTATATTAAATCTTTAATTCGTAGAACAACCTGGGTTATCAAAAACTGCACATAGTTTTTAATGATCATAATCAAAACCTATGTCCATAAAACCATACATAAATCTTTAACATTTTTTTTTGGGACTCGACCTTTCTCATTAGTAAACAGAAGTTAAATATTTCATAAACTTAACATTTAATATTAATTAATACTTAAATGACTTAGATATCGCTTTACATCCAGACGGCATTATTGCGACGGCTCTGATTCTTGACGCTGCTGTAGAGCAGCCAACCGAAAACCGCTCCCACTGCCTAAAAATCGAGGAAACGCCGATTAATTGAATCCATATTGGGCAAAATGATCTAACCCACCTCTCCGATGACGAGCAGCCAGCAGACGATTTTGAAGACCAGTAACTTATCGTCCAGATACTTGACGAATTCGGCCTTGCAGCCTGGCTTGAACACCCTGTCCGGTTGGTCCAAGCACTTGTTGTCCACGCAGCAACTAGACGGTATTCCATGATGGATGATCCAGTAGTCCTCGGAACTGTTGACCCCGCAGCACTGCAGCCAGCTCTCGTAGAAGCCCAGGGCACCCGTCTTGTTGCGTTCCTCCTGCCAGAGGCGATCGAAGCCCTCGTTGATGCTGCCCGAGATTCCGTCCTTGGTGCCGTGAGAGGCCATGCTGAGGAACAGCAGCTGGCAGAGGATCAGCAGCACCACTGCGATGACGTACTAATGAAAAGGAGAAGATTAAAAAGGTATTAGGATATTCACAGTGGCGGATCTAGGATGTTGTTGTGGGGGGTGATATCAGAACCATTTTTGTTGCATACTTTTTGAATACCAAAATTCGTTTCATTTTTCACCCGAGTGGGGATGATATTTCACCCATATCACCCCCTTGGATCCGCGCATGGATATTCAAGAAGTCAAAACTATAAAAAAAAACTCTTAAATTTGAATTATTTTTACCTAATTCTAGTACAAACAGAAGTCAGATATTTTCACCACTAATAACTAATTTGAAATAAGTTACCATTTTTTTAAATGTTGTTCATTTCGTCGTTAAAAATAAATATATATTTTAATATATTTTAAGATGATTTGATAAAAAATAAAAGTTTATTTATTCCATGATTATTTAATAAAGCTTTTCTGACTGTGTAGTATTTTTAACAATTAACATGTTCTCCAAACACAACTGAGATTTGATAGTAAGATCCGTCAACTTAAAATTTGATGGTGGTGATATTTATAAGTAGTATAGGGGTAAGTTTATTTTAGTATTCATCTAAATGGTATTCAATAAAAAGCAAGCTTTGTTGTGATATTTCATAGGGCTTTTACGCAGTTAAATATTAGATGAAATCAGGAAAATTTTCAAAGAAAATATACTATAAGTTTGTTACTTACGATCAGCAGCCTGACAGGAGCCTCGTGAATGGCGGCCAGGCAGCCGAAGAGCGCGATGATCAGGATGACAACGCCCAGGCCAATGATGAGGCCACCGGCCACATTTTCACCAATGCTGACTGCATTCTCGGCGGCGGAGATCAAAAAGAAAATTCCGAAGGCGATCAGCGCCAGACCGAGCACCTGTGGAAATCGAAACGAGTCAGGTTCGCATACTATATACCACTAATTGAACTCTCAGGTGTGCTACTCACGGAAAACACAAAGTTCAGCAAGAGCAGCAGATGCTTCACTGTAGTGGCGCCCAGACCCATGATTACTGTGGATCGAACCGAAGAAGCGACTGGAGACCGACTGTCGAAATCAACGAAGGCGAGCAGAATGCATCAGAGGCGGTACGTACATATATGGCTATATGGCCAGCAGCCAGTTTCAGATTCGTATCCCTCAGATATAGCGGTGTGGCAAAAATCGAAATCGTCGTCTGACCGCCGTGTTTCAGCTGTGCGAATCAACTGGCACTGGATGCGAGATCGAGATGAAAACCGTGAAACGGTGTGTTTTGTTTTGACTAAAACAACGATCGACTCACCGCTCGCACATTCTATCTATAAATCGGTGAGTGAAAATCGAGAGCGGAGCGTCGAGAATCGAGAATCGCCCACTTGTGCGAGCTTTTCTTGTTTATCTCCGAATACCACACAACAGATCCCCACTCATTTCAATTTTCTGCTGGCCAACGATTTCTTGTAAAAGTTTAGTCAATGGCAACGGGTTTTTATTTATTTTATAGGCGTGGGTGCCAGTTTTACAGTTTTATGAATGAATACTTGGTATATGTATCTGTAGCCTAAGTTGATTATTCATCGTAAATTACAATCACATTTCGCCAGGGCTTTGTGGCTAGGAAATTACTCAAAACGAATAACGATAATACAGTTCGTGCAAAACACTTAAAACTAATTTAATTATAGAATCGTATGCGGTCGCGATGATTGCGAATGCTGTCTGCCAGGTAGCAGGTGGTCACCGAGCCGGCAAACTGTAATTAAAATAAGTTATAATATTAAACATAAATTGTATAGAATACAGTGATAATTATTCAGTTTTTCCAATAAAGCCATGAACCCAAAGGTCAAGTATGCTAAGTATATGAAATTGTATTCAATAATAATATTTAACTTGGGTACTTAAAACGCTATTCGAAATTCAAAAGATTTTTGTAACATCAACATTGTGATCTAAGATCTATAATTATTTCGATGGAAAAAATAGTCGGGTGCGCCGACTATCCGATACCCTTTACTCAGATAAAGGGAGTGCGAGGGAGATGGAGATATAAAACTTTGATCGGGCATAACTTTTTAATGAATGGTCCGATTTGAAAAATTTCTTCTACATTTCGATAGGTATAACTAAACACAACAAAATTGGATTTATACTTCTCCGAAAAACGGATATGATAACACAAGCAACTTACCTCGAAGAGTATGAGGAACCAACTAAGGGAGTGAAAATTCGCAGTCTTTCCGCTGACATACTCCTTGAACTTGATTTCGCAACCGGTCATGAAGAGATTCATGATTTGGGCGCAGTCCTGATCGAGACAACAGCTCGGAGGAGGCATCTTCTCCAGGTGGAGATAGTCCTCGGCACTATTACGGCCACAGCAGTGGAGCTAAATAATATATTATAATATCAATTTTGCCTTGAGTTTTAAAGTAGAGAATATGTCAGGTCTGGTCAACTTACCCACTCCTCGTAAGTGTTTAGAGTGCTGTTGCCTTCGTGCTGCAGATCCCACAGGTCATCGAATCCCTGTCTCAGTGAATCCGGCAAAGATTCACGGCTGGCTGCATAACTTATGCTAAGCATCACAAACTGAACGATTAGAAGTAAAACCAACAGAACTGCATACTGGAAATTAAAATGAAAATATTTAATATAATATAACATTAAATTAAATATATTTTGAAAGCAGTTCTTTGCTGATAATTTTAGGATATCTTGATTACTCACACAGATCAACAGGCTCCTGGAGTCCTTGGCCACGGCCACCGAGCCAAAGATGCTGGCCACTATGATGACGGTGCCCAGGAGAAGGCAGAGAACGGCGGCCAGGTCCTCGCCGTTGTCCAGGCCCATCACCCTCTGCTCATCGGAGAGGCTGTCCAGCAGCCAGGCGCCATACCAGATGAGCAGGCAGCCACCTAGCTAAACAAATGGCCCACAATCAAAATCCCTTTCAATGTCAGCCCATTTCGGGATCTATTTTCGGGCACTTACGGCACAAATGCCACTGATGACACACAGAACGGATCTGAGCAGTCGGGTGCTGCAGTACATGACGCGCGCTAGCTTTCGCTTTTCACTTTTCACCAAATTTCAAAATTCTTCAATTTTCACAAGAGTTTTTCCGCTGGGGGCTGGGAGCACACCTTGAGCAGTGCCATCAAACCAACGACTAAAGTCGCATAATCTCCATTTGTTTGTCTGGGGCGACTCACGGAGCTGTCTGTCGTTGGGAAACGATTAACCCGCAGATTCGTTGGCTGCTTCGGATTCTGTCGCCATCCGGACCGTTTCGATCCCAATCCCGAACCGTTTGGCCAGATGCAGTGGCCAAAGAACACAGAGCAAATAAATACTATGGGGGAAATCAAAAGGCGAGCACGGGCCACAAAACATACAACAAAAAAGAAATATAGAATACGACCGACCGCCCACACGCGCTCTACAAATATGAGACAGCATGTGTCCACCCTCACCTTCTTCGGGTCCCGCCTCATTATCATAGGAATGATGTCAACAGATCTTCCGAACCGAGACATCGAAACACCCCGAAACACTCGTCGATCTACGAACAATTCTTTATTTTGGTTTTGGCTTCTCGAAATGCGGTTACAAAAAATCGTAGCTTAAGTCGAGCTTAGTTTAGATTAAATTACCACGTAAACGGCTTAAATACCGTTTCAATATTACAGTTATCCAAAATGTTAAATAGAATACAAACAATGCACTTCGCTTAAGTAAATTTGTTCTGGAATCTCTAGTGAGTTTTCGAAATAAGTATTTGTATGGAGAGTTCTTTGGCCTTAAGTATGCGCATCTTAAACTTGAAATTGATTTTCGAAATGCAATACTTTCAAAAATTGTACAACAACCTATTTTGTGTAGTATTTCGAGCGTCGCCAGCGGTTCACAATGCTATTGGCCAGGACGTAGGCAAACAAGGCGCAAATGATCTGTGAAGAAAAGGATTTTTATTTAATTATATTATGCATAATAAATATATTTATTTTACTTACCTCCACACCAACCAAAGCCAGGGAGACAAAGTTGAATGTCGTCCAGCGATCGGCGATAAAATCGAGAAACTTTTGCCTACAGCCCTCGAGATTCAGTTTGTCACTTTCGCCGTTGTAGCAACTATTCGGCGGCAGAACATAGTCCGCGGGTCCCACATTGCCGCAGCAGTCCAACTGTTAGATAATGTGAGGAAATCCAGGGGGAATTATTAAAGACATGCCCATTGTAAGACCTTCTTTCTCACTCACCCATCGCTCAAGGCTGGCAATCTGGCTCTGGTTTCCAGGCTTTATGGGCACGGGCTGATCGTTCCACAGCTGATCAAATGTCTTGTCCACATTTATCAGCAGTGAGCTTTGGAATACCCATAGGAAGCCCACAGCTAAAACTTCCAGAACGATCAGTATAACCAGAATAACCACAAACTGGAAAGGAAAAAATATAACAGAAAAATTAAATAAAATATTTACTTTAAAGCATGAACATTTAAATTTCTAATTCTAGAAGTAATTTCTGTACGATTTATAAAAAAAAAAACCAAATTAAATGTGTGACTAATAAAAAAAATACAAAATGTTTGCTTAAAAATATGACAAAAATTTAATTATTTTATAAAACAAATTATCGAAATTTTTATATGAAAGTGTGTAATGTAAATGTATTTATATTTTCAAGATTAATTTTAGTATTGTATACTACTTTTAATTAGAACAAGAGAGAACGCTATAGTCGGGTTGGTGTCCCGACTATCTAATACCCGTCACTCGGCTAAAGGAAGTGCGAGGGAGATATAAACTTTGATCAGCAATAACTTTTTAACGAATGGTCCGATTTAAAAAATTTCTTCTACATTTCGATAGGTATTGATAAACACAACAAAACTGCATTTTTACTTTTCCGAAAAATTAAAATTTTTTAAATCCTATATAAGCTATTGAGGGCGTTAGAGGGGGCGTGGCACCTTCTTGAAATAAACTTGCGCTGCGTAGGAACTCCAAGAATCTTCATGCAAAATGCCAATCCTCTAGCTTTTATAGTTTCCGAGATCTCAGCGTTCATACGGACGGACAGACAGACGGACAGACGGACAGACGGAGAGACGGACAGACGGACAGACGGACATGGCTATATCGACTCGGCTAGTGACCCTGACCAAGAATATATATACTTTATAGGGTCGGAAACGCTTCCTTCTCCCTGTTACATACTTTTGCACGAATACAATATACCCTTTTACTCTACGAGTAACGGGTATAAAAATAAATAATACAATTTAATAAGAGTTAAGGAAGCAATAAAAACTGATATTAAACAAATGACGTGTGCATTAAAAATATATTTAAACAAATTTAAAGAATTTATATTGATGCTTCAGTAAAATGAATAAATTATTTTATTTAAATTATTCCTTCCTATTTAATATCCATTTTACTTACCACCTTCGATGTGGTGCTCCTCTCACGTGCTGCTGCCAGAGCTCCGAAAAGCGCGACCAGAACGACGACCACGCCCACGCCAATGATGACGAAGGCGGCGGTGTTAAAGTGCTCGAATTTGTGAATGATGTGCACTCCAAGGCCAATCACAACCAGGCCGAACAGCTGTTGAGGCGAGAGAGGTGGGAAGCGGTTGATTGAAAAGTTAAATAAATTCTATTTGGCCCGAAAGGTGATAAAAACGTAGCTCTTGAAGGTTCTGCGCTGAGTCAATATGCAAATGAGGTCGGTAGCTCTGTGTGTAGAGAATCGATGGAAATTCTCCAGGCGTTGGATTCAAAGATCTAATCATTCTAACTACAACTTGCCCCACAATCCAGCTTACTCACGCGCGAGCTAATGTCTCCATAATGATATATTACGTATACGCAGAGGTGTCTCCTGAAATTGCTCGCCTCTCACTTTTCGAATGCACTGCTGGTTGCATTTTTAAAATAACCGCCATGACTCACTAGATCCACAAACACAGCGTGATATTTCGCACTCTCCTGCCAACTGTAGACTCTTTGTAATTTGGCACTTGGCAGTTTGCCCAGAGAAGCGCAAAGAATACAAAAACCATTCTCCTACCGAAAGTAAGTTTCCGAAATGCGTAGTAATTATAAATCTACAGCGATGATGTTTGCACACGGCAACCTGTTGTCGCCACCAATTTGTAAATTATTTTTACAATTGTCGGATGGGGGACGATAGCAACAAACAAGAAAACCAGTCGGCAAATAAGTTGGCTTTGACGTGCCTTGTTTGTTTGTCACCCCGACTAAATGGGCCCGGCTTAGAAGAAGCTTACGTTTCGGTCGGCACCAATTCGGCTCAAAGCCTACGACGAGGTAATTATGAATGATTTCGACGATTAATAACGGCAGCCATGGCTGATTTCAAGTGTAATCCCCGGCTATAAAATCGTTTTGGGTAGCCCTAAACTGGGTGTGGCACTGGGCTAAGAGGCAGTTAAATAAATATTCACTTAAGGCACAATTTAATGAGCTTGGTGGCTGAATAAGGCAGCGGAAAAATAACATTTACATTAATAGAGTTACAATCGACTGGTGGAATCAACACTGACCCATCAATTAATGTTTATGAGACAATGGAGATGAGCTGTACACACGTAGCACTCAGACATCTGGCATTGTTTTTTGTGGATAGCCGAGTGTATACCATTTAATTGTAATTTATTATGCTGCGGCGCCCAAAATCCCGCCAAGACCAAATAGGCGCTGACATAAGGGCTCGCGGAAAACCAAAAACACAGAGGCACGTTCTTGAAAGCTCCAGAATCAGAAACAAACAAAGTGTATTAGTTGAAATGGAAGCCAAGCATGCCACACACAATCTGTATTTACTTAAGACCATCGAACCATAATTAGACTTTGTAATTGAGTGCCTAGTTTTGTGTCTTTATTCGAGGCAGAACCTTATGATCGCTGTTTACACTGCTGCCAGGCCCACTCAACTTTCTGGTATCTAAAGCGGAATATTATGCCTGTCGCGATTATTTAACAGACACTCAGGTGCTGCCCAATAAAAAAAACGATAAGGATTGCCATGTGCTGGCAACAGACTAATAGCAACGCTTTATTAATTTGCTCTCATTTCCCCACGCAGACAAGCAATTAAACGCAATTATCACCAGAGTAACCAAGGCCAGGAATTAGTAGAACACTGGGTTCAACTAATTTGCATATTGTTTGATAAGGCAGACACCACATAGACTGAGTAGACTGAGTAGGCAGATCAAATGCCAATGTCAGCGCTCCGAAATAAATGTCCAAAACATGTCGCGGCCCAGATTTATGTGGGTTTTTCTGTCGGCAGGGGATCAGCAAAAGGCGAGACACAAAGGTTCAGCCCTACCCTAAAGCAGAATGAAGTAATTTCGGTCCGGGCTCCAGTATAATTGAAATCTCAACGTGCAAATCAAGTGCTAACTCGCCTGGAACCAAACGCGGAAAATCGCGCATACGCCGTGTGGTGCTCGCTGGCATATTTCCTCAGCCTTCAGCCGCATTCCATTTGAATCAAATGCCAAAAAGATGCCCAAAATGTCTAGGAAATGACATCAACCGATGTATATATAAACCAAAATCTGCTTCAAGTAAAACCTACTAAAATAACATCACAAATCTAATAAAAATTCTATATATTTTTGTTCAGGGTTAAGTGTTGGCGTGGGTGACCAAGTTTCGACTTGGCAGCCTTTTAATGTTGAAAAAACCTAAATAAAAAGCTCAGCAAAAAAATAAACAAAACAAACAAGTGGTTAAATAATATATTAATTTTTTTTAAGTTATTTTTAGGCGGGAATATTGCAAAAAGTTCTTCTCCTTATCTCGTTTTGAACTCGATATCCCCCAATGTACATGATTCCACGAATATTAATGCTCTTTTATTAGCTGCCCCGAAATTTGCATCAAAATGGAGCACAACAAAATAATTTAAATGCTCGCGAACTAAACGAAAAAGTAACCAACAAACTATTTGTGTCAGAGGTGCCAATGTTTGTTTTCTAAGCTATTAAATAAACAAAAGAAGACATCAAAGACTGATGAATCTTTAAATGAACTTGGGCGAAGCTGGAGAACGTTTCTTGGGCAAGATCTGGCATTTGGCCAACGGCGGCCAAAAGTCAAGTAATTCATCTGCAATTAGCCTTGGCTAGAGCTTTGGGTTAATTTAGGTTTTAGTATCTTTTGGGGTCACCAGAGTCTCCCCACCGAAATCGCAAACGAAACTTATCTCTGGGAGATTATCTCATTGGATCCCTCTACTTACAGCATAGATAATATCCCAGAGGAGGGCGAACCCCTTCAAAACGCTTGTGGAACAGGCCATCTTCGCTAATCCAATACTTTTAAAACAAAAACTAGATATTTGGTCTCAGGTACTCGGGTATTATTTATAACACTTGGCAACTCGCGGCTTGTTGACAGTTGGAAAATATCTATATTGATTCTAACGGTTGCTGGGGTTACCCAAAACCGGGTTCATGTTCACCTCTCGACTGTTAACTGAAAACTGTTCCGAACGTTCCCCTGATAGGCGCGAAAAGCGTTTGGCGAAACAAACGGCGGGAAAACGGAACGAAAGCTTCGGCACAAAGTGGAATCGAAACAGTTGGCCGCAAAAACGCGCAATGTTTTTTTCGCTCAACTAAATATTTACGTATATATGTTCGTTAGCATGTGTACATATAAACAGAAATAGATGACGAACTATTTGAATAAAATAAGAGAGAGAATCGTTGGCCTTTTGCTAATTATACCCGTTACTCGAAAAGGGTATATTGCATTGGAGCACAAATATGCAACAGGATGTTATAACATTTCAAAGTTAGGATCTCAAGTGGGTAAGCAACTCTCTTTATTCCAAGCGCCAAAAAATTTGTAAATTTTATAAATATTTTAGATTCCGCCCACTCAAATTCTCTCATGTTTAATAAATGTGTTTTGAAAGAGATTTAATAAAAATATTTGGTTTTTCCGAAAAGGTGCCATATGTTTGGGTAGGGAATATGCTTTGCAACATGGCAGTTTTATACCTTATATCCATAGACATCTCATTTGAATATGGCGCTCTTTCTTGTTTAATTTTACTTTTTAACATATAAATGGCGCATTTTATTTTTTATGTCTATCTGGAATCTTCATATTTTCTTAAGTTGAGGGCAGATGTTAAGCAATGTTTTGAATACCAAGTTTTTCCATTGTGTGAAGAAACGTGCGTTCAGTTTTCTCTTTAATTATAATATAGACGGCCGATGTGTATATCACAAATACAAAAGTGATAATAGATCGATATATGGATCATTAATCGGATGTGTACAAAAATGTTGATAAATATTTAGATTAAATGAATAAAGTTTACACAAGGCATATGGTAGAGATAACAAAAATATAAGTCTTATCATAAATTAAATTTAATTCCAAACTTAGCCAAAATAAACAAGAACTTGACTTGGTTTGATACATTTATTTGGAAATATATTTTAATAAATAATATTAAAACTATTTTACGTTTCCTAACATTATCTGTGAGTTGCTTTCCGTGTGTCACTAAAATCAATGTGAGAGTAAGGTTAAACTTCATCATATAGTGCTGATCCAACGAGTTTGAATTTCAAAAAGTGTAACAGTAATTTTCCAGTCTTGAATAACGCTCAAGCCAAGCCAAACCGATTAAGTAATGGTGTAATATTGTTCGCAAATTTAACAAGTTGACCGCCAATCCTTAGACGTGTTTCTCATTGAGTATTTTGGGTGTTCTTGGTTTTAAAAGTAAGATCGACGAGCATCATTGCGAATGCTGTTGCACAGGCGGCATGAGATGACACTCAGCAGGAGCTGTAAAACATATAGGGTTTTGAAAAGCACTGCTTAATGGATCGTTGACGGGTACCCACCTCGATTCCAATCAGCACCAGGGCAATAATGTTGAAAATGTGGGTCAGGTGCAGCCAGTAGTTCTCGAACTCCACTCGACAGCCGTTGTGGATCAGATTCTCGGGCTTGCTCTTGTCATTGTTCCGGAAACAGGTCTCCGGAGGCAGGCGTTCGTTGACAATATAATCCTGGGGACTGCCACGACCGCAGCACTGGAACTGTGGGAAAATAGGGGTATTTGGTTACCAAAGAAATCAGACTTCCATCATGATGTAATCTCACCATGTTCTGATAGAGCGACATAGCACCGGGACTGTTCAATTCCTCTTCCCATGTTGCGTCCAAAGCATTAGCCAAGTTAGAAGCCACCGTTTTCTCCTGGGTGATCATCAAGTACACAACGGCGAACTGGGCAATGATGACCAGGCAAAGGAAAACGATGAACTGCAAGGGAATCATTTTAGTTAAATGTTTGTATAAGTTATATGTATAGGATCTCCAACTTACTGTCACCGTACAGCACACATTCTCGCGCCAAGCGGACAGATAACCCCAGAATACAACTAACAGGGCAGCAACTCCAAGTCCCACGTAACCGTAGGCCGATAGCTTTCCAACTTCATTCAGATCGTAGGAAACCACCACATAAATGCCGAACGATATCAGCACCAAGGCCAGCAACTGAAATTATAAAATGGTTACTAAGTAAAGTAACTGTTAGAGGGGAAGTTCCTATGAGTTTCAGCACAACTGATAAAGACAGTCGAATTCAGGGTATCGTTGTAAGTTCCGCCATTGTATAATGCGTATATGGCGGCAGAAAACGGGCAGAGCTCTTCTAAGTATTTGAGTATTTAACCACTTAAATTGATTTATAATTATAAATTACTATCTGTAACTTTTATTTGATAGCTCAGACAAACAGAGATTATAGTGCGTGGGCAAAAGATAAGAACAAAATTATAGTTTTAGCGATTATTTAGGGAAATATAATCAGATTATGTTGAGAGCTCCTCGAAAAGGGATGTTTTTGCAGACTTGTCATTTTTTCAGCTGTTCGTTTACAACAGCCACCCTCTAGAACAGTTCTGGGAATACGCAGGAATACTTATCGCTTCAATGTTTTTGACCTCGCACAAGGCATTTGCTAGAGGTCCCAATCGGGGGGCGTCCGTCAGACTAGCCCGTCTGGCGTCAGGGATAGACGCCAAGGAAATTGGCGGGATTAAGGGGTTGGGAAACTGGGATTGGAGTTTCGCAATGGCGCCCACAGGAAGGTCACCCACAACAAACAGTTCGGACAGGATTACGACAACAGACAAGGTCACTTAATTACTATTCATATCTTATATCGCAACGGAGGGCTTGTTTGCCAACGTGATTGTTTGAGTCGCTTGAAATTATTCAAATTTTGTCTATGCTGCATGGGATTGTTTAAAAAAGTGACGTAATGTTTTTATCCAGCGATGATGAGTTTTAGATGTTTCGGTATGAAATTGACATGTGATTAATACATTTACTTGGCAGTTACATTAATATTGCCAATTGAATCATCTGAAGTAATGACTAAGCCTTTCGACCGGAAAACAAGAAACAAATATCGATTGGCAATTCAAAATTGATGAGCTGGTAGCTGATGGATAGGCCGATCATATTATATATGCACTGACCTCTGGTGGCATCTGCTCCTTCTCACCGGGGCTTGCAATTAAATTGTATAAATAAACCAATAAACTATAATCGGGGAAACGAGCTTACGAGCGTTCCACATATCTGGCAACTAAAAACTAACACATGGCGTTCTTCCCATGCTCAAATATGCCATACGAATACTTATTCATATTCATATGTGCACAAGTTGATAAGATGAATGTATCCAAGTTATTTACTTGTTTCACTTTGTTTGAGATCATTGTGAAATCGGCTCAAGTGGTCATTGTACCATATTTTTGTTTACAACGCCTAATTGACGTAATCGCTGGAGCTGGGCTATCTTGAAGGTGGGCGGGAAACTAGCGGAAGTTACTCACCGTGCAAAGTACGTCCAGGGCGTAAACAATCAGCTTCACACTCGATGTGGACGCCATGGCGGAGTATGCTCCTCGGATTCCCTGTGGTCTGGATCTGGATGCCTTAAATTCCTGGAGAGCCGCCTGAAAGGGAGAGCACGCTACCGCAAAACTTGTTTTTAAAATCCGTCGACTCTTTGAAAGATCTGTTCAGTGAGATCACTGATGACACTCTCTGGGGGTCTCTGTGCTTTCACGATATTTTCTGGAAGATCGGTGTTTTTAGTCAGTTTTCCTTCACTTTACAACGTGTGACGTTGAGACCAATCACCAATGTTGGGTGGGAAATCGTCGAAGGCACTTTCCCGAGGCGAGTTGAATGTCTTATTAGCGGCCCTACCTTCGGATCAGAAGCGATTTCTCCGTCGTCTAGAAACTAACTGAGCGGACGCGACGGCCGGCTGTTCTCCAAAGCTCATGGGAAAAGCTTTAGAGCGGTCGCAGTTGCCAGACTGCAAAGAAGGGGTGGCGTTCCCAGTTTCACTTTCTCCAAAAGAGTGTAGTGTTTCAATTGTGTTGCTTAGGAAATAGTTTGAATATGTTTTATAAGTATTAAAGTATTTTTTAAGTAAATGTACTACGATTTTTTTGAATGATTACACATAGAATAGACACTTACCACAAATTCACGATAATACGTAAAAACAACATATAATGTGCATATGCTAAAAGCTAAAGAAAATATTTAAATTTATATTTTTTGACAGTAAATGTCTATCAATATATGAATCTAATCATATTATAATATTTACCCTCCAAATAGGCGGAAGAAATGGCTTCAATGGCACCAAACTCAGAACTATCTATTTGACAATATCCCAAAGTCCATAAAACATAAATGGTGTTTACCCAAATAGATACGACACCCCACAAAAATATTATAAGCTTTAACTAAATTGTAAAAATAAAAAAATTAATTAGTTCTATTATTGAATTTTATATAATGGTAACTAACCTGAGATTTAGCACAAACCAAAACAAGACCATAAACAGAATTGCACAATTGAAAAATTCCGAGGAGCGCCCACTGATCTAAGCAAGCTAAAGCATCTAATTATTTAAAGAAGCTGATTTCTTAAATTCGTAAAACTACCTTCAGCTATTATAACACTAAAATCAGAAAAAAATAGTGATACAATCTGGAAATAATTAGTTATAATATTTATACAAATTTGACAAAAAAAAACACACACCAAGCTCCCATTACAAATTACAAATGCAATATGCAAAATGATCACCAAACTCGGGCACATCGCGGGGTGTTGTGTAGGACCAAAAGAGTTCTAAGCCAAATATTTTGGCCATTCACAAAGTACTTTGTGGCAATAATTATATCGAATTGCCCTTATTTAAATTAATAGCTGAAGTATTCAGCTTATATGATGTAGCACTCGCATTCAGTTCTTATTTGGACCTAGAAACTGTTTGGTTTTTTTATTATTATATTGATTATGCACGAAAATTAAGTTATTTTAGGGAAAACACTTTTCTCGTCCGTTTGTTAAATTTAAAGTAGGGTTAAAACATTGAAATCGTATGCCTAATTAATTAAGCTTCTGAGATGTGAATTATTTATTTATTAACATAAATTCATTGCAGCTATAAATTTTGTAAGCTGTCGAGTTTTAACTAACTAAGTTTTATCTACACTTTTTAACTGACGTTCTCTAATAAAACAAATGTTATAATCCACATACATTGAAGAATTTTATCCTGTTAAGAAACAAAATCTTATCTTATCTTACCGATATTATTTTCTAGTTACCAACTTAAGGAAATTTGAAGTCGCGCCATCTAGCGGAAAATTCATTGTTTGCTCATAACTTTTTAATCAGTAGTAGGATTTAAAAAATGTGTCCTACTTTTTGGTAGGTATTACTAATCAAATCGAAATTGCATTTACATTTTTACAAAATCTGTTAGGATGTGGGCGTCAGACACATTTTATAGTCGATTAAGGCGATTGCGCTTCCTTGCTTATGGTTTGAAAAAAGCATTTCCAATTAAAAACTGTGACATTTCAGTTTTCATAGATTATAGATATCTTTTTTCTTGACTGACGGATACCACATTTTATCAGAGCTTTAACCATAACTAGTTGAAAGTTCCGTCGGATTGCAGTTTACCCTACTAAACCGTTTTGAGCAGTTGTGGTCAAAATGCGGCTAGCTTTATATTTTATATTCATTAGTTCCGTCGACACACATGGTGTGTTCTTGAATAACCTTTTAAAGACTCTTGAAATAGAGCTAAGTTATAAGACAATTCTTCTTTTAGGAAGTTTGAGTCAAAGGGATTCGTGCTGGAACCATGACGACTTTCAAGAAGTGGTTCCCATCCTAAACATCAATGCAACTCACAATGTTTATCTAAAAAATACTTTCAACTCTAAAATACTGGTACTAGTTTGCTTGAAGAAGAATGAAAATGATACAATGAAGGCACTTTATAGTTATCTTCAAGACATACGGGATACACCCACCATTCTATTCGGATCTTCAGACAACCACATTCGTAAACTGTTCCTACAGTGCTTTCGTAAAAATATGCTCAATGTATTGGCATTTAAAGGATCAAATAGAATGATTACTTATAGCTTTCAGCCATTCCCGGAATTTCGCATTATTAAGCGAAGGGAAATGGAGATACCTCGGTACTTTGAGCCTCAACTTAATGATCTAGGGAGCTATACCTTAAAGGCACTACCCGACAACATAATGCCACGAACCGTTGTTTACCGAAGTGCCGATGGAAATCGCCACTTGGGTGGGTATATCAGCTCCTTTTTTCGGAACTATATAAAGACCATCAATGCAACCCTTCGAATTAGCTGGGATCTGGTATCTGAAGAGGAAATGAAGCATTTTACGGAAATTAACAAGATGTCCGAAATGAAACACGTGGATTTCCCGCTGGGTATTAATGGTATTGACAATGGCTCAAACTATCCGTACGTTCCAATGGAGCTCACCAGCTGGTTTCTAATGATACCCATGGAAGCCCCCCTTTCTCGAGATCGTTTCCTCATTAAATTTGGTACACCCAAGCTAATACCAATTATGTTCATAATAGCCATAGTGCTGAGTAATACCCATCGGTTGGAAGTGGGCTTGAGTCCCACTTGGCGATTCTGGATCGTGTTAGATAAAGTCCTGTTAGGAACTCTGGCGCAGCCATTTATCCTACCCAAAAGACTCTCCCTCAAACTGATGCTCGTTTATTGGATGCTCCTGCTGTTTGGTTTCTTTGAGAGCAACTTCTTAATGGGAAACTTGGAGACTTGGCTCGTACATCCACCCGTGGGCGATCCACTCCGAGACTGGGATCAAATTCGCAGCCTGAAGCTGAAAATCCTTATTAACCCCACTGAGATGGATTACCTGACCACCATAATGGGCACAAAGTTTGTGGATGCCCACTCCAATATATTCCAGCTGACAAACTCAACGGATTTTCAGAGGAAACGCTTATCGATGGATCAATCTTATGCCTATCCTGTGACCCACACCTTGTGGCCATTCTTGAAGCACTCTCAAGTGAAAAGAGCACCAAATATCTACTAAAAGCACTAAATATCTCCTAAGTCCCACGACCAATTTATCAACCTTAAATAAATGATAATCTTTCACTCAAATATACGGGTTTATTGATTTATATTTTTTCTATATACGAGCCGTTTTATTACACTTTGTATTTTGATGGGTTTAATTTTTAAGACCAAAAAGTGTTACAATTTATTCTCAAATTCAAATTATTGATTCGAATTCGTATTGATCTTAGGTTTAATTCCAACTGAGTCTGGTTGAAATGGATCCCCAAGTTCTAACTGACAAGAAACCTCGTTGGTAGGGCAATATTTAAGGTTTCTACAGCTTCTGTAAACTAAAACAACAGCATATAAGGCGAAACCTAGGAAAATGCAGTATAAATAATTGCTTTTGAAATTAGAAAATATACATATACCCACAGATATGAAGAAAGTGGGGAATTGAAGCAACATCAAGTTTTTGTGCGGTTTCACGAAGGATTAAAAAGAATACTTGGATCTCCAAGGTAACAAAAATTATAATCCAGATGCAGAGAATAATTTTAACCTGTTGGGAAGAAAAATAATTAAAGATAGCCACAATGTTTCTTGATTACCAACTTTGAATTTAAGGAAATTCAAAAATACTCCAATGGCGGCTAGAAGAAATGATGTACATTCCAAAGTACGCAAGTAATCATTACCACTATAATTTTGGTAAAAGAACTCCTGATCAAAATAATATGTACCAATATAAACAAAAGTAAATAAAAATGTAGACAAACCAAAAACGAAAAATAAAAACAATGCTACCCCCAGACAAATTGGCTTGCACATTTGAATATTTCCGATCGGATGGTTCGTATCCCGTACAAAAGTCCTACTAACCAAAATAGTGAGCAAATGCGTTGCTTGACTTAATTTCGTAATTGATGCCAATCGTTTATGATTGAAGTTAATTAGTAAAGTTCATAACACTCAGAAAAATGAACTCATCAAGAATAGAATATCGAGAATATTTCAAAAATGATTCTTTTCAAATTTCAGCCTGTATGACGAACTGAAGTTTGTCTAAAACAAGAAAGGAAGCTACCTTCGGCCAGTCGAAACTTATATACCCTCGCAGATCATTCCCATTAACAAACAAAAACATTAAATTTAGATTTACTTGCGTATAAGTACAACAATCAAAATCTGGTTTCGTACTATTTCGGCATTAATTTAAATTTGTTGATCCTTCCCAAGGCAGCTATATAAAATAGACTTCCGAATTTTGTTAAATTTAAATAAAAATTTTGAAATGTTAAAGAAAAGCTATATCCCAGAGAAAAAGAGAATGTACAAATAAATCAACAAAGATATAATTTGTTTCCTATTAATTTCCATTTAATTTTCCGAACTTCCCGAAGTGTTAGCGCGGCCATTTCAATACACCTTCGTTATCAGATATTTTAACAATTGCTAATAAAATTTTTTAAAAGGTATTCGGTGATAAATCTTTTATTCTAAGAGTGGCTCCCTTATTAATTTATTTGGAAGTATAATATTGTTATATTTAATATAAAACATCGGTTTTATCATGCACCAAATTCAAAAGGTTTTCGAACAAGCGATTTTTTATAATCTTCTTAGACGCCAGCACGTGCAACAGAACCAAAATAAAGCAGAAGATCTGGAAACCTACAAAAGACACATTAAATAGATATTTTAATCCGTCCTCTCGTTCCTTTAGCTTACCAAAGAGTAAAACGTGCCATTGCCACACCTTCGCTTTTAATAAAATATGAGCATAGGCAATATAAACAAACTCTAGCACTATTAACTCAGCGATGACAATTAACCAGTTGTATACAAAGTGGTATTCCTGAAAAAATAATATTAGAATGTTTTATGACTTATAATGTTTATATTATATTCCAAGACGTAATCTAAATCTTCTACCCTGTGATTCCCAGTCACCCAAAGCAATCCGCTGGCGCCGGTAAAGGCCGACATAATTAAGTTAGTCTCAAGAGGATATTCTTCACATTTCTCCCAAGAAGCTGTAATTTAGAATATATTAAAATAAATGGTAAACAGTAAAGCTATGAGAATGACTTACAAAACCTAATGCTATAGACGACACAAGGCACCAAAATGGCAAATAAAGTTATTGTAAATATATAGTATGTGCCTATTGCCAGGGCACTAAGTATTTTCGGCATCGCAGTGAAAAGGCCAGCAATGGACTGACCAAGTAGTGCAGACTAGGGGGAATAGTCTCCAAAGGGTGCGATGTAGTTAATATTAATTTAGATGGGCTTATTGCTTAATTTGGCTTTTAGGTATATTACATCAATCTACAAAATTATTCAATAACATTAGTTTGGACTTTTAGTCGATAAACTTTTGAAAACACAGGGCGGCAACACCACTACTATTTTGTGCGCAGCTGTATACTTTTATGTTTTTTGACTATGTTTTCTAGAATTTGTTTCTCCCTTAAAAAAAATCCCAAAATTATTCTATATATAGGGTTTAAAAGATAAAGAGTGTATCTTTTAAAAAACTTTAACATCAAAACAAACCATGAATCCGTTTGTTTCTGAGAGCTCCGGAAAGTTGGCCAATTTCATAATTTTTCGAACTTTGAAGTCCTTTTGCTAAGAATCCTTCCGTCGGAGAACTTTTTGGAAAACGCAGTTTAACTTGGGAATTCGTAACGAATCGAGGATATCGAGGTAAATTTAAAAAGCATTAAAAATGCAGCACAGTGTTATTTATCATTAAAAAAAAACTAACTTTTATTGAGAGAATTTTCCGAAAAATCTATACGTGATCTAAATATTGCAAAAATATAAAAGCACAGAAACCTCAAAAACTACTTAAAAACTGTATAAATTATATGTATTAAATTGTATTTCTAGTCCTTTAGTTTTTTTTTTTTTTGCAATTTTATTATACTTACTTAACTAAGCAAATGACAAACAAAAAATGTGGGTTCTGTTGAATTTTTAATTGTTGATATGTCCTATCTATATTATGCTATTGTTTTTGGTTTAGGGCTGTGCTTCTTCTGAGATAAAAATGAGCCTGGTACTAAGCTCTCCAAGACCAATCACATTCCATTTCTTCGGCTAATCTCGCCCATAAGTCGTCGATATTTTTCTGCGCTTCTGCTATCACCCCTACGGGATGAAAGATTTAAATCTGTTTAATCTGTTTAAATCTGTTTACATCTCAACTACCCTTTAATATTATTATCTGCAACATGCTCTTTCAAGAAACTCATTTGTTTGTTTTCATTGTTCTCAAATTGAGTTAAACAGTTAAATTGTCTACTCCTTCGCCTTCAGTTCCTATAACGTACATATCTTCAGGTGGCCTTAAGGATCTGGTATAGGCAGCGACTGTTACTAAGCTAATTAACATGAACCCTAAAAAGATATCAAGCTATCAGATTAAACGGAAAACTATACCAAATAACCTGATTTGAGTACCCAGACCGAAGTAGTTTTGGATTTTTTCAGTGGTACCAAAGTCGACTCTGTGGAAGTCCAATATAACTAAATGAAGAATGAGACCAGCTACTAAATATATAAACGTCATCAGAAGCCACCAATGCAGATAACAGAGATCCTGTCAAATGGTCAAAGTTTAGAGATATACAATAGTATATACAATTTCAAACCTTTATCTTGATTACGATCATTAAAGTTCCGCAATAGCTATGTACAGTCCAGAAGAAATAGTTATATTCAACTCCTGTAACAAGTACTAAGTCGAATGGTTTAAAATGTATTTCTCATAAAACTAAAATTTTTGGAATATTACCACCGTTGGTTCCATTTATAATTTCGTCGAAATTAGTTAGTAAAAAATATATTACTATACAATTAACAACAATTCCGAATATGATGACTAAAACTTTGAAAACATGTTCTAGTAAGCAGCACATGTCTGTTATTTTTTGTGAACTGAACTATGTTGGTATTGTATTTGGAACTCAGTAATGCAAGAGAGTTATCGCCAACAGCAAATTAATGTATCCTCAATTAATATGAAATATAGGAAACCTAATGGGTCGAATTATCTAATCAAGGGAGTCTTACAGGACAGCATATTAACTCTTTGCAAGTGTATACAGATATCAGAAATGCATACTTATAAAATAATTTCAGTTAACAAATATCAGTAAGTGGGCAGAACCAAAAGGCTATTAGGTCGCTACCATGGTAACTTGAGGGCAAAACAAAAACATAGTCTGAAACCGACCAAGTAATTACAGGGTTGAGTTCCATACTGAACCCTCGACAGTTACACAAACACAATTTTTTTTGGTATATAAATACATAGTAAATGCTTTATTCATAAATTTTGTTTGCAATTCGAGCTCGCGTTGTTTGATGCATTTTCCAAATTTAAATCTTACCCGGAGATTCTCACGACGAGTATGAATAGAATGAACAGTGGTCACATATACGAGTATATATGATTATGATAAATATATATATTTCCTTTTGCTTGGGGCTTTTCAACAGTTTATAGATTATATTCATAGTTTTAAACAAAGATATTATTATTAACGTGTTTATTTAGTTAATTTTTGGGGTTTCGGTTTAACAAGTAAAACGTTTGTACAAAGGCTTTGGAAATTGCTTTGTTTGCTCGTTCGGTAGGTAAAAAACGAATTATACCAATAATACATAGGATATAAAAAATGTAAGCGTTTCATATCGCCTTAAACTAAGCTTTTTCTCGTTCTTTCCTTGACAAATATCCAAGTAAATGGCCTATTTGAAGTTTTTATTGTTTATCCCTTTTTGTAAGTGCGTTCGACGACTGCAAAAGTTAATGAGAATGTGAGGAGTGTGTGTGCTACTGGATGCGGGTGTGCCTCTCGATGTGGTTGATGGGTGTATCTAGCCCTTAGTAGGCGTTCCGGCGCTTGTAGTTGCGCACATTGTTGGCCAGGCAGCAGGCAAAGATGAAGCCGATCAGCTAATAAAGTAAAAGTTAGAATTTTGGGTTAATAAGTTAACAAACTAAGTTTAAGGCTGTAATTCTTACCTCGACCGCAATAAGGCCGATGCCCACATATTTGGCGTTATCAGAGCCAGCAGACATCAAGTCGACGAACTTTGCCCGGCATCCTCCGTAGTAGTTGGTCGGGATCAGGCAAGAGCCACTGCAGCAACTTTTGGGCATAGTTTGACCCTTAGCAATGTAGTCCAGGGCAGAGCTTGATCCGCAGCAGTGCAACTACAACATCAAATCAGAATAGGTCAGAAAAGTGTTTAAAGTGTTTGGTGATATTTCCAGTACTTACCGATTTCTGGATGGCATCGAACACACCTCCCTCCTGGGCGGTGTCAGACTCCCAGGCATTCTCGATGACTTTGCCCATGGCGTCTTCAAACTTATCCTTGTTGGTGAACAGCAGCACGACGAGCGTCAGCTGCAGGATCAGCAGGATCAGCAAGAAGACGGCATAGCTCATGGTCATGCAGACTGATTCGCGAATCGCGCCGCAGCATCCCAGGAACGAGATGAAGACCACGATCGAGCCCAAACTGATCAGAATGATCGGCATAAGAGCCTGTGGGGGGAAGCCGACCTGTCCATTGACTTCGATTGTTCCGATGCTCTTCAGAATCAGCACGCCATAAACGATGCCCAAAATGCCGATGACCTGAGAGGGGGGAAAACGAAACAGATATTTATTTATTTCTCAAGAAATAGCTTAGATTTTATACCAAAAGTTAAAAACAAGGCGTAACAGATACATCAGATACATGCTGCAATTGCACTTTCGACGAACAACTCTAAATATAGTTCAAATTAATCAGCCTGCTCTCGTTTATTTTAATTGAAAGTGCCGGAGTAGAATAGCTTTCACAATTACCATGCTAAAAAGACTTAATTACCGCAGAACCCTCGGGCTGACCTCAGGGATTCCAAGTCAGGCCCAGGCACGCCATCAGTGGCGCATGGTTAATGATAATTAAAAGAAGTCAGTTACGTAATTCCCAAGTAGTTTGCCAACACCAAGAATATTTGCTAGCCAAACAAGGCCTTCTGAATCTAAAATCTAAACCGATTAGATAAGGCCAAGATGAGCAGTGGGAACCGTGAGCCGCATCCCATGACATTCACATTCACACATGACAATGCCGCACAAAAATCTCGACAAGGCCTGCAGTGCATTGTGGGTTTTTTTTGGATTTTATAGCGAGGTTCAGCTGCCCAGACAATGCGAATCAACTTTGATCTCTGCAGCCCCAATTGCTGCGCGGTCATCAATTGAATTTGCTTGATTTCATTATGTGTACATGATGCTCGCGCTAACTGTATCTGTATCTATACATCTCTGGGACATGTGGGCTGGCTATAGCTCCACAGATTTAGAACTCGAGTGGCTGTGCGCGAAGAGCTTTGAATATGTTCGTGGGCGGCGGCAGCTGGATTTGATTTCGTGTCAAAATCGACCCAAAAATATTCAAAAATCCAAAACAATGGAAAGCAAAGCCTCGCCACTCTGCTAATTGTTCCACTTTGCCAGCACTAATAAACAAAATGCTGTAGGAAAACAACGGTTTTCGTTTTTAAACCTGTTTGCAGCCGCTCTCAACTTTTCCTCTTTAGCTTTTACTTATGCTAGCCCGATTTCTGCTAACGAGGACATTACACAATCCACATAAATATGGCCGAGACAATGCTGTCGGCCACATTTTGCCTTAAACTGTCCACGACAGCTTCAATGACGTCACACTGAAATGGAAATATAATGCAAATGGCTTTTGCAAATTCCAGAAAGCCCGATGTAAGGGTCTGAGATCATGTTGCCGACCAAAAAAAAGAGGCAAAATTAAACAGAAAAACAACCCTCAAAGGAGATGAAAGTAGTTGGGGATAAACTCATAGATATATATATTTATTATGACGGCGAACCACACCCAAAGCTGTGAATGGCTTTGTATGGCGCCAAAATGCCTGCATCTTCAAAGCGAACAAGCGGAGCAAAGTTGATTTACCAGAAGAAAAACAGTTTTGAATTACCCGATGAGCAACAGGACAAATGCGTGTTGAGAATATGTAATTGTAAAATTAAAGTGTACATTTTAATTGACGTAGTCATGCAATGCAAAATATATCTGACAAGCCGACCAACGCTAGTAGTGATGAAAATAATTAAAGCGCACGTTTTTATTTTTAACCGGTGATAAATAATGTTTTTTATATTCAGTTAAATTCTAGTGAAATCCAAGGAACAACAATCGGTGAGTCAAAAAAAAGAACCTCATGTTGTCAGATTTTGCACTAACTCGTATTTTATATAATTTTCCAGCTAAAATTTTTATTGGAGGTAGTTTATTTAGGTAGTTTAAAAAAAAATCAGATCATTGTTCTTTTTGTATAATATAAAACATATAAAATAAAATACAAAACCTAACGTCATTAAAATCGAAGGATATTCAATAAAACACTACCCTAAAATCTTTTGGTATAATATAAGTACTTTTGCTTATCTTTTTTTTTCGTATAACAGAGGATTCGAACTAAAAATCGATGTCCCTGCTCAAAGTCACTCTAAGTAAAGTAAATTCATCCACACCCTAAACCAGTAGGGTGTTTAATACACATATTTACTCAAAAATTGACTAACTGACACGTCATCGGAAATATTTTCCCTGCGATTCGCTCAATACCGAGTTTTGCTTTCGCTAAACGGATATGTAAATATTTACTCCTGAAGTTGTTTGCTCAGTAATTCATAGCACAGGAAATGGCTATCACTAAGCTGAATGCAGGTCATTCAATTCCCGATGGCCTTACATTCATGGGCGGCACTGCACGCCCTTTTAGCAGCAAGCACCTGGGGCAGACCTGTTGCGCTTATTATAGTAATACTGGTTTGTCACATGGCTTGCGAAATTCGAACGAATTGTTCTAACTCGAACATGACTGAGTCACTGAAGAAAAGTAATCACTCAAAGTAACTGGGGTATTGATCTTATAAAGAGAAATAAAATCTATAATGTATATAACTATAACTACTACCACCAAAATGAGCTACAGAACATTATTTTTAATATATAACTCGATATATAATTTAGTTTTTCGAAAGCTAGTGTTTCATTCTGACTGTATTCTACTTGTTTTTCCCCTTTTTATTGTCAAACTGCAAATTGTTGTTCTGCTATTGTACTTGTTGCTGCTATTTTTTCAAGCGTTGCGGCAGCTTTTTTACTTTTGAATGTATGTGGTGGTGCTCGGCGAGCTCTAAAAGCGGCTTGTTAATTTATTTGGCTTGTCTGTCAAGTGTGTTATGTACTCAGTTATATACCCGAGCGAAGCAGATAAATATCAACACGCCGCACTGTAAGTGTAGACTATGTAGACTATGTATACCGAAACTTCTGCTCGGAACAACCAGTTGTTTATTTGTTGCTTTTGTTTTATCGCTCTTCTCTAGAGCAACAAGTTTTTATTTTCGTTCCTTCTTTTGTGGCTTTCTGCTCATTTACCTACTTATGTGCAGGTATGCTTGGGCCCACAGATGCGGGAAATCAAAAGCCCTGAGCCTGAAGACTGTCCATAAATTACAGAAATTAACCGAAATTATATTATAATTTTTTGGGTATAAAGCCATAATAAAAAACCTAACTTTGATCAATCTAACTTTTTAATTATTTGAATAATTATTTTTCAAACAAATAAATCAATGGGAAAGCTGTGACTATTTTAATGATTAATCTTAAGTTTTGTATAAAATTCTATAACATTTTTTCTGGGAATTTCAGAGTGTTGTTGACTTGGATGATAACATTTTGACCGCAAGTATACCTATATATATATATATCACCTTTTATTTTTATAATTCGTTTCGCTTTTCGGTTTGTTGCTGTGACTTTTGTGACTCACATTTCGTTTATTTGCAGGCGCCTTAACGAATGCTAAGTATTCAAAATTTTACGATGAGTATTTGCTTTATTATTTTAAGCACAGTTTACAGGGTTTTTGGCCTGACAAGGCTAAAATCTGTGTGGGTGTGAGTGAATTCACGCCAAAAGATTATACATCGAAAATACGCTGAGTCTGTAAATTCCCATCATGTTAAATCCAGCTTCATATTACAAACAAAAGAAGCCTGAAAACTTAGAGCTCATCCTTTTACAAACAGAAAAATGTTTACGATCACTTTTGGGGAGATTATTTTCATTTATATAAACAACCGGTTTCCACATGTAATTAATTTCTGTTCAATTACTTTTTTAATAAAACATATTTGTAAAAAAACAATTTTGAATTACTTTTTTCAAGCAATAATTAAATCTTTGATTTTTAAAAAAGATTAAATAAATATTGACGTCTAAGTGGAGCCATTGAATTCAGACAATATAGTAATCAGTGGTTTTTTAAATAGAACGCGCGTGTTGATAAATGTAATTTTGATGGCCCGAAAGTGTTATCTCTTGCACAGGAAACTCGTAAAAAACTTAAAATAAATTCTATGTTTAAAAAACGGGAGCTTCTATCTAAAGAATTATCTCCGGAAATGGTTGCAAATTTGCAAACGGATGCAGTGGTCCTAAGACATAAAAAGCAACTCAAAAATTCCTTCTGAGGCAATCGACATAAGGGTGAACTTCTCGGAGCCGGGGGAATTCGCCTTGAAAGCTAAAAATCCAGTTGCTGAAATGGAAGCTGAACAGACAGCGGCGATGACATCACCAAAGTTCAATAACGAGTCTCAGGCAAAAGGCAAACAACAGAAAAGCACGAGTTCTCGATTTTCAATGCTCCGCCTCTGTTCTCAGGGGCATTATTACAGTACGTGAATTTCGCGAGGGATCCCACAGTAAATACGTATATACAGTTTGTCAAGTAATTGTTTGCAAAAGGGAAAATGGCATAGAAATTCGTGTTTAGATGGGAAATGTACAAGCAAATACTAGATTTTTGAATTTTTTTCTTTTGGAATGTTGTTTATTAAACTATTATCTTTCCGATTGCATCAAAACATTTACATTTTTCACACTAAAACACCCTAAAAAACAAGAAAAACTAAAAAATTGCAAATATTTGGCTGTCAATTAATTGTTTGCAAAATGCAAACAATTATTTGACTTCTAGCTATAGCTTGAAAACGGCTAAAGTTATTGTACTAATTTTTGGTGGGGTCCTCGTGGTACCTGCCCTGCATTTAAACGACCCGGAATTGACCGTCTAAGGACATTTTTAATTATACTTTTTAAGGATTTTCTTCCAAAAAAACGTTTGTATGGGATTTGTATGGCGTTGGCATTTTTGACGCAGTTTTCTTCCGTTTTGAGCGGTAAAATCGGCAAAATGTGCTGCTATTTTTGGCAATTCCCCTAAAGGAATGTCCAACGAAAAGTCCTGCATCATTATTTTGTAAGAAATGTGCAGGATAATAACTCCTGACGATGGTCTTAATTTTTGAACCATGTATACATGCACTTTGTAAGCAATCTGAGCCTCACTTTTTTAATATATACACACAAAAAAAAAAACTATGTAAAATCAACGATTTAATAGTGAAAACTGCCCCAACCCATAAATAATAGAAAATGACCCAAAAAATAGTAGATTACCTAAAAAATAGTAGATGACCTACAAAATAGTATTTTACCCGAAAAATATTGTAGTTTTTTTTAATTTATTTTTTTAACTATTTTTATTTTTAATTTAACTTGTTATATTAATGTATATTGTTTGTTATTTATAGACACTTACATTTCACAGATACTTAAACTTACAAATCAGGTTTCTTGCCTCCGCTGGGAATCGAACCGGTGCCGCAATCGTCGGAGTCGAGCACTCTAACCAGTAGGCCACAGAAGAATGATTTTCGTAGAGGAAAATCTTTTGACTTGAAATCAACATTTAAAAAAAAAAAAAAAAGGAAAAACATCATCTGCAAAAGCAGGATTTGAACTCACGACCCAGAGATTATGAGTCGGATACTCTAACCACCCTAAGTCCAGAAAAATAGTTGACCTACAATTTATAATTGTATTTTTCAAACAACAAAATACATGAAGGAAAAAAATAGTTTTGTTACGATATTAATTGTGGTGTCACTATTCGATGCCCCAAAAAATAAAACAACAAAATACACGCAAACAAATAAAATAGTTTTGCTACGATATTAATTAAGACGTTACTATTAATTTTCCAAATGAAGAAAACAACAAAATACATGAAAATTTCGTAAATAGGTTTTTCACTATTTTAATTGTTAAATACTATTCAATGAACAAAAAAATAAAACAACAAAATACATGAAAAATTCAGAAAATAGTGAACCACTATTTTTCTATGTTAATTTTACATAGTTTTTTTTTTTGTGTGTACAAAAAAAGTTAGAGTCCTGCACATTTCTTACAAAATAATGATGCAGGACTTTTCGTTGGACATTCCTTTAGGGGAATTGCCAAAAATAGCAGCACATTTTGCCGATTTTACCGCTCAAAACGGAAGAAAACTGCGTCAAAAATGCCAACGCCATACAAATCCCATACAAACGTTTTTTTGGAAGAAAATCCTTAAAAAGTATAATTAAAAATGTCCTTAGACGGTCAATTCCGGGTCGTTTAAATGCAGGGCAGGTACCACGAGGACCCCACCAAAAATTAGTACAATAACTTTAGCCGTTTTCAAGCTATAGCTAGAAGTCAAATAATTGTTTGCATTTTGCAAACAATTAATTGACAGCCAAATATTTGCAATTTTTTAGTTTTTCTTGTTTTTTAGGGTGTTTTAGTGTGAAAAATGAAAATGTTTTGATGCAATCGGAAAGATAATAGTTTAATAAACAACATTCCAAAAGAAAAAAATTCAAAAATCTAGTATTTGCTTGTACATTTCCCATCTAAAAACGAATTTCTATGCCATTTTCCCTTTTGCAAACAATTACTTGACAAACTGTATAGCAGACAATCAATATGCACATTGCATATGCCATTCAACCGAATTGATCGACTCTCATTTCGACAACACTTTCGTAACACAGTGTCCCATTTTGGCTTTCACGCAACTCTTTTGACCGGTTTTGTATCAGTTTCAATTTCGCTTTGTTCGGTGGTTGTAAACCAGATATATAAACACTAAATACTCACCGACACAAGGGTGTTGAATATGAAGAGGATGTATTTGACCATAGAAGTGCCGCAGTCCATGTTGCTGGTTTTTTACTGTACCGTCTGGAAAGGGGGAAGCGGAAAGAGAGCGCAATTGAGTAAAGCTTATTAAAACGGGTGTTTAAATTAAGTAATTGCCCAGTTTAATGTTCAGTTTGAACTGATAAATACCGGGAAATACACAAGTTCATTGAAAAAAATATGCAATTTACAGGGTCTACGAGATAAGGGTTCTCCAAGCATCCATTATCACCCCGCTCTCTTTGGCGTCCTTCCGAATGCGTCGCCCGGGCAACAACAAAGGTGGAATGACAACACAAAAGGCACACTTGGAATGCAACTTTTCCACTACAGAGGAACAACGAAACAACGAAGGCCGCGTCAATGGGGCTCCAAGATTCAAGTGGGGAAAATGGGAAAAGTTCACTGCACTCTGTCAAGGAGAAGAAGAAGCAGCAGCAGCCTCACATTGTTGTCTCATTTTCATGAGATTTTTCTTCCGCTTTTCACGCTTATTTTCTCGTACTACGCAGTCTTTTGTTTTCGTCTCTCCCCTTCTTCAACCACTTTTTCTTGGCCTGCAGCATCTGATTTTGCCTTCGTCCTGTCTCAAGAGACCGGTCTTTAAAAATCACCACTAATTTAATTTTTCACTTTGACTGCTAGTTCCGAGAATCACACAATATATAATTAATCTGGACACGCATCATTACCTTCGCTTTAAATTATTGCCAAATTAAATTCCCACGAAATGCGCGTCCGTTCGTGTTGAACAATTTTTTTGAAGTCAGTGTGGCCGTTGGTGCACCGCTCTTTTATGCCTTCGGAACCCTAGAAATAAACCCTAAATATGCCAGCGCGTGGTGGGGAACTTTAATAGACATTCACCAATGACTCAAACCATTTTTAAGCTGAGGTAAAATAGAAATTCAATACCATCTTATTTTACAACTGCCGTTTTGAAAAATATCCAAAATTTTAAGGAATACGTATATGAAGAAATTACAAGAGGGTTTTATATAGGATTTAAAAACAAATATTTAAAAAAAAATACTATGAAAGGTTCAAATGACATTTTGACATTACGGGCTTTTAAAAATTAGTTTGTAATTATAATTTATGAAGGTTATAAGAATCCATATTGATAAGAATTATATTAAATTACCATTTTCCTTTTGAAGATTCCTGAAATTACAGAAATTGCAGAACTAAATCTATCTGGTTTAATTAATTGTTTTTTCATTAGGTTTGAATTGGAAAAATAATAATAATTGGTATTGGTTGATATCGTTCTAAATAGTTGTTGTTTTTGGGTATACAATTTTATAAAAATTTCTGTTTACCGGTTTTCAGAAATATACTTTATTCCAGTAAACGATGCATACTTTTCGGAAACAGTTTTTCAACGGCTTTTGCTTATCAACTATTGACTTACAGAGTTCAACAAAGCTTTTTGCGATAGGGAAACTCATAAAGAATTGCTTTATATCGAACGCTATTCAGTTGCAACCTGACTACGAAACGAAACGCATCGAATAATTTAAATTTTTCTGTCGAAACCGATCAAAGTACAATATAATTCTGCAATGGATTGTGGCGGAGTATTTGTGAAATATGTGCTGTTCATATTCAATATACTGTTTGTGGTAAGAATAGTTTCCCAAGAGATGCAAAGATCTTAATTACAACAAGGGTTCGGTTTGAAATTCATATCTTATCTGCAAAGCAATGACAAATAAACTCTTGGGGCTCAAGATTTCCGTTCATACCGCCCTGGATACACACTGCTTTCAAAAGTTATCTTATCGAAAAATACACAGAAAAATTGGTAGAAATTGTAAAAAAAACCTAAAATTCTTTAAATAAATCATTGCATGCCAATGGGGAACGTAATTACGGCTAATGAGCTGAAACAGTTGTCGGAAAACGCATTGTACTCGGAAAAGATAACAGCATGAGTAATACATACGATCGTTCGACAGATAGAGATCCCCCTCTGAGAATCTATAGTATTTGTGATGAAATTTGTTGTGGACAAAAACCAAAAGCTTTCCACTAGTCTAGCCTGATTATTTGGTTCAATTATTGTCAATGCAGTTTTGACTAAAAATGAGGTATTTCCAGAAGTTAATATTACTTAGTTGGATCTGGGTTTCATAAGTAAATCTATTTTGTGCATATTATTTATAAGTAATCTCCCCCTCCCTGTGAAGTACCCGGTGCGCTCGGAAACAATAACTTGGGCGGAGGTGGCTGTTATTCAATTTGGTTGAATCACCACCACACGATGACTCTTATCGAAACTTTTGACTAACAAGGCTAATTCTTGATTTTCCATTGTATTTAGATATGCGGTATTTTACTTATCACCTTCGGTTCCATTATGGTGTCAACCATAAAGGACTTCTCGGGTGTGGGTGAGACTTTCACCGCCAACAGCGTAGCCATCATCATCCTGGCCCTCGGATGCATCATCTTCTTGGTGGCCTTCATGGGATGCTGTGGAGCTATTCGCGAGAACTCTTGTGCTCTGACCTCGGTGGGTTCAAAGATCCCAAACCCTTTTGGCACACATATCATTTATTTTATTTTCTTTATTAGTACTCTGTTGTCATGCTGGTTCTGCTGATCAGTCAGCTGGCTTTGATAATCTACGTGTGGGTGGACCATGTCCAGATACAGCAATCCCTGGAGAAGATTGTCCAAACCATTTGGGATCAGCGCAAAACCGATGCCCTTCTCATGGACACACTGCAGCGATCGGTGAGTAAACCTAACACACATTTTAGGAATTATTTTAATTAACGATAATGTTAAAATTTAAAATGATATTCTGTGGTTTAATTACTTATCCAGTGTTTGAAGGTTAAAATCTAATTTAATAATATTTGTCACCGATTTTAGTTCAAGTGCTGTGGATTGAATAGCTATTTGGACTACGTCATTACGTATCCCGCCTCCTGCTGCGACTCACCCTCCAATGGAACCTGCTCATTAACCCAGGTTATGCCTCGATCCAGTTGCCTGAATGCCGTCGATTCGTTCTGGGACACCAACGTGAATATCATCAAGTACGCTGGTCTAGGCGTGACCGCTGTTGAGGTAACCTAAATCTGAAGTCTCCCTAACTCGTAATACTTATGGTAACCCTTTTTTCCCCAGCTTGTGGCCTTCATTTTCGCCTGTTGCCTGTCCAACCAGACCCGCAACTCCCAGAGACGCCAGAACTACTAGTGCTGAAGCACCCATTAATATAGTATTAAGATTATCTCCCGATCTATTAAACGACAAAAATAAATAAAATCAAATATTTTGTTCAAAGTTATTCAATGTTTAATATAATTTTAGTTCCTCACTTAAAAATGCATATTGTGCGGTCATTTTTAAAATATTTCCGCCTTTTTACCAAAATCAACAAAGAAATTAGAAGTCGAATACCCGTCAAAGAGACGCCTATCAATAAAACTCCAACGTATTTATTACGTTAAATAGCACTTGCACTCCATGGCGTATACGGAATTTGGTTGTGGGCGGGGTTTTCACAACACATATTTTTGTAGCATACTTTTCAACAGACCATTTTGTATAAGAGTGGGTGTTTAAACCCCCTAATCCTTGCATCAACATTTTTAAAAGACATTTTTATACCTGTTACTCGTAGAGTAAAAGGGTATATTGTATTCGTGCAAAAGTATGTAACAGGGAGAAAGAAGCTTTTCCAACTCTATAAAGTATAAAATACCTATCGAAATGCAGAAGAAATTTTTCAAATCGGACCATTCGTTAAAAAGTTATGCGCGATCAAAGTTTTATATCTCCATCTACTTCGCACTCCCTTTAGCTGAGTAACTGGTCTAAAGTTTTGGACCATGACCCAAACAATCCAAAACATGTAGTTTTTCCTGCATAAATGCAATGAAAGAAAGTGTTTCCTGATCCGAGTCGGAAAGGTTTGTTGAAATATTTTAATAGAATTAAATGGTTTTATAAATTAGAAGTTGATTATGGTTCACTCGTAATCTAGGCATAAACCTGTCGCCCGCCGTTCTGGTTGCGCATACAGTTGGTCAGGGCGCCGGCGATCAGGAAGACGATGAGGTCGAAAATGCAGAGGCCCAGACCGGACCAGCGAATGATGTCCATGTTGTCGTTCCAGAACTCCGTGAACTTTGCACTGCAGCCGGGTCTCGATTCGTAGACCGATGGGGTACTGCAAGTGGTCTGGCGATTCAAGTAGCCGCAGCAGGTTCCGGGAACCGAGAGGCCGTTACTACCGTAGTTAAAATAGCCGGTGTCGCCGCAGCAGCCGAAGGTTTCCTCCAGCACGCCCATTGCATTGTAGTCCTTTGAGCTCCAGAGCAGGTTAACCAGACTGGTCATATCCCCCAGGAAAGCTGATCGATTCACAAACACCCAACAGGTGAGCACAAGTTGCAGGATGAAGAGGATGAAAACCATGCTGGTGTACTATAGAGGGTATTGTATTAGTTTGAGTTGCTAAAATGAGCCTCGTTACCAAAACTTACCGCTCCTGTCATGCAGGCACTCTGCCTGAAAATTCCGTAGCACCCGAAGAAGGACACCACGAAGATCAGGCCTCCCAGAACGGTGACGCAAATCGGTATGGTGTCGGTGTTTGTATGGCTTCCGGCAGCATCAAAGTGGCTGAGATCCGATAACATAATCGAGCCCAGCACGATCAAAAGGATGCCCACGATCTGGAAACATATAACGGAATTTAAGAAATTATAAAAATTGCATATTTGTAATCTGAGTTTTAATTGGGAAGAATTTTCTGTAGCAGTTTACAAAATAAATTGTAGAAGTTTGACGGTTTTTGGTTAAGGTAACAACTTTGGTCTTTAACAAAACATAAGATAATAAAGATAATAAATGTAACTTTTTTTAGGAAATATGTATTATAAACTTATTCGTATGTGTGTGTTCATTTCCAATATTTGGCTCATTATTTATATTACAAAACACAGATAATGTCAATTAACTGATAAAATTCGTGTATGTCCGCTGGCATTACAGTGGTGGATTGATATTTTTAACTTTGCCAACACATTGTTATGAATAATAATGATAAACCTTGTGACACAAAAGCAACCGATGCGTAATTTATACCATTTTCTACCATTTTTTATGGCGGGTTTGTACAACTTTATAACTAACTTATGGTGGGCGTCTAATAAATAAAATCGGCACTTGTAACTTTAATTTGATCTAATTCGATTTATTATGTATTCCATTAGCTATAGATAATTGTCTTAGAATTAAATAAAACGTCGAGTTAACCGATAAACATTAGTTTAAAATCAACAATTTAAAATAAAAGTTTTCGATTTAATTATTTTACTTCGTTAATGCCGTTTAAAAATACTAATTTTTCAGTGAATAATTTAGCAAAACATTGAAAATAGAATTGGAATTCAAAACACAAGTTGTCATATGGATGTATATTCTCTTCAAAACATATAACTACCTGAAATTCACTTTAAATTCTTAAAGGCAGGATATGTTCTGGTTTGCAATACATTACAACATTACGTATTTTTCTATGAATAATTTTGGAAAACATTAGAATTCAGCACATATGTTATTTTTAAAATTCACACTTTTGAATAACATTTTTACACTTCGTTATAAGTTTGATTGGTTCTTCTCTTGTTTTAAATGTTTGATTGTTTTCTAATGATCTAATAACTTACCAAAAACACTATATTAACAATGTATAAAATAAAGTTGACTATTCCGGATAGACAACCCATTTTGAAACTTTTATGTTGGCGTTAATTTACAGAATAATAAAAATCAAATATGATATCCAAGAGGAGGAACTCCGATTTGCTTTGATTTTATCGCGTTCTCGCGTCGTTTACTGTCGTTCGATTGGACTGGACTTCCAGATGGGCTACCGTTTTTAAATTGTCCAACAGACACGGGCGATATCGGAAAGATACGCGAGTGCCTGATATCATAATCGAGGCCCAAAAGAAGGATTGATAATGGGGCCCGAAAGGTGGGGAAATCGATAACAATTGGCATATGGAAGTGATTCATTTCTGAGGGCAATTGATCTCACAAACGTGGGGCCCCGGGCTTATTGGCAGATAAGGACATAGTTTTTGGAAAAACATCAACTTGTCATGATAAGATAGGCGGTGGGCAAAGATAGACAGCGAATAAGCAATAATATTTCATTGAGCTTAACCTATTTTGTTTTTTATTTAAGGTGAGTGATAATTTTGTTTCTTTGGATCTATACTAGGAACTGGGCTATAGCTATAAAGTTAGGTCAGACTATTGTTTTAGCGCTTCCTCATCGCGCTGGCCAAGCAGCAGGACATGATGAAGATGCCCAGTTCGAAGAGGGCAATGATCAGACTGCTCCATCGAATGATGTCCGTATTGGAGGCCCAGAAGTCGACGAACTCCTCCTGGCAGCCGGGTCGCTGGGTATAGATCGCAGCCTCACAGGTCCTGGTGCGATCCTTGTAGCCACAGCAGGATGCTGGCACCGTGGTATAGTCGGCGTATCCAGCGTTGCCGCAGCACTTGAACTGTTGGAAAAGTGGGTACATTAATATCCGGGCAAAGTTTCTTGAGAAATTACTAATTATACCCGTTACTCGTCTGTCTGTCCGTCCGTATAAACGCAGAGATCTTGGAAACTACAAGAATGTTGGGATTACCGACACATATTCTTGGGCTTCCTACGCAGCGCAAGTTTATTTCAGCCGTGCGCCACGCCCCCTCTAACGCCCACAATCGATACTAAAATGTGTCTGGCGCCCACATTTTTAAAGATTTCGGAGAAGTATAAATGCGATTTTGTTGTGTTTACTTATACCTATCGAAATGTAAAAGAAATTTTTCAAATCGGACCATTCGTTTAAAAGTTATACCCGATTAAAGTTTTATATATCCATCTCTTTTGCACTCCCTTTAGCTGAGTGACGGGTATTAGATAGTCGGGACACCAACCCGACTATAGCGTTCTCTCTTGTTTTCTATCTCTTTTGGCAGTAAATCTTAGTAATACTTCTAGGAACTTACGGCCAATTGAAGGGCATCCATGGGATATCCCTGGGCAGCGTCATTCTCATCCATCGCCTTGTCCACCACCTTTCCCATGCTGGTCAGGAACTTGTCGTTGGCGGCGAAGATCCAAATGGACAGGGCCAGTTGGAGGCCGAACAGAATGAGCATGCAGATGGCGTACTGAAAGGGTGAGTAAACCAGTTAGTTTCCCGAATCGGATGATCGAGTGATCCAAAGGACTCACAATCGTAGTGCAGCAGGCATTCTCCCGAATGGTTCCGCAGCAGCCGAAGAAGGCCACCACAAAGGTGACGCAGCCAATGACGATAATGCAAATTGGTATTGTTTGGGTGTTAGCACCTCCATCGAAGGAAGTGAAGCTACCCATCGTTGAGAGCATTATGGAACCCACTACGATCAGCAGGATGCCACCGGCCACAAAGATCAGGTTGAGCAAGTACAGCAGGTACTTGAACATCGCGGATAGACAATTCATGGTGCTGGTTTGTTTTTTCGGGGTCTCGTTGGTTCGCTGGATAATCCGTTCGTTCGAAGCGACGATTTTCGTCAAACTGAATTGGCTTTCTGGCAGCACTCGGCTATTAAAGCGTATTCGAAGTACTCATCTTATCGGGTGCGTTCTTATCTCAGCCATAAAGTTCTCCATGTACTTGCGCTGCCAGCTCTCTTTCCTATGTACTTGACAAAATCATTCAGTTGATCACTTTGCACCCGCGTAGATACTAGACCAAAGACCACAGAACCCGGGGAAATTACGTACTGGGCGGACGCAATGATTCATATGTTGGTTTAAACCGTTGTTGGGGGCGGAAAATTATCTTATATTCATAAAATTCAATCTTTGGGGGCGTTCGTCCTCTAATAAGATGAATCATTTAGAATTTCGCGACCTTCCTGTCTGGAATAGGTGTGAACTTCCCTTATCAGGTGGAAAATAATTTCGTTTGGACGCTGACTCACAAATTACGTTTGCCTGGCCACCGTTTCCCCGTGAGTCCCCGATCTTATCGCATAGATTTATACTCTATCAATCGACTAATAAACTTTTTACCGAGTGCACTCCAAGCGTAACTCCAACACCCAGATTTAGATTTTGATAGCTAATGGGGTTTTTAGGGAAGAATAATTTCCCTTTGACATTGGAAAGTGGCCAAATTCCCTTTACAGATAAAAAATGTACCTGTACGACTAGATTAGATAGCATATAAGCCCTACAAAGCCAACTAAATATAATCGTCTGATAGGTTAGTTCTATGGAATTATGTCAATAGAGGCAATGATTGATAAGTTCTATGTTTGTTCAATTTTACAACCTCTATTTTTACCCAGTACTTGAAGAGTAAAATATTATCGTGATAAGCTAAAATTCCTCAGCTCACAGTTTTAGTGAGTTCTACCAATAAATAAAGGACTTTTTCGAACTTTTACTTGATTATAAGATATAAGAATAATAAAACATCACAATTTAAAATAAATTTCTCAGTTTATTGCAATCTCTAGGAGTATAAATTATTTTGTACAGTTAAAAATATTAGCACAATCAATATAACTCTCAACTAACGATCTTAAAAAATGTATCATATCGAATTCGTCGTGGGATTCTCTGCTAAAACTTGAGATTATGTAAAATTTCAATGGCCATCTGTATCAGGTGATATATTCGTAAAATTGGGCAACATAATTCGTACTTTCGGTTTCAATTAAAATTAGTATGAAAGGCTTTCTTTTCCAGCGATTAATAGTCCGCACGGCGCCGGTAGTTCCGAATGCTGTTCGCCAGGCAACAGGCAAATACAAAGCCCACAAACTGGAAGAAAATAAAGCAATTTAGATAAGAAGTCAATTTCATTTGGGAACAATGAGTCAAATTAGTTTGAGTTCAGTTTATCATCAACAGAAGCTGAATACTTCGTTGTGTGAATTATTTTCTCAGTACCGGTAAAATACTTACTTCAATGCCGGCAATGACCAGTCCAGCATACTTGATGATGTCGCTGTTCCTGTCCCAGAAATCGACGAAGGTGGCTTTGCAGCCCCTCTGGTAGACGTTATTACTGCTGCAGAAGTTGGTGTCGCTGCAGCATGAAGGAGGGAATTTGCCCTGGTAGGCGTAGTCGGTGTAGCCACTGCGTCCACAGCATTTCATCTAAACGGGGAAAGAGTTAGGAGTTAAAAATATAAGAAAATACCCTGTAACCACAAGAACTTACGCTAATCTGAAGGGCATCCATGTAGTCGGAACGACGGGTGCGATGGTCCCAAGCCTTCTCCACCACATCACCCATGATCTGCAAGTACTTGTCCTTCTGAACCCACATGTAGATGACCAAGGCCAGTTGGCCAATCATAAGGACGAACAGCAGAATCGAATACTGCAATAGGTAAGCATTATATGTAGGTAAGGATTATCATACTCCAAGGCCATTCAAGTACCGTCATGGACATGCAGTAGGATTCGCGAATGGCACCGCAGCAGCCGAACCAGGAAATCAGCAGGATAATGGTGCCAAGGATAATCATCGTGACAGGGACCTGCTGGGAACGCAGGGCTTCCGCGAAGTCATCTATGTTGTGAACTTTGCTGAAGAGCAGAGCTCCAAAAACGATCAGCAAGATGCCGCATATCTGAAAATGGTCATAATGAAGATTATATTATAAATCAAATTTTAATCAGGAAGGCAGCTTAAGTTTTTATAACCCTGCAGTCAAAACCCTTTCAGTTTTATGACAAAAATACCTTTGAAAAAAATTATTATAACACTTACTAATTATTTAGTACAATTAATTTTAAAATTTTAACTAATTTCTAAAATAAACTCAAATATTGAATTTAAAAATATAAAATCGTTAAAGTCTTCCCTCAAAATAAATGCCTATTGGGATTATCTGAGCTTTGCTTTTCATATTCACCAAAAAGCTTTTTGAGGTGAAAAGTCCATGACTTCTATATAATAGAAAAACCATATATTTTCTATGCACCGGGAGAATTTTAAAAGTATTTAATTAGAGGTCTGTGTACCTTAATTTTGTTTTAGGTCAAAATATAACGTGCAAAAAAGTGCAATGGCCATCCTATTACAATCCTATTTACCTTATGATTATGACAACCCTGCTGCCAATTTGCATGCCTATCAAAAGGCGTATCTCTTATCAATCCGCTCGATTTGGTAATTAAGATTAAATAGAATAGACCCTATCTACGATAAATATCAAAAACAAATTTACTTTGGCTTTGATTTTGTATCGCCCTACGTCAACCTCTATTTATTAGATTAGAAGTGTCCAATTAAACTATAATTCATAAAAATTTACCAAATTGCAGCCATGACTAAGCCTCTGAGTTCAGCAAGTTCATTGGATCAGATCAAGTCTAATTATAATAATAACCAACCGCCCCAACCGTCTGATATTTCTAGATCGGTCGGACAACCCCCACCAATCCGTGGAAAATTGAGTTCAAGTGCAGATGAAATTTCTGTTGTTTCCGAGTTTTGGCTCGTCACTTAATGGGAGCAAGTTCAAATTTAATTAAGTCAACTATTTTTGGGTGAGCCCCACGGAAATGCTTTTACATAGGTTTCCATTTAGTACTGCCAGACGATGTGGGAGTGTTTCTTATAGACACAAAATAGTTGAGTATTTATCTCACATTTAAAATATATGTTGTACACAATAAAAAATACCCTATCATATTATGTTTGTCCAAAGTATATTTAAGAACTACAATTCATTGTCTAATCCTTCAAAAAATATTTTTAAATATCCTTTAGTATCCTTTAATAGTAGTGGTAACTTAAGAATTCACGGCGTAACAAATTATTGTTCATTATAAGCTTTTAAATTGTGTTGATATTTTTTTACGTGCAAGGATTGACATCCATGTTTGCGTGACTGTAATTTTTCTGGGCCGCCGACGGAGTCCAATCACACCTGCAAATCAGGGCCCCAAACTGGTTAGGCAAAGTACAGTTTCTCTGGCCGGTGCAGCGACTTTGGGGCAGTTAGTTACATAGAAGTTGCAAAACAATATCGAAATGCCACCGCTGGCTGGCGTTTCAACGATTGTTTGGTTGCCGTTTGAAACCAGTTAACCTCGAGCGGATCCAACTAATGGGATGCGTGTTTCTGGGGTTCGGATGTGGGAAACTCTGTTGAACCAAACCAATCAAAACTCGTTTTCAGACACCAAAATAAACAAAATACGTAGTATACACAAATTTATACAGAATTATTTTGGGTACCGCTACGTCACAATGGTAGCCCCATTTTAATAACAGGTTTGGCATACTGATGATCTCAAACTCTGCCCCCACATTACATGTACAGTGCGTTTCGTAACCGAAAAATTATAGGTATTACTTGTTTTTGATTTCTTTTTATAATCATATTCTAAATCTCGGACTAAATTCTTATTTTAAGAATTTCTAATACGTTGGTGATAACTGCGTAATTCGATTAAAACTTACAACTCAATTTAAAAAATGTTTAAACCCCTGGATTATACAATTAGTGGTTATCAATGAATTCAAAACTACCTTAAGTTAAACTATTAATAACTTATGATCCTAAACGAGCCCCCTTTATTCAACGAGCCTCTTTTACCTTTTTGGAACTTACTATTGTAAAACCCGTTTTTATGCCGAAACTTTCTCAGCAAATAATCAAAAAAACTAAGTTTAAGGAAAACCAGTTTAAGCCGTGCCAAACTTATGATATCATAGCGAGCCTAAAGAGACTGAGAAAACTGGGCTTGGCCGTTGGCGCTAGATAGAAATGATATAATCTAAATGTGTGATACTCACCGAACAGAGCAAATTGAATATAAATAGGATATATTTGACCATAGAGATTCCGCAGCTCATTTTGCCTGAGTTTCGTGGGAGATTGCTGGTGAAGGTGGAGGAAAAACTGCAACTGATCGTTTTGGGAACGAAAAAAGAATGGAATTGAGAAATTCAGATACAAACGTGAAAAGTTAAGTATTTTGTCGTTTTATTTGGGAAACATGCACGCACACGAACAACACACACAGGCACACGCACTGATGTCATCCGTGATAAAAACAAAATGTTGTTTATTTGAACATTTGAAAAAAAATGCTAGCGCTGCGGCTTTACTGGACGAGGAAATTAGCACACGATCACGTACCGCCTGGGCATCGATAGTCGTTGGTTTCGATTTCGTAAGTGGCTAGCTAGTCCTATAACTAATGTACTTTTTAGACTGCGTTGTGTAGTTTTACTTAGGAGTTTTGATACAGCAATCGTTTTTCGGAAGAACTAATCAACAAGCCAGTGAAAAAAGCACATTGGGTTAAGGTGGCTAGTAGCTAGCCGTATAACTAGGTTAATGGTAGGGAGCTAGCCCTGTAACTAAGTAAGAGGCATGGAGGCATGGAGATCGGGATCAGCGCACTAGCTCCGGCAGCAGCTTCTCCTTGGGCAGCAGGCGCTGCTTGAGTTCGTTGTAGCGCCGCCAGATGTAGGGATAGCCGGATGCCCAGGACAGCCAGGCCTCCTTCTCGGCGGTGGTCTGCTCCACCTTCTTCAGGTGCTGGTAGTACTTTCCGTTCCTCTTCACCCCGGACGCCGCATCCTGGGCGTATTTGGCGAAACGCAGCTTGAGCAGAGTCTCCGAGACGTCTAGCAGGCGGTTGCCCCTGGGCGGATGGACGAGGCACAGCTGGCAGACCACGAAGTCCTGTCCCTTGGGGCTTTTCAGGGGCAGGAAGGTGGCCTCGCGACCAATGAGGCACTGCTGCAGCCAGGAGTACCCATTGGCGTTCACCCGGACGCCCGGCAGCTTGACGGGGAGCAGGCGCTTGCGGCTGGTGAAGATGGGAATCAATGGACGGTGCTGGATCATCAGCAGAGTGTCCTGCTCCTGCTGCTTGACCCCGGCGATCCGCCCAGTGTGCATCACTCGCTCGCTGATCAGGCGCTCCGGGATGTGCGACGGCTGCTTGAACTGGCGCAGCAGATAGGCCGGCTTGCGCTTCGCATAGGCCACCGCCAGGAGGAGCGCCGAGGTGCCGTAGATGACCAGCTCGCTGCCGCGCGTGTCCCGCTCCAGGAAGTTACATAAGTCCTGGTACTTGGACCGCACTAAATCCTTGGCCGACTCCATGACGGGGAAAACTGGAAATTGTTCGCTGGTTATATGATTTTCTCGGGTTATGTGCCTCTGCTCTGGCCGATCTCACTCTTTACCACACCGGATGCGTTATGTTGGCCTAGTCTATATGTAAGATTCTCCCTAATGGGGCTAATTTTGTCGCTGATTCGACTGATTTTGCCTGCAGTTCTGTTTTTCTGAACGGAAGACTTTGACATTTGCCTCAGTGCGAGCAGGACAACTAGTGTGTGACAGATCGTACTTTCGACGCTGTGCAACACTGCCCGTTCTCTCTCACTCACTCTTTCTCTCACTCACACAAGCACACGCAGTTTGAAAACAAAACCCACACACACCTCGGATTTTCCGCTTATTTTTTTGTGTTTGCTGAATGAATTTACGCGCGCTCCGCTTTTACGAACCGCCTTCGAGTAGTAGTCAATGCTAACTGAACGGCGAGATCGTTCAAAAGCTACGCTGCCAAAGCGATAATATGTAGCAGCAGCCTCAACCGCCTGTTGCTTCACACTCACACAGACGCACATGTTTTTTGTTTTGGTTTCTGTTCGCCATCCCCCCTCCCCGCTCGACACCCACTTGGCACCCTTGCCTCCCTCCAACGGTAATTGCACTAACTTGTTTTTTCCCGCTCTCTTCTCTGTTACAAATCGCGCTGACTAAACCCTTTGTTTATTTATGCAAATTTACTGCGGTCGATATTTGCTTTTTACCTGCTACTGCGTTAAAAAGGGAATAAGTTCTTAAAACAAATTACAATTACTTCGCTGCTAAAAATATGATTATTAAAATATAATTGTGATTTAAGTTAATGTAATTATTTTTAATATTTTGTATTTTTTATTTATTAAAGACTCTTTAAAATTTCTAAAAAACTTAAAAATAGAAATCAAAAACCATCATTTTAGCTGAAAAGTTCAAAACTTCGGTTCAGAAATCTCTATTTATAAAGTTTTCAAAACAAAAACCTGAAAATATAAATCTAAAACCAATTTACAGATCGATTCCAGACTACATTAGTAATGCGTAATAAGCAAAAATATGTATTACAAACCTACAAATAAAATATTCTAAAATTTCGAATTACATACAGAAGCTTGACTGTCACGTTGAACCGCAAATACTTTCGATGCGATTTCCATTGCAACTGGGGAACGTGTTTTGCGGTTTTCGGGCCTGTCGTGGGCGGACTTTTCATGAAAGTTCCAACCAGTTTGGGCCGCCGTTGTGCTTTCAATAGCCACGTTACTATGGCTTCGGGCATGGCTTCCGTTTTTAATTACCAGACAGAAGGGCGTTGTAATTGTCTGTAGCTTTTCCTTGACACACTAACAACAATAACAACAGACAGCAACAGCAACTGGTTTACAGCTTACGTAATCCAATGAAAACGTGTTTTGGAAGCATTATTATTTTTTGGATTTGGAGAGGAGAGCAGAACGCCAAGTGTCGCACCCGCTGACATTCCTAATTAACAAGTGTGCTCCCCGCAATTAACCTCACGTTGTTCCGTATCTAAATTTAAATGTATTTCCACAGCAACCAACCAGCGCACCAAGAGAAATATCTTAATTCATCTAAGATAGAAATAAAAAAAAACATATCACTTTTTTTCCATATCTATAAGTTTTGATTGATTTCATTTTTTCTAACTTTAAGTTATTACTCATTAGTAACCATAAGAGAAACAACAAAATCTGCCAAATTCTTCATAAACATGCATATTTCTGAATATGGAATTTGAAAAATAGCACGAAATATTGATAGCCCACAAATTATTCATACATCCATCATATTTGTACGTCATTCTTATTAATGCACAAATAATACCGAAATTTCGTATTTGTATGTTTATTTGATCACGAAATAAAGTTTCTAAGTAGTACTGAAAGAAAAAAATTAAATAAAAATTTATTTCAATTAAACTTATGATTTAGGAAAATAATTTTTTGAAAAATGCCTGTAAATGGGTCGCATTTATCAAACTACAAATGCTATACCGTTTTCAATGATCTGATTTTTCTTTTGGTTTCTATCAAGATCGCCCTAAAAACAGTTAAAATATCGAGTATTTTTCCCCTGTGTTGAGCTCCCAATTATTGACAAAATAGAATCAATTATGAATCATTTGTGTGCACTTCTGGTTAGCTTCCTATCTAGCAAATATTTTTTTGTAAATGACGAATTACTGTTAAATACAGAATGACTTAAGTGAGATTGTCTCTCAAGGGGAGGGCAATTATCCGCAAGGAAAAGCTTGTGGTCGGGATTGGGAGAACAACGTGCGTCACACTCGAGCAATTTCGTAAATAAGCATACCACTAAAACCCCGGGGAAATCTTGGTGTTCCCATGGGTGCGGGAGATCAGATTAGCATCTAATGTGCACAGAAATTAAAGTGTACTTGGAATTTTCCAATGCTTCAAAGCCTTTCTTTGTTAAAAGAATTCTTATCTGTACTGAAATTTTGACATTTTTAAAGATTACATTTCCATTACTTTTTCAATCCGATTTACTTTCGTAGCAGGAATTTAAAATTAAATTTATAAAGAACGTTTAAAATGCATACAAATTTCTGCCTGTAGTCTTTGCTTGAATTGTTTAGATAAAGACAAACAATTTTCGACATTTATAACAAAATCGCTCCCAAGCTTTTTTAACACAACATTAGGCATTTCTCCCGAATTAAGAACTCCCAGCTGTTAATGCTGATATTCCATGAATATTTGAAATGCTGAGTAGTGAAATTGGAAACAATTCTCAACGATATTTTATCATACCACACTTACCACAGATTATGCCAACCCATGAATACCAATATCAATATCAAATCTCAGTATTGTATTATCGATTGGAAAATAGGGACGCCATAGTTGTGTGTTTTATTTCGTGTATCCGACTCCACGTGGGAAGCGTAGTCAGTATAATGTCCATTTAAAATCGTAAGTATATCAGTGAGTGAGTTCCGTAGCGACCACAGGGCCAAACCCTCAGGTGGGGCTAGTACAATCGTCGCGTGTAGTGCATCTGTTGGCCAGGAGCCGGCTGAGCGGACCCGGACACGGATCCGGACGGGGCTCCCGGCTGGCCAGGCAGCATCGCCAACTGTTGCCGAGCCAGCTGCTGTTCGTGAGCGGATCCCCCTCGTCCAGGGGCATAGCCCTGCGTGATGCTTCCCGCCGTTTTCGGATTCTGTGGAGGAAACTGGTGAGATGTTGGTCAATATCATAACATATATGATTACGATTTAAAATTCGTTATCTACAAAAATGTAAATTTCAAAAATGTTCAACGAATTTCCGATTAAAATAATATGATTGGAATTGAAATTCGTTATCTATAAAATACTTCATACAATTGATTATTATTTTTTCAAATAATTAAATTGAAAACCAAATACTGATAAGGGGTTAAAGTTTTTTTTATAGGTTTCTAAAACCTATATACTCCCTTCAACTATTATATAGAATAATTTAAAATATACTGCATACAAGAGATTTCTTGGGCATCCCTAACCACAAATGATTTTCTATTGTTACAACTGCCCCCACTTAAGAGACCCACCTGGCTGCTGCTTATCTGCAGCACGTTGGTATGCATGGAGAGTTCGCTGAGCAGCGGCTTGAAGATGACGCCCTCCGACAGCAGATGCGGTGGCGGTGGGACGTGGCTCGGCTGGCCGTCGTGCTTCACCTCGATGTGGTAGCGGTCGGGCAGCTTCTCCATGGTCACCTGCGGCTGGGAGGCCTTCACCGAGATGCTGCCACCGACCTGGGCCACCAAATCTGCTTGCGAGATGGCCGGCTGGTCGAGGTTGATGTGGAGCACTTGCATCGGCTGCCCTTGGGGTGCCTTGGGCGACTGTGAGTCCGGCGGCTTGCTGACCGTGGCGCTGGGCAGATCCACATGGTAGGCCTGGCGCAAGGGAAGGTTGTAGTTGTAGATGGACTGCAGACGGGCGTCCGCCTGGTGCTGCGTCGTCGGCGGAGGAGCGGTCGTCTGATAGAAGACCGTGCCCGTGCCCGGATACTGTGCCGTGGTCTCTGGAAGAGAGGGAAAGCGGGGGTTCATTGGGGAGTCTTGGCTGCGATCGTTCCGGCGAAGGATCTCGGTCTTGGTATTGCGAGTGAGGTGCTTACTGTTCCATGATAATCTAGCATAGTCCGCGGCACGACGGTAGTCATCGTGTTCTGCGAATCGATCGTAAACAAATAACGAAATGAACATAAGTTGTGTGCCTGTGTTGTTAGGGGTTAGTGTGCGCAATCAAATGAGTTTCGCATGAGCGGGACGGGGTGTTAGCGAGCAGTTAATCAAGTACAGTGAAGGCTCCGCAGAGCAGGTCAACCGGTGTTTGTATATAATTTTAAAATAATGATTGTTTAAAGTTGTATTTCAGTAACTCGAACTGCTAGCAAATGCAGTCAGTTTTAAATGATACAATTTTTAAAGCAATATTTAGAACTTTCAAGAACGAGTACTCTTCAGGATAATAGAAATGTTCTTCTCTAAGAAAAATACATTAAATTTAAGTATTCTGAGGTCTGAGTACAGTCTTATAGTTTATGTAGATGACCATTTGGATTGAATAAAGTGTACTATTTTAGGTGAGATTAATTAACTTGATAAGTATGATAAAAGCCCAATTGTAGAGGTAACATTGACAAATTAGTAGCCATCTCTTCAATGTCGATTGAGATTGTGGCATAGATGATTGTCCGACCACAAAAGTGAATTATACTGATATTCAAGGTCTATTCAAAAACTATAACTTTTCCGGGAACCAAATTTTAAGAATAGTGCCTAAAAACAAAAAGGATGAAATGTTACTAGTATGAAAAAAGTTGCCTATATAAGCTATAATACTAAGTAAAAACTGTGACTATGATCGAGCTAAGGAAATACAACAGGAAGTGCGTCTTTCTGTATGGGACTTTCGGCTGTCCGCCTTTGGCAGCGTTCACTGTATTGGAGGGCCGAGGGCCACATCGTCGACCTCGTCGTCCTGGCTTACTCTGCTGGGCGTAGCTGGCGGCGCTCTTGTAGTAGGCCTGCTGCTGCTGACTCGGCGGCGAGGGACTCCTGCCTCGTTTTCCTGGCTGTCCACCGGGCGGGGGCTGCATTTTTTGGGAGGAAAAGAGAGAGCCTTAGAAAGTGAAACACAAAATGCTAGATAGCTTACCTTCTGCATCAGCGGATGATGCTGGTGCTGGAGGCGGAGGGGCGGCAGGAAGACCGGACCACTCGCCGCGCTGGCCGCCGCCTGCTGGATGGCGAACAGTTCGTTCTCCTTGGCCAGCTTCTTCCGTGTTTCATCCTCGTTGAGTACCTTCTTTAGCTGGACGGTGAGCTGATGCTTCTGGCTGTGCAGGTCGGCCAGCTGCTCGTCCAGCCGGGTGATCTGGCCGCGTGTGTCGTCCAGGGCCACCTGGTTCTGGCGCTCCACCTCCTCGCGCTCCCGCCGCAGTCGCTGCTCCTCGCACTGCGCCTCGAACTCCTCCTGGCGCCGCTGACGGTCCGCCACGATGAAGCCCTTCAGGGCGCCGCGCAGCTTCTCCGCCCGCTCGGCCTTCGCCGCCTGGGCGGCCGCGTTGCTATTGTTCACCGCTGATGCTGGCGGCATCTTTGTGCTATGCTTAGTTATCTTGCCAATTTTATAAGCGTTCGTGGACGACCGGGCAATCGAGGGGCTCCCCAAAAATGGAATGCTGTGCTTGCGGCAATGGGCGGGAAATCTGGTGGACACCGCTCCGGGAAACTCTTGGGCTTGGCGCGCGTCTTGGGGATCACTGCAAATGCTTGGCGGCGTGCTGCACTTTGTTTTTTGTATATTTAAGCACGGTTTTTGTGGTAAACAATTTGTTGTGTGAGTGGGATGTGCCGACCAGTGTTGCCACCTTTCGATACTGTAGTGCAGCCAGCTCTAGCTATAAAACAGCTAGATTTTATACCGGGCGTAGTGGTAAATAAGCTAATATTGAAATGTTATGTTCATATAGGGTACCGTTTAATAAGTAAGTTAAATATTTCAATAAATCAGCATAAATAATATTAGTAACAATAAAAAATCAAATTTTCCATGTGAACTTTCCGTGAAACTTTTCAACATATAACTGCTGTTTGAAAACTTAGAGAAAGCTTAGAGAATACTCAGCCTAATTTTATATCTACCTGGCAAATACTTTTGAGCGAAATGTACAAATCCACAGTACTTTAAATGATCCAAATATGTAGATATATGATGAACATCTGTTATCCTCACTTTGCATGCAAAATGAGCTTTAGATGACATTCTTGATTGCGGGCGTAACGAACTCGTAATTGTCCGACTATATTCGCTATATAAAGGTGGATTAACCAATCTATAAACAACTACCATGTTTATAATACTGCTAATTCTCGCCGTAAATGTATCCCGAATTTGGGCTACAGATTACAAGGTGGTCCTTGAGGACCTATTTCATCCGTGCACCGATGGTCCTCCCGGATCGATTTTTCTGAACGAATCCTTTAATTTAGACCAGATGGTGGTCTTTGAGGACCCCGACGGAATTCATGTTTCAGGGAATACCACGACATTGTGGAGTTTTCCGCGCACTGATCGCATTTCCGTAAGTTCACTTTAAAACTTTTAAAGGTGAGTCAACTATTTATCTCAAGGTAAATACATTTTCAGTTGCGGCTTAACCTAATGCACTTCGATCGCGGTTTGTGGGAACCAACTGTATTTAACTTGCATACTCGGAACATTTGCGACTCTATGTTTGACAAGAATTCCCATTGGTACCAATACTGGTTTAGGCATTTGGCGAACCCTGAGGAGGTGAAAAAAACATGCATAACAACGAAAGATGTGGGTGGGCTAATTCATGTTTTTGTTGTTATTTTGATTCATACGACCTTAGTGTTTCAGACCGATCTTAGGTACAACGAGTTTGTTGTTGATCCGCGGCTACGTAACGTCATTGGGAATCCTCTTCGTGGGCGCTATAAAGCGGTGATCCTCGTTGAAGCATTTGACAAAAATAACGTAAGGCGAGAAACATCCACGTGCCTGGAACTGAGGGGTGGATTTCAAAAAGTTAAATAAATTATATAAACGAGTCTGCGAGTCTCATCAACATATACCCAGACTATATGAAATAAATAAAGAGATGAAATTTATATAATGTTAATAGCAATTATTCGGGCTTTTTCCACAGTGCACCTACATTTGGCGGAAAACTAGTCATTGAGTTTTGGGGAATCCCCTAATCATTTTTACTAGCACTAACCACAACATTTAAGCCTAGTACTCAGTACGACGAAAACGGCTAGCTAACCATAGGAGTAAGCGAGAGGCAAATAGGTAGCTAAGGCCTTTAGCTGGGACTTTTTTCCATCGTGGTACTCAGTTAAGCTTAGGAAATGGTAAGGAAATACCAAAAAAATACTAAATTTAGCGGATGAATTCCGATGAACGCCTTTAGCCGCGGCCCAAAGAATGGAAAATTTGATCTTTGGCTGTGTTTGTGCAGAAGCGGTGTGCCAATAACAAGTTATAAATGGAAAGAAAACTCCAAAAACCAATGGAAAACTGCTTGTAGGAGTTGCGGCAATACATATCGCCATGCCATCAGCAAATCTTGCAACCCTGGTCCGCTCAACACTTTGTAATATTTTAAAATTGCCGCCAGTTGATTTTGGCTGTTTGTCAACAAACCCAGTAAGACCATGCTACATGCATTGCGGATAAACTCTAAAAACTTCGGCCACACTAAAAGATTAATATTTTTCGACTAGTAAAACTCTTAGCCGAACTGAGTACTAGGCTTTATGCAAAAAATAAAAGGTCAAAGATATAAGAACTATAATTAATATGCAACATATCTTTTTACGCAGACAGGTTCTTCAATATCACAATTGAAATAAAGGAAAGCGTAGAAAATTAACTTTTTTAATTTGCTGGTATATAAACAGTATTTTCCAAGCCCAATGTGGTATTTATTTTCCAGCCGCATGGCATTTTCCCGCGATTTCGCTCTCAATTTAACATAATGTTAAGATACAACGTTTTCTTACATTGGCAGAACTGTTGCGCCTCTGCCGCTGCTCTGCCAATGTAAGAAAACGTTGTATCTTAACATTGCTGTTAGAAAAACCATGAAATCTAACATTTAGGAGCGCCAAATTGGCGGAAGGGGGAAACTGGCTTAGGGAAACGGGCGCCCTCTATGGAAATAATATCGAAAAATAAAATATCGATATTGTGATATATTTTTTTGCAAAAATATCGATGTATTGATATTTTGATATATTTTTGACATCCCTATTTTCGGCGCGGTCACACTGGTTGGTGCGGGTGAACGTGTGGACGCGATTCGGAAAATACGGAAAGTGCGGAGAAAACAGATATTACGGAAATTGTACGGAGACGCGACTGGAAGGAGAAAGCCGTGAAATGTGTTCAGTTCTTGCGAGCAGCAGCCATTAGCCCATCAGCAGTGTTAACCAGCTAACAAGTGATACAACGTGCCTGAAAACGCGACCGCAGAACAAATAGAAAAGCGAAACGAGAAACGGAAGAAGCAGCAGCGAAATAATCAACAAAGGCGGCAAACATGGCGAGTGAGTAATATCAGGGCATTTCTACGCTCTATAAGCGGCACCCAAAAATATCACATACAACAGCCTCCGGTTTCGTATTCGGATTCCTTTTCCGTCCCGTAAACAAATGCAACTCGGGCGAGTCATTGTGTGTGCGTGTGTGCCCATGTCTTCGTTTTATGGATGCAGTGCAGCATTTACGAGCTGCGAAGACTTCAAAATCGCTGCCAGGTGCTCGAAGTTGTCTGGCGAGGGGGTGGAAGGGGGTGCCTAGACGAGATGTGTGTTGTTTGCCGGAGACATGTGAGAAAAATCAATATTTACGCTTCTCCCCTGCACAGTGGGCCGATCGGATTAGGAATCTGCATCTGCAGATGAGATGCCCTGCCGACGGGGTCACCACTTTCCAATCAGAAATCCCACTTTTTTATCCTTTAATGGCCCCGGCTATTCTGGCGGGAATTAAGTGTGGTTGAGACGCACGGTGGCCACCACCACCGTTTGGCAAAAAACCATCCACCCAAGCCACCCACTCCACCGCAGGATTTCGGTGGCGACGGGAACGGGTACGGGGAATGGGAACTGGGAACTGGGAACAGCAGTGACGACGCATTAATAAATGAGAATATGCCTCCTGCGAGGTGCCAGGTTTACCCGTGTGTCTCAACACTCTCCCCACAGTCCTCACAATTCGTTTTATCCCCCCGGGGGGTGATATAACAAACAAAACGCAAAAGAAATGCACAGAGAGAAATGAATGACCATTCTAATTATGTATGCAAAATAAATGCATTAAAACAAGTTATTAAAATATTATAATTAAATTTAAAATTGTATTTATTATGCTGAAAAATAGAAATTCACAAAATATTTTAAATATTATTAAAAAATATATTGGGGAAAGTGTAGCCATTCATGTTAATTTTATAATATTAGCGTATTAAAAGAAAACAACTTTTCTTTGAGATTACCGAGAGTGGAATGCGATATCACTCTCAACTCTTTATATCCGTGAATCAAAGTAAATAAGTCATAGCCAAGGCTTGGAAGTGATTCACTCTTATATTTAATTTCTTGATTCTACACCACAATTCTTTTTCTTTGCTTGAAAAATGAACAACTCAAATTTTAATATTTTTAAAACTTTAGAAATATATACAAAATACGATAACGTGGCTAAATCTTTATTTCAAATTGTGCCGTTTTAAAAAGACTTATTTTAATAGTCGTAAAAAGTTTAATTCACCATTTGCTTATGTTCAATACTTATAATTTACAAGTTATAAACAAGCCTTTTTAAATCTATTAGAGCCGGAAGTGTATTTAAAAAGTTGGAAAATTATATTACAGTGCGATTAAAAAGATATTTTACAAAACTAAAAGCTAAATAAGTAATACGTTTTTTATGGTTTATAATTTTTGTAGCACCTTGACATGATTTAAACCTTATTTAAATATTGTTTAATTTTAACCATTGTATATTTATATATTTATGTAAGGGCCTTGGTGGTGTATATTTAGGTCAGTCACCGATGAGAATTGCTAAACCTAAACAAGTCTCTAAACTTCTTAGTTTTCAACTGTGACTGCATTGAATCAACACATAAACACACATAGCTCACAGACTGTACTGTTTGGATTTCGTATACCCTTTCCCAAAGGGGGAACCTGTGCAGAACGACAACAAACAGCACTTGAACGTGCTGGCAAACCCGGCCTTAGGAACTTCCCCCTTTCAGGAGCGGTGGTGCATCCCAAAACCCCACACCACTCTGTCCCTCACTTGCCCACGTAACCCACCAGCTGCGCTCAACGTAGCGAGACCCATTGGTACACTGGAAACAATTTGTATCTTTGTATATCCGGTACTGGAAAAGTACAAGGTTAAGGAACTTTTCTAACCCTTGTATACCATTGTTACAAGATTAAAAAGAAAGAGGAAGAATTCTTTAAGTATACGTTAAAAATGTGAATTCCAGAACTCTTGTTTGTTAAAACTTTTTCAAAAATTGCAATTCCTATTTATTTAAAAAAAATTTGAAACTTTAAAAAGTATTTTTAGATCATTTTACTTAAAAAAAAACAATTAAACAAATCAAAACGTTTGTATATTTATGATCAAATATATTTAGTAGTTATGATACTTTTAAATGATATACATCGATGGTTTTTCGAACTGTAAATGCTAAATGTTTACGATAAGTTTTAGGATCACAAACATAGCTTTCTTGGCCAACTTTTACCAACTTTCTTCTCTGTGGAGCTCCCAGCTGCGGGATGTTTGCCAAGTCCTCCCCTCGGCTCAGTCACTTTGGACTTTAATTGGTCCTTTGTGACTGCATTTTGTCGACGCCTTCGCTCAAAGTCTTTTCTTCGAAACAATTTGACTGCTGTCCTTGCGGCTGTGGCTTCCATCAACCCCAAAGCTCAGATTCTGATAAGGCCCGATATCAGTTGCTTCTGTAGCCTAGCTGCCTCTGCTGCCTCTTTATTGTTATTATTATTATTTTGGGCCTTCTTCATTCGTTCCACGCAGCTTAGCCAGATTAGCTGGCTGTTATTGTAGTTTACCCCCGAAAAGAATTTATTGCCCTTTTCCACCTCCTTTTTGCGTATTCCGGCGACGTTGCTTCTTTTGCTGTGCGACTTGTGATTCTCCCTTCCACTCGCTTTATTCTTTTTACTGCTAATAAGATTTTGGCCCTCCTAATGGCCTTGAGAAAAGAATGAATAGAGAAGGGCGGCCAAAAGATGAAAATGTTAGGGGTGGCGAGCTGGGTTTTAATTGAGTTCGTGCCCTATTCAAATTGGCATAGAAATTAATTTCAATTAACTTTCGAGTCTTTTTCGAGAACGTTATGTCCCCATGACAAGTTGTGGAGCATACATTTTTGGGCCAACGGAGGGTTGGCATTTTGGGGGAATCCCCCATCGACAGAACTTTTAACTTCAAGTGACTTTTGAAGTGAACAACTTGTGGGAAAACTTTGGGTTTATATGCTGTGAATTTTAAAGGCTACACCAAAAAAAACCGATATGAAACGTACTTTTACTTGATATGCGGCCCCATAAATTCAATATGCTCGAAATGGGTATTTCATGTCAAAACGATATGCGTATTGCATAATCGCATCTCATTTTTAATGTTTTATGTTGGGATATTATTTAATTCCATCAGTTATATTGCTTCGGAACCACATTTCGTTGACTTTTCTCAACTGTTCATAAAATTCGAATTGTAAAAATCAATGGGTAAACAAAATTTGTATATGAGTTTGTAGCACTTGAACATACAACCATCTACAAATTGATGCCACAAAACACAAGAACACTTCGCGTTTTATTCAGTACTGTCCTTAAAAACAATCTATCAAAATTAAAAGTTTGCAAACGAACCAAGAAAAACGAATACTTTTTGTCTACTCACGCTGCGCTGGGAAGGAGGAAAAAGTATGCCGGAACCGGACAAGAGCAGCTCCACCATGGGAATCCGGCCGCCGAGGCAACTCTGCGTCGACCAAGTGGTGGGTGACCTGTGCCTGGGCGACTACGAGCAGGCCCATTTCCGGATCAACGAGCGTCTGGAGGGCTTACAAGACCACGACGAGATCATGGCTCTGCTGGAGCTGAAGAACATTGTGGTGCGACTGCGCCTGAAGGGCGAGGATGAGCGGACAATCGGACCCACGCGACAGTCGGACGCCCTGCCCCACGGATTCACCCTCGAGATGCTGGACGTGGTGCAGAAGGTGCTGCGTTGCCGCAACCACTACGAGGTGCTGCGCGTCTCGCACCACGCCACCTACTCGGAGGTGAAGAGGGCCTACCACAAGCTGGCCCTGCGCCTGCATCCGGACAAGAACCGATCGCCCGGAGCGGAGCAGGCCTTCCGGCGGATCAGCGAGGCGGCCGACTGCCTCACGGACTGCCAGAAGCGGATCGAGTACAATATGGCGACGGCAGTGGGCGACTGCAATCGTGAGGAGTACGAGGATTATCTGGGAAGCCATGAGGAAGATCAGGTCGCCGCCCATAGGAAACCCTATCAGGCGGCCAATCAGCGGTTGCCCCAGCGCCAGTCACTCTATCAAACCGAGCAACTCGTCATCGGCGTGGTGGCTGCCTTGATTTTCCTCTTCGTCACCATGCACTATATAGCAGCTGCGCCTGCTTACAGCTTTACGCCAACCAGGTGAGTTCTAGGATCACTCGGGCGCTGAGGTTACCAACTCAATCTTCTTCAGAACCCACAGCATTCGTCGCGTCAGTCAGGCGAACCAAATAGCCTACTTTATGAGCCCGAAGAGCCTGGAGAAATACACAGAGCAGCAGTTGGCCAAGCTGGAAATAGAAATCGAAGAGGTATACATCTCGGATCTCAAGCAGAAGTGCAAGCAAGAGCGAAGTTTGCGTGAGTTTGTCCAGCAACGAGCTACTCTAACGAATACCGGGGATCTAAAATGACTCTTCCTTTCAGGGGAAACATTGCTTTTGAGGGCCAGGCAGGGAAATAACCAGAAGCTGCTGCAACATGTCAGCCAGATGCCCACTCCGGCCTGCCAGGCGCTACTCGAACTGGGAAAGTCTGGCCACAATCCACTGCAGCTGGAGAATCGGTCGCTGGGGGAGCCACACTTGCAGCAGGAATAGTTTTTTATTGCTAAAATTTAGGATTAGTTTAATGTGGAAATAAAGAAATGTTTTGTAAAATTGTAAAAAGTAGTTTAAAATTTGAAAAAATCTGTAGGATTTATTTTTATACCCGTTACTCGTAGAGTAAAAGGGTATATTGTATTCGTGCAAAAGTATGTAACAGCTAGAAGGAAGCTTTTCCGACCCCATAAAGTATATATATTCTTGATCAGGATCACTAGCCGAGTCGATCTAGCCATGTCCGTCTGTCCGTCTGTCCGTCTGTCCGTCTGTCTGTCCGTATGAACGCTGAGATCTCGGAAACTATAAAAGCTAGAAGATTGGCATTTTGCATGCAGATTCTAGGAGTTCCTACGCAGCGCAAGTTTATTTCAAAAAGGTGCCACGCCCCCTCTAACGCCCACAATAGCTTATATACGATTTTAAAAATTTAAATATTTCGGAAAAGTAAAAATGCAGTTTTGTTGTGTTTATCAGTACCTATCGAAATGTAGAAGAAATTTTTTAAATCGGACCATTCGTTTAAAACTTATGCCTGATCAAAGTTTTATCTCCATCTCCCTAGCACTCCCCTTAGCTGAGTTACGTCTATTAGATAGTCGGGACACCAACCCTTTAGCTGAGTGACGGGTATTAGATAGTCGGGACACCAACCCGACTATAGCGTTCTCTCTTGTTTTAAATTGTTTTAAAGGGATATTAGCTAGATATATGATTTCAAGGGATCCCAAACGGAATCTAAACTTGGTTCCGGTACTGGTCCCATACCGAAACTGCGTATTCGGTAAACGGTTATATTTTGGTATTGATGTTTGGGTTCCGGTTCTGTTACCGGTACAATTAAAAACATTTGTAATAATACTTTAAAATTAATTATGTTAGTTTTATTTGGGAAAAAAAAACTTTATTGTAAGAACATTAAAATAATTAGATTTTTGGATATAAAATATGAAACTTTTGATTTTCTTTAAATTTTTCACTTTTTTATTTCTAAGAGTATTAACATCTTCAAACAAAAAACCGACTAGAAAGGCGCCAAAAAATCCAGAGTTACAACTTGTTTAGACAAAGAGTTACAGCGAAATTTTCTTCTATAATTTAGTAAATGAGTAGCAAAACCGTACCGGTACCAGCAAAACGGTAATTAGTTTGAAATTAAATTTTTTTTTTGGTATCGGTACCGGTTTTTGTTTCCTATAAGGAATCGGTTTATTTCGGTTATCGGTTCCCCGGTTTTGGTTTTATTCCTTGGTTCCCACATTTAGTTTATACCCTTTTTAAATAGTTATGTATTTAAATATTGCTCATCTCGTAACTTATTGCATAAATTTGATTTAATGCCTGGCTAAATCGCAAGCCCATTCAATATTTACGACCTTTTCCTCACATCACCTAGTTATCCATGCTAAAATGGTTCCCATGACTCCCATTTTCGGTGCCAAGCCTCTGCCTCTCTTACTTAACCCACTTAGCCGAAATTTTTGTGTGCCACCAGGCCCAAAAAACTCGACTTCGACATCACAAATTGCACTTGTATTAAACATGCAACAACAATAAGTTTTGCACTAGTTTTTACCCTGATTTTCGTGCCGTTTGCTATTTTTGTATGTGGCCAAAGTCAGTGAATCGTTTAATGGAGGAAACGAAATACCACAGCGGACTGGAAATAAAACGCAGGCCAAAGTCCCCTGCCCAACCCCAAAAATAAGGAAAATACGAAAATAAAATAAAGCAATTGCCCCAGAAATTCAAGCGAATAAATGCCTCGAACGAAGCCAGCGCTTCCGCAAAACGAAAAGCTAACGAACTTGCCACGGAACTCGAACGGATTGGATGGCTGGATGGATGGATGGATGGTTGGATGGACGAATGGCATACTCTGAATACCAACGAGTACCAGTTACCAAAGCAAACATTCGGAGGCACGCAAAAGGCGGTGAGGCAGCAACCGAGACGCATTAAAGGAGCAGGGTTGGGCCACCTCCTGCCAGCAGCTCGGTTGGACGGAAGTGACGCTTCCACTGGGCCACTGCACCTGTCCTCCTGCATCCCTCATCCCCCATCCCCAACCCTCGTCAACCTGCCACTCCGACTGGCGACGCGACTCTGCCACCTGTCCAATTGCATTCAGTCAGCTGCGACGGGACAAACAAATGCAACAATTCCCCTATACCTGTATATGCAGATGCACCGGCTGCCTTTGGGATTCAAAGGGTATTCTGTATTTGCAAAGGCTGCAGGTCTATAATGATAATCTACCTAGAATTAACCATCATTTTCCTGTACATTTTACTTGGGAGTACCTTTTTTTATGTATTTAGTTATATTTAATATAAATATATTTAAAAATAAAATATTTCATATCATGTTAATCAAAAATATTATGATGACATACAACACCATAGATGATAAAATTGTAATGATTAGGTTAATGGGTTAGAATAGAAACTTATAGGATCAATCTTAAAGGACTATTTTATATATTTACATATTTTATTTAAAGGAATTACATTTAAAAAAAATTTAAGAGGATTTAGGGACTGTATTAAAAAGTGTATTTAGTTATATTTAATCGAAATATATTTATAAACAACATATTTCGCCTATTTCCCTATATCATGTTAATCACACATATTATGATATCATAAAACAACATAGATTATAGAGTTTTAATGACTAGGATAATGGGTTAGAATAACAACTAATAGGTTTAATCTGAAAATTATATAATAATTTATATATTCACATATTTCGTTTAAAAAAATTAAATTGAAAAAAGTTGAGAGTAGGATTGTATTAAAAAGTGGACTGTAAGGTATCTAAAAGTCGTAACACTCGAACCCAAAGCTTCCACTTGTATTCTCAAGAGTTGGGGTTACATTTCTAAGTGCAACTTGTCTGCGAGTTAGTTTGCTGTTGTTGCTGTTGCTCTTGTACAGGTTGCTTTGCTGTTGCAAGTTGCAACCTTTGTTGCTGTTTCTATGCCAAATCGTGGATGATGCCTGCCACCGTTGATGATGTGGATGATGATGATGACGATGGTTGCCCGTTGAAGGGTTCTTTTTGCTTTTTGTTTCACTTATTCATTATTTATGCTCCACAAAGTTTGTTGAATTGCCAACCCCCCGGCCACTCGTCCACTCGATGTGGCTGTTGCCACCAACTGTCGCCAGTTGTCGAGTGCCGGAGTCTGGCCCTTGCCCTTCGTCCTTCGTCCTTAGTCCTGCTGGAGTGCCTTATCGGAATGTATTTTTCAGCATGTGTGCTTGGCGGCAAAAAGGGTCTGACTGAAATAATAATATTGTGATAATGTTGGCCATAACACGGGACTCTAGGTCCCTGGCTTAAAGCAGATGATAAAAAATTTAAATTTTCCTTTATTGGAGAGGATAAAAGAAATTGTACATATGTAAATTTAGGGATTTTAATAAACTCATATATGAATACAATTTTAAAAGAATACAAAAGCACATGATTAAATTTCCGTTAACAGATTTCACTTAAAATCGAAATAATAACGTATTTATATTCCATGAATGAATGCATTTTCAAAAAGTTCTGTATTTTCTGAGGCATTACAATACATTAAATCCCGATTGTTTTTCGGTTTCTCTTTTCATTTGTCCCTGGCCAGGACTTATGCAAATCGTCGCCCATCCTGGGTTCCTTTATAATCCCAGCCATCTGTTTGGAAGGAAAAAAGAACCTTTAATGTGGCGCACGCTTCACGAGTTTTCTTGAGCATTTTTACAAAGTGGATTCTAATGATTCCAAGACGGTGCGAACTGGAAATGCAAAAGCACGAATAACCTTTCTATTCTTCAAATAAAGAAAGTATTTTTCTTTCGCCACGATGCGAACCTAAAAACTGGCTTTGGGACCATTTGTCTTGACTCCGTCCAGCCAACGACGATAATCGAAATTGGCAATCAATTTTGCGGTGCTCAACAATGACAGCGGAGAGAAAGGAAGGTGGATTGCGTGCTCCTTGAAACGGAACGCCTTAGAATACATATAAATTTTTATACATTTAATGGTTAGACTTATCATGACTATTAACATTCTTACTGAACCGTTCCCCGACCGCTTTATACGATTTTAAAAAATTTGAATATTTCGGAAAAGTAAAAATGCAGCTTTGTTGTGTTTAAAAATACCTATCGAAATGTAGAAGAAATTTTTTAAATCGGACCATTCGTTAAAAAGTTATGCGCGATCCAAGTTTTATATCTCCATCTCCCTCGCACTCCCTTTAGCTGAGGAAAGGGTATCTGATAGACGGGGTTTAAAATAATTTTTATTTTTTCCAAATTTTTTCTAGTAAATTTAAAAATAATTTCTTTATTGGGTGCTTAAAAGTCTTTCCACGTAAAAAGTGATTTTAATACTAATAATATTGTGGATATTCTAAGATTTGTTTTAAATTTACCAGAAAATTGTTAAAATTGTTAATTGTTAACAAATGCACTAACCATTACCATTTCTCCACCAGCTGAAATCGACGAGCTCATCGAGAAGCTGAAGACGACCAGCGTCAGTCCGGCGAACACGACGAACCTGCTCTGCGAGATCTCGGCCACGAAGGATCCCAAACTGTTCGACAAGCACGAGCTGGCGGACTGCTTCCTGGGGCTGACCAAGTGCGACGACACGAATGTGCGCAAGGAGGCGGCCAAGTGCATTGCGGAGATCACCAAGTCGGAGGTGCAGCGCAAGAAGTTCACCAAGCGGGACATAATAGCCGCCTTCCTCGAGTGCCTGCGCCACGTGCCGACGCCCGATGGCAGCATGGAGCTGCCCATACAGATATGCCGGGCGCTGGGGAACATCTGCTACTTGAACGACGAGGCCAGGGATCTTATACTGGAGCTCGAGGGCGATGCTGTCCTGCTGCGCCTGCTGGACATAGCCACCATCGAGGACGTGGCCAATGCGGCGCAGTTCATCAAGGTGCGCGGTGGCTTGCTGTCCAACTACCTGCTCGGCGGCGAGGGCCTGGCTAAGCGAGCCATGGAGCTGGGCGTGATGAAGAAGCTGCAGGTCATCATCGATTCGGGCGCCGCCAATGTGGAACAGCACGAGGATCTGCTGCTCAACACACTTCCGCTGCTCAGCATACTCACCGAGAACGTGGCAGATCTGAACTTTGATTCCGCTCTGAATATCCAGCTGTCGCGCATCCTGGCCGCCTCCACGAATCCCGATCTGGCCGAGATGTGCCTGGAGCTACTTCACTACCAGACGGAGAGCGACGAGGTCAAGCTGATACTGGCCAAGGACGGTCTGTGCGAAACCATCTACAACCTGCTGGAGAAGTACAAGACTCTGGCCAGCACAAGTGAGGCCAGGGCGCTAATGAAACTCGCCTGCGAGCTCATCGTATTAATCCTCACTGGCGGTGAGTTTAACTTTCTATATATATTTATCTACAAAGAAATAAACTGATTAATTTATGATTGTTCCAGATGAATCAATGCATTATTTGTACACCACCCCGCTGCTGAAGAACATGGTCGACTGGCTGGACTCGTCGGACATCGATCTGCTGACCACCGGCGTGCTGGCCCTGGGCAACTTTGCGCGCACCGATAGCCATTGCATCTACTTTGTGGAGCAGCAGACCATGAACAAGCTGCTCGAGGTGCTGGCCAAAAACAATGGAGTCAAGGACGATGTGCGTCTGCAGCACGCGCTCCTCTCCGCGCTGCGCAACCTGGTGATACCGAAACCGAACAAGAACGCAGTGATCCAGGCGGGCCTGGTGCAGACCATCTTGCCGATGCTGGAGATCCATCAGCCACCAGTCGTCTTCAAGCTGCTGGGCACGCTTCGCATGACCGTCGACGGACAGGGTGAGTGTTGTAGTGGCGAAAACCGCACGCGATCCGCATCTCTAGCAACATCTGCTCGTTTTTTCAGAGAAACTCGCCTTGGAGCTGCTGAAGAACAAGACGCTGATCGAGCAGCTGGTGCACTGGAGCAAATCGTCGGACTATGCGGGCGTCACCGGGGAGTCGCTGCGCCTCATGGCCTGGCTAATTAAGCACGCCTACCTCAGCAAGATCGCCTACGCCCTGCCGCGCAAGGGCGATGCACCCGCCGAACAGATTGCCGACCGGATTCCGCTCACCCAGGACTACGATCGCAGTAGCCTGAGCGAGTTCCTCGCCAACGAGGGCACCGTGGAGGCCATGGTCAGCATGCTGACGGCCCAGCACCTGGTGATGCAGAACGAAGCGCTGATTGCCCTGTGCATCCTGTCCGTGGTCTACCTGTCGCAGGCGAACGAGGCGGCGCAGGCTCAGCGGCTGCAGGACGAACTGGTCAAGTGCGAGGTGGGCAAGAAGCTGGCCGAGCTCATCAGCAAGTCGTCGGACACCATGACCAAGGAGATTGTCGAGAACCTGCAGAACTGCGTCAACCTGCTCAAGTCCTCCGAACAGCTGGTGGCGCATCTGGAGCAGCACAACATCAACGAGCTGCTGAAGTCTATACCCATTCTCACCGAGTACTGCACCTTGTAAGGGAAACGGGGGCGTGGCATTGCATTTATCCCAGCACCGCAGGTTGCCTCACAGTAGGATGGGTCGATTAGTGTGGTTGTAAAAGAAGAAAAACATAAATACCCTAGGGGCGAACAATTATCTTTGGGCAGTGCTTTGCTATTTCCCTCTGGCTACTGCAGGTGTAGATCTAAAATCCGAACTTTCCACGTTTAGAACAATTTTTATTGAATTGTAAAAGTATGAACTCTGCGGAGATTCAATACAAATGTTGTACTATCCGAAATTTGCCAAAGATAACTTTTTGCTCCTATTATTCCATGTTTTTAAAAAGTCAACCCACCCTTACCCACATACACTCACACTCAAAACCCGAGGAAATAGTAGTTTTCACCCTAGAGCAACGATTCAGAAGTAGACTTGACTGTAGTTTGGTAAGACGAAAGTGCAGATGCAGAACTTAAGCACACTTTAACACGCGAACACGAGAAGAGCGGAATGTATTTTTTAGACGCAAGCGTATTTTGACTGCATTTATGAGGAGGATCCAGTAGAGAGGGGGGGAGAAACACAGATCGTATAAATATTTATAATATACATAACGCATACGTATAAATATAATATAATATTGATAATTTAGCATATTAATCTTTTCTGTTACATGATTTTTAAGAGCACAATAACAACAAATCGTGGTGATATCGCTAAATATATTTAATGAATGTATTTTATGTATTGTACTTATAATTTTTAATCGAACCCTTTTTAACCCGTTGCTGGCACACACCAAAAACGAAACGATAAATCCAATCATTTAAGCGCACAAAATGTAATTTAGGTATTTTAATTGGTGCACAGACACACAACCACACACATTGCAAACATCATCTATTTATTGTAAAACTCAGCATTTTTAAGCTAACTTTTAAACATTAACAAAACTGCAACTCAGTAACAATCAGCAATCCGAAAAAATAGTTGAACTCAATAATGAAAATACGCAAATTTTACAAAGCTACAAATTTTACCAAATCTTAAATACGATGTACTAATGTTTGGTCACTAAAAACTATTAATTAAAAGAGCACAATTCAAGTGAAGAGGTGTTAATATATAAAACGTTGAAACACCCACATACACACATACACCAGAAAACATATTTATGAATTCTAAAAACAATAATGTACATTTAATAATTCAAATAAAATTTGAAATGCATGAGAAATAAGAGAAAACTACAAGGTTTTTGAATTTCTTGTGTGAGGGAGCCAAAAGCAGTCCGTTATCGATAGTTCGATAGTTGAACTGAAGATGGACTGCTTGAAGGAAACCATAATAATGATTTTGAAATAATATTAATTGTTTAATAGCCTCTTCCCATAGAGTCCATCCGTGTGAAACGGTTGGGATTTTTGACGAATGTGAAACTCGTGTTCCCACAGAACTCCATCCACCATCTACCATCCAATAACAGCTGTCTAAGTGCAGTTGCTCAACTCAACATTGACGAAGGGGGATTTTAACTCGTCAAAACTGGCGTAAAATTGCGTTTTCCTAAACTTATTGTAAAATAATGTAATAAATAGCATAAGATAATAGTTTAAAACATATCTGAGCTTTTATAACAAATTCTATAACGATTATGCATACATATTGCTGACTGGGGGAGAGCTTAACCTCCCGTACCCCACACTCCGCTCTTACTACGCCTCTGTCTAGCCAATATTAATGTGTAAAATTTGTAAACAAAACCAAATTTGTGCTGTTTTGGTAATTTATAGCAACTTTGGAGCTTTATAGGAGTATAGAGTACACTTTTAATTAATATTTGTTAGTATTTACGAATTGCAGAACATATTCTGAGACTTCGCTGCAAACATTGATGTTTTCGTTTGCAGAACAGCTTACATTTTGGCCCACACATAGCAACTTGTTGGCGAATGCTTTTCCGCTCATAACAAACTACAAATAATTCAACAATAGCCAAAAAACAATGAACTTGAGTATTATTTAATTTTTTCCCGCCATTGATTTGATTTGTTCTCGTAGTCAACGTTCCATTTTTCACAGTCAAGAAGAAGAATTCAGAGTTGCACCGAAAAAACATCGCCTAACTATCGCATAAAAGAGCCCGTCAAAGTCCGTTAAAATTGGATGGCGGACTAACTGGGAAATTTTCGGAACGGCAAAACCTTACGGACCATCCGTTCAACGGATGGTAGATGGTGGATGGAGCTCTGTGGGAAGACCCTATAAAAGGAAAAGTAAAAATAATAATTTAATGGTAATTTTGTAATGTATACATTTTATTTATTGTTTCCTTTTTTTTATATTTTTTATTTGTTTTGTTATTGGTGCATGACTTTTCACTTTGTACCATCTCTAGCCAGGGCCAAAAAAACATTCCAATTTCTCTGCTGCGATTTCACTTTCACAAAACAAATTAAGGCTGCGCAAGGTAAATAAACAATAAAGGAACAGGTGGAGAGCAGCTGGCATAGGCTATCAGATTTCCCAGCTGGGAAAAGCAATGGAAAACTGTGCACCGGATGTGGTTGATAACTCGGCACTGGCGTCCTTGAAAATTGCGCCCAAGGACTATGAGTACCCGCTGTTGGAGGATCCGCACGGAACGATGGCCCCGCCCACCGAGGGCGGAGAGACGTTGCTCATCCGCGGTGGCTTCACCTACTTCCACTACGGCTGCGATGGCCACCAGGATGCGGGCTGGGGCTGTGGCTACCGCACCCTGCAATCGGCCCTTTCCTGGATCCACCGAAGACGGGGGGCCAGTGGTGAGCATGTGCCCTCCATCCGGGAGATCCAGCGGATCCTGGTGGCCCTCGGCGACAAGGCAGCAAAGTTCGAAGGATCCCGCGATTGGATCGGCACCCTGGAGGAGTTCTACGTCATCGATGTGCTGCATCAGCTGCCCTGCAGGATTCTGCACGCAAGGGAACTCGGTTCTCCAGAGATCCTCGACCAGATTCGCAGCTATTTCGAGAAGTATCAGGGATTCATTCCAATGGGCGGACTGAGCGACGCCTCCTCCAAGGCTATCATAGGATACCATCGCAGTGCCGAGGATCGCATCTACTTGCAGGTGGTGGTGAGTCAGCAGATTACCTCATTCCATCAACTGGTGAACTCATCGCCTGCTCTCTCCCCTTTTAGGATCCCCATTTCGTGGGCGTGCCCAGCTCTCCGCAGCAGTTAATCGACCGGGGATACATCAGTTGGCGGCCAGTCGACGAGTTTCCCGCCAGCACGTACAACCTATGCCTCATTTTGCAGCCGTAGTACTTGTTCCGGCAATAAAACCCACTCAGCACCTTGAATAGTACGTTCCCTTATAGCCACGTTTCTCTTCCATTTTAGCCGGCCGCCGCTCCATTGGACACTATCAATTATTAAAGCCAACCAACCGATAATGGCGACGATAAGCTGATAACCTCGACGTGCAGCTACTGCCAGCTGTTAAAACAAACCAAAAACCGTTTGAATAAATCATTAAGGAAGACCGAAAAAGACATGGATCTGATGCATCGAGCCCTGCTCACCGCCCTGGGTGCTCTGTCCGTGTTCTACGCCCTGGTCAAGTTCAGCCTGGGCTACTGGAAGCGACGGGGCATCCTGCACGAGAAGCCCAAGTTCCTGTGGGGCAACATCAAGGGCGTGGTGGGCGGCAAGCGGCATGCCCAGGACGCCTTGCGGGACATCTACGTCGGCTACAAGGGAAGAGCGCCCTTTGTGGGCTTCTACGCCTGCCTCAAGCCATTCATCTTGGTGCTCGACCTGAAGCTAGTCCACCAAATCATCTTCACCGATGCGGGGCACTTCACTTCGCGCGGTCTGTACAGCAATTCCGGTGGAGAGCCGCTATCGTCTAATCTCCTTCAGCTGGATGGCCACAAATGGCGATTACTCCATGCCAAATCCGCAGAGGTTTTCACGCCGACCAACATGCAGAAGCTGTTACCCAGGCTGGCGCAAATCTCAGCCAGAATTCAAAGCGATTTGGGCAAAGTTAGCCTGCAAACACTTAACATTAGCGAGTTGGTGGGTGGCTACAACGCGGATGTGATGGCCTCAATGGCCTTCGGCTTGGCTGGCCAGGATCACCAGGAGTTTGCCAAGTGGACGAGCAGCTACTGGGCTGGCTTTAAGCTGTGGAAGGCCTACCTGGCGCTGGAGTTCCCCCTTATTGCTCGTCTGCTGCAGTACAAAAGCTACGCGGAGCCAGCTGCGGCTTACTTTCAAAAAGTAGCCCTCTCGCAGCTTCAGGAGCAGCGACGGAGGGATCGTCAGCCCCTGCAGACGTTCCTGCAGCTGTATTCCAACGCAGATCAGCCGCTAGGCGATGTCGAGATTGCTGCCCAGGCCTTTGGCTTTCTACTAGCGGGCTTGGGCCCTCTAAATGCCACCCTGGGATTCTGTCTGTACGAGTTGGCCCGCCAGCCGGAGCTGCAGGATCGAGCACGGCTCGAGATTAGAAAGACACTGGAGCAGCATGGTGACCAAGTGACGCCCGAGCTCCTGAGGGAGCTGCGGTTTACGAAGCAAGTCCTGAATGGTGAGTGCAAACCCCCGGAAAAAATGAAAAATGAAAAAAATTTATATAAACCGGAAAGTTTAATAGCCTCACATAAATTACAATAGAACAAAATATAGTAAACAAATAATTAAGTTTATTACCCTTGCTTATAAAACAAGGGCATTAATCTTTCTCATTTTTATAGCCTTAAAATATAAATCAAATTATTATTGTTTTATACACAAGGGCATTAAACTTTCTCGTTATTATACTACATTTTTTATATATTTTAAAAGAAGACAAGAAAATTCTCTTAAGAAAGTTAAAGATATAGTGATCCTAATCAAGTGCACTTTCTTTACAGAAACGCTTCGCCTGCACACGCCACATCCCTTCCTGCTGCGCCGGGCTACCAAAGAATTCGAGCTGCCCGGATCGGTGTTCGTCATTGCCAGGGGCAACAGTGTGCTGATACCCACGGCAGCTATACACAGAGATCCGGAGATATACCCTGATCCGGAGCGCTTCGATCCGGATCGATTCGAGGAGGAGGCCAAGCGATCCCGGCCGCAGGCTTCCTTCCTGCCCTTCGGCGATGGCCTGCGAGGATGCATAGCCGCTCGGTTCGCGGAGCAGCAGCTGCTGGTGGGCCTGGTGGCTCTGCTACGGGAACACAGGTATGCACCCTGTGCGGAGACCACGATTCCCATGGAGTACGACAACCGGAGACTGCTGCTGATGCCCAAATCGGACATCAAGCTCAGTGTGGAACGGATGGACTAGCTTTAGAGACGCACTCTCCTTGAGTATCGCCTATTTTGTATTCTTTGCTTCGGTATTGCTTTACTGTACAAAGCGTTTAAGTTGTTCTTATATTTGTATATGCACTTAATTCGTTGATTTCCTTAAGCTGTGGACTTGTGTGATAATGCTGACGATGACTTTAATGATCTACTGCACCACGCTCAACAACATGAACAAATAAATACCTTAATTGTTATATTTAACTATTGTTTAGTGCGAAAGTAAATTTGGGCATGTTGGATTAGAACTTCCGCTTAACATATTTTAAATACTTTAACGGCCTCTGCTAATTCCTTGAAATGTGCTTTACAAATGCGCTTAAATTGTTAGATGCATTCCCTTTAATAAAATTATTTAATTGTTATTGTTCTGAAAACAAATAAGACGATTTTTAATTTTTTCGCAAATAGTAATTTATAACTAACTTAGCAGTTAAAATAACTTAAAAGAAATCCAGGTTGTAATTCTATAATTTCGGATTACTGCAGATAAAACTTATTACCTTATTAACCTCTTTCCAGATATGGTAAATATAGTTATATTTAAGGTATTTTGCAACATATTCTGCTAATTAATGAACTTTTAATCTTAAAACTGCGTTAACATTCCCGTTTCAGTGAATCGGTTAACATTTCCGGCGCCTCGTTAGTGTGACCAGCTAGCGAACATCCACACTTTTAACCCCAATGGCAGGCGATGCCATTTTACAGCCACCCGGATAGGGCCACACTGACTCAGACACTCGAACGAATCGGTCGCGGTTGTTTTTCGGTTTTTTGTTTGTCCATAAGAAAGCCCTCTCGCAAAACGAAGGAAAATGCGCTCGGAAAATCAGTCGTAGGCGGGGCGAAAATAGCGGTTGCAGCGCCAAACTTCTAACGGTTGTCCGGTCCGGAAAAAAGTGCGCGACACAATTGGAATTGGCGAAAATGCGAGCGGGGAAAAGTGTCGAATTCGGTGCGAAAATCCGCGAATAATTTTATGCGATTTCCCGAGGAAAACGGGGAAAATTAAGCGTCTGTCTGCTGCCAGCCTGCTGTGCGCGTGTGTGTGCGTGTCTGTGAGTGTATAACATAACAGAAAACAAAACAACAACAACAACCAGGCTGTCAAGTCAGGATCAACGGTTCTTCAGGGTAGTTTGTTTGAATTTGAACAAAGCAAAAGCAAGGCAAACCAAAAGCAAAAGCAAAGCACGAAAGCAGGAGTGATAGAAAGAGAGAGAGAAAAACGAGGGGATAACGGGAGAATACACCCCACACACACACCCGCTCTTCTCCTCTCCTTTGTGTGCGCTTTTGCCGCCTGGAAATGCAATGCTAGAGCAACAACAACAACGGCAGCAGCAAGGAAACGATGGGAAGCAGGGGAGGAAACCAGAAGAACAACAATAAGAACAACGCTTAATTGTCTGCAGCATCGTCGGCCGAAAAAATCAAACAAACGATTGCATTTAAGTCGCCCTGCAATGTATTCCAGTCGAAAGTGCACCGTAAGTATCCTTCAAGGGTGCTCGAGAAACAACAACAACCACAAGAAGACAGGAATCGAGTGGGGAGTGAGCTAATAATGCCAATTATTAGGGTTGCGGAAGGGTGAGGGGTGAAGGTTAAGAAGGGGAGGTAGGCGGAAGGGGAAGGGAAAAGGGAAGAAAAGATGCTGCAGTTCAACAACAAGTTTGAACCGTTTCCATTCCAATGAGAATCAGATCCAAGGACTTCCAGTGTCCATTCCAGACGGTCGTGAGAACCAAAAACTCCTTTCACGGCCAATCCAAACAGGATTTGTTATACACAGTGAAAAAAGGGGAATAAAATTAAAACACAAAAATAAAAATATAATTGCAGGCCTTTCTTAATGGCTTAGTGAAAGTCTCAACAACTTTTTTCAAGGCAATATTTGGTATATTTTTATTAGCAACTTAACGTTTTTATTCAATCGTTGCAAGTATAAATTTAAAAATTTTAAAAATAAAAATAATTGTGTTTGTATTTAAAAGTGACGTTAGTTAAAAAGCCATTAATTAAACACATTTGTAAGTATATTTTAAAAGTTTTATTTTAAAACACATGAAAAACAAAAGCTTTTGATGTTTTATCCTTTTCTCTCTGTGCACAACTCCCCTTTTGAAGTTGCGCGGTAATTGCGCAAGTGCAGGGACTTCTCTTTGGTATTGTTACCTGAACAGAATTCAGTTTATCTGAAAAGAGGTAATTTTTTTAATTCCGCCTAGGTCGTCTTTTTGTGGGGTGGCTCTGTGTTTCCTTTTTGGGCTGATAATCGCAACAGGAACCAGAGCAGCACGTCGATGACACCCATGGTGCGGACAAAATGTTTAAAAGTTGAGTTTTCCCATTCCCATTCCCGTCTCCCTTATCGCACGTTTTCGTTCTCTTTGCATACCTTTCAAACGACTTTTGTGCGCCCCTCAAAATGGAGCAGATAAGCGTAATTATTGAAATATTATGCCGGGATTTTGTTTACGATCCGAGATTATTTCTTCGCACATTTGTCTAAACAAATGTTGCAGAACTTTCGAACAAAAGGCGGCGAGAATGCGATATGCTTGGAATGCCTGGCGGTGCATTCTCTATATAAAGCGACTTTTTCGCCTAGACAAGTAATAATACTCAAATTCGAAAGTCCAACCGGGATGCCTTGGCCAAAATTGGCTGCCTTGGGCTATCTGATTCACATAGAGTAACCCAATCCGAAAACCATCCAACTGCCGCACCTGTGCAATTGCCAAAAACCAGAGAACACGAAAACAACAGCAGAAGGGGTTCCGAAAGAAAGATAAAAAAATTAACCGCAAACAGCTGTCGGCCATTGGAAAGAAACTTGCCTGTGCACAGAGAAAAATATGATTTTCCAATCCTGATTTTATAAATATATCGTAGAATTTAAGCCATAAATAAACACAATTAAAATAATTTTATAGTTAATGTTAAGGCTCAGTATTCAACGAAAAACTTTTCAAACGAAATTATATTTTTTGTAGATATATTTTTAGTGGTCCATAAAAAAAAAGGCAGATAGCTACATCTAAAAAATATATTAAAAGGAATTGTTCAAAAATAACTTGGGCTAAATTAGTCATTTTCAAGCTAATAAAGGAAATTATTTTTTACGGTGATCCTACCACGCTAAACAAACAGAAACCAGCAACTTGCGTCTTAATAAAATGCAAACAAAACTGCACAAAAGGAGAAAAACAAATACCAGTGAATATAAATAATTTTATCTTTATGGAGAAAGGCCGCTCCACCTGACCACCCCACCTCCCCTCGTTGCATAGAAACAACAAACACAGTAGGCCCTGTTCTTTCTCAAACACGAGAGAATATGGCAAAAAACAAAGAAAACACGTTAAATGTTTGGTGTGCAAATTTGCTTTAGCTCTGCCTCCTCTTCTCATTTTGGTTTTCCGTTTTTCTGGACAGTCATAAAAATTGTAATTATACATATTCATGGTCTCAAATATTTGATTACCTTTTTAAAAACATTTTTTTTTTTTTTGGTTTTTTTTTATAAAACTATAGGATTGGCCACATTATATATCACTATGGACGGCAGTCCATGTAGTGACGAAGCGCACCAGGAGAGTGTGCGAAGGCGACTACACAGAGAGAATTCTGACGTTCTGAAATTGAGTATTTGTATTCTCAATTTCAGGATGTACTGATTTTGAGTACAAATTTTGGGAAAAAACTTATATTGAGTACAAATTGAACTCACTTTAAGAAAAAAAACTTGAATTGATCACAAAAATCTTAATTTTAGGAAACAAGTTCTTCAATTTCCAATTTGAGTACAAATATTTTCATAATGAGTATGACATTACTCACAGGAACCTTCTAAAAGGCTGGCCTAGGGAGTAAATGACTCTTGCCATCAAATATTTGATAGCTAATGTCGTTCGGGTCGTGAGTTCAATCCCCATTCCGGTGAACACAAATATTTTTGTTTTGGTTATTCTGCGTTTTTTTTTTATTTTTAATTATTTTATTATGGTATAATCAGCCCAATTCCATTTAATGTTTAAAATCCAATTGATTGCAAGCATTACAATTTAAATCTTATACGCGGTTTGGACATTGCTGAATGTGATGCTTGTTTGGCTCAGCCGGTTAGTGCGCGCGTGCATGAACACAAGGGTCGGGGGTTCGAGTGGCGAAGAAGGCGACTTAAGTCGAACAAAAAGTAAGTTTGTTTTATTTAGAACAGTTTATTATTCACATAATTATGAAACAATTAACATATACTGTAAAGCCCTTAAAATAATGTGTAAGTAAGAAAGGAAGTTCTCCGGATTGAGAATTTTTTTCTCAATTCAATCATTTTTCAGTACTCAATTTGAGAAATGGCAATACTCATTTTTAAAATACTATCCAAGTAATTTCCAAAAATGAGTACAGTTTGTACTCATTTTGAGGAAAAATGTACTTAATAAATGTATTTTGTACTCAATTTGAGTAAAAAAAATTTGACAAATTTGTACTGATAGTTAGTATTTTGTACTCAGAATGAGTATTTGTGTTCATGCTTAATTTTTGAGTACAAAAATACTCAATTTGAGTACAAATTACTTAAATAATTCTCTCTGTGTACTATTATATAGCCGCAAAATTGAAAATCTGCTGTGATAGTCCGATCGTAATGAGTAATACACCAATCGAAAGGTATTGCAAAAACTTAAAGGATTGCATACCAAGACTTTAAGAAAATCAATTGGCTTGGGAGAGAGAGCGGTGAAAGTGAAAATTTCGAAATTTGGAGCTGTTGGGGCCGGTGGGGATAAATGCCCCCTCGCAATGTTTTAGTTGTATTCCTTTTGAAAATACCCGTCGAATGAGGGGTCATTTGTCGAAATCCGACGCTCCGTTCAAAAGTTATAGCCAAAATAAGATTTTCTTCTTCTTCCCAAAATGAAATTTTAATTCTGTTTGTCAGTTTGTCCACTTGTCCACTTGTCCAAAATATGTTTTTTAAGTTCTGAAAATTTGATATGACGTTCATCACATCGATATAAAAAACTTTTGTTCTACCACTTTTGGAAAAACCCGCTAGTTTAGCGGGAAAACAGCTATAAATAGCTAAAATTCGGAAAGCCGTAACTTCTATACTACTAAAGCTACAGACTTGTGCTGCATCTCGTTTGAAAGGTATTTTTAAATGCTATAAACGCCTTCTATATGCAATTTGTGTAAATGTAATAGTTAAAAAGATATAAACAAAATAACATTTTTTTAAACTTTTTTTTTAACTTTTTTTTAATTTTCTCAAAAACGGCTCTAACGATTTTCCTTACAACCTTAAACTGTATAGCCCTTGAGATTCCTTAAATTTTGGTATATAACACATTACTGTAAAAAATCACGTTTAAAAGTTATTAAGAAACGAAAATAGCCACTTTTGCCAGCTCATAACAATTAATGCTGCCTAAGGGCCGTTCATTTACGAGCCGAACAGTTTTGGGCCAAAAAAATTTTTACATTTTTACAATAGAAAATGTTCGTGTGGGTAAAATCTTATAAATTTGTCTGAAGCGGGCCGAATGAGTAAATTTTAGAAAGTGTTTTTATATTTTCGAATGTAAAATTATTTTTCGTCACAAAATATGATATCAGATCTTTTGTATGTTGAAAGTGCGGTCGTCACTATTTTTTTACCTCGTTAAGAGGTGTTTTTGTTTGATACTTATTATATAAGCAAACTAGATATTTTGATATTTTTATTATTTACAATTGCTTTAAGGTTAAAAGTAGATCTAAGATTTTGGTATTCCTTTGGTTTGAATAGAATTGTCTACGAGTTTCACTGATTGACCTATGAACTCCATTTGAATGGTCGCATTTTAAATAGTATTTTTATTAATTTCTTCAAAAGAACAGTGAATCATTCATTGTTTGGAATTCCTCCTGACCGATATCCACTAAATGCGCCAACTGTTTTCAATTGGTAAACAAGTAAAAGCGGCTGAAAACTTGTAAAACTTTAAAGCCACTTAGCTTGAATGGCTGCATTTGTTTAGCATCTTGCTGCTGCAACTCGAGTTTTTTTTTTGTGTTGTATTATTTATTACTGCTGGCAGCAGCCCACTCACAAAAAGATTTTCGTTTTCGTTTGATTTTGGTGAACTGCATGGGCGTTTCTTGTTGTGTGAATGAATCTGGGCAAAGCCGTGAATCCAAAACTCCAGTCTGTTTGGCCGCCCACTCCTTACGCCCGGTTTTCGGAATCTTTCGTAACCACTTTCGATTTTTTTTTCGGCTTTGTCCTAATGAAAATCGTGTCTAATCTAGCCCAAGTGTCGCCTCTAGGGGTTTTCACTTGGGGTGGCTTGCGTGTGGATTAATTCCGCGTATGTAGAGCTCATTAAAAAAAGTCCAAAACTTTATGGCTGCCTTGGGCGAAAATGTCAGGAGTTCAGCGTTCACCAGAAGCGACACTAAAACGGATTTCCTTCTCTTGTGTATTCCCATTTTATTTCTTAAAGCATTAGTTATGACGGGACTGGCAAATTAGCAAAACCAAGATGCTTGTGGAATTCCCTGGTCCGTCCTAAAAAAAAGAGCTGCCATTTTCTTATGAAAGAAAAACAAAAGCCGTGCAAAAGTTTTCACGCTAACGAGACTGGAAAGGCTAGAGAAAGACAGTGAAAATTCACATTTGCTGATGGCCACAAAGCTGTCATGAGGAAGCAGAACAAAACGTGCTGATGGAACCGGCAAACAAGAACATGAAACATAACAAACATGACAAAGTACAGCGAACAGAGTAACATGTGCCGGCTAACGGCACTCTGGTTAATCATTAATAACCATTCGCCATGGCCAAAACGGCTAGAAAAGTCGAAAGAGAGCGGGGCGATGGTCTAAATGTTAATAATAGAATATGTACGGGCTCTGGGGTATTTTGTTAAAATTAGTGAATGCAAATTTACCCACCTTAACATTGGCCTGTCATATATTTATACCCGTTACTCGTAGAATAAAAGGGTATATTGTATTCGTGCAAAAGTATGTAACAGCTTATGTAATCGCTTAAAAACGATTTTAAAAATTTAAACATTTCGGAAAAGTAAAAATGCAGTTTTATTGTGTTCATAAATACCTATCGAAATGTAGAAGAAATTGTTCAAATCGGACCATTCGTTAAAAAGTTATGCGCAATCAAAGTTTTATATCTGCATCTCCCTCGCACTGCTAGCTGAGTGACGGGTATCAGATAGCCGGGACTCCCACCCGACTATAGCGTTCTCTCTTGTTTTATACTCTAATGAGTTTTGCGAAAATTAATAATAATTGCATCGATTCATCTCAACCAAGCAGAAAAAATGTTAAAAAACTTGTAAATGTGCAAACTTTTTGGGGGAAGTACAAAGAAAAAAGAATCTTTAAAACGTTATAGTATTGTATACACTTTTTTAAAATCAGAGGTTATCTTTGATTGTTTTTTATGAACGTTAATAAACAAATTTAGCCTGTTAAATATGTTACATTTTAGTACTGCAGCTACAAGCTAATAAAAATTGTACACAAACATTTTATTTATGTGCCACATATATTTAGATTTAAATGAGTAATCGGTTCGATTTTTCATGTGTGGTAAATCTCTGAAATATATCATATGCTGGGAAAACAATTCCCGCCTATGGGTCATGATGATGTGTATCTCGACTTTATTTTCGTTTCGGCTGCCTTGCCATGTGTAAACTTATAATTTTATGCACAAATCGATTAAACGCCGCTAAATGCCGAAAGTTTATTTCCAGCGGGAGGCGTAAAAGAACACTCGAAATTGTGTTTACAGATTTGTGGGCGTTTGCGTTGCGAAATGTGTTTTGTGCTCCACTTTTTCTCGGTTCTCAGCTCTCAGTTTCAGTTTTTTTCGGACTGATAACTTCCGATCGATACTCATCGATTTCCCAAGTTGTGGCCAAAACAAATGAGTGTTTACAATTCTTCGTTGCCACCGATTAGATAACGCAACTTATCAAATTGGGATGCCTATCAGCTTCAATTATCGATCAATTGGCCTATTTTACAATGTGTCGAATGCCCGGCGGCGAATTATTCAATTAAATTGAAATCAAAGCAGCCACATAAACGGAACAAAAAAAAGAGATTTCCCAACGCATGCTCGCAAACATAAACACTGAGTGTTTTCCTTTTCGCTATATTTTATTCATAGAAAATTTGGGTTAATGACGTGCCATACGCCTCGGTGGGTGTGTCAGGGGGAGGTGGGCGTTCAAGGGGGAGAGAGCTAAAGCAGATGCCCTCACAAATCCCAGAAACATCAAATAGAAAATGCAATGCAAAGCACAGATGACGCTAAAGATAGAAAACCATAGATAAACATGAATGTTTGAGCACATGTGTGAGTTTGTGCTGGTGACGTTGTCGATTCCGTTCATATAAAAAACTTGATCTTTTGATTATCATCATCGTTTTATGGGTTCTTTTCGCTTTTCTTTTCATCGACCAGCGACCACTCGACGCATTTGATGATCGACGCTTTCCTAACTCGGGATCATAAAGACCATATACTCAAGACCCCAGTCTGAAGATCTCAGACCCCCAGACCCCAAGACCAAGATCAGACCAAGGGCCGAGACATCTCGACACTTGGCTGACCACAGATGGCCCATAGTTGTGTTCAAGTTGTTGATACTCACTCGTAGTTGTTGGGGAAAGTGTAAAGTCATGACGGTCCGCTGCTGATGCACAATTCGCCAGCAACAACGTATCGTTTACCTTGCAACTGGCCACATAAATCTGCCTAAAGCCAACCTGACATTGGAGATCTTCGCCCGCACCCGCTCTCTATTTTCCCAAGTCTACAAATCTCCAGTGCAGCTGTAAAATTATTTGTTTAACCAAATCCCATTCAGAACTTATGGGACAAAACAAAACCCAAGAAAAACAGAACATTATGGGTGTGGAGTGGATATGAAAGTCTCCAGTAGTGCATTATAGTGTTGGGCTGGAAATTAGAACTTTCAGATCTATTTTCAGTTCGTTGACGCTTTCACTGAATTCAATACAAGAGTTACGATAATGTTTTCTTAGGGAGAACATATGTAGTTTTGGATTATCCTAAATTTACAATCTCAAAGTTTCCACACTTTTTTTTAGTACACCTCCTTTATTTGAGAACCCTAACTCTTTAAAACTTTTTAGAATTTAATAAATTTAAGAACTGAACGACATTTTTTCCTAAATAATGAGTTGGAGATTATCGCAGCTTTTTTTTTTTTTTACCAAGAATGTATTGCTGTTTTGAGATTTGAAAAAAATGTTATCAGCTTGGAAATCCCAAAAACATTGTTCAATATTATTTGTATCGTTTTTTTCTTCAAGCTTTCTTTGTGTTTCACTTATCAGTAAGTATTTTTAGAAGACCAGCGGAAGTTGCGGCAAAGAAATGTGCCCCAGTGTGGCAGTCAGTCATTATGCGTTGGCTTCGCTCATAAAACTCATAAGTATTCCCAAGCTCTGGCTTAGTCCCCAGTGTTATTGCTGCGACACGTTGTTGGTCCACCCTAGCGACACTCATCTGCATTTACGCATAACATCGCAATGAACAAAGGGGCAGGCAAATGGGACAGATATGGCGGTGCGTGTGCTCACATCTTTTGGTAAGCAATTAACGGCAGCAACTCTGTCTGCCTGTCGCCCTTGACGAAAGTGTCTGCTGCCACACTTGCCCCTCTCCCGCTTTCCTGCTTTCCGACAGTCAAGTCACTTCCTGCAATAGAAACACAGGCAACATGCAACACAGCATCAGGGATGTACACACAGATACAGATGCGGTCAAGGCAATAGAATAGGACATTAGCTTTTATTTGACCAAATATTAAATGAATAAATAAATTAATAATTACAAAAAGTAATTTTCTAAAACATAAACAAGAGAGATCGCTATAGTCGGGTGCCCCGACTATCAGATACCCTTTACTCAGCTAAAGGGAGTGCGAGGAAGATGGAGATATAAAACTTTGATCATGCATAAGTTTTTAACGAATGGTCCGATTTGAAAAATTTCTTCTACATTTCGATAGGTATTGATAAACACAATAAAACTGCATTTTTACTTTTCCGAAATATTTAAGTTTTGTAAAATCGTTATACGCGATTGTGGGCGTTAGAGGGGGCGTGGCACCTTTTTGAAACAAACTTGCGCTGCGTAGAAACTCCTAGATTCTGCATGCAAAATACCAATATTCTAGCTTTTATAGTTTCCGAAATCTCAGCGTTCATACGGACGGACAGACAGACATGGCTATATCGACTCGGCTAGTGACCCTGATTAAGAATATATATACTTTACAATGCTTCCTTCTAGCTGTTACATACTTTTGCACGAATACAATATACCCTTTTACTCTACGAAAACGGGTATAAAAATGTTTCAGTCTTTTGCCTTATAATGGGGATCTATAGTTTGAAAATTTTTTTTTGTATAAACTTCTTAGTAGCTTAGAAAGAATCTTCCCTACTATTTTCAACTCTTCTGTTCATTTAGGATTCCCTTTGTTTGTGCCCTGCAATTTCCTAGCCAACCCACACAACGCAGATTCCGTTTGTTTCAACAGAAATCTCAGTGAAACCGCAGATATAATGCCGCAAAGAGAACGGCAGTAAATAGGGCGGAAAATTATGCGTAGTTGAAATTAAAACGCATCCAGCACAATCATCAGACACAACAGGAATAACACCATAGCATCATCATCATCATCATCGTCATCATTATCGCCAACTTGACATTTGAGCGAGTTTTGATGCGGGTTGCCTTCGAAAGAAGTTAAGATCCCCCAGTTCCCACATTGTAAATGTATGTATAGCTACATTTCTGGACGGGAAAAAGGTTTTTGCTCTTCTTCTGGGGCTACTTTGCGAAATTGTTGTTTTCCTGCTTTTGTTTTTATTGCACGATTTGGTAATTTGGACTTTGGCTACTGCCGAAATACATAGTTCCCCCGATCGCATCACGATCTGCAGAGGTCCCCTGACCTTAGCTTGGTTTTCTGGCCCATGCTCTCTACACGAATTTCCCAAGCCAACTATCGCGAGTTCATCTTTATGTTGGGAAAAACTCTTATTTCCGCTGTAGAAGTAATATGGGTAAGGCTCATAGATATAATACGAAACATATACTACTTGTCCAACCAGTTTGAGGCTTATGATTTAAATGCAGCCAGTTAAGTGGGTCAATGTTTCGTATATATATGTATGTAAGTATGCCCCCCGACTATATGCCTCTTAAACCAGATTTAACGCAGTAAATTGCCAAAAACAACAAAAACTTATTTCCGCACTGCAAAGGAAATTGCAACTCTGCAGCAACACCACCAACAAACAACAACAAAGCGGGCCTGTCATCGTTGGTTTTGTGGCCACAATTTTATCTCGAGAGGTCATTTACACTATTCAGCTAAAAAGAAGAGAGCGAACAAAAAGCGAGACAGCAGAAAAGTCTATTTGTACTTCCATGATGTGTGTGTGTGTGTATGAATGTGCGTCTGCTTTTCCCCGCGAGTTTGTTGTGCCCGCCTTGATACCCTGTACTACAAAGGGATGTTAGCACATTTCAAGAACTCAATAACAAGAATTCTTCAGGAAGATTTTTTTGTAACTTTTAAAAAGGTTGCGAGTAGATGGTATCTCTTGTTTGAAATTAATTGGAGTTCTTTTAACTTTATATTGTTTTTCATGATATCCTATCCAAAACTTAACCTCAGTTTATTTATTTATTGTATCCCAGCGTTACAAGTCTTGGAAACTTATGAATTAATACGCTAGTCAAAACGTGTTGATATTTAAATTTAAACTTGCGAATATTTCTTGAAATACTACAGAGTAGTTTACCTCTTCTAATGATCCAATATCTAAAACGTTAGCTTTCAGAATTTGAATGCTTTTAAAAAGCGTTTTCAAGAATAGAAAAACAAAACTTACTTACAAAATTCTGTGACACCGAGTAGAGTTGAACTCGGGTCTTCCTTAGATCATCTCCAGAATTTTTTAAAATTTCACTATTGGTAATTTCATAGTTTGGAAAAAGTCTCCTCGGTTTTTCTTCGTTTTCCCCAACTTGTTCTTCGATGCTTTCTTCTGCGTCCCCACGCAGACATAGACGAAAGATACGCAGTCTAGGCAATCAGCTCTCGTTGCCGAGGCTGTTTATCACTTGTGGGCTTTTGCTTCCTCCACGCTTGAGTGTCTATTGTGAACGCTTTCTGAATGCAGCGGAGCTTCAGATACTTACAAACGAACACTTGTGTGTAAATGTACCCAAGAACTTCACTCGGAGTTGCCGTCAATGTCATAATCAGCCCGAAAAAAGCTAAGAAGTGAAGAGATACGACAGCACTTGAAGTCTTGAGATTCGAGCCGAGCTTTGGAAAAAAGGAACTGCTTTTGGTCGAAGGTTATATCGCTCGAGTGTACCTGTAAATTTGACGCCTCTCTAATTGCTACCAAGGCCTGTTGTTTATGATTTTCTCGGTTTATCTGCACTTTCGAAAGCCACGGAAACCGGCATAGAATTAGTCACGTATGGCGAACCCACAAATGGGTCAAAACTATTGCACTTCCCCGACGTTTGGCGTCGTTTGCATGGGCCTCAGGTCCGGAGTTTCAGTTGCAAGGCCCGTAAATCGAGTATGCAACTTCCTGTATGTCGCCGCAAGACATATCAATTATCAATATCAATTAATAATTAACAATTAGCCGCGCTACATGACCAATAAATCAAAAGACTCTCATATCAGCAGGAGCCCCAAACACACACACGCACTTAAAACACTCTCAATTTGGGTCAACGATCCCCAAATAAAGTTTTATATTGCGCCTACGCCATCGGGGAACTCCCCCACACTCTCCACTCTCCATCGCTATGTCGTATATTAATAAGCCTAATTAAGCATAATTTCTTGTTTGGAAAGGAGCGCTGGTTTACATTTCTGATTATTTACGAGAAGTCGTCTGGTTTAGCCCCATCAGCGAAGAATTTTAAAGATTTATGAGGGGGGATGAGACAGAGATTTCGATCGGAAGTGCTTGTAGATCTGCTTGCAGAGCATGTTTATTTATAAGTGATGGTGTTTTAATATTTCCCTTCTTCTTTCCAGATCTCCCCACACAACTTCAACGCAAGGAAATACTGAATTTGCTTGTTTTTTCCAATCAAAATGAAACAAAATAAATAATCAAATACAAAAATCATCCAAATCCAAATAAACTGAAACCGAACAGTTGAACGACGAACGAAAAGCAATCGATATCTCTGCTAAGCCAGCTAAAATACTAAGAAAACATGGATCTAAGTCTGGAACGCGATAGCTCCGCGCTGGGTAGTCTCTTCCAGCAGATTATCAATGACATGAAGGTGAGTTCCCAACCTGTTTGTTCTGTACTTTCTGCGGAAATTCAATGTAATTTTAAACACGAACTCACTTTGACTGAATGTTCCGTTTTGAGCTTCTTGGAACTTTGAACATTTTGGGGAACCGCTCATATAACAGAAAAGCATGGAAATGAAATGATTTTTTTTTCGTTTTGCTGAAACTGTTCCGACTCGCAGTGTCTCAATTGTTTGTCAGTGTGTCAAGAACCCACAGAATTGGTCGGAAATTCTCTCGTGTGTAAACAAAAGCCCATAGCAAATAATGATAAACAAATATCATCAGCCAAGGTCAGAGCAAACACACAAAAGCCCAGGCGGAGCAATTAAGTTTTGATATAGAGCAATAAATTGATGCAAAAGAAATGTTTCCTGCTCACTAATAACATACATTTCAAAACGTATATGTATATGATGAAATTGTTTGGTTTCTTAATTATCTTCTAATTGATTTAATGGCAAGAAATAATACAAATTGCAAAATCGTATCTAACAAAGTCACACACAAAAAAATTCTCCACATTTTTCGCATTTATCTAAAGCTCGTGGCGAAACACCAAACTTTATTTCGAAAACTTTTTGTTGATTTTGTTTTTATCACTAATTGATTTCATTGCTATCTGTCCTGTCCATTGGGCGATATCAATAATTTATGGCACTCATGACGCCATTTGAGGCAACTTACTTTCATACAAAATGTTTATTGCGCTTATATAACGTCGGGCCAGGCAATTTCATTTAACAAGCGTAAATTAACGCCGCCGGGTGCTACGGTTTCTGGTAGTGGGGGGAAATCTTTATCGCCGTCTAAGCCTCTTGGGAGGGAATCGATGGGAACGGATGGGCTCCCGGGATATGATATGATGGCATGGGATGCCCTCGGACGGACTACTGACAGCTGGTCATGATTAGTGACTTAATGGCACGCATTTTAAGCAGGTAATACATTAAGTTCCCTCCCAGTTCCAATCCACTTCACTTTGCTCCGCTTCTACCTCTCCATTCACTATTTTCCGCTCTCTGCCTTACATTCTATTTTTAATACCCACGAAAGAATATGAACTTTAACATTTGCTGTTCCTTGTGGATGGCATATTGGTTTAAGGAAGGTACATAGAAAAAAAAAGCATATCTGGTTTTGCAATACGCATATCGTTTTAACATTTCAGCATATCGCATTTACGGGGCCGCATATAAAGTTAAAATTGATAAAACATAATGTAAAGTTGATGCAAATTTCATATCAATTTCTTTTTGGGTGTGCTATATGAAAATCACATTGTATACATAAATAATATAACATAGAAATTATTATTATTATTAAGTAATATATGTAAATGTTAAAGAAAATGTATTATAATTAAAATCCTTGGAAAACCTTTAATAAATTCGAGTCAAGAATGATTTTTTCTTCCCGTTGATTGTTAGCTTATTTACCTTTGGGTTCTCTAGATCTCCCGTCGGTTTCACCTCATTTGCTATGCTGAGGAAAATTACATTTTCAGCACATTGTGATTGTAGTTCTCCCGCCTCATGGACAGGTGTTGGAATTTGCCGTGTCTTGAGTTCTGTCGGCGTTCATAGTACCGAAATAAACTAACGGCGGGGATGGGGAGTTCACTTCGGCTCACTATTAATAGGAAAATGCACGACGAATTCCCTTTCGGGGGAGTAGAGTAGTGTGAACCCAACTTTGAAGGCAGAAAACTGCTGTCAGATGCGGGCGAGTGCATTTTGTATTTATGAAATTTGGAAATTGTTCGGCACGCAATTGTGCAGAAGTTGCTGCTCTTTTTATTTCTTTTTTTCTTGTTTTTCAACCTGAGTGTGAACTAGAGCAGAAACACATACTTGTGCTGCCAGAGCATGTGCAATATGAATGTGTGTTTGGATCACCTTACCAGGTAATTCTTGCCTGCCTCGCTTTGCTCTGATTTTGGCCTGATTCATGGCAAAAGATTGTCGGCGCTGCTCTTTTCTTTGCTTTTTTTGTGGGCAGATCTGCTGGCCAACTTTTACAAAGCCGGCAAATGCCATTGCAAATGTCACAAAGTTGCAAAAGATGCAAATTAGCCGCAGGAAAGAGTGCGGGAGCAGTTTTCGCTCGCTGTTTACTGAAAGGTTAGGCCGAAAGGCAGAAGGCTGTGTGTATTAGCCCAGCCACTAAAATTAGTTTCATTTTAATTGCTTGGCTGCCTCTCCGTCTGACTTTGGTTTTTATACCCGTTACTCGTAGAGTAAAAGGGTATATTGTATTCGTGCAAAAGTATGTAACAGCTAGAAGGAAGCATTTCCGACCCTATAAAGTATATATATTCTTGATCAGGATCACTAGCCGAGTCGATCTAGCCATGTCCGTCTGTCCGTCTGTCCGTCTGTCCGTCTGTCCGTCTGTCTGTCTGTCCGTATGAACGCTGAGATCTCGGAAACTATAAAAGCTAGAGGATTGGTATTTGGCATGAAGATTCTTGGAGTTCCTACGCAGCGCAAGTTTGTTTCAAGAAAGTGCCACGCCCCCTCTAACGCCCACAATTGCTTATATACGATTTTAAAAATTTAAATATTTCGGAAAAGTAAAAATGCAGTATTGTTGTGTTTATCAATACCTATCGAAATGTAGAAGAAATTTTTTAAATCGGACCATTCGTTTAAAAGTTAGGCCTGATCAAAGTTGTATATCCTCCATCTCCCTCGCACTCCCTTTAGCCGAGTGACGGGTATTAGATAGTCGGGACACCAACCCGACTATAGCGTTCTCTCTTGTTTTTTTTGTGTTTTTTCTACCATTTTTATTTTTTGGCAACAGACCAGAACAAATTTATGCCCATGCCAAGGCAGAAACAGAAACAGAAACTTCTTAGTCTGCCGCTTCTTCAATAAGCGTAAAGTCGAAACAGAACAAAAAAGGCTTACATTATTTGCTAATTTAATATCTTAAATAGTTTTTCCTAACGGGATTCCCGCGCCGGCAATTAAATGCGGCTAATTCTCGATTGGTTTGGACGGTCCAAAGTTTATCCACGCAAGTCAGGCAGCCGCAAGCAGCAAATCGAAAAAATGAGAAATTAAGCAAACTTAAAGGTTGTTAACTTCAACCAGCCGCTTCGCTCCGTTGGCTGCACTTTGGGCCAAGTGTGTGGCAAGTGTGCGAGATGAAGATACGAAAAACCAAACCAACTTAGCGTACGACTAGCAATCGCCGGATAAGCCGACAAATTGTCACATTTGACAATAGGAAATCTACGCTGGTAACAGAAAACGGCTGGAAAACGCACTGCAGTTTGTTATGAGTTTTCCGCAAAAGTGAAATTTTTCTGCTCTCTGAACCCAGCTGAACCGAACGTGTCGCTTTCTTCACTGCCAAGCTGCCACTTTTGTGGCTTCCACGTTGTGGCCCTCCAACAATTGCCGCCACTTTAATTTGCCTACGATGCTCGGCCAGGCCATCCAACCACTTTGATGTCGTTAAGTTTAAAACAATTTCATTAGCTTTGTGTTTATTTTGCAAGTTAATGTGCGTTCGGTAAGAAAAACTTGTAGTACTTGAAATTCTAGCGTTTTTATCTTTTATGTAAGTGCGTCTATCCCAAGCAGTGTTTTTCATATTTTAAATAGAAAAGTTAGTGCAATTACTAAAAAGTTGTTAGCAACTATATTAGAAGATCTATAAACTGAACAAATAAATTTCGAATGCGGCAATAACTTTATAATTATAAGGAAAATTGTGTTATGTGCTTCTATTAATAACAATATTTCAAGTGTTTAGGTAATGTAACAAAGAAAATTAACGTCTTTATAAAATATATCTCCAACATCATGATATTAAAGTATAAGAAAATTAAAGAAATAACTAACCAAACATGTTAAAAACAAGAAAATTATCAAAATACATATTTTTGAAAGGTAAATAGGTGGAATTGCCAAAATGTTTTCGATAGCTGCCCATATTTAGCTCGTTATTATTTTTAGTATAAGGTATGTTTGCATTTGTAGGCGACAAAAGTGAGGAATAGGTAGATCAGGCCGTATAAGGTCATGAAGCTGGCACCGAGAAAGAGGCCAATGGCTCCGCCGAACGACATTATCAACTGATCCGTGCTGAACACCACCCGCCGCTTCATGCCCATCTTGGGTAGATTCATCTTGATGATCAACGTCCGCTCGAACTGCTCTCCGTTGTAGTTTTGATCGCCCTGAAGGAATCGTAGAATGGGTTAATTGGGGCTCTCAAAGGACAGAAGATTACCCCCACACCCACCCCACTCTGCTCCTCCTCGTCGACAATGTTGTAGGTGTTCTCGCGGCACAACGGAAAGCAGTCGCATGGTTTCTCCAGCCACTTGGATTGGGCCAGGCAGAGCATTCCGGCTATGTTGCAAACCGGAACTTCTGGAGCTGCCACATAGAAGTAGGGCTTGCAGTGGCACAGGCTCGCTGCCCATTTAATTCTGCACTCCAGACGACACAGGCTCGGATGATACGGCTATGGGTTCAATGATAGCTTTGGTGGCTTGACATATTCGTCCAAAATCATAAACTTACACTATAGTAATCCAGATAATTTTCGTCAGTGTAGCGACATTTGCGATATGCCACCGGTAAATTTCGCACCTCGCTATCCGCCGATATCGAGTGCAATACTAACCTAATAACGTACGAACTGAGTACCTTGGCATCAAAAGTGATGGTGGCCTTATCGTCGGGTAGCATTACTTCATTGACATCGTGCAGGTACTATAAAGTAGCTTAAGGTTATATAGGGTTGCTAGAAGATATGATATACTCACTAAAAACATATGGGTCATAATGCTATTGAACGGCTTTTCCATCAGCGCGCACTCGCTAAAGAAGCCGCACTCTTGAACTGGCGCCACAGTCATGTTTTCTCTAAGAGATAATATATAAATTAGATCGTTTCTTACTTCTAAAAGTAAACATGGGTCTAAAAGTAATATTCAAGGAAAAATTTTTCTTTACTTGTATACCGTATACTTACATTTTGCCGTAAGGATTGCCGTATCGGTTTAACTGACTGGTTGTTTGGCATAAACCCACCTCTGTTATTACCGGCGCCAAAACAACTGGGATTTCATTTGGTAGAATTTTCTCCTGTAGTTTGAGTAATATTTCCACATACTTCAAGTTATCCAGACTGGTATCATTCTCGAAAGGCTTTAGAGTATCCAACGTTTTGTACTGAAGGCGGTTCAGCACACGCAGAAATTCCGCATAGTATTTTGCCTTTTCCGGGTCTTGTTTCGGATCAAATCCCCAAGTTCTCGAATAAAAATATTATAAATTTTTGGATATCGATTCGGTATTAAATTTACAAAAAAATAAATTTATTACCCGTTACTCGTAAAGGAAAAGGGTATATTGCAGTCGTGAGAAAGTATGTAACAGGGAGAAGGAAGCGTTTCCGACCCTATAAAGTATTTTCTTGATCTGCCTGTCCTTATAAATGCTGAGATCTCGAAAAGTACAAAAGCTAGAAAGTTAAAACAAGAGAGAATGCTATAGTCGGGTGCCCCGACTATCAGATACCCGTTACTCAGCCAAAGGAAGTGCGAGGGAAATGGATATATACAACTTTGATCGCGCATAACTTTTTAACGAATGGTCCGATTTGAAAAATTTCTTCTACATTTCCATAGGTATTGATAAACACAATAAAACTGCATTCTTACTTTTTCGAAATCTTAAAAAAAAATGGCTTAATGGGCGTTAGAAGAGCGTGGCACCTTTTTGAAACCTGCGCTGCGTAGGAACTCCTAGAATCTACATGTAAAATGCCAATGCTCTAGCTTTTATAGTTTCCGAGATCTCAGCGTTCATCCGGACAGACAGACGGACAGACGGACATGGCAAGCGCAAGTTGGTTGCAACAAAGCGCCTTGGAGGATCTTGAAAAAAACTCGGCGCCCACATCTATCATATTAATCCAAGCTAAAACTCACTCATTTATGACCTTATTAATCGAAGACTTATCCTGAAAGCTGGTGCAAAGTGTCACGCCCAGGAAGGGGAATTTGCGCAGCGAAAAGAGGTACTCGTACTCGTAGACAATCGGATTTTCCCGGAACCGATCCCACTGGGCCAGGCAGCTGCTGATGGCGTAGTAGGCGGAGGCCAGGACTATGGCCATCCAGAAGAGGCGCTCGGTCCAGTGGAGATCCCTGCGGGACACGTAGGGCACGCCGTGGATGGAGGACTCCTGGCTCAACTCGGCACTCCAATCGTGAAAGTTGTCCGCTTGCTTCGGCCGGCTGTTCTGGGACTCCATGATGAACTGAACGGAAGCTCTTCGCATGCGACCCCCAACGACCCCTGTAATGCCACCCAATGTTCATGTGCACGATTATAAACTTTAATGGTGTTTCGCTGTATGTTCAGCATGCATATATAATTGTCCCGATTAGACCTTCGATACGGTGCCGCGGATCTCGGAGCAAATGGAAACTGGGCGCTTGACATTGCGCTTATCGAATGCCTCGATCTGCAATATAATCTTGTAGCGTCCATCCAGATTCGGAACATTTAGATTGGCCTTCAGTTCTATTTGGTAAGGTTCATATTTTAGGGCGGCCTAAAGTACGGGAGTCCGGTTAATAATGAGATCAAATTTTACATATTCACTTACGCCCGGTGTGTTCAAGCACTTGCTTTTGATCTCGTCGGAATTGGCGATATGCTGAGTCCAGAACTGATACCAATATTGATTCTTATCGAACATGTTCTTACAAAAGTTGTTACTGCTGGAGCTGAACATTGTCTTCTGCCAGGTGTCCTTTTCCATGCGAAAGACTACCACAGCAAACTACGAAATATTTGAATAGTTAATAGGCAAGCTTTCCCTTAAGAAGGACTTACCTTTATGTTGTCCCCAGGCTGGACGTCTTTCCATACGACAGCATGTTGTCCCTCTAGCTTCACTGTGTCTCCTAGGTTTGATACCTTAAGGGTGGACATATCCAACAATGCATCGAAATTGGAAGGATTTCCCGGTTGATTTTCGCATGGGGCAAGGAAGCCGTCATCGTCCAATACTAACTTGTATTCAGTAGCGCCTGCCCAACAGATGACTACTTGGAGCACCAGGATCTTTAATGTAGCACTCATTTTATCCAGGTTCCCGATATGAAACTACAGTGTGATAGAGCATGCCCCATATATACCGCTTTGCGTCGCATGCCAAATATTCTGATTACACACACGATCAAATTTGATAATATCTTTGCCTTAGAAAATCACAAACGGGCGTTACCTATTTTGGCCAACTAATAAGTATGTTGGAATCGTTAATTACATAAATCTTTATATGCACGTGGAACGTGGTGATATTGATCGCAAGAATTACTCCCCTTTTGATTGGTAGAACCCGATAATAAGATAATAATAATTTTTGGACTAAATATTTCCTAATTATATTATATGTTCCACTTCCACAGAATATTTTTCGCATTCCCCGAATTTCGATGGCCAGCGATTACGTCCACCTGCCCGGCTAGCTCAGTCGGTAGAGCATGAGACTCTTAATCTCAGGGTCGTGGGTTCGAGCCCCACGTTGGGCGATTGATTTTTTACTTAATTTCCAAATAAATACCAAATTAATATTCGTTTTAATTTGCCTAAAATGAGGCTAACACCCAATTCATTTGAAATCAAAAACCAGTTTTTCTATAGATAGTCCAAATGCATCGAGAGCAGGGTTTGTAATATAATTTTATTTTACCACTTTGAATAAGACTTTTGATCGGTCAAGATAAGAAGAAAATGTGAGTAGCGGGAATGGGAACGATCTTTGTTTTGTTTAGCGAGTTAGTTTGTTTAAGTATACCTATTGATTGGTTTGATTTTGTTTTATTCTAGTTATATGTTTTTATCCAGAAGGTTTATAATTATCTTATTTGTGTCTTGATCTATTCAGATCGTTTCTCAAGTTTGGGTTCTTAACCTGGGGTACCAAATGCGGTGTCTTTTTGTCTGCCGTCGTCACAAGTGCCCGGCTAGCTCAGTCGGTAGAGCATGAGACTCTTAATCTCAGGGTCGTGGGTTCGAGCCCCACGTTGGGCGAAATTACTTTTTTTTTTTTTAAATATATATTTTTTTATTTCGCATTCTTGTTTCAAATATTCTCTAATTATTGTCTGCGGTTCTTGGCATTGCTGCTAAGCGTTTGAATTGTGCTTGTGTGGGCTGTAAGACGAAAGTCAAATTTCATGTTTTGTGTATTTATAGACAACTCACTATATGGCCGAATACCATAGACAAGACCTAATAGGTTTATATTTATGGCAGCACTCGCAGCTGTTTCCATTTCTATGACAATGTCTCGCGGTTTTTCTCTCTCTCCCCCTCGTCTGTATTGTTTTGCGCATTTGAAAAGACTGAATGCCATTTTCAAGGCTGAATCTCAACTGGAAATGGTAGTTCACAGTGCTTTCCAGCTGTATGTAGTTGAGAGTTGATACCACCGAACAGGATGCGGACATTATGCCATCATGCATTTTATATCTAGTGCAAGGACTTTTGCTTTGCTTTGCATTTATATATACAGACCAAAGGTTTTAAAGAGAACGATTATGAAACGTTCACAGGTATTTAAGAATATTATCACTGTGGACGGGAAATCTACTTAGTGATTGATATGAAAGAGGTGCGATAGTCAGAGGTGTTTTAAGTAGTTAAAAAAATAAGTAGTTAAGTAAATAAAATAATAGTAAAAAAATCGATAGCTCTATCGATACTATCGATGGTTTAAAAATTTAGGAAACACCGATGTTTTGGGCCCACAATCGATACTACCGCTCAAAACATAATTCCATTTTGCATGTAATTTTATATGATTTATAATACAAGCATAAATTATTTTATTTATTATTTTTCTTAATTTTTGTAATTTATTTTTTATTTTCTTTAATTTGCGATACTATTGATAATCGATAGCCCAAAACACCGATAGTGCCCACTATCGATGTTTTGACAACTCTAGTTAAGAGGGGTTTTTTTTTTGCTATGTCAAAATGCAAGTAATGAATTTGGCTCTTTTATGACATCATTTTCTCCAACATCTTTATTCAGTGTTTATAACAGATGCTTAGAGCTCTGACTAAACTGATAATGACGCAGGTCACTATTGCAATTCGATCCATCTGTCTACCTCCTCCCACATAGACAGACAATGAAATCTGAGATGAGACAAGAATGCGAAATGCATTTCTCCATCAAGCTCCACAAACAATTGGAGAGCATGAGAATCGTCGTCTTAGTTGTATTAATTACTTTGCATTATTCCGTAAATAACTTTGCGGGAACAATTCTTGATGCTTTCCCCTCTGTTGATGTGGAATAACTGCTGTGGTAAACTGACTTCGTAGCAGTTGCCACGTGGAGGTTCAAGCTGTGTTGACTGCTCTGCATGTTTAATGTGAGCTACAGCCGCAATCAAAGTGCAATTAATTTTAATGAATTTGAAACTGCATTTGTGATTCACAAACTATGATATAATTGAGGCATGTGTGTTCATTTATCGTGTTGTTATTGGCCGTGGGTGTGCCACTGTCTCGCCCAATTATGCAAAACAGTTATGGAAAATGAAATCAATTTCTGAGATTTATTTTTTATATTTGCCTATCACAGATCGAGAAATTTTAACAAAAAGTTCTGATTACTGATATAATATAAATATTTAATTTAATTGAAATATTATCTTGAATTTAAGACATTATCCAAAATAATGAAAGTTTATGTATTTATCGGAATTAGATTATTAATTAGAAAATTTCCATTGAATAACTCGTGACATTTTGTGATAACTATATCAAGTTGGTTTTAATTGCTTACAATATAATTTGTTACAAGCTAAGCTATGTTAATCCGTAATTGGCTTAGAAATTGTGTCGGTACTGACTCTATATAAAACCCAAAATCGCAAATGTTCGTGTAACATCATGTTGAAAACTCTACTGCTGCTCATTGGAATCGTAATCGTGCCCAGTTCCCTGGCCACGGACTACGAACTGTTGCTCGAGGATCCGGACATATTCGCTCCCTGTACCGAAAAGCCTCCCGGATCCATTGGATTCACAGAGGCATTCAACCTAGACAATTTGGAAATCAATCAGGATGCCGATATCATTCATCTCTCCAAAAATCTCACCGCCACCTGGGATGTGGAGCCCACCGATCGCGTTTCCGTAATTTTGCTCTTACTGAAACGAGATTCACTGTGTAAAATGCAGATTTATTTCAGGGGAGATTTGCAGTGATGCATTATAACCGCGGCACCTGGGAACCTACCCTATTTAGCTTGGCCACCACGGACTTTTGTGCCCAAATGTTCGACGAGAATCTGTCATGGTATAAATACTGGACCAAATACATTTCGAACCGCGAGGAGGTGGAGAAAAATTGCTTCAAAACGCGTGGAGTGAGTTGAAGCTGCTTAATTTTAGGCGCTTTTGACATGAATCCCCATTTCAGACGGTCCTGATGCACGAACCATTTGATCTGCAGATGCGGCTAACGGACATCCGTGGAACCTCGTTGCAGGGTCGTTACAAGATCGTGGTCCATTTTGAAGCTTTCGACGAAAAGGACACTCCACGAAACACTTCCATATGCTTTGAAATCAGGGGAGAAGCCGAGAAGATAAAGTAAAACGTGGCTAGAGGCCTTATAAATAAGTCAAAAATTATGTTTGTATCTTTTGAAAACGAAAAATAGATTTCTTAAATGGTTTTTCTTCAATAAAAACAAATATCTCTCTCCCAATAGTTATATTTATCAGGACGATGTCTGCTTATAGCAATGATCTTAGAAGGGTTCCGAATTGTTACTTTAAAACTCAAAAAGTTGTTTGATCTTTGGTTATGGAGTTTTTACTTGGCTACGAGTTGAAACGCATCATTTAATTTGTTATATTTTTATTATACCCGTTACTCGTAGAGTAAAAGGGTATATTGTATTCGTGCAAAAGTATGTAACAGCTAGAAGGAAGCTTTTCCGACCCCATAAAGTATATATATTCTTGATCAGGATCACTAGCCGAGTCGATCTAACCATGTCTGTCTGTCCGTCTGTCTGTCCGTATGAACGCTGAGATCTCGGAAACTATAAAAGCTAGAAGATTGACATTTTGCATGCAGATTCTAGGAGTTCCTACGCAGCGCAAGTTTATTTCAAAAAGGTGCCACGCCCCCTTTAACGCCCACAATAGTTAATATACGATTTGAAAAATTTTAATATATCGGAAAAGTAGGAATGCAGTTTTGTTGTGTTTATCAATACCTATCGAAATGTAGAAGAAATTTTTTAAATCGGACCATTCCTTTAAAACTTATGCCTGATCAAAGTTTTATCTCCATCTCCCTAGCACTCCCTTTAGCTGAGTTACGTTTATTAGATAGTCGGGACACCAACCCTTTAGCTGAGTGACGGGTATTTGATAGTCGGGACACCAACCCGACTATAGCGTTCTCTCTTGTTTTTTATAAGTTTTCAAGTGTTTTACTCACTAATATTCCCATGGCGACCTTGAAAGTGGGTTTTAAGGCCCCTAAACGGTTTGAAATTGACTTTCCAATTACGAAAACTACATTATTGTACATTTTTGTTGCTTGTCGCTTGGATGTACGATCTTTGTGATAGGATAAGAAATCGTGTTATGTTGGTGTTATGTATTTAAAATAAAATTGCCACACGATTTGGCAGTAGCTATAAATGGGACTCATCGCACATTGTTGGGGCTATAATCAAAATGAGAACTCTGTTGCTGCTTATTTTTGGCTTGGCCAGATCCTGGGCCACGAATTACGAACTGATGATCGAGGACCCAGACCTACTTTCGCCGTGCACCGATGGTCCGCCCGGATCCATCAACGCCCGTCAGGCCATCGACTTTAAAGATCTTGTGATCGAGCATGAATCCGATGTACTCCACGTCTCCGGCAACGTAACCGTGATGTGGGATGTACAGCCCACCGATCGCATTGCAGTAAAGTGAACCACATTTGAATATTCCCTTGTTGTAGCCCACAACTTCCGCATCCTTGCAGGCCAGGCTCGATGCTTTCCACCATAACCGCGGCACCTGGGAGCCCACTATCTTTAGCATGGCCACCCAGGACTTTTGTTCCATCATGTACGACAAGAACCAGTATTGGTACAAGTACTGGACGGGCTTCATCATCAATCGTCACGATGTGGCCAAGAAGTGCCTCAAAGAGCGCGGAGTAAGTGCAATTCGAATGGGATTTATGCAGACAATTGAAAATTCCTCTTTCCAGACCGTTTTGGTGCACGAGCCCTTCGATATGAAGCTTAAACTTGAAAATATACAAGGCCCTACTCTGCGAGGACGTTACAAATTGGTCTTTAAGTTGCAGGCATTCGATGAAATGAATATTCCCCGCTCGACTTCCATTTGCGCTGAGATCAGAGGAGAACCTATAAGGATAAAATAGTGAATGAATCGATCGATTTTTATAGCCCCTGCATACTTTGAAAAAACGGTGCATAAATGTAGAAATACTTTTGTTTATATAGGATCCTATTTCTCTTTTATGTGATGAAAGTAGTATTGTTAAATTCAATGCATTAAATAAAGTAATAATTATTACCGTATCAGGTATGAAATATTGCTTTTGATTCGACTTTTTGTTTTAAATAGGCATTATATGAAAAACAGTATTCTTTAGAGCGAACTTTGTCGAAAAATCAAAATTAGAATAATAATTTATGAAATTGGAATAAAATGTTTAAAATTTGTTTTCGCATATAATCCGACATTTACTAAAAAATTAGTTTTACCTTGACGATTTCAAACATGAAATATGCGGTTAATATAAAGCATTTCTTCTGATTTTACTTCATATATATTTTTTCTGCTTACCTTTTTCTACGATCCGTTTTGTTTTGCGGTTGGTGGCACGCGTTGATGGCAACTTGAGTTCATGTTGCGGTTTCCATATCGGGTGGCCGCGTGTTGCAAGTAACTTCTTGAGTAACGACGGGTAGAATAATGAGAATTACTACCTATGTTATGTACCAAGCCAGTCAGGGGGTCAGATGGTTTTTTTCTTTTTGGGGTCACGACTTGCATTGTTAGATGGGGAATATGCAAAAACAGGCAACTGTCGGTTATTGAATTACACCGATGATGATTGGCATAAGTTCCGATCGATTCAAATCGAACCAATCGATGTGCCAATTTGCCCATTCACGGAAAATGTTTTGTTAGAGATTTGCGAAAACTTTCTTAGCGGGAGGGATACCCCCGGAACACTTTCATTTCATATTCCCGGCGAATAATTTTCTACTTTCTAAACCGAAAACGCCAGAAACAAAGACCGTCTTTAGGTGCAAATTAGAGGCGCACGATTTGGCTGCCTCCCTCCGCCCCCGGGCAATCCGCCAAAGTCAACATCATCTGGCCAAAACCGAAATTATGGCCACAGGCAGTAATACATATATAGTAAGTCGGATCTCATAGAAAATCAATCAGTGCGAACTTCTGCTTCGCAGGCTCTGCGATTTAGCATAAGAAACGGCTCTTTCTCGAGGCTGTGTGGCTTTGTTTCGCCAACCCAAAATGTTGGCAATGTAGGACGCGGCGACGGGATGGCTCTGAACTCGTTTTGGCCAACTCCTTCTCCTTCTTTTTCTACCTAGCTGCTGTTGCTGCTGGGAATCTTTGGGGGCATTATCGAGCAGCAGCAGCTACAAAATTGCAGCATGAATGGGGCTGTGAACCAGCTGAGCAGTCTATTCGTGTGGGCCGCCTTTGTAGGCTATTGGAAAGATCAAGAGTTTATAATGCCAGCCACACGTTTGCCTGTTTGCTATGTACTATGTACTCTGTGCATGGGTGTGGGTCTTCCCGTGAGGTTGTGTGAACTTTTCCAGTTTCTCGGAGAGACTGGCATAAATTGTGGGTTTTTAGGTGTCTAGCTTACTCACTGCCTGCCTGCCGCCCGGCTGAGAGTTAGTTTGCTAAGATAAATGGATACAGAATGGAGACTGTTGTGGCTGTTGTACATGGATGCACCACACGTCCATTGCACTCGGTGGCTTCCTCCGAGCACAGACTCGATTTCGATGTCTGCCAGAAACTGGAAAGTGTTTTGTATACAACCACGTACTGGCGGGAACGATTTGGGGTTTGGCTCGGGTTCTCTTGGCTCACGGGTTTGCTGCATTTTAATTAGTATAATTTTTATAAAAATTCAATAACAACATTTAACGATTTTTTTTTAATTATACCCGTTACTCGTAGAGTAAAAGGGTATATTGTATTCGTGCAAAAGTATGTAACAGCTAGAAGGAATCATTTCCGACCCTATAAAGTCTGTCCGTATTTCTGTCCGTATGAACGCTGAGATATCGGAAACTATAAAAGCTTTATAACACCCTCTGGTCACTCTAATTACTGCAAAATCTAAAATATTTTAAATTGGACGTGCGAAAAACATAAAGGAAGACATATTTATATTAAAGTTCTTTAGCTGAGTAACAGGTACCTAACTATGACTATAGCATTCTCTCTTGTTTTCTATTGTGATATTTTTATAGCTGCGTCTGCACTATGAATAACAACATTATGTGAAAATAATGTTATATTAAAAAGAAATTGTCATAAAAAAGAGTTGTAAAAGTTTCGTTACGTTACGTTAGAAATACATTTCTTGTCCACATTTCTTTCCTGAACGATAATAAACCCGACTAACCTCTCGGCACCTCAGCTTATTTCGCCCATTCATAATACAAGCGATACCCGAACCGAGATTAGGAGGACCAGCTGAGCTGGGAGAGAGACCCAACGCCAGCACAAAATACAACATCCACGCCAACGCGAACGGCTTGGGCCTGGTCAATGTAATGACAGCTTTGCGTGTTTTGGTTTTTGGCCCGCGAGTAGATTGTGGAGAGCTGGCTTAGAGGCAACGGCATAAGACTACAAAATGTTCATTCACAAAATGCCGACAAGCCGCAGCCCACGCAATCGAGGCAAGAACCGCTTATCAAGCTGTCGCTGGCGGTTGGTTGTCACACACAAAAAATGGTTTTGCAACGAATAAACAATAATAATTTGCATGTGGGCCGCGTCTTGGAAACGTGCTTCAATCATTGGAAAAATGGGCCTACAAACTAATGAAAATTTGATCTTTTTTGGAATTTATTCTGCTAAGATTTCTTGTGAATTTATTGAATTTCTTTAGAAGTTGTAGCCCACACAAAAAATGTATTGATTTTTTTAAATTTTTCAATGATGATATCACACGGGGACTTGATACGAAAGTATTTTGGTTCTATTCAAGATTCTTTTTAAAATTGAACACCTATAAAAATGTAGAAGAAAATTTTTAAATCGGACAATCCATTTACAAGTTATGAGCAAAAATTAAAACAGCTACTAGATGGCGCTGACGACTAGCTGAGTAGCAGGTATCTGATAGTCGAAATACTCGACTATAGCGTTCTCTCTTGTTTTCTGTTAAATTCATACACTTTTAGGGATCCCCATTTTCCGCGATGTTATATATTTTATTTTGCATATTGTTTTTTGTGAAAGCTGTACAAAGTCGTTATCATCGCTTGAATGCCACATTTAAAACCATTTATGTGGGGGCTGACAATGGTTAAGGGTTTTTGTTGAGCTCAGTTGTTGCATGGGCAAAAATAAAAGGCTTGCAAAAATACAAAAATAAATAGCCAAAAATCGATTTCCGTTCAATTTTTGCTTGCGCTTGGCTCAGTTTGTATTTATTTGTGTGTTTCCCGGCTTTTGTCTCGTTCGTTTACCTTTGAGCCGCGCTGTTTATGCAATTGCCCTGGCCCAGACCCGGCTTCTTTTGGGCATTTTGCATTCGAATCGTTTTTACAATTGGCATTTTGATGATTTTTTTTTTCTTCTTTGTTGTATATGTTGTGTTTGGCATTAATTTTTACTCGATTGCGCAAAAATCGAAAGTGAAATGGAATTGCAGTTGGCATTTGGGCTGGATGGATGGATTCATCTCTCTGCCCGGTTGGATTGGGTGAGTTGGTCAGTAAATTGGAACATTTAATGTCTTCATTAAGACGCCTCCCGCTGTTTTCCATCCCGGCTCTCTGCTCTTCTGGCTTTTGCTTTCAATGTCATTTGTTGTGTAATTGAAAACATTATTATGGGCAAAACGAAGCAAAACAAAACGAAAAACTCGTTTTCGCTTTTATTGACCATTTGCGCTTCTTTACTTGCTATTATTTCTCTTTAAATACAAAAAAAAAGAAAGAAAAATAAGTATACATAAAATCTTTAGCTGCCTTTTACGGCGGGCTCTTAGCAATCCGCTGCCGTTCGGCCATCGTGACACTGATACTTGGCCAGAAGCCAGCGGCAACTCTTTGTGGTCTTGTCCAAATAAGCCAACTGGACAGGATTATGTGAGAAAACCCATGTGGGAGCTGCGTCAGCTTGCTTTTTGGCTCACCATGATGGGAAACGGATTACGGATTATGGATGAAAGTCTCAATCTCTATAAAAGTCTGGCAAACTTTTGTTTATTTTTTTTTTCTTTCTTTTGGCTAGCCATATTGAGATGCAAACCTAATTAATCAAAATTACCTACGAACACAGGGAAAAATTTAATTAAAATAACCCCAACGGAACTGGTCGATAATGTATTCAATCGAGCCATATGGATCTCACCCACTTTGATTACATTAAATGTGTCGCTCAACTTGTGAATCCATTCATGTCATGTTGGGTTATTTACTCGTTGAATTTGCACAATATTTCCCTGCTTTATTCGGAATTAATGAAATGCGCAGACAACAAAAGTCAAACTCAATTAGATTAAATCCAGAAAAAAGGCAATGACAAGATAAACTTTGAACTTTTGTGCTAGGAAATATGAAAAAATGTATACCTCATTATGTGAACTTTTATTTGAATTTATTTTTATACATTAAAAATGTTACAAATGTTTACTCTTTCGAGTATGTACTATATCTATGCTACATGGCTATGTATCTTTTAACTTCTATAAGTTCCCTGAATGAAAGAAAAGGAAAATCATTTTACGTAACACGTACACACCATTTGTCCTTTTATTTGTCATTCGAAAGTAATTCCCTGATAGATGAGAGGTTGGTTTATTGCATTCCTTGACTTTAAGGGGTCTTTTATTGATTTTCCTTGGGATTTCGCTTTGTTGGGGTTGGCAAACCTTTGACTTACGTAAGATTTGTTGGGGCAAGAAGCACTTAAAGTGGATACATATGTATGTATATTATTGGATTGGGATTGGGATACGCTGATTGTTTGTTGGCCAACTTATTCAACTAATTTATTCTTTTCCTCTATTTCAGAATACTTCGCCACTGTGGGAGGATTTTGTGGCTAAGGCCGGAAAACTGCACACATGCTTGAGGTAAGTTTATTTCGGGTGTAATTTTTGGTTTCTCCATTTTGGAAAATAATTTTTCGGACTTTAACGAGGTTTCAACAGCGGCGAAATAACAACTGCAATTGCAAAACTTTAGAATGGGAACATGCGAGTGAATAAACAAATTTATTCGTTTACCTCAATTTGCTTTTATGCTTTCCACTTCCTCACAAACACACATCACCCAACTCACATGCATAATGTGTCTATGATTATTTTTGTGCCTTTTCTTCTGTTTCTTGAGTTGCTAAATTTCTTGTTGTTGGGTGGAGACGCAGACCACCGACACAGTCTTTGGGTTTTTGTTTATTTTATTCTCTCTGCTGTTGTTTTTATGCTCAGACTTGGCCCAATTTTGCTCGCGGACGAGGGTCCCCGCAGAAATGTCTGGGCAGGCATAAGTATATGGCCGCTGAATAGCGGCTGCATTAATCATTACCCCAAATCCTGTTGTCCGAGCTGAAATCACCGAGCTTGCCAAAACTCGCTCCGAGTGTTTGCCCACTGCGCTTGACACACATCTTGACCAGGTTGCCGCGCCGTGAGGACGCACGGCGGCCACTTGAGCGGATCAAGAGCCTCAGTTGGGTACCAGTACCATCTCTTTATACCCTTGGCGAGGGTGTCGATATTTTATCAAGAAATTTGCAACAGAAACATAGTCATCTTCAAGAGGTTAAAATAGAAAGATCCATTCAGAATGGTCATATGGAAATAATATACCCCCATACCATATCATGCCATTAAGATCATATTACAAAGCTAACTTTAAATCAAAAATTTTTTTTTTTATTTTTCCTATTATTCCTATGGCAAATAAATAAATATTTAATTCCCGTGATAGATCACCCCCCAATCGGTTGAAAAATGAAAGGAATTTTGGTATTCAAAAAGCATGCAACAAAAAAGTTGTTCTGATATCACCCCCCAGAACAAATCTCTAAATCCACCACTGTGAGAACTAAATAAAAATCCTAAAAGTGGAAAAAACAGAATCAAAAACAATGAAGTTTTTAATTATTTCCTTTAATTTTCCTGTTAGTTAATGGGTATTTGTACACACAAGAAAAGCATGTTCCCGTAAAATCGACATGGCCATTTAAATTTCAGGTCATGCAAAACCCATATCGTTTTTACATAAAATACTCTTTAGACCAGGTCAAATTTACCTGGCGACATATCAAATTAAAGTTGATCGCAAATAATGTAAAATCGATCAACGTTTCATAAAAATTTTCTTTTGGGTCTAGAGATAACTGATACGAAAGGGTATTCCAGACTTCCGTTCTCGCGGATAGTCTGTCTTCGAGCAGTTCTTTCTCTAGATGTTGCCTAATTGAAATGTCGCCCACGGGCAATTGGAGAAGATGTTTATTAAATCTATCTGGCTGCATGGGCCCGCCATAATAATGATGTTATTTCTTGCTCTTTTCTGTTCACAGGGCCGCCATCCAGGCAATCGCCGCCTATTTGGATGCCTTCCAAAAGATAGCCGATGCGGCGACCAATTCAAGAGGTAAGTTCAAATCGTGGATTTGTCTGGTTTGGCACTGCCAGCCAGCCCCCCTATTAATACCGGGGGTTCCCCTACGCCACTGTACTTTATCTCTTTCCGCTGCTCATTATTCATGCGTCTGCTCACAGTCGGCGGCGGTCATCGATCTGAATTTTGTTGTGTTTTTTACACATTCACGCTTTCAATGTTTATGCTGTTGATTTTCCCCTTCTGCGAATGTAGCAATGTAGCTGTTCTGTCTGAGCTTTTGCTATTTATATTTATTTATTGGCTGCCATGCGTCGCACTCATCGAGTGCCCGATTATGCAATGTCCGACGTCCGATTCTCTCATCTCATAGAACACCTCAAACCGGGACGGGAAATGCGAAAATGACCAGATGGGAGAGCTTTGATCCTATCAAGCAGCGTGTATTTAGCACAAGTTGTTGTTGTCACTTACTGTTGCATTCCTTTAGGTGGAAAATCTTGGTTTAATCATACCAAATTAGGTCTAGTTAGTTTAAATCAGGGATTTTGTTTGAGTTAATAATTATGTAATAATATGGTTAAATGCTTACAACTATTTACTATATTTCCTCATTAAAAAAATTGTTAGGCAATGATTTAATTATATTCATAAGCATGCAATTTGGAAATACTACTATAACATGCAATTGAAGCATTCCCATTTTATAAGTAGATAAATTTAACAGAAATATTTTTGTTTACAAAGGCATTAAATAGATAATTACTTTGAAACTTCCGTGGATAATTTCTTATTTTAACAAATAATTAAGAGAGTGCTTTGAATAGTAAACTGCGATTGATTCATTCCTTATGAATATTTAATAAAAATGCAGAAATTAATTGTTCATAACTGAGTGCCTTCATCTTTTAATGAGAAATAACGCCGGTGCTGATAAATAAATCTATTATAAATATTGTTGATGTGGTAAAACCGGCTTTAAGCTTCCGAATTCCAAATTGCAACTGCTGTGGGATTGCAAGACTCAACTTTTCAATCATTTCCCCCCTTCGTTTGGAGTCTTGCATTAGCATATATTGATCCACTCCCCCGTCCATTTGCACTCGACACTTTTTGCGCCCCTTCATGGCTTTTATATTTCGATGGTGCTAAGTGCATATCCTCGTAATTCCTGCTATTAGTTAGCCACCCCTTTTTGGCCCTGTCGTTTGCACTTGCTAAATGGATTCATTAGTTTCAGTGTGGTTACTTGGCTTAGTTCGGTCAAGCATCGGTACAAGTGTCAATTCTCGCCCCCTTGTGCCTTTCGAAACGAGGGTGAAACGCAACTTGAGTCTCTGTTCTAGATTCTTGATGGCCACCATGTGTCCTTTAAGGTGATGTTCTTCTCTCTGGTCACCCCGGTAGTTTCCATTCAATTAGCTTAGATGTGGAGCAAGTGGCTCAGAATCACTAGGCTGTGCTGCCTATTCGGCAGATAATTACATATTAAACGGGGATGGCAACAGTCAGAGCTTCAGTTTGAGTCTGAGGAGGCAGTTCGAGATAATCGGGCCGGCTGTCATTTCACGGTGATATGCAGAAGCAGAAGCAGAAGCAGGAGCAGTAGCAGTTAGCCTGACCAGTTTTCCGGGAGCCGACTTTGAATCCATCTCCCTGGCATGGCATAATGGGCACACACGGGACTCGGCGACCGAAGACCAAAGACTTTGGAGGAGTGGAGTCCCGAATCGTGTCGCATGCAATGCAATGTCTGCTGCGCCTCCAAATCGAAACGACAGCCCATGGCGTGCAATTGTTGCTGCATGCTCTAAACATTTCCGCTGGGAGGTTTTTACTCCCCTTCTCATTCCCCCTGGTGGATGGCGGATGGCGATGGATGTTCCCCTTCAGTAATTTAATTTGGCAACTGTTTAATATTGCATGCCTACTTCTTTAAAGTTTAAACAGAAACGTCCGACTGTTTTTATAGCGGCAATTAAGTTTGGGATGCGAAGTGTACAAGTTCTCTGAAAAGCATGGGTCAAAACAAGTGCTATGCAAAATCAATTTAGGTTCTAGGCTCTTTCTAGAGCTATTTATCGATATTTAAAGGGAGTTTTCCCTCGAAACCATCGATATAATCGTATCGATATTGTGAAAATATCGAAAATATCGATACTTTTCATGCTCTTCTTCTTACCCTTTTCACGTCTCTGAAAAACATGGGTCAAGACAAGTGTTATGGAAAATCAATTTAGGTTCTAGGCTCTTTCTAGAGCTATTTCTCGATATTTAAAGGGAGTTTTCCCTCGAAAACATCGATATAATCGTATCGATATTGTGAAAATATCGATACTTATCATGCTCTTCTTCTTACCCTTTTCACGTCTTACTTAATCAATTAATTCCCACTATCTTATATCGAAAATATCGATTATTTTCACATTCTTGTTCTAACCCTTTTCTCACCTTACTAATTCGTTTGATTCCCATTCCAGGAGCCTCCAAGGAGATCGGCACTGCCCTGACCCGCGTCTGCCTGCGCCACAAGGCAGTGGAGACGCGTCTGAAGACCTTCACCAGCGCCATCATGGATTGCCTGGTGCAGCCGCTGCAGGACAAGATCGAGGACTGGAAGCGCACGGTGGCCACCATCGACAAGGACCATGCCAAAGAATACAAGCGCTGTCGCAGCGAGCTGAAGAAGCGCTCCAGCGACACGCTGCGCCTGCAGAAGAAGGCTCGCAAGGGCCAGACGGATGGGCTGCAGTCGCTGATGGACTCCCACATGCAGGACGTCACCCTGCGACGCGCCGAGCTGGAGGACGTGGAGAAGAAGTCCCTGAGGGCGGCCATGGTGGAGGAGCGGCTGCGCTACTGCACCTTCGTTCACATGCTCCAGCCGGTGGTGCACGAGGAGTGCGAGGTCATGTCGGAGTTGGGTCATCTTCAGGTGCGTATAGTCAAGATCATCCAAGTTCAGTGATTCTAAACCATTAATCGTTTACAGGAGGCCATGCAGTCGATTGCCCTGGTGACCAAGGAGCCCAGTGTCCTGCCCCAGGCCTCCGAGGAGCTCATCCACGACGCCAAGGCCAGCATTAATCTGTACCCGGAGTCCCCGGGCGGCGGTTCCGGCTCGCAGGGCGGTGGCTGCTCCAATTCGCTGGGTTCGCGAAAGAGCTCCGTCTGCTCCATCAGCAGCATGAACAGCAGTGGCTCCAGCAACTCGCCGGGTCACCACCACTATCCTCGCTCCCTGTCGCAGGTGCGTCACCTCGGAGGGGCTTTGTCGTCCCACCTGCCCACCATTTAAACCGCATTCGGCACTGTGGCGTCCGTTCATTTCTTGGTTTTCATCAACGTTTATTTGTGTTTTGTTTTCGTTTCTTTAGTTTGTAACGCCCGCAATTCGCTTGAAACCTGGTGAATCCAGTGATAGTGGCTTTTGCTCATCGCCAGCTCTAACAACACAGGTTTTCATTTGTTCCTTTTCCGTTTTTACCAAATTATAAATACATTTTCTGTGTTGCCTTTAACTGAAAGTAACTGTACTAACGTTCTTCTTATCATCACTTATCAGGCTTCGAATGCAACGAATCAGACGGCAAATGTCTCCACATGGCCCCCACATTCCCAGGACGTGGTGGACACCCTGCCACCGACCGCCGACCGGCCGCACACTATCTCGACGGCCTACGAGAAGGGTCACCAGCGTCCGCCGCTGACCGTCTACACGTTCCAGAACCCGGAGACCATTCACGAGTCGGGAAGCTGCCTGAACAACGGATCCGCTGCCCCGAATGGTCAGCCGGCCTCGGGACAGGCCACGCCGGCAACCCAGAAGTCTCCGGCTGCCTCACTTAGTCGGCCGCCTTTGCCAGTTGTAAGTATTTGGGGTTGGGATAATTAGTTTAAGTCTTCAAAAAATACTTTACAACAAATTTGGAGGTTACTACTGCCTTTTATATTGTATTAATGACCGTTTCTTGACTTTTTGATAGGATAAAAGTACAAAATATAAGTACAAAATAGTTCAACAATAATTAAATATATTTGTTAGTCCATAATACATTTACTTTAACGTTTAATCACCTATATACCAACCTATTCTGGTGATCATTTTCAAAAAAAATATTTCTAGTTAGATAAGGATTTTAACAATATTTGTATACCACCTGCAAAGATATACAAATAATAATAATTGACAATTTTTCTATCCAAGTGAATTTATTATTACTATTTAACGGCTCAAAGGGTTAGGTTAGACCTTGATAAATTAAAATGTATTGTTCGAAAAAGGAGCAGAATGTTCGAATAGACGGGAAACCGACTATTGTCTTATTTTACATGCTATTAAGTTGTCTCTCTCGTTCTGTTGGCCAATGACACTCGCCATAGAAGCCAGCTCATGTGGTGAGTATCCCGGAGTCAGAGCCCCACCAATCGTAGATCCAAAAGCGCGCTCATCTGCATGCGCCCCGCTAGACCACTGACAACACTAGGTTCCCTAAGTCGCCTCATCTTAAAACCCCAAGAATATCTGCCTTTTGACTGTGACTAACTTGCGGTTTCTCCACTCCTTTCAGCGCTGTTCTTCGCTGGAGCGACCGCTCTCGGCCCAGAGTAACCACCGCCAGGGAAGCGGGAGCAACCTGCTGCAGCGCCAGTGCCCCTCACCGATTCCGGCTCATATCACGAAAGGTAAGTGATCGTCCAGGTCCGGCACTTGTCCAGCTTGTCTCCGTGTATTTGTGTGCACGCTTGCCCCCGGCTAATCCCATCGGTCTTACTAATTACCGTGTTCACCCGCATGTCCCTGCTAACATCATCCGCACACACAGAGCTGTCCGCAGCGCACCATGCACAGCAGCAGCAGCAGCAAAGCCAGCAGCCCCAGACGCCGCCCACCTATGTGAACATGTCCGAGCTGGCCACCATGGCGGCCTTGAAGCTGACCAACCAACAGCAGCAGCAGCAGAAGCCCTCTCCACCGCCTCTGCAACAGCAGAGCTCCATCGACTCTATCGGCTCGCAGCATTCCAACGACTCCTCCGGCTCCCATCAGCTGCTCCAGCAGCATCTACAGCAGCAGCAGCACAATCAATCGCCGCTGAATCATCACTCAGCCACCGCCACACGCTCCCATTCCATATCCTCGACGGCCTCGTCACTGCACTCGCATCCGTCGATCGACTCCACCGTCGCTTGCGGCTCGCTGGTGGGCCAGCCCAACCACAGCACCAGCACCAACACGAACACCACCTCGCCGTCCAGTGGCAGCTCCACGCCACAGAACCATTATTCGCCCCTGCTAACCAACTCCCCCACGTCCACAGCCGCAGGTACTCCCAGCGGCAGCAGTCTGGGCCCAGGATCCGCCCTGGGATTCGTTTACCAGGTCAGCTCCCCGACGCCGCCGTCCAGCGAGGTGCTGAAGATCACCGAGCAGGCGGCAGCTGGACAGGATCAGGGGCCGGTGAGCAGCGGAGCAGCAGAGGAGACGGATGAGCGTTCGCGGGCCTCCGTTCTGCAGAAGGCCTCGATGTTCGAGAAGGCGGCAGCAGCGGCAGCGGTCTCGCCGCCGGCTCCCAATCAGGTGGCTCCAGCAGCCGCTTCTCCGGCTTCCGGAGGCGGAGGACGTCGATCCGAGGCGGAGCAACAGGAAATGGGTAAGTAGAATCAGTCACGCCCGCTGAATCGGATCGTTGAAGATGAAGTGAGGTGATCCTAGCACCCACCCAGCACCGAAGAGCACCTCGAACATGAGATTCCCTCGCCTCCACTTTACTTGTCCAACGCCCATTTTTATTTATATTTGACCGAACATATCGTGAATATTTTTTAACCCCCCAATTTTCTTTTTGTTTTTGTTTTTCCCTCCCTCTTTTTTCTACAATTTTTTGGTTGGTCGTTCAAAAACGCAACGTCAACAACTACTGCACCAAAAACAACTTGAAACCATTACTCCTTACTTTTGGTTTTGACTTCATGTGTTCACCTTACCCAAAAATCTCTGTCATCTGTAAACTATTATTCACAAATGAACCAAATGCACAACAACAACAAACAACACCATCTCCAAAATCAATACCAACAACTATGAAAAACCATATGATCTAACAGACAAGTCTTTCGAAGATTCAATACAAGCACTTAATAATTTAATTGGCGAACTAGACTCGTTCCAACGCGAGATCGATGAGGGCAAGGGCGGCAAGCCGATGAGCAACAGCAGCAATAACAACCATACGACGACGACCAGCAGCAACAGCAGCAGCGACAACAACAACCTGCCCGCCGCCAACAGCAACATTGAGCCCTGCGCCATCAGCAATCAGACCAATTCGAGCGGCTGCGGAACTGACATATCGGACACCACCTCCGACGAACTGGCCGGCGACGATTTGGACGCCAAGCGGCGGGATCGAGATCGGGATCGGGACATGCTGGGCGCCAGCGATTCGGAGCTGAGTCGCTGCTATGTGAGCGAGACGAGTTCGCTGACCGGTGGCCTAACGGCCGGCGGCTATGAGAATCCCACCTTCGCTCACTTTGTGGCCAATGCGAATCGGGACGATGCCATTTCGCTGGCCTCGGACAGCGTCTGCCTCGGCCAGCCACGGCACGCCTATGTGGACACCTGCAGCGACAGCGGCAGTGCCGTGGTGGTGATCTACGACCATCAGATTCCCAACACGCCGGACATTGAGTTCGTCAAGCAGAACTCGGAGATCGTGGTGCTGCGCACCAAGGATCCGCAGCCACAGACGCTGCAGCTGCACGAGATGCGCGAGCTGCAGCAATTGCCGTCGAATCTGGCCGGTTCGCCGGACTCCTCGCCGGACTCGACCGGTGGCCAGGCACCGGCAACAGCAACTGTGGCGCCCGCCAAGCAGCGACTCTCCTCGTTTCGCGCCACCAGTGAGCAGCAGTTGCAGCTCCTCGGACGCGGCAGTCCGCAAAGAGGTAAAGCATCCACTGAGCAGTCGGCACAGATCAGGCCACAGGACCAGCACTTCCCACAGGCACCGCAGCAGCAGGATAGCCAGCCAGTAGATCCTACGAGGCGCCAGCTGCCGCCAAAGCCCACCAGCTTGAGCATTTTCAATGGGCCCGCGCCCAGTGTGGGCGATAGGCCTCTGGTGCCCCGAAAGTCGGACTTTAAGGCCGATCTAGATGCGAAAATACGCAGGCAAAAGCAGAAGGTTAAACAGCAGTTGCAGCAGCAGCAGCAGCAACAATCGCCGCCACAGCAGCAGCAGCAAGCACCACAAGAACAGCAACACTCACCACAGTCGCCCCAAACCAGAAACTGTAATGTCACTAATAAACCAGCCGCCAATGTTACTGCATCTGCATCCTGCGCATCTGCATTCACCGACCCGCACCCGAATCAAAATCATAGAATGCCAAACCAAAATCAGACAGCCACATCCAATCACAAGCAATGCAAGACGCCCGCAATAATGGCTTTGTCACCATTGTCACCGTCATCACCTCGCGGCCATCTACCATTATCATCGTCATCGCTAGCGTCATCACCATCGTCATTGCCAGCCACCACCTCATCATCATCGCCATCAAATGCTCCGCCATCGATGTTGCCCGCCAGTGACCGACCACCCGCCCATCCATATGTGTGCTCCAATGCCCCAGCCAATCCCCATCATGCCAATAGCATTTCCAATGCCAATGCCAATGCCAATCTCAAGCCGTGCATTACGCCCCGGCCGGCTTTGTTGTCGGGTTCGTTTCGATTTGATTTTTGATTTGTTTGGGTTCCTTTTTGGCTTTTTGACTCCACATTCCGGGTTTTTGTGTTCGTTTTGAGAGCTTATTTTGAAATGCTTTTTTACTTTGCTTTGGTTCTTCGGTACAATACTCTTGCAACTTGTCAGACCTCTCTAAAAAACTTATTTCTGAAACATATTTAAAAAATAAAAAACAAGGGAGATCGCTATAGTAGATTACTTCGACTATTTGCTACCCGTTACACAGCTAAAGGGAGTGGGCCATCTAGTGGCTGTTTCATTTTTTGCTCATAACTTTTTAATGGATTGTCCGATTTTAAAAATTCCTTCTACATTTCATTAGGTATAAATAAATACAACAAAATGGCATTTACACTTTTACAAAATCTTTAAAGATGGCTTTTTTAAAGTAGTATTAAACATATTGCAAGAGTATATAAACATCGGCTTGCCGAAGTAACCTTCCTTTTTGGCTTTTGTTTTCTTTATTACTGTACACCTTTCTGCTTTAAGTTCGATGTGTTAACTTTTCTGCAATTGGAGTCGGTTTCTTTAAGTACTAAGTTCATACAATCATCAAGTCACAACCATCAACGTCTAATCATCCACAGACAAATCGAAAAACTGCACGATACTCTGCCACTAACTGCTAAATGCGCAAGCACTAATCAGAATATAAGATGATGTCGAAATTTGCATATTGGGGAAGTCATGGCTTAAATCGAAATATATTGCATATAATTGTGACTAATAGTATGATCACAGCTCGTAACGCTTTTTCACTCGCTTGGGGGCTCATTATCAAGATTCAGAACAGACTCCCGAGTGTCTTTCATAACCTTTCTAGATCTCAGCAGCTCCTAACTCTGCGACTCTCGCTCTCTCTAACTAAACTACTGGTATTAGATGGTGTCCTGTGTTTTGTGTGCCAAGTGTATAAACTGTATATAACTGTGAATAACAGCAGAAACCTAATGACATAGTCCACTTAGTGTATGCCCCATACTGAATACGATCCTTGACCATTCGCAGGAGGAGCAGCGGGCGGTGGCTCCACGCGCATCGCACGTCGTTCGTCCATCAATCAGGCCAAGCCACCGCCGCCAGTGAGACGCAGCTCGTCGGTGACCCCCAGTCCCAATGCCTCGGTCGGGGTAAGTTGGAACTTTAGTTCTTCGATCTATTAATCGATTAAGTTAGCCATCTAAACTAAGTTAGTTGATAAGTCGCTCCACACTGGGACACACACAGTCTTTGGTTTCCTCTATGCTTTTATTCGTTAACTTATGATTTAATTACGCAACGCAGCTGCAGCACCAACAGCAACAAGAACAGCACCAGCTAAGCAGCTCCAGCGAGCACTTGCCGCCACCGCCGGCATTCATGCTAGACGCCATGCCCCAGATGCCCAGCTCAGCGCTGAAGGTATCGGAGACGGTAAGAGCCCTGGCGGCCATGCGGCACCAGCCGGCATCTCCTGTGTCCCTCAGACGCATGCAACAGCAGCAACAGCTACAGCAGCAACAGCAACATCAACCTCTATTGCAGGTGTGTGCACGCGTCTAGGCATGGACCCACCAGCACTCTTAGAACTTTTCTTCTATAACTTATGATTTCCTTTTTATTTCCACTTACGTTTGCTTTTGCCACTACTATCACACACACACACATCGAAAACCGAAATACCCAAAACCGAAACCCCACATACATAGTCTCTGCACCACCAATCCCCCCTGAACGATGACCCGACCGTCTACTACGACTCCTACTTGGATCTGCACGCCTATGCCCAGCAGATGTCCAGCCAGCAGCAACGCTTTAACCACCAGCAGCAGCAAAATCTTTATCTGCAGCAGCAGCAACATCAGCCACCGCCTGTTTACCAAGCTCCGCCGCCAGCCGATGCCGTAAGTGACCAGCCAGCCGAGGGCTACTAACCAAGACTAACAGCCGTCCTGGACACGGGATCGATCGCCTTACTCCGCCTAACGCCTAACGACATGTCCTCCATCCAGCCTAGTTGTAATGCCACCTAGCCATAGATTAGACTAGCGCTTAGCTTTGTCGTGCTTTCGCCAAACTTTTAATTTGTGCCTGTCTTTGTTTCGTTTCTTCTCATGCCACCATGCCAACACCAAAACGCCACGCCGTCACTGACACACATTCACCACCAGACGTTCCGCACTTCATCACCAGCCGCGGGCGGAGGCGGTGGCGGCGGCATCTATGCCCAGCCCAAACTGGTCAACAGCATGTCCAGCTTCCGCACCAGCAGCCCCAGTCCCAACGGACACGCTCACCCACTGCCACCGACACAGCCAAAGACGAATCCGAATCTAATTGCACAGCTCAATGCACGACTCAGCGGCAAACAGCAGCAGCAGCAGCATCAGCAGGTCGAGGGGATCTACGGCAACCAGCAGGCGCCCGGAGGAGAGTCCATCTACATGCGGAGTGGCCTGTCCAGCATGTCGCAGCCGCAACAGCAGCAACACTATGACGGTAAATCATCAAATCAAATGCAGCATCAGCAGCAGCAACAGCATAGAATTTACGCTAGTTTCGGCACCTCATCATCAGCAATGCCATCGGCCCATATGGCCAACAACAGCACTAAACAACATCAGCCGTCCATTCTAACACCGACCACCTCTTTCAATGCATTGCCCCACTTTCCCCTGTCTTCATCCACATCATCGTTGCTATCCAAAGTCAGCTCATTCTCGAACTCTTCATCCGCATCCCCACCGCCAACGGCAGCGGCCTCTGGCTCGGCCAACTCGCACTATCAGCCACCTCAGCCGCCGACAGCAGCGGCAGCTGCTAACAGCAAAGACTTGGCCATCTACTCAAGTTCGTTTACCAAAAATCCAGCAGCTGCGCAATCGCCGAACATGAGACAGGCCCATGCCCATTCCCACCAGCAGCATCAGCAGCCGCAGACGCACTACACCTGTCCGCCTCCACTGGAGGATCCGCCACCGCCGCCCATTTACGCCGCCGGTGCCTCGGCCACGATGCCCAAGAAGATGGCCCGCCCGCCCACTGGCCAGAATGCGCCACATTCGGGCGCCTATGCAGCCGCCTCGGCCACGGCCACGCTGCCCAAGAACATGATGCAGCAGCAGCAACGTTTGCAGCAACAGCAACAGCAGCATCAGCAGCAGCAGCAATATCAACAGCCGGCAGGCTTGGGCATTGGCAACGGCAATGGTCACTTGGGTCAGCGTCCGCAGTTGCCGCTGCCCCAGCAGAAACTTCGCGCTGCACAACAGCAACTTTTGGCCGAACAGCAGCAACATCAGCTGCAGCAGCAACTTCAGCAGCAGCAACAGCAGCAACGCCAGCCACCCATACCATCACGTCACTCGAGTGTGCAGCAAAAGATATTCGTCTCTACGAATCCATTCATACAGACAACGGCTGTCAAGTTTCACTCGCCCTCAGCCTCGCCCACTTGCGGCTCGCCGGTAACTGGATCTGGATCAGGGTCCTTGGCCAGCATTTATGCCACAACCTCGCGCAGCGGCCACCATCACCAGCAGCAGCAACACTATTATCGCGATGTTGCTGGGGGCAACAGCAATGGCGGCGCTGCCTACTATAACCACAATGCCCATGCCCATTCCCAGGCACATCACTCAAGTAAGCGCGCGAGCTGGATTTAAATTGATTCGATACGATTCGATTCGATTTGATTTGACTTAATTTCCTATGATTTTATTGCAAGGAATGAGCGCTGTTTTGTATATTTTTGTTATGTTTGCTGATTTTCGATTTCTCTCAATTGATACAATTAAATTTTGGTTTGTCGTTAGCCCTAAGTTTTTCTTTCGGCGCATGCTGCTTATGTTGTTTTCCTTTTCTTTTGATTTGCTTGAGTTTTCGTTTGGAAAGTGTTGCCTATTAACCTGATTGAGATTGTGTCAAGTGCGCCTGGAAGCTCTCGGATCAACATGGGATTGCAGTTTCCGCCGCCGCTCGATCCGCAGTCAACTTTCATTTCAATATTTTCCAATCATCGATCATCACCGAGTCTCGAACTCTTGTTGACTTTTATTTTGCATTTCCATTTGAATTGACATCTTAACCACTCCTAACGCAAACCAACATCCACCACACTCATTGATCGATCATGTTTGCTTACCATTTTCTTTTATGCACCCGTATCCCGGTTTCTCGGTAACGACAACGCATATCCATAGACTATGCCACAAGCACAAATATCGAAAAGACTGGCAGCATTCGGGCCAAGACCAAGGCCGAATTCCTCGAGAATCTCAACGCGAAGCTGGCGAAGCAGGGAATGTCTGGACGAGCATTTGCCGTGCGAAATCTCATTAACAGCAAGGCCCTGGTAAGTAGTGCACCTCCTCGACAGCAACTCACTCGATTAGCCAACACTCTCTATGCTCTACGCCCATGGCACCATTGACCATGGCAATTAGATGTATCAAAACCCGCAAAAACTATCGCGCCCCAGTGCGCAATACCGTAGACCACCCACCTATCCCAACACCAGCACAGCCACCAATGCCACTTGCGAAGATCAGTGCTAAGTGCTAAGGTATTTAGTTCGTTCCTAGTCGTTCTCGTTCTCGTTTGATGCCTACTAAGCCAGCTGCTGGCAGCTAATCCACTCAGCGCCTCGTTCTACCAATTAACTGCTCTTCGATCTAACGATAGACCTAAGGATTTGAGCAAATCAAATTCGAACCCTTTTCTAATCCCATTTTTGTGGACTTTTTCAGCCGGACCCTCGTATATGTCACGAGTCCCTAATGGATCAAATCAAACGTGGAGCCACTTTGAAGCGTAACCAGAAGATCAACGATCGCAGCGCTCCCAAAATACATTGAATTAACCTATAGGCTTAAGCGGAATAACATATTTATTACCCTAATAATAATAATAATAATTAATCTATGAATAATCATGAGGCCCGACGCCTGCTCGATTGCAGGGCTCTGCTGAGTTTGGTTTGAAACTGAAAACTCGAAACACAACATAAAACTTAAATACATATGATTACGATACAACATATTCGATATACGATATTTAACAAGCGCATTAAGCTTATCGCGAACTAATCAATACCTTTCTCGATTTCCTATATCCCAAAAATGTGTCCGAAAGGCTTTCTTTGTTAAGTGAATACAAAATGGAAGACAGTTAGCACTCGTATGTTTATTTATATCCAAAACTCGAATTTATCTTTAGTGAGCATCTGTTAAATGATATTTTATGTTTATGTATTTACCATATTTATAATTTCCCTTGCTTATGTACATACATATGAATATGATTTTAACAAAAACTCGAAACTAATATGACGCCTAATAAATGGAATTTATCGTAAAAGTTTTGAGTACGTTTTTACTTTTATACCTATTACTGTATTATTATTATTTTACGTTTGCAACTGCAAGTCAATTGGGCAAGGTCTGAGCGAATTTTCAAATATACCCAATATCTACATTGTCTTGAATAAATAGAGTTAACGCGCTATAATAATACTCGAAATACCACGTAACCTAACAACTTTTCTGTAAGGAAATTACACAATTGGATCTGCTTTTGAAAAGAAAAACTAACTACTGCCAAGCGGAAAGGGGAAATCCAGAGATCATTCTTCCCCACAATCTTTCGCATCAACTTAGAGTGCTATATGAACATGTTCATATCATAACATTTCCATTGGACTGAATCTTTTATTGTCATTTTAAATGCATCACCGACCGGGTAGAATAGAGGCCAGTTTCTCAATGTTAAATACAACCAATATCATTTGTATTCATATCAGTTCACAAGACATAGAACAAAATGCAAGTTTTTAAGCCCGGATCTTGGTTGTTTTACTTTTTAACGTACAAGGAGATCTGATGATAGCATGCCCATAATCTAACCATATTTCCTATCCCCAAAATGTAACCTTTTAAAATCCAAAAAGCGTACTACTTATAGTTCATAGACTTTTTAAATATTTACAAAATATTTTGTATATAGGCTTTTTAAGGCTTCACCAATGATCGATGAATATTGGCAAACTCGTAACCAAAAATGTGGCAATAACTAAGCTATGACACTCTAATAGAGTTTAGATAAGACTCCGGAGAGAATATACAAATTTGAGTCGAAACAAATACATATATTTTTTTGGGCGATCAATTCTATATACACCACATAGCAGTGCGTAATCACAGGAGTTAATTAACTTAGCCATATGCAACAATTATTTACAAATCTAAATGTTAATCTTAAAGTGGTTCTGTGTGTTAACTGCAGAGCGAACAAACCAAACCGATGTAACCTAACAAATCAAAGTTGTAATGCGTATTTTTGAATTCATTTGCATTTAGACACGAGAAACAATAATAAAATAAATGTAAACGCATTTAATGTAAATGCAAATGGTTTTATTCAATACTCTTCGCTTTGCTGAAGAACAGGTCTAAGGTGTTTTGGTAGTAAAGCTCTGCCAGTTCTTCTTTGGCTTCCTGTTTGATTCCGGCTATGGCCTCCAAAACTTGGCTGAAACGGAAAGTATGTGTTAGTCGTAATCTGGTAAAAGGTACATAGTTGGCTTACCTTATCTGACAGGGCTCACAGCGTCCGTCTATCAGAGATTCGGCTGTCCATTTCTCCTTCTTCTTGACGGCGGCAAACTTTGTGGTCACATGCTTGTGTCCTGCGTGCGAGGGTCGAATGCCACACCATGGACAATCGGTTTCCAGCATTATCCTGTCGTTGGGCAGCTGGCGCACCACTTCCGCGTTTTCCTCTGTCTTTAGGGAGCATCCGTTCACGCCAATGTAGAGTCCTCCAAAGGCCAGGATGCGCTGGGCCTCCTCCAGAGTGCCCGTGAAACTGTGCACCACTCCACCGCCGCACTCCCTGATCTTGTCCCGATTTCTTTCGAGGATGCCCATGAAATCCTCGGCCGCATTTCGCATGTGCAGGAAGAGGGGCAATTGGAACTCGGCTGCCAGGTCTAGCTGCTTCTCAAAGTACAGGCGCTGTGTCTCCTGGCCGCAGAACTGCAGGCGGTCGTAGTCCAGACCACATTCTCCAATGGCCAGTACCTTGGCACGATTTGCCTTAATCTTGGTTCGCAGCTGGTCGTAGTAGCCCTCCGGATCCGGTACGAATTCCTCGCAGCGCGTGGGATGTGTGCCCACGGTGGTGTAGAGGCGATCTGTGGGGGGATTTAGCCGATGAGTTGTAAGGCTAAGGTTTTAGATTTTAAGGTAAATCTGTCTGAAGGACAATTGTATGGAAAGCCAAATTTGGTTTATCAATCAAGGTTTCTCTTCTCTTTCAAATCGTCTTTCAGGATCCCAGAATCTTAACTGGGTTGGTTTTGATGTAATAATTTTGAAATTATCTTTTAAGACATCAAATCAGTGTCTTTAAAAGGCAATTTAAAAATTATTTTTTAGGATAGTTTTTAAGTTAAGGTCCTTACGGACTTACGGATCTTCGTTACTTTTGGAATGATAAAGTGATGGTATTCCGTTAATACTTTATTATTAAGGATCCAACCTTGAGCCACTCACCATCCTTGGAGACCAGTTCCAACGCCTCGTCCACATCCTTCAAGCAGCCGGCGGTTACGATGATCTTCTGCAGACCCTGTTGCCACGCACGTTTCAAAACAATTTCCAGGTCGGCTTGGTGCTTCTGTGACCCACCGTAGCAGCCCTGGAACATGGGATCTGTCAGGTTGGCCCCGATGTCTGTGGAACATGGCTTGGCTAGTTCTTGTTCGAAGTATTTTAATTATTTTAATTTACCGTACCAATAAATTTCATTGCAATTCCAAATTGTCGCCGCAGCATGAGGAAAATGGCCTAAAAAATCCAGCTGATGGTAGAACAGCTGTTCACTAAGCTGATTTCCGCCAGGCGGCGCCACATAACGAAATCACGCCAACCGATAGGGGGCGCCAGCAGGCATTGTTTGCGTTGGAATTTGAAAATTAAATATACATGAAATCTCCCCAAGACCATAAGACTAACACTTTCCACGCACTTTCCCAAAATAAAATGCAACAACAGCCCACTAAGCCAATTTAATGCAAAATCAATGGCACAGTAAATTGCATTCGGAATTGCGCATAATACAAACTCATTAGGCCGCCCCAGCAAAGCTGTTTATTGTTTGCAGTGGACGCCAAAGCGGCTTGGTTCTATGCTCGGAAAACACCTCCTAAAGCCCCCCACCCCCCACAAATGCATATGCAAATTTCAAATCACCACCCGTGGAATTGACACCCCGGCTGCTTTAAGCCGGCAATCGGCATTTACGCAATTGCAGAATTTATGGGTAAATGCAATTTATAATTTTAATGAAATTCCATTAGTTACTTTTAATGGATGCTGCGGTCGGTTTACTGGGTGGTTTACTGGGGCTACTGCATCCGCATCTCGGCGGGCGGCACTAGTTTTAATTGATTTAGTGGAAATGGCTCAGTATGCCATTTACCATACCCGGTGACCGTGGAGTTCCGATGAAAACCAACCCTCTGATGGAAAACAGAATGTAAAATGAAATGAAATGCAATTCATTATGCAACGGAATCAAACATTTCAACACCGATGCCTGGGACGCATTGTGGTTTATTTAAACTGGCTAATACAATTGTCAATAATTCAATTTGAATTGAAATTCAATTAGTTACAAGTACATGACACACATACGCACACTTAGAGAGTTAATTTGGATTTTCCTTCGACTATTTTAAGGTTACAATCTTTCGATTCCGTATAGACTATAGATTAGGTAAATAACGGTGTGTTTCCATTCATTTGTTAGAACAATCGAATTACGTACACGAATATGTATTTAAAATCGGGTTGGATAAAGTTGGATAAGTCAGCTGTGGTATACTGTGATATAACGCGCATCTCGCCCTCCATCCTTGTGTTCCCATTGTTTTGATGATATAAGTTACGATTAGTTGATTAGAGTTCGAGTACGGGGCTGGGCTCTTCAGATTTGTTGTCAATTAACTACACCTAGTAACAATGCATGTATAAACGTATTACTTATAAAACGAACATCCAAACTGTATACACAAACTGGTTGGTTTAAGTACAGACTATGTAATAAATACATTTATATATGTCAATCCTCTCTGGACGAAAGCCACAATACTATTTTCCCCCTTCCCCATTACAATTTCATTACTGAAATCACTGCCTGCATTGTTTGCATTCTTTTTCAGTTTGTTTAGATGTATTTTTTTTGTTTAATCACAATTCACTTTGCATATGCCGTATTTCATCCATTTACAGATCCTCCCGATAATCCTGCCTAAAAGTAGTCTTTTAAATAAATCTTATTTGCTAAGCACATTCCGGTAAACAAACACAAAGGACTCTTGACTCTTATCACACACACGCACTTCCGCAGTTGCAAGAGTAACTTGTGCTTTTGCTTTTGCCAAAGGGGAAAATAACTCGCATGCAAAAGTTGCGTATTAAAAACAGATTTATCGATTATTTAATACCATAAAACTCGCCTGCGAACTTGATGTGCATTGTGGGAAATTTGATTTGATTTGATTTGATTTTGGCAATTTAGCATTAGAAGTTCACCCTGTATTATCCTTGATAAGCATTGCGAGACCTTCCCTCTTCCAGCGGTCTCATCAAATTTATTTTACAATTACGTTTTTTGCATAGTAAATTGTTTTGTGCACTCTGCTAAAGTTTTTGTTATTTTACGTGGCTGGAGCCAAAGGAGAATGCCGCGAAATTGCTTTATTCTTACAAAACTCGCCTTGAGTCCTGTAACTCTGTGATTTTGCGACTTACTACGGATTCAAACAGAGCGAATTCGGCTTAAAGCAAATACAAACACTCTTGCCCATCCATCAAGATTGTTATTACTATGTTTATGTACTCTATGCGGAACGTTTTAATATTAACTATGGTGTCGGCTAAGGGTGCAGATAGAGCTTTATAAATTAGCATTCTAGAATTTACCTTAAAGCTATGCAACCTATCATAATATTATGACAATCCATCATTGGAAAACGTATTAAACTTAGTCCTTTCGCAAAAAGCCCCCCTTTTCAGCCAGACAACGTCAACGAACAACAACAGCTGAGTCATTAATTTCTCATCAAAAGGAACTCTTTGAACGGTATTACAAATCTTTAAAATCCCGTCATTTCTCTCAGCTTCACTCTCAATTAAATTCAAATCGCGTAACCAGAGTCTATAATAAAATTTATGAAAATTGAAAGCGAAATTGTTTCTCGTATAAAAGTTAATTTTAAATTTAAATAAACCTGGTCCCTTTAAACCGTAATGACCGTAACTCAAATAGATGGATGTTTGGGATAATTCCATCAAGACAGCTGAGTGTCGAAATAATCCCTTATCTTGTATGCCCCGATGACACTGGAATTAAACAATATTCAATTAATTTTAAATCTGTTATAATGAAATCTATGTTTAAAGAAATAATTACTTAATTATGAGTTACAGAGCTTAAAAGATATTTCTAATCTTAGACCAGCGTCATCAGGGCATAATTTTGAAGCTCTAGTTTCTTACTTAGGATTCGATACACATATTAAATAAATTAAATTACAATAGAGTTGCAATGTATCTCACTGGCTTTGTTTGCCTTTGAGCAAGGGTTTTTGTTTTTGTGAGTTTTATATTATCAGAATAATCAGCTCATTGCACCGAACATAAATACTGCACCACTTGTTTATGCAGGCTAATTAACTGGCGTCCATTATTAATGCATATTGTGGCCAAACATAATAGCGTAATTGTAATTAAGCGCAGTGCTGCCGGCCAAAATAATAGTTTACTGCACATTGCAGTCGTCGGATGCGTTGTTGATTTGCTGTTTGGTCTTGCGTGATGCGCGGCGTATGAGCGATCTGAAATGGAAGAGGTTATCAGGTGTGTGGGTGGCCCAAACAGGAACCGGATGTGGATGTGGATGTGGATATGCTGTTGCCAGGGAGTCCATGCCCATGTGCATCCGTGTTTGTGTAGGCGCGTGTCGCACTCACCTGGAACGCGGCTTCAGTTTGGCCTCCGCTGATGTGGTGGCCACATCGACGGCGTCCACCAGTCCGGAGCCCTTCTTGTCGCCACTGCCGCCGGCGCCGCCCAGAGCCGGGCTATTCATCCGATTTTTGTCTGCAACAAATAGACGGTTACGCGTGGCTAATTAATATACACGAGTGCATTTAATGACTGCCGTATGCCGGCAAAGTTACAAAGGGACTGCCTGATTTCGGAGCTGCAAGTGCACAGAAAATCCAATTTCCCCACTGAGGTCGCCTGTCCTTGGCCGTTGTCGGAGCAACTGGGACATCCGGATATCTCGACATCCGAACATCGCAGTTTCCTGCCATCCAATGCAGCCGCCAAGCGCTGACGTAATTAACTTATGAACGACACACTCACAAAGAGCCGGGGAGGGAGTTGCATATCACAAAGTTACCGCTCGAAATGGGTTTTTTTACAGCCGGTTGCACAGTCAAAGTTCAGCTCAAGATAAGAGTTTCAACCGCCAACGATCCACTGCCATTTCGCCTTTGGATCCGGCTCAGCCCATGTGGCACGCATCTTCCGCCAATACGGCAAACGGACCTCAAAGAAGCAACCAGTGATGGCAAAGGAAGATCGTCAACAGAAGCTCTGTAGTCGAAGTTCAATTAAAATTGAACTTGCAGGTTTTCCAGACAGGAAAGGACGTATTTCGTAATTGCTTTCGTAAAAGCTCTGACCAAATAAAATCAAAATAAGCTATTTGTAATCAAGGTAATCAGTTAATAAGATAAAAACTGAATAAAATTAATAGTTACACATTTTTATTAAACCTTTAATCATTTGAAGTAACATAAAACTGTAGATTTCAACAGAAAACATATACTTTAATTTTAATCCGTAAAATCATTTCAATCATTAAGTCATTCAATCAAATGAGATAAAAACTGAATAAAATTAATAGTTAAATGTTTTTTTATTAAACTATAAAATAAAAAAAAAACATGTATGTTAATTGTAACCCGAAAAATCATTTCATTCAAACAAATGTGATAAATACTGAATAAAATTAATAGTTACATTTTTTTATTAAACTTGTACTCATTTCAAATAACATAAAACTGTAGATTTCAAGAAAAACATTGGTATATTTTTATTATAATCCAAAAAATCATTTCAATCATTCAAAATCTTTTTAATCAGTACCGAAAATATTTAAATCAGAGTAAGTAATCTCTTTTTCTCTTGGTGTATAGTATACATATTTTTTTAATTTCAAGGAAATGCAAGTACGTAAATGCTTGTGTCACAGCGAATTAAGAAGCTCAAAAGACGTCTTCAAAGTCGAACCAATTAAGTAAGCAATGGCAATCAGCAATCAGTGTCAATGGAGTCATTAACTTTCCGGTAATCCTCAATCAGCCAGCTTAGACTGCCAAAGCGAGTGTTAAACTGGCACAAAAGGTGTTCGCAGCGAGATGTTTGCCTTGGCACTAAACAAACCTTTTTGTTCCGCAGGAGCGAGAAGTAAAGTCCCAAACAAAGAAAGGGCTTACAATGGGCAAACAATTGATAACTTGGCCCGGAAAAACGGGGTGTGAATTCGAGGCATAAGAACCACAAGGCAAATTCAAAGGGAGGGCCAAAGCCAAGTGAATCTAGTTATTAAACTTGGCAGCTTAGTGGGGAAATATACGCCAGGCGTTGGCTAAGTGATCCGTGCAAACAGACTTATTGAGAGGACCAGCACTTTGTGGCGCAGTGTTGCATTGCATACTTTTGGGTGTCGCCGGATGCGGCGGATGTCAAGTGCAAACAAAATGGCTGCCAACGCCATTGCTGTCAAAAAAACGCCGTTAGTCGGAAGGGGAAAAAGTACAATTGCTGCCGCTGACAGAGAGCGCGCGAAAATGCCTGGAAAACGGGGAGCAAGGACCTAACACTCCGCCTCACTTCTCCCCCGCCGATCTGCGGCTGAGAATGTGAATGGGAGTCCGTAACGAGGACCCTCGCACGCAAAAATACTGCCATCACGGCACAAAAACAAACAAGTGCCGGGGGTGAAGGGATGTGCCGGTGGCCGGGGTTCGGTTTTGGGCATATAAATTGTGCATATGCGGCGGGAATTGATGTGTGCGTCGTGTAACAGAAATTTAAATTAAATTTGTTTCACTTCTCCCGCTCTCTGTGTTTCGGGTTTCGTTCGAAAGACTCGACCGTGGCAAAGCGTTGATACCAAAGAAGAAAAACAAAAAACGTTGGGCGTTTATTATGTTGCCAGAACGAATCTAAAAAGGTTTTGCCACATGAACTGGTTGGCATCGAATGTAATACGCCGAGGTTAAAATGTTTACGAAAAAACGATATTTAAATGTGAACATTTTACGACAACTATTTCGCGTGTAAAATGAGAATATGCTAAAATTATTGCTGCAATCGCCGGCAAAAAGCCATAGATAAAATAATACGAAACTACGCTAGAATTAGCCATCCATAAACTATAAACAATTTTATGGATTTTATACTGAAGTGATTGCAAAACTTATACGCATTAAGCAGATCTCTCGTTATTTCCAGTGGCTTAACATGCAAAATTTATTCAATTTCACAGAATCTCCCCTTTAGAGCAATAAAACTAACCAGATATTTATTAAACTTAAACTATTAAAGATATACAAATTTTAAAATCTACACAGAAAAAAAATGCGATATGCAATAGGATCAATTGTACCTTATTTCATATCAATAATAAGCCGATATGATTTATGTCAAATTTATGATTTAAACATATCAACTTGATATTTTATCATATATTTTATCATATAAAATAAGGTAAACATAATCATTATTTTATCAAAATGATATGAATAACTTGATCTTTAAAAAATATAAAATTGACCAGCACATATCAATCTGATCTTTTGTCAATTTTTTTTCTGTTTAGTAGTATTGTTGGCACAATCAGGAAATATCTCTTCTTTGCCAACAAAAGCGATCGCTCAACATTCAACATCAGGGGAATAGACGCATGAACGTGGCTTAAATGTGTTTAGCTTGTAATGTGTGCCAGGGAACACCCACAATTGAGTTAGGCTCTGGTTTGTCGGTCTGAAATAAAACGGCTTGCGGCGAGAACCACCCAAAAACCACGCGAACGACCTGCGAGGACGAGCTGCCATGTGGGAGGACCAGGAGGAAAAGCCGCTTTCCCGGCCGCAGCACATGTATGTGGCCTGCAGCTTTGGCTTTGTCTCAACTTACATACAGGCAGGCAGACAGAGAGACATAGAAGCTCGACCATTTTTCGAGCCACCCAAAAACCCATCGCCCATCTAACATGCCCCGCAAACACGTGTGGCACAATCTCAGCCACAAAATGGCAGCGTCGTAAATGAAATTTCTGTGATTCGCTTTGCATACGTCGCACGCTGTACTTTTTAAGGCAATTACTTGACTGCGGCCCCTTGAGCCGCAAGTGATTAAGTGCTTAGACCTATTTTCGGTGGCACATTCAAGGCGTCGTTGTCAGCGTTGTCACCACTGTCACCGCTGTCACCTCTGGAGCTCTGAACCTCCGAACCTCCGAACCGCCGGGAGTCCGTCTGCCACTCGACCTTCGCCATTCAGACCGCCATTGTTCGCCTGTCATCGACAGTTGTGCCTTGTGTGTTCTGGACCCTCGACCAAGTATTTGACAACATTTTTCGACCGGCATTTAATATGTTTTGTGGGGCGACATTAATGGGCGGCTTCCAGCCATTTGAATTTAAATTTGCTGGAAATTATGTACTTGCATATATACACGCGGTATTTTCAACTTGACGTTTTCGCCGCCGGGCAACTTTTCACTTAATTTTAATGACTTTTGCGGCGGCCACTGAAATTTTATGAAAAGTCTTTGGGGGCGAACAATTAAATTATTGGCATCTGCCTGCCGGAGGAACTGGTAGCTGGTAGGTTTCAAGGGTATCCGTAATGATTCCGCAACTTTTTTTTCTCCGGCGGAAATTAAATCAATTATTTCGGGAGTGGAGGGGCAGGGGAAACATTTTGGGGCAACATTAATTAACTAGATATTTATACTTTGACGAACTCGAGCGAAATTTCAACTTCTTGAGCCGCGTTCTATTTTCATGTGCCGCGAACTAAGTTTTTAATGAGATAATAAAGCATTCCATTACAGGGTAATTAGGAGGTCAAGCTGTTTAATTAATACACGTGCTCGAAACGCTCGAAAACATTTTGATAAAATAGAATTCGTTTGAACATCGAAGGGAAAGGATGCCGAAAGCGAAAGCGAACTTGGCCTTATTGTGCTTTTAACCCCGTCTCGACGGTTTTTTGTTTAGCCTTACTTTGCTTTGCTTTTCTGTGTTTCTTTTATTGGGCTCCGTTTTGTCGTCTGATGAATAATGAAAAAGAGTTTGTCTTTGTCAATTGGGTCGGAAGAAAGGGTCCAAATTCGCACAATTAATTAGGCTGAAGACAGGGAAAGCAGCAGGAATGCTAATTGCATTCAATTAGCCAAATTGCCAAAAGTTATCCCAGTCCTGGGCGCATTTAAAGAATTCCCATTATTTGGCCCCATGTGCGTGCGGCTTTTCGCCTTTGTTTAAAATGAATAAATTAATAAATGTGCATCAATTACACTGTGCAGCATTTTTAATGATTTTTAAATTTACCTCGATGGATGCTATATTTTTGGATTCGTTACGAATTCCCAAGTTAAACTGCGTTTTCCAAAAAGTTCCCCGACGCAAGGATTCTTAGCAAAAGGACCTCAAATTTCGAAAAATGCTGAAATTGGCCAACTTTCCGGAGCTCTCAGAGGCAAACGGATTTATGGTTTCATGTAATGTTAAAGTTTTTTAAAAGATACACTCTTTATCTTTCAAACCCCATACCTAGAATAATTTTAGGATTTTTATTAAGGGAGAAACAAATTTTAGAAAACATAGTCAAAAAACATAAAAGCAAACAGCTGCGGTGAAAATAGTAGTAGTGTTGCCGCCGTGTGTTTTTAAAAGTTTGTTGTTGTCACTTTTCTTATCGAATTAGTCTAATAGTACAATTATAATCAATACAATATTACCAGGAGAAGATAAATTTCAACAACAAACCTTTAAAAACACATGGCGGCAACACTACTACTATTTTGTCCGCAGCTGTATGCTTTTATGTTTTTTGACTATGTTTTCTAAAATTTGTTTCTCCCTTAATAAAAATCCTAAAATTATTCTAGGTATGGGGTTTGAAAGATAAAGAGTGTATCTTTTAAAAAACTTTAACATCACATGAAACCATGAAACCGTTTGCCTCTGAGAGCTCCGGAAAGTTGGCCAATTTCAGCATTTTTCGAACTTTGAGGTCCTTTTGCTAAGAATCCCTGCGTCGGGGAACTTTTTGGAAAACGCAGTTTAACTTGGGAATTCGTAACGAATCCAAATATAGAGCATCCATCGAGGTAAATTTTTGATGCTGCATAGTGTTATTGATTAAGCCCAGACAGCTGCCGCCCTAGTCGACGGTTAAGACCATGGCTTAATTACATCTGCGACCTGCAAGCGGCTTAATTATTGCATTTACGGCCGGCATACTCGTATTTTAATTTCGCGCTAATTAAGCTGCTTTCGATGCCACTTAAAGCCCCCCGAATAAAGCTGTAATTGAACTGCGAACGATGCTCCGATGGTTACCCCTCTGACTTTCAATCAAAGCCGGCGAATATGAATATTTAATTGATATTTGAAACTGCAACGGCAACCTCGCAGGCAAAAAACAATCAACAAAGAGTTTCAATCAGCTCTCGGTAGCGAATCGGTTTTCATTTTAATTTCACCTGGCCATGGCAACATATCCCGAGGCGGATTCACAGTGAGGTTTCCCTTCAATCCCTAGTTCTATGTGTATGACACGGACTGTTCTGGCCGAATGGATTTACGAACATTTTGGCCTTCAAAGACACTTTGAAAACATTTGAAATGTGCATAAGGGAATACTTTTCAATGGATTTAGCTGGATTTAAAATTATTCCTAGGAAAAACACCTCTTTCTGAATATTTAAATTGCAAGGATAAAAACATTCATTATACCCTGGCAGAGGGTATTATGATTTCAGTCAGAAGTTTGCAACGCAGTGAAGGAGACGTTTCCGACCCTATAAAGTATATATATTCTTGATCAGCATCACTAGACGAGTCGATCTAGCCATGTCCGTCTGTCCGTCTGTCCTTCTGTCCGTCTGTCCGTCTGTCTGTCTGTCTGTCCGTTTCTACGCAAACTAGTCTCTCAGTTAACGGGCTAAAACTTTCCCAAAAGTCTTCTATCTATTGCAGGTAGTATATAAGTCGGAACGAGCCAGATCGGACAACTATATCATATAGCTCCCATAGGAATAATCGGGAAAAAAAACGTAAAAAAATTATATTTTGGGTGTTTTTGAACCTAGAACCTTCTACTTTTGGAAATGCCATTTTTTATCTAATTCTGAATTTCGAATAAAATTTTTTCGAAATCGGACGACTATATCATATAGCTGCCATAGGAACGATCGGAAAATAAGTGATTAATAGGAATGATCTGCAAATGTATATAAGCTTCGGCTGGCCGAAGCTAGCTTCCTTTCTTGTTTTATTTTTATTTCCAATATATGAAAACAAATATATAAATTTTTTTACATTTAAATCTAATCCCTTGAAAATTATTTGACAACCATGTACGAAAATGTTTTGAGGTATTCATGACATGAATTTCATATTTATTTGTATACCAGTCCATATTGGTAAAAAGTTAACCAAAGGTTGAACCAATAGAAAAAAAAAATTTTTGATACCAAAGCCGGGGTTCCTTAAAGTTGAGTTTGCGAAAAGTTGCAGCTTAAACATGTAAGGATTGTAAGCGTTGAAAATATAAATAGGATTTCCTTTGATAAGGTTAAAATATTCCATTATGTTAGTTAGTGGACCATCTCTGATAGTTGACTTTATTTAATGGGATGAAGAAGACTTCCAAAACCGCGATTAAAAATTAAAATAATTAAAAATCATATTGCTTGTTAAGCCTCTAGTGCAGTTCTAAAAATGTTTAAAGTTGTATGTTGTTCCTCCAAGCCGTTCCCGAGATATAAATTCACAAAATTGTTTATGTTCTTAGCTTAGAAAATTTTTAAAAAATTTATTCATACCTAAAAGTATGAATTTATAACACTTTTGGGCTAGAAATATATTTTGGCACTCTTTAAGACACTTATTTTTATTTATTTATTTTTCTGGTACCCCAACATTATATTTTTTGTTCCTTAAACGCCGTATGGGTGATGGTATTATACTTACTGCGACTGGACGATGCGCTGACGTAGGCCGACGAACGGCGCTTGAAACCACTGGGCGCCGCCTCGCCGGCGCCCCCGCTGCCCCCGCTCCCACTACTGCTGGCGGGCAGGAAGCGGGACAGGGAGAGCAGGGACTTGAAGAGGTCGGTCACATTGCTGTCCTCCTTCGCCGAGCACTCCAGCACTTTCGCCCTGCGAGCAGAAAAAAAAACTGGCTTTAAAACGGGTAGCATACTTTTCAGGGGTGGCTGCATAGGCGGCGTATACGTAATGCATACATCAGCAAATTTCGGTTGGCCCAAAACAAAGCAATGCCAAAGCAAAAAACACAAAACCAAAAATGCCAAAAAAAAGCTAAACAAAAGCAGCGCAACAATGCGGCATGTTCAATGCATAACAGAGTTTTTGTGCGCTCGCCGCGGCAAAAGTGGGCCATCGGCAATCATCCAGGGGCAGCCGAAACAAATGTTGCTAATGGCTAAATTAAGCATGTCATGCACGGCTCTACTCAGTACCGTGGCTTCACTGCAGGTTGCGGCCACAAAACCGATCCGTGGTGGCCCCACAAAGCGAGGATGAAGACGAGGACGAGGACAGGTGGTGTTCAACACACAGGAAATATCTAGTACTCGCCTGTCAGAGGGATTTTAAGCTTTAATTTGGCCATCATCAGACGGCTTAGCTCTAAACAAAATATTTCAGTATGGCTTTCCATCAAAAAGTCATTGGCTTTTTTTATTTTTGCCGTGTTCTTTGTCAAAAGAATTTTAATCTTCATTTTTTGTATGAGAATTCTTCATTGTTCTGGCTTTTCACTCAGTGAAAAACAATTAAAATACGTAGTTATTACTTAAATACATTTTGTTTAGTTTTAGAATTTAAAAATTGCAATAAAAAGCCTAAAAATGTATATATAAATTGTATAGAAAATCACATTTTATTCTTAGGTGAATGGAATCATAATTCTTTGATCTTACTATGTTAAATTCTAAATTTGCTTAGATTCAATTGATATTTCAAAAGAGGATAATAATTCTCTCAACTTAGATTGACTTGGCTAACAAAAAAATACTAGCAATTTAAGCTGCCTTAAATAAAAAAATGAATATAAAACTGTTTACTGTTTACTGAGTGACGGGGAATATTTTAATATTCCACGAAGCTTCATTTAATTAAAATGCCAATGGCTGACTTGGCAAAATAAATAAATAGATGGCTGCATTGTTAATGCCGTAAGCTGCAATAACAGTAAATCAAAGTAGAATTGATATCGTATGGGAGTTTATTTTTCGCATTAACGCAGGAAAAAAGGCTGGCGAAATATGCGCATGACTTTGCAATTAAAGGCTGAATAAATACATTGTTCCACCTTCGGCAAAGTGAAGCACTTACACATGTAGGGACTGTTCCACATGGAGCACAGTATGTAAGGGGTGTACTTATTCAGGCATATAAATGCACTTGAGTGGCATGCTCTTAAAGCGTTTAACCGCAGACCGACAGACAGACCGACAGGCAGAGCAACAAATTGCATTGCCATGATGCGATGCCATGAAACGCTCCACAAACTTTCCCCGTGGAGTCTAGTGTGGGCGCCAAGTGGAGGTGCTAGATTGTGGCGAATGGTTCAAGGTGTTTCCCGCTCTCGGGAACCAAACCGCACCATCAATCTGCGTGAATGTTTAATCCAACAGAGATTCATACGTAATGCTCGCGCCAACTGTCCTGCGTCCTCGTGTCCTTCGTCCTCCATTCGCCATCCTTCGTCCTGCGGCCTCTGTCATCTCCATTTTGCGGTTGAGTGCGCCTCCTGTGTGGCGTTCTTGGTCGCTTTTAAATAAGTTTACGCACGCTTGCTTAAACAGCAACACGAGCGTGCCACGCCCCACATTTGCCCCCGCCCATACCGCAGGATATGGAATTATGGTCTCGGGACTCGGGACACAGGACTCACCGACCTCTCTCCCCAGTGGCAGGCACGTATGTGATTGTAAGTGATTTTTACGAGTCCTGCCCCGCAGTTTATTAAGGAAGTAATTACGGCGCGAGAACTGCCTGAAAAGAAGTGCTGGCCGGCGAGTCCCTTTTAATTCCAGCGAATCGAAAGGATGCGGCCACGCTTTCAGGACCAGTTGTCACGCAAAAAATACATTAAAATTGTTAATGCGGCCAGCGAGGGAACTGAATCAGGCCATTTACACTCATTAACCACTCGTCGATTCGGTCTGTAATCTACTTTAACTGACACAGTTGAACTTCTGGATCGATTTTGAGTATTTGCAAATTGAGTGGAATTGAGTGCTAGCCCTTAAATATATTTGGATATATTGATTTTTCCGTTCTTTTTACTTTAAAGTGTATTCGAACATTTAAACATATTGTATATTAAAGTTAATAATCAAAGTTGACCAAATTTTGCTTTATTTATATAAATAAAAATATTTTCATGATATAACAAATTTATTAGTTTCCTACCATTTCGTGCGAGTCAGACCAAAAATGAATATGAATATTTATATAATTTACCACCCATGGTTCATGCATATTTTCTACCCTCTTCTGCCAAACTAAAGCAAATATTAACATTGAAAACGTTCTGTGGCTTACTTCTTTCATTCAATGTTGTTGCCGGAATCAGAAAACATTAATCAGCTACTGCCACTACTAATCAAACATCTCATAGCCCCACAATTCCCCGAAGCATCATTCAAACAGTTCGAAATTCGAACCGAACTTCAGGTTGAAGGACCTCATGCATATGTGCATATGGAATGGACCGACTGTTTGGTATTCAACAAACACTCGCATTGGTGCTCTAACATATCACTCATACGAACAGTTGGTCGCCGTCGACAATCGCAAATTGATGTCCTGCATGACAGCTACACCGTTTGCGGCACAAGATGGCCAATTAGGAGCTATTATGGGAAAATGTCAGTCGTGAAAGTGGCAATGCGTTTTCCCAGTCTCTGCACTTGGGAAAATACTTAGAAACTTTTGGAAATTTATTTTTAACTATTAACCAACTTTAAATAAAGAAATAAATCTTTTAATTCAATGTAGCTTTTCAGGAAAGAAATTTTTATTGGTTTGGTATCTTTATTTCTCTTTTTTTTCCAGTGTGTTTTTCTGGCTCCAACACTTTCGCCGGCTAACAAATGGCATTTAATGAGCACCAGAACCCCTTCCACGGACAATGCAACTGATTTCGGAGGACCAACGCCCTTCATGGCCCGCCGTCACGCTCTCCGTCGCTTAATTTCATTTCTAGCAATTTAATTGCGCTGCCTGCCTTTTGCTTTCTGCCTTCTGCAGTTTGTCGTTCGCCATTGCAGCTTTTGCTGGGGTGGTCCGCGAATTTATGGCTCTTTTTTAATTCCACTTTGTTGCGTTACTTATGAAAATTGCAGCTGTTTGGCGGTTTTGCGGCTTTGTGTCCCGGGCTTTGTTGCACAACTTTTGGCAGTTGGCCCCTAATTGCTGTCGCATGCAGCAGCTGTTGCGCATTTTAATGCCAGCCGTATTCTGTGAAATTAATGTGGCGACTTACCGTAAGCGCGGCAGCTCGCAGAACACCCAATCGGTCACCTCCTCCAGCTTGACCTCTCTGTGGGTGGTGGCCAGGTCGGCCTTGTTCCCGGCGATCACAATGGGAATGTCCTGCGGAGCGAAAGGGGAATTAGCGGTGGTGTGGTACTTCGAGCAGAACAAGCATCCTCTTGCAACTCATACCCCCGAAAATCGGGATGCGGACAAAGCGAATTGTGCTATAATTGATACTCGCCTCCACAATGGCTGCGGAAATCGTGAGAGCGCCACGCGAAACAATAGCCCTAACTATCCCATAGTGGGATGAACATAGCACAGAGCTCCTAAATTCGAAAAATATAATTGTTTTCCAATTTCCATGTATAATAATTCCAAGCCAAACATGATATTATGAAACCTACTAATAAATGGTATATCAAATTAAACCTTTCTCTTACTCTATAATACGTTAGATTGTATAATAAATGTATTTGAAATTCGTACATTGCTCAATGTTCTTAAAGTATCCTGAAAGAATGCTCATAGCATTTTGTATACTAAAAAATCTTTCTCCTATTCTATCTTTGTTAATTTATGACTTTTTTAAGATAAAAGTAGGAAAAATATGAGAAACAATTTTTGGTTGGAGTCTACGCTACCTAGATTAAAATAAATGTTTGACCAAAGGAAAGATTATCTTTGAAGCGAGGGCTCAGACCCTAAAACTCCCTCTATTCGAAAAATTTCTTGTTGAATTCCTTAAATGCTTCAAAGCGCATTGTACAAGCAGGTAAACCCTTTAAAATGTCCAATATGAAACGTCTTATTGGAGATAAGGAAGAAAACTTAAGGAAACTACCTTTTCCACACAGTAAGGTAATATGTCTTTTTGGATATTCTGTAAAGAATATTATCGGAAATTTATTTTAAATTACTCAACTGTGTACTATAAGACTAAAATCACAGGAATTCGGCTGTTGCTTATCTTTTATTGTCCTAGGACTCTTTCTCCCTCAAATTTGTGAAAGCGAACCCACTGTGCAACGTTTGAACAAGAGCCCTGCAAAAAGCCTAAACCTCTGCCGCTTGGCTTGACTTCTCCGGCTCAAAGGGGAATATTTATAATTGCTTTTCGGATTGTGGCGTAGTGCTGGTTGAGCTCTCGACCCTTTCGCCTCTCAGCCCTCGCTGATTGCATACAAAATGCAGGAGTGGAGTGCAGTGGCACCTGGAACCCATAACCCGTTACTCACCTGAAAGTCTCCGCGCTGCTCGCGGATCTCCTCGAAGCACTGTTTCACACACTGGAAGCTGGGCGCCGATGTTGCGGCATAAACGAGCATAAACGCGTGCGCCGTTGCGATGGACAGGCGCCGCATGGCGGGGAATTGCATGTCGCCCGACGTGTCCAGGATGTCCACCTGCAAACAATAAGGCCGCACAGTGAGGAATAGAGCATACAAATTACGTATAATTAAATTTCAATGACCCAATCCTGAAAATAAGCAGCCTGACTGACATCTTTCTGCCTTTAAAAGTGTCAAGCGGTCATGGATTTTAATTGGACCACCGCAATGGCAGACCATTGACATTTAATTTCCAATAAAAAAACGTATTATGATAAACTTTCTGATTGGAAATAATAACATTAATTAATTTACAAAAATTAATTTCTTTTTAATCAATAATAGTTGATATCATTTATTTTGATTTTAAAACCGATTATAATGTGTGCGGAAATCCTATTTTGAATTGCGGCTCTTATTAATTACAAGTAGCATACATTAAGCTGATCATTAAAAATGAAAAAAATATTCATGTTTACACTCAACAGTGTATAACTTAAGTCACATCTATACCTTGAACTTTACAGTTTTTAAATCAATGGGAAGTTGGCTACTTAATCCTTAAACTATAAAATCTATTAAATCTATTAAGTAGTTTTGCTTTATTTCAAGATGTCGACAGACAACGAGTTTTTCGTAGCTTGTTTTATCGTGGAAAAATCAAATAAATTAAACCCCTTTTCGTAGCTTGTTTTTCGTGGAAAAATCAAATAAATAAAATCCTCCCCAAATTCTCAATTTTGTTTTAAGTACATCACACATCGTTTTGTAGCTTCCCGGAACTTGGTTTAAAAGGAATTTTTTGTGATTAAAAACTGAAAAAGTAATAAAGTAATTTTTCTTCCTTGAAATCGTTTTATTGCCATTTATTTCCATTTTTCCAAAAGTAAGTCAAATAAATTTATAGTTTTAACTCCTAACTTTGGAGGACTATAAAAAAAATTGCTGAATTTCCTTAAATCTTTTTCGTGTGATTTTTTATTGCATGGGGCTTTAATTGGAGTGCTTTCCAAACGATTTGTCCGCGTAGAGTACAAGGACAACGGCCTGAAGCGTCGATGGTGTCTGGTTGTCTGGTTTTCTGGGTGGTGGATCCTCCTGGGTCGTGACTCCTGGCTCGCGGCCCGTTCAATGCGCACTTGATGCCAACTAATCCCCGTGTCAGCATCTGTTACGTTGTATATATCGCCGCGTGGCGTACGCGATACGCATTGAACGCGATCCGGAATGTCAATAGCATGTTAAGGCCAGGCAGCCAAAGAGCCACAGAGCCAAAGAGCCAGAGGCAAAGCCAACCGTTTAGCCCTGTCAGTACAGTAAAGTATCATCTCCCCCGGGGAACCCCCCTCTATCGACAGCCGAGGCCATTGTGAGGCAAATTTGTAACGTATTGTTAGCCCGAAATGAGTAAACTTTATTAAAAACACTCTGCAGAATGACACAGTTTATATTTTTGACACCATTTCTCGTCGCTCAGCCATTGTTCGCCTCTGCCGCCTTTGTTCGACCATCTATGTTTAGGGCATCCAATTCATCCCGCTGTGCGGCACATTCAAGTACGCACACAAAATTGCTTTTAAAGAGCAGAAATCGTTTAGTGCAATGTAATGTTTCCATTCGAAGGCCACATGCTGCTCCGACCATCAGTCACAGCGGGCTGCAGGCCCTCCTGGTTAGGAGTTGGAAAAGGGGAAGACTAGAAAGGCTCGCAAATTGCGCAGGTTAATGTGATTTGGATGCACCTAACCGGCTGACCGCCTGACCGGCCCGGAATAAATCACTTTAAGCGCCGGTGACAGCCGCCGAGTGGAATTCAATCAGGGCGGGCTTAAGTAATGGATGCGCACCACAGCGGTCGCTAAAACGAAATTAATTAAATCGAACCAGGACATCGACGCAACGGCGTCGCCACCAAGAGTGTCAACCGCCTCGCTCGGTATCAATTTGGCCAGCTGGAATGCTGATAATGAAGCAAAAGCGAAGGCAACTCGGCTCCTTCCTGATACTCAACCTATTAATCAACTTTCAGCCCAACTTTTGTTCGCCGAACATGCAAGACAAGTTTGAACAGCACATAATCAGCGGAGCAGTGAAGGATGTTCCATCAGAAGTTTCCTCTTTCATGAGGCCATGGTGGTAAGAATGCGTCGAAAGGCAGCTGAGATGCCTGATTTCCCGCCAGATCTTTATGGGCTTGTTATGCTTTCAATAAGTCCTATTAAAACCCGATTAAAGTAACACACAGCCGTTATCAGTTTCCGGTATATTTCCCCCGGCCAGACAACTTATTATCCATTAATTGCCCCTCTTAAGCGGCATATTAGAGCCCCTCGAAGACCGGAGTTCTTTCGAACGGCAGCACTGGTGGCCCAGCGGGCTGGGAAGTGGCCCACATTTTCCATGTTGCTTCCGCTGTTTTGAGCGTGTGCAAATTTGATTATTGAGCCTCCCCGTCAGCCTGTCAGTCGGTTTCTTAGTCAGTGGGTGGGCTTACCCCGCCCAAAACTATTTACCCAAGATTGCCGTAAGTACATTTAAATCAGTAAGGATTCATTCGCTCAATTTGTGTTTTCATTTTAAGTAGATACGAGTATAAGTACAAAATACATATATTGCAATCATCTTGAGTTGTGCCCCCGGCTTAAACCACCGACCCCCCGAAAACCACCAACCACTTCTGCTCCAAATAGGCTTTAGGGGAGCTGCTCAATTGCCAGGAGACCAAAACACACGTGTCTTGGCTAATACTTTGCATATGGAGTGTAATGTCTTTGCTGCCGGGGGAGTCGAATGCTGTGGAAATTCTCCAGACATCCAATTAGAAGATTTCTACCTAATTAATGGGCTTAGCATTCCCATCGAGTTGATGACCACAACAGTGATTGGGTTAATGAAGTCCTCCTAACTGCCGGCAGTTTAAATTATTCAGGGGAACTTTAATGCCGAGTAGCCCCTATTAAAATCATAAATCTGCCATAAAGGCAGGCTTTATTAGCTGAGTGTTGTTTACTGTTATTTATTTCGCTTGGGAAATGTAGGTATAGTGTATAATTTTGATGATGGAAACTAAGTTCTGGAAATTATTATTTGCTATTGGATTTATAGTGATGAAATATCCTCTTTGTATTTGAGAACTGTGCGAAAGTATCCAAAAACAAGAAAGGAAGCTAGCTTCGGCCAGCCGAAGCTTATATACCCTTGCAGATAATTTTTATTAATCACTAATTTTCCGATCGTTCCTATGGCAGCTATATGATATAGTCGTCCGATTTTGAAGAAATTTTATTCGAAATTCAGAATTAGATAAAAAATGGTATTTCCAAAAGTAGGAGGTTATAGGTTCAAAAACACCCAAGATATAATTTTTTTACATTTTTTTCCCGATTGTTCCTATGGGAGCTATATTATATAGTTGTCCGATCCGACTCGTTCCGACTTATATACTACCTGCAACAGAAAGAAGACTTTTGGGAAAGTTTTAGCCCGATAGCTTTAAAACTGAGAGACTAGTTTGCGTAGAAACAGACGGACAGACGGACGGACAGACGGGCGGACAGACGGACATGGCTAGATTGACTCGTCTAGTGATGCTGATCAAGAATATACATACTTTATGGTGTCGGAAACGTCTCCTTCACTGCGTTGCAAACTTCTGACTGAAATCATAATACCCTCTGCAAGGGTATAAAAAGGGAATTTTAAGCAGAAAGACAATCTAGCCAAAAAATTAAAAGTAAATTTATATTCATTTGATTTAATCAATATTTCAATTGATTTTGGGTCGATTTTATTTTCCAAACTACTTAAAATAAAGCCTAAGGATTTGCTAAGATCTGCGATAAAATGGTTTTCAGCATAGGCATAACCCATTGTCAAAACTAAAACCGTTTTCACTTTGCCTATTTTCCGCTCTAAATGCGTATGAATGTCCCATTCTGCAGCAGCTTTTTCCGAGTGCATTTGTGACATTTAAGCACTTGTAAACGAATTACAGCGAAATTCCGCTCGAAATGTCAGCAAACAAGGACCAAGCTTCGCTGCGTGGGCGCTCAGACTTATTGCATTGCAACCAGAACTCACCTTTAGTGTGACGCCGCCCAGGTCGTACTCGCGATTGTAGAGATCCTCGACGGTGGCGCGATATTTGTCCGTGTAGCTTTTGAACAGGAAGCGCTTCACAATGGAGCTCTTGCCCACGCCGGCGCCTCCCAGAAGGACGAGACGTATGCGCTCCAAGTCCGCCATGCCGCAGGCCGCTTTGTCCTGTCGACGTGTCCTGTTTAGAAATCGTTTGTCCTCGAGTGGCGTATCCTGCACTCCTGCTCCTCGGATTCTTCAGCCTCCGCCGCGTCGTTAGCCCAGTGGTATGAGTGTCGTGGATTTATTTGTTCCTTTGGCCTTTAGCGCTGCATTATGCCGGATTTGCGTGCTTAAGCCAGAGTCGGGGCATTCTAAGGCCCAAACACTTGCTCGATTTCCGCAGCGAGCTTAGTGTTTTAGCAACACTTTCGCCCTTGCGCCATCACCATTAGGAGAGCGAGGGGCGAACGGAAGTTGGCTACAAGCAACCAGGCTTCCGGCCCGGCGACTTCCGTTTCCGGTAGCGAAGAAGTGCGAAGCTGTGGATGCAAACAAATGGAGTTAACTTTAATTTGATTGAATACTTTTAAAAACCGCCCTATAATTGAGTTGCGCCTGTGCTATTGGCTATGTAAAACGCACTTTGACCTTATCAACCTATTTTTTCCTACTGCATTTGCATTTGCTTAAAGTTATACCATTCTTTCGAAGGCAGCCATACGAATGAAACTGAAATTCTCATAATTTTAGCCCAAGGTAGCCGAACTAAAGCCATTCAGTATTTCAAAATTGAGTTCCCAGTTTCGCCGGCAACTTTGAATCCCATTCATTTTTGTTTGCTGCCTCTGATTGGCTTTGGCAGAGGATGCGCCGACCGGGCTCAAAGTATCTGAAAGTGCAGTGGCATGCTGCATGTAATCATAATCTGCTCACGTGCTCGCCCCACAAATCAGATAAACGTATGAGCGCGCTCGGCATCCGGAGGCCAGGCCAAATAAACGGGCATCGATACAAGCCCCTTTCCTCTGGATGCAATCCAAATAGGAAGCCAAAGCATATGCCCCATAAAGCAGCAGACAAACACAGGGAGCGATGGAGTGGTAAAGTACACTGGCTACAAGGACTTGGTCCTTCGAGCCTTTGGCTGTGCGAACATGTGATGTAATGTGCATGCTAAGTGCAGACAATTCAATTTGCCAGCATTTTTGCAGTTCTTAAAGCTATCAAAGGCGAGAGCCATTTGCACCTGTGCCCTTACAGTTCTGGGAATTCTCCTGCCCCGTAATTGCATCTTAATATAATTAGGTTTTCCGGCAAATGCAATTTATTGCAATCAACTGCACAGATTGCTGCTGCTCATGTGTGTTAAAATTTCGTTAGAACCAAGTGAGTTCCCCGCTTGCAGATAATAACGATCCATTTAGGTGGGCAGACTGCATCGGCTGTTAATTATACCGGGGCTAATGAATTCACACTGAAAACTAACAAACTGCTTTCCCACCTATCACCCATCAACACCTCGGACTTCATTCAGGTGGTTTATGGCCCAATCACCTGGTGGAGTAATGGCCTGGTTCGTTTTCACTTTTAGTGCTTATGGAGGATATGGCTGAGCTGCAGCGCCTTTCAGTAAATGGAAGAATATCTGCATGGATTTATGCTGTGTTTTTATGTCGGAAGAAAGCGCACTTTCATCATCTACTCGGCAGTCAGGAGAGGTTCATTACATTAACCTTGGGTGGAAACCTAGAGAATATCTAATGCATGTGAGGTTCGCCTCGGGCTGCCTCGAATTTTGGAATGCAAAAACCACCTGAACTTTCGTCGGCAGGCAGCTATGCAAATTCACAACTATTTACATTGTGCTTGGGATAATTTTTAATGAAAAATCCAGCAGCACGGAGAATTCTGTTGTTTTCTGCGGCAGCAGCAGCATCAAAATGCATTTAAATTTGCATCTAGTTTGGGCAAAAAACACAGAGATACGTATTACGTATACGTCATGTGGGACACGCTGTTTGCAGTGGATAATGCTTCAGATAAGCCGAAAGCGTGGGAATAATGACATAATTGGATGGTAACTTTCCCTGTGGGGTAAAGTAAATTAGAAAATTTAAATATCAATATTAAAAGCCGTTGGTGCTGTCACCAATTTCGCCCCCAGAGAACTGTATTTTCAACATGTCCCACAATACCCCAGAACCCCCGACGACAAACTTGCGCACACGCAGCAGCACACAGAAAATGTTTTTCTATACAAAAATTTAATTAAATCTACTAGGCCCACGCCGAAGACAACTGCCAACAGCTGTGGAAAACATAAAAGAATTGCAGGCCCAGGCCAAAAGTTTTCGCTTTACATTTTAAAGCAAGCCGAAGGAGCCGAACTTGAATTAATTTTTCTGTTTTCCACAAATAAAAGCGTTCCTGTTGTTGACATTTTTTGTTTTTATCTTCCCCGGTTGCGGACCACGGACCACGGACTACCGAAACATGTCATCAACAACTCAAAGGGCAAAGGACCTTAGAAACTTTTTGGAACGTGTTTGGTCCTTCAAGCTTTGCCAGCACAACCAACGCTCAAAAAAAAGGGAAGAAAAAATAAAAAATCGAAATCGAAAGCAGCAAATTGGCGTTCCCTTTTTTGCGCTCCCCTGGAAATCAATTTATGTTTTTTTCCCCCTCCGATTATTGCGAATATGTTCAGCTGGCTTCTCTGTGGTGAAGGTAAAGTGGATTCATAGCCCGGAAAAAAAACACGGATTGGGAGGCATATGTGCTGTGGGGCATACTATTGATTAGTTTCTTAAGGGATGAGATCAGGCTAAGAGCCGAAGCCAAAGCCAAAGCCCCTTACTGAATGCATTCCTGGGCTCGGAGGCGTTTAAAATGTCATCAAAAGCACATTTGCCTGTTGCCTGCACTCAAGGACGATCTGGAATGGCGTATGAGAAGGAATAACAACCGACCAAGAGCACTGTGGCCTAAGGACTCAACTGGCCCGGAGGGATTGGATGGGCGGGCAAAGGGACGTTGTCACTCGTAGCTGGCCAGCCGCAGAATTCTAAACTTTCGTATCTATGGAAACAGACGAACCACGTCAAACAATTTGTGCGGGGGCAGCATTTATAAATATTTATTAGCCGCATTCCAATGCGTCCTGCTGCGTTCGTACAGCAGTTGATTAAAATGCCTCAGATTCCGCCGGGGGATCAAAAGTTGCTCCAGCCAAAAGTTGCCAACTCTCTCGTGTGGCTATGAGAGTGGGAGTTTTTTTTGATGGGTTAACTACTTCCGCCTGATCGCACCCGACATCCATGTTAACCGCTTTTGTTACAGATGATGGACATATGCGTAAACCTTCAGCCATCAGCTGTCACACGGGGAGAAATGCGTGGCATGGGGCTCAAAATATGAAGTCTTATAATATTCGAACGCCATTATACCCTATTTGATATAACGAAAAATAAGTTAACGTAAGTAAATTAATTAATAATTATACCCGCTACTCGTAGAGTATCAGGATCACTAAAAAAAGTGTAAATGTCATTTTGTTGTGCTTATTAATACCCATCGAAATGTAGAAGAAAATTTTTAAATCGGAAAATCCCTTAAAAAGTTATAAGCAAAAATTTAAACAGCCGCTGGATGGCGCATATCTGCATCTCACTCGCACACCCTTTAGCTGAGTAACGGGTATCAGACTATAAAGTTCTCTCTTGTTTGAACTATTTTTCGATTTACTGAAAAATATTGTATAATATCTTTTAAGTTAGTGGTTACCTAGTTGTGATTATATAAGCAACAAATTAAGTAATTATAAATTTTGTCCTACAAATAGCTAAAAGCTGTGGCTTTGGGTGGGCTAGAAACTTAGCACAGGCAAAACTTCTGAAATGACTTGGAATTCTCTGGTTAGCCACAACTAATGTGTTTTGGTCTAACTTGATTGGTTCGCCATTTGATAATGTAAATTCCGCAAAACTAAATTTATTTTGTGTTACGCTTGTGTGTACGAAAATATGCAACTTTATTGGGGTTGAGCTCAAGGACTTTCCGAGGACTATAAAGTAATACATTTTATGTGTGATTAACTTTCGGCATGTGGGTTTTTGTGCTGTGGGCTTTGGCTTTGCGGTGCTTAAATCATAAAATAAACTTTTATGCTGCATGCCAATCGTCGCGTCATTTGCCATCTGGCGCCAAACACCCATGCATGCAAAGGAATTAGCCCTGTTTTCAGCAACTCGAGGATTTATGGCAATGGATTTGAACTGCTAATGGGCCCGAAAACGGCCTGAGCGATAAACAAATGATTTTATGACGCGGATGCTGGTCAGAGCCGGAGTCCCGGCCACATAATCGCATCCCTTCACAGCCTCAAATCATCCCCCCTTCGCGTTTCGACCCCTTTTGCTATGTAGGGGCAGTTGTAGTTGGCTGCAGGACCAGCTTAACGATTACAAAGTGGCGCCGCAGAAACTAGGCCAAACGGCGTTGCCGTTAAACTGTTGATTACTGCGATGATGGCGGCTCTTGATCGTTTTCCAGCCTCCTAACCCGCAAAACCTTACACCTTTCCACTTTTTTTACGCGGTGTACCCCTACATTAATCTCTGCAGACACCAAGCGATGCCATAAATTCAATTTAGGTTCAGAATCGCGCAGGCATAACCCTTGGACAAACAGGTGAACTCTAAGGTGGACCACTGATATTTTGAATAAATGCCATGATATAATCACATTACTAAGTAATCTTAACATAAGAGATAACTTGTTTAAAAATAGTGAGATTCATAATATCTAATATCATATCATAATATCATAATATATTCATGTATCTAGAAAGATATTTTTAATACAAATAAAATGTTAAAAAAATGGTATATTTAATATTTGGGTGTCGCAGAGACTTGCGATTAATGTACTAAGATGGGTTCCACATCATAACTTTTATTCGAGTCTTTAATTTGACCAAATTAGCATTTCTTTTACAAAATAATGAGGATATTATATTATATTTTGACTTGAAAACATATAATTTTCCTTGATATGCCTGTCGACTTAAAGTGATTTCAAAAATGTTTCTGTTGTTTAAACCTTGCTATATACGTCTGAAAGTTCCTGACTTTAACAAAGGCATTAGGCTGAATACTGAACAAGAATATATATCCTATTTATATTTTCGTACCAAATATATTAAGGTATAAAAATATGCCTAAAGAGGGCCATCCTAGCGAACATACACATCTCTGGCCCTACCAATTTCATGTTGGAGGCGAGGCATTAAAGCCTTTTTTCCTTCTGGCTCAATGGTGTGCGGAAAATGGGTCACTAACTGTTACTTATTTATACTAATCACGGAAAATTGCCGCCGAGAACAGCCAGCCGAGAGTTGGGAATCGGCGTGCTGGGGATGTGCCAGAGTCCCGAAGTGGAGAAGGACTCCCCTCAAAATGGCGGCAGAGGAGGACTGCTTTTATCTATTCGACTTAAGTGTTGTGAAAAACTTTGTTGAGGTATCTAAATATAGAGGGCGACAACGAGGGCGATGCCGAGGTTGAGGTCCTTTTGACCGCCCGGCATTCGAGCAAGCAGCTTGCTCTTGAACTGAGCTCATTATGCCGCTCGGGGTCCTAATGAGCAAGCTCTGTGGGGCAAAACTTGGCTGCAGAAACAACAAATTAATTGCAGCAACAGGAATCTGATGCAAATTGACAGGCTGCAGCTAATTGGACAATGGCAACGGGCACATGAACATAAACAGGATCAGAGTCACAATCAGAATAAGGAGCTTCGAAGATAATTTCCCTAATCGACTTTGCGGGGAGTGACATCAAAAGGTGCTTAGCTTTTGCATTTTATCGACTCGATACACTCGTTATCTATCCTCAGACTCTATCGCACTCTAATCGAGTTCAGTGCGATTTTGCAATCAAGAAACGGTTCCGCACGCAAATTTTGTAATCGACTTTGCGCTGATGAGGAGCTGATAGGAGGTGGCTAAAAAGGGATCCAATAAATTCGATTGCAACCGAAGCATGAAAAGCCAGCAAGGCAAAAGCTGAAGCTGCTCGCTGACAAAAAGGTCAGGCACTCGCTGGCTGCACGACCCGCAGGTCACAGAATCCCCGGCTAATGGCTAAGCAAACAAGCCAAGGACGTGGACGAGCACGAGGATAACGCCATCGAGGTTGTAGCGAAATTAATGCAAAAACTTAATCAGGCGCGCGAAAATGAAAAGGAGGCGACGGAGGGGCAGGTGCAGATGGCTGGTTGCCGGTTGGCTGCAGCCCGTCCCCGTGGGGTCGTCATCGATTGTCAACATCTGGCAGTGCCGCAAATTAAACACAAACAAACCACAGACGCCGAGGCAGCAGTGGGACTTACCCACTTACGCCTTTTGTGCTTGTCTTTTGGCCAAAAGAGTGCAAGTGCCCTGCCTGATTGTCATTCCTACTGGCCGTCGCCAGTGATGCGACTATCAGAAACTATTACCTTGGATGAGTTCAGCGTTAACTGTTAAAGCGGATCAGCATGGATCATCTATCTGACGATTTTTATGACATTCTCCGCAGGAACAGCTTTGATTTTTCTAATTAATGCTAACTTATTGGATATTTACTATCTAAAATAGTAAATATTGTCTGAATAAGTGTGCTTGTTTAATGTAGCTAAGTTTATATATAAAGCAAAGCCTTCAAAAGCAACAGATCAACACCTTTGAAAAATTCCATACAGAACGTCTGTAATCGCACTTTGAGTGATATTTTTAAGCGAAATAATATAGCTCACATAAGAATCATTAATATTGAGCGATATTTTTCGCTTACAAATAATCATTAAATGGTGATTTTTATTTTTTACTTTTATTTTTTTTATTTAATAATCATTATTTTCGGTCCCTGGTGACGATCGCACATTCAACATACAAAAGTTCTGATATCAACATATGGGACGAAAAATGATTACACTCGTCATTGAATACACTTTCTGATAAGAGATGTGGATTGTTGGACTCAATCGAAATCAAAAACACAAGAGAACGCTATAGTCGGGTGACCCGACTATCAGATACCCGTTACTCAGCTCAAGGGAGTGCGAGGGAATGGAGATATAAAACTTTGATCGGGCATAACCTTTTGTGAAATCTCAACTTTCTAGCTTTTATAGATTCTGAGATCTTAGCGTTCATACAGACAAACAGACGGACATGACTAGATCCACTCGGCTAGTGATCCTGGTCAAGACTATATATACTTTATAGGGTTGGAAACGCTTCCTTCTACCTGTTACACACTTTTGCACGAATACAATATACCCTTTTACTCTACGAGTAACGGGTATAACTATGGAAAGTTTTGGATTTTTCGCAAGGTTGTTACACTCTGTACTTGTTTTTTAAAAAAGTAGAATTTTTTTTTTAAAGAGATTCCTGTGGCACCTCGTATAAGTTATATTTTCCCAGTTTTAGACTGCGAGTTTTACATTTTTTATCCTTTACTCGTAGAGTAAAACGGTATATTGTATTCGCAGAAAAGTTGCTAACAAGAAGAAGGAAGGGAAGAAGGATCTCTAGCCGAGTAACGGATATCTAATAGTAGAGGCACTCGAATATAGCGTTCTTCCTTGTTTTTTGTTAGTGCTGTTAATCATTATACCCGTTACTCGTAAAAATTCGTTAAAAAGTTATGGCTGATCAAAGTTTATATCTCCATCTCCCTCTCACTCCCTTTAGCTGAGTAATGGGTATCTGATAGTCGGGGCACCCGAATATAGCGTTCTCTCTTGTTTTTTATTTAAATTTTCAAAGCTTTTGTTGAGTAAGAAAGCAAACCCCAAATATAAAATAGGCCTCTTGTCGTAATTTACGTTGAACTTCTTTTGCTGTAATGCGGGAGAGCAATCACAATCTGTATATATGCTGTGTGCTGGAAGCGATAAGAAGCACTAGCCCAAAATAAAATATTTCGTTTAGTAATAGTTTTGAAGTCGACATGAGCTGGCGGACCTTTTTGCTACTAACGGCGGTTGCTAATTGTTGGTCAACTGTTCAACTTAGTGGATATATTTATACTCTTACAAACGGAACCAATGGCTTTTATTTTGAGTACGACGTACGCTGTTTCTATAACGGATCCGCCCCGAAACCGTGGGACATTCAGCTCTTGGTGGAGAATCGTAAATTGGAAACAGAGCATATCGATGAGTTCACAATCAGCTATAGAATAGAGCCGATTAAGTTCAGGCAAATAGAATTGGAATTCCAGTGCATCTGGCCGGATAATAGCACAACAAACGCCATAATCTCGAGGTCTACGTTTCCTTTAGCAATATTATTAGAATGCCACTATACTGACATTATGACCGAACTAGAGTGCCGCCTTGACTACCTTCAAGGAAATTTGAAAAGCAATAGATTCGTTTTGACTATGGATAACACGTATAAAGTTGACTGCGTTTTCTTGACTTCGTGCAACATACCATATCCAATTAGTTTTCGGGGAATAAATAGAAATTTCACAATGGAACAATACTCCAATGGGATTTTAGAAAAGCATGTGACTTACAGAACTGATATCGAAATGAGAGTTCCGTATTGGCCAAGTAATAAGCCCATAATAGAGCAATCTGGATTCACGGTCTGCATAGATTTCGGCCCGCATGCTTTCAAGAATAATAACTCCTACATATGGGAAGTGTACCTGATGCCGCAAAATCCGCGGATCACGAGGCCAAATCCCCAGATAATTGGTTATGAACAGGCTAACTTCACAGAGACGAAAGATGTGTGCTTTAAAATACCGCCCTATCGTTACCAGACCTATAGAATTGATCTCGAAGTCAAATTTAACCACGAGAATGCCACATGGAAAAACTATAATAAAAAGATGAACTTCACCTCTAATGCTGACTTGCCATATGGACCGTTTTTTCTAACAGATGGCTTCTACTATGATCTAGATAAAAAGGAGCTTCACGTCTTCTGGCAGCCCGTAGATGAACTGCTATTTAACGGACCCAACTTTACGTACATAATTACCACAGATACGGGGTAAGCCTCGATACGATGTTCGAAATCTTGGAATCTCATTTACTCTTTTACCTTTAGAAAGAAACCGATGTATCAAAGCAACAGCTCAGCAGTTTTCCAGGACTGGAATTCTACGCAGTGGACCACAGTGTCCATTCGGAGCCAGAACGACATGGGCCAATCGTTGATTTGCGATAATCTGACGGTACCAATTCTTACCAACTATAAAGAGCATCAACCACAGAATTTGCAGTACTACAAAGAGGACCATACCCATACCCATATCACCTGGGAACCACCACAGGTACATAAGAGGGCTTGTGCATATAACATATTCCTGTGCAATACATCCACACTCTGCCGAGGCATGAAGCCTGACTATAGAAAGCAGGAAAACACGTATCACAAAATAATAATGAAAGGATACAAAAATGTGGCCGTGGCCTCGGACTGCTTTGATGATTTGGGCGGAGGCATGAAGTTTATTGATCCGTTTCCCCTTCAAGAAAAAGAGCCGAAATCTTTTGAACTTGAAATAAGTATTGCGATTTCAAGCTTAATCTTCTTGGTACTGGCTCCCCTGATTTACATCTTATTTCGAAAATGGAAACGAAAAATAGTTAAAGAAATCGTCATAACTCTGCCACCTATATTCGATCCCATTGCGATGGACCGATTACGACTACGAAATGTTAATTTTACATACAGTCATGATCCCCCCGTCGAAACCATCTCTTCGGTGAGGAGAATATTTTTGGGTTCTAAAGAGACAAAGAAAATTCTTGTTCAGAATACCCCGAAAGCCGAAGATCAGTCGACAAGAATTTCGGATCCTTCTGATTCCGTTTCATCACCGTATATTAAAATGAATACATACTTGTCTAGGAGGCCTGATAATCCTGATCTATTCCCCTCAGGATACATAATAATGAATAGAGCTCAGATGACAAGAAGTCTGGATCCTTCTCATTCTGCCCCTTTACCGTACACGACAACGAACTAATTTTCCAAGCATAAAAACTAAATATATTCTTCGAAAACATCAAATACTTTATAAAAACGGACAAAAATCCTAAATATTTGTTTTGGAAATATAAATATTGGAATTTATTCAATATTATAATTAATTATTTTTTTTTTGAAATTTACATAGAAACGTTTTCCGCAGTCTAAAATCAGCTGGAAAAGCTTTTCCATCCAGCTGATCTCCGTTTTCCACATGCTGTGCTCGCATAATAAACGAAAAGTAAAAAATATTTCGGAAATAGTTTGGATACCCTTACACAAAATGCAATACTCGGGCATCGTTAGTTGTTCTAAGCTGGCCAAAGTGGCTATTTTTGTTCTTAAAAAACTTTTGAACCTGACGTTTTACAATAGAGCGTCATACACAAAAATTTGGGAAATCTCAAGGGCTATACAGATTAAAGATTTAAAAAAATCTTTAAATTTTTGTTTTGCCATAATTTTTAAAATATTGTATTTAGACAAAACGTTTACAGTATTTCCAAATACCTTTAAACCGAGGTATAGTGCATGTCTGTAGCCTTAGTAGTACAGAAGTTACGGCATTCCAAAATTACGCTATTTATAGCTGTTTTCCCGCTAAACTAGCTAGTTTTTCCAAAAGTGGTAAAACTAAAGTTTTTTATATCGATTTGTTTAACACCATATACAAATTTTAAGACTTTAAAACAAGGTTTTGGGACAGACTGACAAACTGACAAGCCGACAAACAGAATTTAATTTTCATTTTGGGAAGAAGGAGAAAATCTACTTTTAGGTAAAACTTTTGAACGAAGCTTCGGATTTTATCATATGAACCCTCATTCAATAGGAACAACAGCTCAAAATTTCTAAATTTTCACTTTCACCGCTCTCTCTTCCAAGCCAATTGATTTTCTTAAAGTCGTAATAAGCAATCCTTTAAGTTTTTGTTTCATTACGATCGGACCATCACAGCAGATTTGTATTTCTTCCTGTATTTATAGTAATTGCCTTCACACTCTCCTGGTGCGCTTCGTCACTACGTGGACTGCCGTCCACAGAGATACTTTGCAGCTTGGAAATTGATCTCTTTACAAAAAACGGTACGCGAAGTGATTATGCACATCTTATTTTTATCAGCTCCTTAGGAGTACACTTTTTAATGAGCTTTTAACTGGAATGTAACGAAGTAGTTTTCGAAAGGGGTTGCCCAAAAAATAGTTTCCATTAAAACCATGGTTAAAGGACCGGAACGTAGCACTTGCAGTTCGGAGAAAAGCCTTTTGGAGATTTTAATACACTTTCTGGAAACGAAGAGCAGAAGAACAGAATAATAAGTACCGAGAAATAAGTACCTAGCTAGTGGCCATCACAGCTCGTTACCCATCCGCCCTGTTGGCTGGGGAATCGAAGTAATGGCTGGATGGCAAGAAAGAAGCGGACTCAAAGTGCACTCCCCGTTTGACTGGCCACGTTCCACGGATGAGCAACAGAAAAAGCAACAGCTGCAGTTGCATTGGCAATGTCAGTGGCAGTCGGACGTGCCACAGTTTTCCCCGCGAGGGGAGAGCGAGGAGGATTCGGAGCACGTCTGTCCCGACCGTTTGTGGGTTAATCGCATTGCCAGCAAACACAAGGACAATGCCTGTGTGTGCAGACGCGTCTTGGCGTCAATTGATTTGACTTGGCCCGATTCTGACCCACTTGGGGCCACTTTCCCCAGGACGATAGATTGCGAATGCGAGTGTGTACTTGGCAATTTCGGCAGCTCATGCGGGTTTACTTAGAGCTCGCGTCTATGTCAATGGCGATAAAAATGTATAAGCTTCCCGAACAACACTTGGAGTCCTCCTCCTCCTCCCCAGCCACCCGGAAAATTGTACCGAACCATTCCGCACTTGGCAGTTGATCTGAATTTATATGCATGTTGCTGCCTGCTGTTTTGCTCGAATTGTGAATAATTGAAACAAATGTGGGAATGCCATCACAGCCATAAATTTCCATATATTTATGCCCGGGTTGTATAAAAATAGAATGCAATTGCTGGCAAATATGAAAAGCTCCGCTTTTTGGAGTAGTAAATTGCCCCAATCAGGGAGAAACATGAAGTGTGGCACTACAAAACTTGAACCCATTTTTCGTGGCCATGAATGGCATATTTATTTACGATTTTCCCCTAGCATATTTACTTTGTCAATTTCATTTTCTCCGCATCCTTTGCGCTTTATGTCTAACCGTGCACGTCTCCGCAATTTCAAAGAGCAAGACATCCTTGGTAAATTTCAATTAAAATGGGAAATCTGCACTCACAAAGAAATGCACACCAACATAAAGTCAGCTGCCACGCAAAGGGAGGGAGGGAGATGGCACGACGAACGAGGGAGAGTGAGAGAGACAGGGAGAGGGCGAGTGGGTCGCTTTTGTTAAATGCTAAATATCTGGCTGGATATAAATTGAGCTTATTTATCAAAGTTTTAATTAAAAACTTCATAGAAGAACCCTCTAAATTGCTAAGTGTGTAATTACAACTCAGGAGCCCCTAGATCATGAACCGGAACCCAGGGGCGATGGGGGATTCGGATTCGGATGCGGCGACGTCATCAGCCCTAATGTATGCAACAAATAAAATTCACACAAAATTGAATTAGACTTAATAAACACGAATGCCGCCGTGGGACGTTGAAGGAGAGGAAATGGGACCGGGCGAGCGCACAAAGGACGCAGCTGAAAATCAACCGGAAGCGAGCAGGAGTACCCTCTATACCCTCCATCAGTATCCGGAGAAGAGGAAGACGGAGACGAAGACGAAGACGAACGCGGAGAACAAGTTCAAGTTGTCTAGAACGTAATAGAGAAGCACTGCAAAGGCAGATTCATAAAGCACGCAACGCGCTTTACGCGTGAGTGAGTTTGGAAGAGCGAGGAGCGAGTTGGCGGGGAAATGGCGGAAACACGAGCAAACACGGTGAAAAATGTTAAAGGGAAAGCGAAAAGAAAAATCACAAACAGCATTCCCGGCATTCCGAAGGCAGGGTCGCAAGCACACAGCACGCCAGGAATCCCGGAGCGTCCAAAGAAAACTTACTACGGCCAATAAACGAGAAAACTGTCGAACTGTTGAAATTTCAAAGACATATATTAAGCATACGCCCCGTTTCCCCCGGTCCGGCAGTCACATAACACTAATGGGCTGCAGCTCCCGAAACAGAAAAGCTGACAATCAGATCAGCACACTCCCATCTGGCCTAATGAGCCCATCTCCGGCACATAACCTACTTTGTTTCGAATCATCCGCTAGTCCGCAACGAACAACGTCAGCGGACAACAAAGTGGGCATAATTTGATTAGGCCTCTTGTCATACTCTTGTACAATACGGCTTCCTTTGACGAGATTCCTGCGATGCCTGCAAAGTTTCTCAAAGTGTAACGACCTGAGAACGAGCAAAAGGCCTCCGGCCGTTGCCAAAGCCAGCAAATTGACGGACAGACAGACGGACAGACATACGGACAGAGAGACGGAGTTGCCACGGTCCCTAGAAAAGATATAAAATAAATTGCGGAATGCCAACAAATAAAAATTTATAAGTGTAGGCACAAAAACCCTCCGGCAATCCAGTCAACCCACCACCCACCATAAAAACGAGCCGACCCAACTTCCTGGACACGCCCCCTCCTAGGCCAACATTTCCCTTGTCAAAAGAAGACAGGGCCAGGACGATTATAAAGAGATTTGTGTGTCTGCGTCTCGGTTGAAGTTTCAGTCGCGTTATAAAGAGGGTATCCCAGGAAAGGGAAGCCGAAAGGGAGGAAAGGAACTTGAGCCGAGTCGAAACGAAGCACATTTTGCCTGCCCAGTCTGATGAGGCGCTGATGACTGTCATCATAATCTCGATTAACATAATAATATACGTAATCTTTATCGGCATTGATGAGGCGCCTGATTGTGTCCCACCCATGTTGTTGCCTAATTTTTATCTTTTTGACCCCGCCAAATTGCCTATCAGACGGGCGATCTGATTTCTTTTTTATACCCACTCCTCTTTTATTTGCCCCACGGCGATTTGAAAGTAATTGCTTTATCAGCCCATAAAAGCTGGTCAGATTTGTCGTGTTTGAGGCGGGAGATTGGCAGGCATTTTTGAATAACACTTAGCCACTTTCGCGCCTTGAATATTCAAAGGCCAAGCAATGAAAAACGAACTCAATTTGATATTATCATCGCTGCTGCGGCGGCGGCTGCTGCTGCTGCTGGGGCCGTTGAAAAACCGAAATGGCAAAAAACGGCTGCTAAACTTTTAGAAAATCCACTCGAGCTGCCATTTCCGAGGGGCTGAGGCGGTGAGGGGTTGACGGATATACGAACTTATTGATTGCTCTGCCTCAGAGGCCTGGTATTCGGAATGGAAAATGCGAAACGGCAGTGGGTAGTCGGTGGTGGCCGGGCAAAATGGCAACAAAAAAGGGGGGCAGGTCGGCGGAAGTTTAGCCGAGATTGTCAATAGACCCGGCGCGTGGATGGGAGGACGTCCATGTACATACATATTGCGAGCGATTCACTCGGGCAAATGCTGATGGCGTTTCATTTTTTCCCCGCATAAATCCAGTCAGTTTGTATACCCTTTCGACCGCCCCGAGAGCCAGCTCATGAGTATGGGGATTTGACAATAACCGAGGCACTTTTTCCCCATCCTGGCTAAGCGATGACAGCGAGTTCTATGGACTTGCAGGCTATTCCATCTTCATTTCTTTTGACCCGACTGCATTTGACACTTGGAAATGGAACCCTGGCCAAGTTTTGGCTAGGTTGGCCCAACCCAATGCACTTGTCTTGGGGCTTGTTTTGGCCTTGTCTTTAGTTTTGATTTTCCACTTGATCGAGTGCAAACTTCGGGCTGGAAAACATCACCCCCTCGTCTCCCTGCTCACTCAGGCGTGTTATCAAATTATAAACAATTTCACCGTGAATATGCATTGTTAATGTGACTGAATTGTTCACGTTAATTAGGTTGCAGCGCAAAGAGCCATAACAGCTCCCCGCTGGCCGCCTTCGTCCTTCATCCTTCGTCCTGCGAAACGTGGGCGTCGGTGCCCTAGATTAATTTCCTGTTCGAGGGGAAGCATTTTCCACGAACGGTGTCTTGAAATCGCTGTGCATTTACTGTAAATTGTCCTGCATAAATGTATAAATACGCGCCGATCCAAGGCATCCATTAGGAAATCCAGCCGAGGAACGTGCCGCCAACATGCCAACGTACCCTTTCCACTATTCCCTCGCAGAACCAGGTTGCCTGGCTGTAGAAAGTTTAAAATTGCTTTTAATATAAGGCGATTTCTGTTTGCTTTGGCTTGACTCGCATTCCAGGAATGCTTCACAGTTTGGTTGGCCGGCATTTAATGGTCATTAAGTGCCTTCAAACGTGTCCCATCCACCCGGCTTGTTGAGACAATTTTGTACAATAAAATTTCAATAAAGCTGGGGCGAAAAAAAGGGGAGGGTAAGGCCAAAAAAGGGAAAATCCGTCGGACCATAAAATCAGCACAAACCCAAACACACATCCCCAATCGAGATGATAATCATGGCCCAACGAGTGGAAGTGGGAAGACAACAAACATGGTCCGGCACTTTAATCAAATGAGACCGCAGCTTCAAGAGCCTGTTCACCCACAAGTATTCGTGCGTGTGTGTGCTAAAATTTCAATGAAGCCATTGGCGGCCAAGAGGCCCTGAAGTGCTGGCCGGAAAAAGAGCAAAAAACTATTAAAGTAAGTGGAAATGGAGGCATTAAGGCGGAAACACGAACTCACACATAGGATCTGTTCTGTTCTGTTCTCTTCTGAAAAGGGGCCGTTGTCAGGCCAAGTGGAAGCTTTGAACCTTTTATGTGCTTTTAATTTTAATACAACAAGAAGGCAAAAAAACAAAACAATTTTCCAGCCAGCTTGGCCATTTTGCCACTTTGGTTGCTACATGCTACGTGTGCATTTTCAATTTGCACTTTGCATTCACGGATTGCAATTCACGCCAGCTGTCGCAATTCTGGGGGATAAACCTGTGCGCGTGCCTCAGTGCGTATGAGTGATGCGAAAATGCCCAGTAGAATGGCCAGCTCCTTAACAAATGGCTCGTTCTTGAAGGTGTCAAGTGCAACATCACACAGTAGATGTATTATGCCGAAAGTATGAACAACGCTGTGCCCACAGGCATTCGGTTTATCAATTAAATGAGTCACACACACCCATAATTAATAGCCTTCGCAGACGGGCAGCCTCTCGGGGTCCTTTGTCCCTGACAAACGGCAGCGCCTGACTTTAATATCAACTCGATATCAGACTCTAAGAGGCGGAGAAATGCAAACTATGGTAAATGCCATCGCACTTCAGGCATCCGGTCTAGACTTCATTATGATATAGTGTGCGCCAGAGTCCCGAGTCCTGAATCCCCAATCCCGAGTCCCCGAGGAGCTACGCAGCTGGCCCTACTTAAGATACAATAAAAAAGCTGGCATACCTACGGGGGCATCTGCATGGCGCTGTGTGCGCCTGGGTTTTATCCCCCATTCGCAGTTTGGCAGCGAGAACGTTTAATCTAGCATAAACATATGGAACATAAGCATTTACATGCGACTGTATACATACATTAGGGGATGAAGGCGACAGGTGAGTGCTGGCCCCCATGGAAGGGAGCTCTTCCCCCTGACAACGGCTTTAAGAAGTCGAAACCGACTCGGGTTTAAACGTGAAATTAATTATGCAATCTCGGAGGGAGTTAAGCAAACAGTTGCGGCTTTCGATTACCATGAACTCTCAGATTTCAGCAAAAAAAATGGAAACGGAATATATAAACCTTTTTTGCCGACTGTCTGTTGACTTTTCATCTTGGGAAAAAATTAAGAAATACTTGGAAAAACAATCGGAAAAATACAATTAAGTGAATGAATTTCATGAGAGTGAGATGTAAGCGTAGGAAATATGAATCCAAATTAAAGTGATGCTTTTAGCGATGTGAGGCATTCCTAGAAATACCAATCTGGAGCTTTGGGCCCCAGTTGTGGAGATACTTCTAAAATGATAACGGACTGGGGTGTTATTTCTTCAGCAGAAAAGGCCTTGACTTGAATTAAATGGTGCATTTTCCCAAAGTTCGGGTTTCTGGCTTGGTTTTTTCACATATTATTTTATGATTGGAAATTAAAGGAAATTAAATTATTCTTCCGTTAAACCCCGTAATTTCTAAATTTTTTCTATAATATTTATATTTTTTTTATTCGTCTTTTATCGGACTACTGATTTTTTAACGGGGACCAAAAATGATCATAATTTGTTTTTAAAGGCTATTACGATTTTGTTTCTTTTCTTACTTTATTATTACTCTTTAATTGGGACTTACTTTTTAACCTCTTTTTATTTTTCATAAAGCAAACTGTGACCAGAACCATTGAAATTGGTTGCAAGATTTCAAACACGGCTTATTCCACACACTGGACCGGTGTGGCTTAAATCGGCTAAAAATCCCCTTTCAGCCAATGGAGTCCATTAATAAGCAAAGTATCGAAATGGTAAAGAATAAAAGTAAAATCCGCATGAAGCAGTCTTCTGATGGGATTGAAAACATGGTAAAATCCGATTACGGACCCACAAAACCAGTGCAAAAATGGATTGAGCATTGCCATCGAGTGCGTTTTTCCACCTTCTATTTATTTGACAAATTTAGAATTTATGACGGGGAGATTTCCTAGGGTTTCCTAGGGGATGGCCGCCACCCACTGGGGCGACATTGCCATTTCAGCCATGTGCGAGCTGTGTAATCGTAATAAAAATGCACAACATGGCACAGCTCTCATCCGCCCATCCTCCCTGGACCGGGACACACAAAAGGCAGATCTAAAGGCAACTTAGAGCTTACTTAGACATGTTAACTGCTGCGAGGACTCTTTGTCTCTACACCTTTAAAAGAAAAAGGAAAGAAGGAGGTCGGAGGAGAAACTTGCGGCAGCTACAAATTTAATGCGCTTACGATAAATTTTTATTATGCCAGCGAATGCTGCCGTTAAAATTGGATATCGAAGACCCCACCAAGGGATACCGAAGGAGGAGCTGGGATGCGGTTTCGCTTTCGGCAGGATAGCTGGTGAAAAATTTGAATTTTCCGCCATAATCGTAACTTGTCCCCGTTGGCAGGCACTTTAAAGTCTTTACTTCTGCACTTGCACTCAGTACGTGCTTTGTTTTTTTGGCCCTGTTTACGCCTTAATGTGGCCATAAAATGCAGGAGTTGGCCGACCAGGATGGACGCATTCCGAATGACCGCACCACGTTCCCTACCCAACTCTTAGTAGGTCACTGGGATTTGCTCAGAGTCCAGCTAGCTAGACTGGCTTACCTGGCGTATACTTAATCACCAAGGAACAGCCTCGTGTGTGTGTTTGTGCGTGGGGTAACTGCAAGTCGGCACGTGAGATTGATTAAATTTGTGATTTATGTTCTCGGGAATCACCCGCACACGAAAAGCCACAGACACAGACACTCGGAACACCGAGACAACCGACAGGCGAAGTAACCGTCGCTCCTGACACTTCATTCAAAGTTATGATCAGCCGTTTGAGAGTCTCTATTTTCCGTTCAGAAGCGCGTGCGTTGCTATCAAGCTGGGAACTGTTTGGCCAACAGCACGGGAAGAGGCTTTTATAGAGCCAACGGGCCTGCGAGTGTTTGCCGCCAAAGCATTCAAAACACAACGTGTTGCAGGTTGCGGTTGCGACCAAAACAAACGTTCCAGGGACTCAGGACGCAGGCGTCGGCAGGACAAAGCTGAGGTCCTGCTCGGGATTACCCAGGTTCTGAACCCGAAGCTTTCGTGGGATTACCCCTCGAACCCACTGGAAAGGTTGCGAGTTCGCCCCTCCGGCATTGTCAACTGCGGTCCGTTGGTAATAATTCCTCTGACAGTTCAATTTTGAACTGACTGAAGTATATTTCGGAGACTTTGGAATTGACATCTAATTATTGGTCATATATGTTTTTGAAAGAGAAACTTCAGATGCACACAACCTGCTTTTGATTCTGCTCTTGTTCCCAGAAAAACCCACATCTGCACTTAAAATCCAAATAGCTGTCACATTCAAGCACTCCTTTGCCCCAAGCTGAAAACACTAAAAGACCAATTGCTTGGACACGCACCTCAAATGGGAATTAAATCTGATGAGTGGCAAATGGCAGAGATTTTCATTTAGATGCCCGAGGCTGACTGTGCAAATATTGACATACAAATGTTAATTATCCACACTGGCTGCCAAAAGGCAACCAACGAGCACCTGGGGCGGCCAACAGGGCGTATGCTCGATAATTGTCGGCCATGCCGAGTTTACCGCCCATTCTGGAGGCGATTCAGCTCGTTAATATTCAATAGCATGTATTAAATTCAAAGTGTTAACAAAGTTTTGCACTTTGCCTCGCTTCGGGTTGAAAGGCAAATAAAAGGGACATCCTGCTCGTCGTGTCGTGTGTGTTTGGGAGCCTGAAGGACGGGACAGGAGGCCTTTTGACCAAGTATTTCATTAACCTGCCTCAGCCAGATACGCACATTGGCAGCTGCTGTCACTGTGAAGAGCGTTAGCCTGTTGTTCTGCCGAACATCCCATTCACTGACCTTCTCCTTTCTTGCGGGGGAGTGGTAAATTGTGGCCAGTGTCCATTGGAGCGAGCTGGGATTTTATTATCATTTCTGTGGCCACCCCCTCCCAGAAACCTGGGAAAGTGTAAACTTTCAAACACCTTGTTCGCTCAGGGTCGCGGTGTCCGTACATATATTTGCAACTAGTCTGCTGGCACCTCTGACTCTCTGGTCGCCAACAATGGGGCATCCTTTTCAATGGGAGTTCAGCGTGCATAAACACAATATGCAACTTAGCAACTTTCGGAATTAAATGCCAATTGCAAAAATGCAATATTCAGAGAACAGAGAATGTGACACAGGAAAACCAAGGCAACCGGTGCAATCAAAAAATGCTCTACCACCCACAACAGCAGCTCGTTTGAATGGCAAACGTGCGCATGACATAATTCCTTAATTACCAAAGTTGTCAGACGCACTTAAAAGTGAGTTACAATTACAATTTTGTCCCTGCAATTGTCTGCTGCACACTGCGGATGCGGAATAATCGTTTGGGACCTCGAGCCACCTGGGGAGAGAGACCCACGTGTGGTTGGCATAGACATTTACAAGGGAAAAGGCAATGAATACATTACAACGGGCACTTACAGAGTCACCATAGTTCAAACAACTTAAATGCAAACAAGCTAAAAAGATTTTAACAAAATTTACCTATAAAGGTTCCAGTTCCCCCTGTTTTTAAACACACATTTATATTTATTTGTATAGTTCTTTGATTTGATTATTAAATAAGAGAGAACTCTTTAGGCGAAACCATTTATACATCCAGAAAACTGACTGCTTGCACTGCTTGAATTCCCATTCCCATCCGATTCGAAAAATTTCGGTAATTTAACTTTTAAACCCCAAAACTGACAAATGAAACTTATTGTAAGTGATTATAGCAATATATTGATCAATTTTTATTTAACCAAATATCAAAATATTTTACACTTATCAAGCTAAGTTAGCATATTATTAAACACTTAAAAAAAGCGTTATATTAAAGTCCTAGCTGCAAAATTGAAGTAATAGTAGTAAATTGAGTCAACCTGACAGGTGGCGAGCAGATCAAACATTCCCTGCCAATTTGCCAAATGATGCAAAGAGCTGTCAGCGGCAGGAGTAGGAAAGGCCCACGTGAGGGTAAAGGGGGAGTTGGAGGAGGCAAGCGTTTGCCCAGCGAAGCGTGTGGAGCTCACAGACACCCACTCTTTAGCAACTATCCCAGCCCAACCCAACCACCTGCCCACAGCTCCGACCTTCAGGTCGGCACTTGTCATGAAATTTCCCATTTTCGGATGCGCGAGTTGCATTTCCTTTGCTTCTCGCAATCTCCCAATGCGGTTGATGCTTTTTCAGCTCCTGGTTGTGTTGTCATTTCAATTTCAATTTGCTGACGGAAACTTGAGCGTCGCCCGTGACAACGCAGCCGAAGTTTTGGCATCGCCCTGGCCACCAATTAGTGCTGGAGCCAAGCGGGACACCCAACAGCCTAACCTTCGAAAGTGTAACGAAATTCCTGGGAATTGTCGGGCTCGAGTGGAAAACCAAGCGGCACGTCAGCACGGATTTAATTAAAATGTTTTCCACGTGCGTAAATCCAGCACTAATTGTTTTACATCCCAGTCAACTGCATCATTTCACCGACAATAAACCTGAATAATGGGCCGGCATCATGACCAGGCCCTGTGATATCACAAAATGTTATTAAAACTGCTGCCGTGGGTGGATATGGCAGGATATCACAAGGACACCCTCTGGCAGCCGCAAAAATTTGTCAAAATTAATTTACACCTGTTTAGAAATATGCAAATATCCGCCACAAGGGGAACTCAAGTGTGGGGTATTTGTGGGCTAAAAGTGTGTGGGCCGTCATCGGTCAAGGGTCTGGAAAATCCTCGCCGAAAAGGAGACCAGGAAAAAAGCAGGCGAACACACAGAGAACAACAATTTAGCTGCACTCATAAACATTGGCTCCTGGGAAAAGGACGAACAGCAGCCAGGGGATGTGTTGTTGGATGATTGCAGCAAATTGCCAACACAGTTGTTGACTTTTGGCCATGTGCGTGTCCGTGGCTCCGCAGGTCCTTCAGTGTCCATGTGTGTGTGCTTGGACTTTGGCCACTTACCACTGGCATTCAAATTGCCAGTTCTTCTTCGCTCTTGACTCTTTTTGTCCGCCGTTGTGTCATGGATTAATAGCTATACTAACTTTGATTTATTGCCCGCTGCACACACACACAATCAGGAGAGAGATACAGGACGGCCAAACAGCCTGGCACTCGGCCAGAATCGGAGGCTTAAAGGATTGGAGGAACGGAGGATCGGAGGCCCAACGAGGCCAAGTCCTCTTAATAAACTATCAATGTCAACTGCAACTCTCGGATGGCTCTAATTACAGCAAGTAGCAACCAGCCAGGCCAACAGCATTATGCAACCCCCAACTAATCAACCAACAAGGTTGACATACCTGTCGGTACTCGTGTCCCTGCTCTTGACATCGAAGATTGGCATTTATTGGATGCGGACAGCAAAGCATATTGAGTTTCAGGTTTCTGTTTTAGGAGGAGGAACAACAAATCGCACAGTTCCAACTCAAAGTTGGCTGACATGGCCCAGGAAGTAGGTGCTCTGTGCGTCCTTGATGGCGAAGAAAAAGGGATGATCCGCAATGAACTCGAATACTTGCTCTCCTATCAACAAAGATTCCAACTGGACCTTGACAACTGATATCAAATATAGTTAATTACAAATGTTTTTAAGTTATTTTATAGGTTTACTTACAGGTAGCTCCACTGGCAGTAGTTCCCTTCTCGTTCACCTCGATGATGGCCTTGTGCTTCACCTCCGAGATCCGAAGTGGTTCCGATGTCCGAAGCAGACTGCTGAAATTCGCCTCAGGAGCAAATAGTTTCTTTATGCCCAGCTGGAAAGATAGGAAAGTGTAAAAATAGTGTGTAAAAACACTAAACCTTTATTTGGTCATTAGGTTAATTCCTTATGGAATTATTATTATAGGAATTATGATTAGTATTTTTAATTTGATTATTTTTAATGACTAATTGTTTTGAAATTTTTTCAGTAGAAACTCTAAATTATTATTATTATTATTATTATTATTTTTTATTTATTTTATTTTTATTTTTTTTATTTTACCCATGAAATATAAAAATTCCTTAGTTCTTTGGCAATTCATGACTACTTATTGGTTATTTATATTGGTTACTAATTTGAATAATCTTTTAAAATGACTCCATATAGCTTTTAAATAATAAAGGACTCACCTCCTCGAGGGCCGGTTGCAGGGGTACATCGAACTCGAATTTGAACTTGGGCAGCTGCACCTGTACTTTTTGCCTGCTCAACTGGGAGCTTATTTCATTGAGGTCCAGACCCTTCAGCTTCTCCTCAACGAAGGCCAGTCCCTGCTCCTCCTGGGGCAGAATGATCAGGAAGACGATATCTGTCCCCGAGTACGGCAATTCCAGGGCCTTTGCCCTCAACTGGGGCAGCTCGCCGAACCTGAAGTAATCCTCTTGGGACATGGTGTCCACGCTGACCTTCCGACCTCCGTGATTGACAAAGTCGCGGCCAAAGGTGGCGTAGTCGGGGAAGCTGCTCGCCCAGTCGGCCTTAAAGTAGATGGCATTAACCAGAATGGCAGCCGTATCTCCGTCGAGGGAGTCCGAGCCGATGAGGTTCTTGATTTGCTGATGGGTCTGCTCCTCCACCCAGGAGTTAATGCGCTCGGCAGTATCGGCACTCTGGGCGAAGTTCACATTCTCGGCAGCTGCTGCGAAGTTTTTGCTGACCAAATCCTGATAGGCTTGGGCCAGCTGGAATCTCTGGGCCACGTAAATCCGATTGGCATACTTCAATTTGGGCCCGTCCTCGTCCCCGAGTCCTTTCGCCAACAGCTGGGCGAATTTCTGGGCCACCTCGATTTTGTCGGCTCCCTCCAGGCCCAATCCCTGCTTCAGCTCGTCGGCGGTGCTGCCCTCGGCGCCCAAGTAGGCCAGAGCCAAGCCCGTCCTAATGGACGAGGGTGAGAGGATGATATTCCGTCCTGGCTCGGACTTGGCCAGCTGGCCATAAAGCCTCGAGGCAAACTGGGTCTCCCCAGCAGCTCGTTCGGAGTGGTTAACAGTGTTGGCCATGGCCAGAATGAAGCCCTGGAGCAGCAGAAGTGAACACGTGGCTTTGACTGCAGGACAAGTGGACATGGAAAAGGGAAAACAGAAAATTAATTCAAGGGCGAGATGATAGCTAGAGGATGGGAGCATCTTTCCTACCTGACATGATGACACGAACTGAACTATTACGATTTTTGATTTTTGGTTTGAACTGCGGTTAGATTGTTACCTGAACTCAGACTGGTTTTATCAGAATTTTATTTCTGTGTTCTGCTGTAATTCCCATGTCCCCCAAACTGGTTTCTCTTATTCATTCTATTCTTAATATAATTCAAAACGTAGGAAAGATGTTTTGGTTTTCGACAAATAAAACCACAATTCCTGGAAAAGTGCTTATTTAGTAGTATTAAAATTGAAATACCACCACCAAACATTTTCTTTTTAAAAAGATTCTTTCTCGCCCTGTCTAATACTTATTATCATTAGTACTTAATTTTTCGAGCACAGTGTTTGTGCTTTCTTTGTAAATAAGTTTAATATTTAAGGATTTTTAAAAATTTCGCTTAAATAAATTGATCAATATATGTATGTACAATGTACATACCAATAATTCTTAATATTAAAAATAATATAATATTAATTCTTAATTATAGTCTTAATTTATTTTATTTAGTTACCTTAACAATCCAACGTGAACTAAAGCAGTGTTTTAATGAACAATAATGCCTTTAAAATGTTACATCAAAGGTTTTATTTCCATTTCCCCATATCGTGACTAAAACCCATTAAAATTAGGAATAAGATTAAGAGCAAGTATTTCTCTTTACTATACTCTCTTCATTTGTGGCCCTACTCAACTCTCTTACTCTCTTATATGGTCGCAGTTGTTGATAAACAGTGATGTCATTTTGTTTACAACTAAAAATATTTCTCTCTGAGGAAATCACTTCAAAAGTAAAAGAATGGTTTATAAACTAAACATATTTCATTCGGTATACTAGAAACCAACCATTAAATTACAAATGCTTAGATGACTGCAGAATATTTGTCTATACTTACAGCTGATTCCGTTGGATCCAAAAGACGCTATGGGATTATCGGGCGGTGTGAGGCCTTCTGCTTTCCACAGAGAACTGATTTTTTTTTGCGCCCCACCAGAACTCTATTTGTGTAAATGCATGTTAATTGAATAAGATACATCAACATATTTCAAGAACAACATTTCAAAGATGCCGCCAAGATAAATGTGTCCCAAAATAGTCCAAAACCCCAACTTGGCGGTGATAAATATTCAATTCAATATTTTTCCTACTTCTTTCTTTTTGTTTTTTTTTATCAAACTAAAAGGAAAATAGAATTCTCAAGAATGTATATTTTACATTTTTTAATTAAATGTCTTGTTTATGTTATTGATTAAAATTGTGGTTTCTCTGTGGATTACACGCAACTTTCGTGGTTTTTCCAAAACCATAAAATTCCAGCAACAGTAAAGTTCATTTTAAATACTGATGGGGATTTTTCTTCGTATCTGTTAATCAAGAACAATATTTTTTTGACCTTTCACAGTCATGACAATGTATAAATTAATAATTCTATAAAGATTATTGGCGACTAAGAATAGCTGTAACGTTAAAGTGTTTTTGTTGTATGGTACAGACAAAAATTGTATTATAAAATGTTTTAAATATGGTAAAAAGTGCCCGATCTCGTATTTCATTATCAGGTTTTAATTTAAAATCTGTCAGCGAAAGTTTTTAGTCAGACAAACTCTTGCATAATTTTTAGAAGGAATGGCTACAATCTTTCTTGTAAAAACAGTACCATCTTCGGATCCGCATGCACTATGTTTTAAGCTCTCAATTCGGACTGGTGACTTGGGGGAGATGAAGCGAGAAACAACTACTTGATATGGAAGTTGGGAGAGCGCATAGAGAGGCAATGTTACTGACCGTGCGATCAACCGAAACTGAGAAATTAAAAACATCTGATCGACACAGGATCTAAAACTTTAAATTTGTCTTATACTTATACCTTTAAAATCTTAAAGAATATACACATTGTTTTAATACAGTTACAATAGTAACATTTTTAATTTTGCGCAGACACTTTTTTGGTCAATACCAGCTTAGATACCAATACCATTTTAGATGATCAATGAAAAATGTTAAAATCCAATCAAGGAATATAGAAATCCCCTTTGACGATCGCTTTGATTCAAAGCTCTTGATCTGATCCGCTGAGCTCTCTCACGATTAATTTTGTATTATTCTATTTTCTAAGATTAATCATTCGTTAGTCACCCATTAAATAGATTTGATCAACACACAATCAGTAATGTTATTAGCATTTTAAATTGTGAGAGTAACCTAAGTCTTAGTCCACATGTTTTATAATACAGTTCAGCACTTTAATTTCATTTCCATTTATTTAAGGACTGACAACATGGCCCTGGAAGTAGATGGTGTTCGGATCGCGAATGACGAAGGCGAAGGGATGATCGGCGACGAAGAACACAGAAAAGCCCGCTCGATTCGTGACGGAAACAGCTGGGAATTAACGTAAACAGTGAGTATATAGTAGGTATTATGTAGTAACGATAACCGAATCTCTACTCACATGTGGCAGCCGCGGCCTCTGCCCCCTCCTCGTTCACCTCCAGGAACGCCTTGTGCGAGACTTGACTGACTTTTCCGCCTGACTTATCGGCAAACAAGCCACCTAAATCCGAGTTGTCGGTGAAAAGCTCTCGGATGCCCAGCTGCAATGGAATTTTAGAGTGGCGAAACCAGATATTTTTTGTTGCAGAGCCAACTTACCTTCTCTAAGGTCTCTTTAAGTTCGTCACGAAACTCGATTTTGAACCTGGGCAGCTTCACATACACCTCCTTGGGCTCCAGCGGCCGGGCGAATCCAGAGATCTTCTCCTCCAGCGCGCTCAGGCCTCCAACTTCGCGGGGCAGAAAGATGGTCATGGACAGGTTGGAGTTCCGGTACGGCAGCTCGATGACTTGTGCGTCCAGGTCTCGGAAGTAGTTGGCCCTGAAAGTCCCCATCTGCATCATCATCGGGACGCTCACATTCTTGTCGGCGGACACTTGGAAGGTGGAGGATCTCGTTTTATCTGGCTCAAACTTGGACTCCCACTGGCCCTTGAAATAGATGGCATTGACCAGCAGGGCCTTGACATCGGACGTCATGCTGCCGGGATCGATCATGTCCTTGATCTTGCCACTGGTCTGGCTGAGCACCCACTGGTTAATCCGCTCAGCAGCCAGGGGCCCGTTGGCCAGGCTAATGGACTCCGCCTCGGCCTGGAAGGCTTCCCTCACAGCCAGATTGTAATCCTCTTGCAGGCCGTACTGATCGTTCACGTAGATGCGGTTGGCCAGCTTCAGTGTGGCTCCCTGCTCCTTCTCCTGTCCCTGAAGTTGGCTGAGGAGTTCCGCGTACTTGGTGGCCACCTCTTGCTTGTCCCCGGATGGCCATCTCAGCGCACTCTGCAGTTCCCGCGCTGTCGATCCTCCTGCGCCCATGTAGACCATGCTTAGGATGACCTCAATGGAGATGGGCGAGACGATGAGGTTCTGGTTGGCATGGCTCTTGGCCAGCAGCTGGTAGATCTCCTCGGAGGCTTGGCAGGCCACAGAAGAGGCCCACAGAATCAGGACTATTGCAAGGAAAACAAATATCAATTCCCACTTAGTTTCACACAAGTTAAAAAAAATTAGGTACTCGAGAATAAATGCTCGATATTATTTCCTGCTTGTTAATTAATATGATCAATATCACGTATCAATTAAATCAGAAATTATAATTTATAATCGAACGAATCGGTTTTCCCAACCATTTATTTCACTGGCTTCCAGCGATCGCCACTTACACAAGTAATACATTTGACCGCCTCCAACGAACTGGTCCCCGAGATAGGTATCTCTGTAAACTGAGCTGAGAGTGCCAAGTCGAGCTTATATATGCACTTTCGCAAGTGCTGCGAACTGCGCACACAACTCTCTTAGATTGAAATTCAATGACTACTGGTGGGGATTTCCTAGCTGAGTTTTATTTGGTCTCACTGCTGTTCTTGGACATTGTACATGCTGGCATTGGAACCTTCCCTCGAGGCGTCCCCCTCCTCCTCCTCTTCCGATCCAGACCTGGGGTTCGAGTATCGGCCGGCGAAGAAGACGGCCTGCGAGCTGCGAATGTAGAACACAAACGGGTGGTCCACTTTGAAGAGCTTCTTGTTCATGTTCAGCATCATGGGTACGATCTTCATGACTGCAAGTGGGTGTTAGAATCAGTATGGAAACTTTGGGAGTAGCGGATTCCACTCACAAGTGACGGCCGCTGCCTCTGATCCAGCCTCGTTTACGTTGATGTAGCCACGGTGCTTCGCCGCCGAGATCTTTTGGCCAGTTCGTGAGGTGAAGAGTCCATCCAGTTTGGCATTATCGCTGAAGACTTCCGCAATGCCCAACTGTTGATTGGCAGTTTAAGTTAGTAACAGGTATTAGACAATTTAACATTAACAGTACTCCGTTTTAAATACAAACATCTTGAAAATAATGTAGGTTCTTCACTCATATCTTACAAAATTTAAAAATAATTTCCTAAAAGACATTCATTTTTTTGTAGAAGGTTCGAAATATTTTTATATCACTTGAAGATTTTTCCCTAATACTTTTCACTTTACAAATTTATATCCACTTCTCACCTGATTTAGTATTTGTTTGAGGTCCACGTCGTACTCTATGTCCATCCTGGGCAGAAAAATCTCCACATCCTGCAGGGTCATCTTCGCATCAATGTCGGCTAGATCCACATCCTTGAGTTGCAGTTCCAATTCCTGTAGGCCGGAGATTTCGTTGGGCAGCAGGATGAGCATGTGGATGTTAGAGTATTCGTAAGGGAGCTGGACAGCCCGAGCCTTCAGCTGCGGCAGATCGGCGAACCTGAACTTGTCCTCCTGGTACATCATGTTCACCTCCACCCGCGTGTCTGGGTCCACGTGGAAAGCGTCCAACGAGGTGGTCTCCGGCATAAAGGGTTTCTGCCACTTTCCCTTGAAGTACAAGGCGTTGATGAGCACGGCGCTGGTCGCGTCGTTCACGGCGTCCGACTGAAGCAGGTTGGTGATCTTGTGCTCCGTCTCCAGTTCCACCCAGGCGTTGATCTGCTGCGTAGCCCCCTCCGAATCGGCAAACTTGGCCGGCTCCGCCTTCGACTGGAAAAAGTCAACGGCAATCTCGTTGAATTCCGGTTGTAGTTCCAGGCCATCGTTCACGTACAATCGATTCACTGACTTCAGCACGGGTCCTCGGTCGCCATAATTGCAGTTCGTCCGCCAGAATTCCCCGAAGGCACGGGCTATGTGATGGCGATCTCCCGGTCCAAGTTGCAGTCCATTCCTCAGTTCCTCGGCCGTCGATCCTGAAGCTCCCATGAATGCCAGTGTCAAACAACTTTGGACGGACGCGGGTGAGAAAACCGTGTTCACCTGGGAATCGCTGCTTTGCTGCAGCGCATCTTTGGTAATGGTGTCTATCAGGTTGCGGGAGAACAGATTCCTACTTTCCTGGGGGTCGCTCATCTTTATCTGCGGATAGAAAACAATTTTTAAACAATTTATATTTATTTTAGTTTAAAGTACTTATCAGTACCGTACATACTTTTTTGCCTACCCTTCATGACGTTTTCAAAACTACTACGATGTACTTTTTATTACCGAAAAAATATTCCACTAATTATAAACCACATAAAAGAAAAAGTATTATAAACAAATGGGCGGGCACTAATTGCTTTCGTCATTAAAAATTGCTTGATAACAAACGCCACGAAAGCTAATTAAATGATAAAAAAAGAAACACGTCAACTGATAAAGTTGTTGATGTTTATATTACACTTTCTTATCGCTCATAATGCACAAATCACAAAAAATAATTTAGTGGGTGATGCATTCTTTCTTTCCTATGGAACACTACACATTTGGCTTACCATAACCTAGTCTACCAAGAATCTGGTCGATTAACCACTACATGGAACTGGTAATATAATTTCTGATAAGCTGCTGGGTTCGGTGAAACAGGTGAGGAGCGTCTCCGACTGATAACTATTCATTTGCTGATAACTTACACCGGAAAAGAGAGTCAAACGGAGGCCACTGAGGAAGGTGCGTGATGTCTGTCAGACGGCGCGGAACTGACTAACGCCCGGAATTGCAGTGACTCAGAACTGAACGAACCGTTCCTCGATTAGATAAATTCCAAGAGAGTCTGGAGTGGCAGGTGCTCCTGGCAGGGAGAGCCAGCTGATTAGCCCGCTGGAACAGAAGCTTCCTATCACCATATCCGCCAGGTCGATAGCTTATCTGGCTTCTTATTATAATAATTGCTCGATCATAGGGTCTTATCAATCCTGCTCCCACTAGATACTCTTATGTTTCTGAAAAAAGAGTAGCCACCGACTCTTCAATTGCAAAGCAGAAATAAATGAATCCCTTCGTTTTTCTTCACCATGAAAGATACGGAGTTCGCCCAGGGATTGGAGCAGTTCGCCTATTGTCTGCTTGACCAGCTGAGCGAGGCCAATCCTGGCCAGAACATCATCTATTCTCCGCTGTCCGTTAGGACCTCAGTGGGCATGCTGCGGATGGGGGCGACGGAGGGATCGGCTACAGCCAAGGAGTTGGACGCGGGTCTCCGTTTCGGAGGTAAAGATGTGCACGAGGTAGCTGAGAATTTCGAGACAATGCTCAAGTCCTACGAACAGTGCCAGGTCCTTAAAATGGTCAACGGGCTTTATGTGATGAAGGGTCTTGAGATCGGCGGGCAGTTCGGCAACATTGTGGAAACGAAGTTCCACTCCAAGGCAATGGAGATTGACTTTGGCAGCGATCAAGCTGCCAGTATAATTAACAAATGGGTGGAGTCGCAGACCAACAGCCTAATCAAGGACATTATCGGCCCTGGAGTTCTAACCAAGGACTCTAGGCTGTTGCTAATCAATGCTGTTCACTTCAAAGGAAATTGGTCAATCAAGTTCAATGAAAACGACACTCAAGAAGAGGATTTCTTCTGGCAGTCCGGTAAATCGGTCAGAGTGAGAATGATGCATGTGACCGATAACTTTTCCTTTGCCTCGCTTCCCAAGCTCCAAGCAACTGCCCTCAAAATGAACTACAGTGCTTGTAATCTGGCCATGATCCTCATACTACCGGATGAGAAATCGAATCTCACGAGCCTGGAAAGCAAACTAGCTGGCACTTCTCTACAAGCCCTGTCATCCTCTATGAACCTGGAACAAGTTGATGTCAAGATTCCCACCTTTAGAGCGGAATTCCAGCAGGAACTATCGGAGGCGTTTAAGCTGGTCAGCCGAAATATTCGAGTGATTAGGTTTTAGTTATATATTTGCCTTCTAATTACTCACAGATGGACATCAATCGTATTTTTAGCGAACAGGCCGAGTTTGGCGCTATGCTAAAGACGCAGGCACCTCTTTTTGTCTCCAATATCATACACAAGGCCTTCATCGAGGTGAATGAAGTGGGCACAGAAGCTTCAGCCGCAACAGGTGAGCCTGCGAAAATAGAGGTTCCAAAAAAACAGCTTTAATTTAAGAACTTTTATTTTAAGAAGTAGTTGCCAGTATGGTTAGGGAATATTAAATAATTTTCTTAGCAAAAGTAATTTCGAGAGTATCGAATTATTAAAGCTTTAGAGTGTTTAACGCTTCTCAACCTTTTTTTTTGCAGCTGTGGTTGCCACATTTAGAAGCGCCGCTGTCGCTCCGCGTCCACCAAAGTTGTTTCATGCTAATAGACCTTTTTTCTATGCGATCTATGACAACTACAATGGTGTTCTCTTTGTCGGACATTTTAACACTACGAAAGTTGAAAATCTAGAAAAATGTGATGCATGCACTCAGAAAAAAACACCGTGCTAAAATCAAGCAAAATCAGTCTTGATTTAAGAACGATTTCATACTTAAAATTTCAAGAATGTTTCGTACTGAAAGTTCTTAATTTGAGCACAATTTGGACTTAAACTCCAATTAAGCACAATTATTCTCAAGCTCGATAAAAAAGTACTTAAATTGAGGTTAAAAGTATTTACTTGAAGACTGAATCAAACTTAATTCCAGATCAGAAGACGATACCGAGTCGTTCATGAAATTTTGAAAACATTCGTTCTTAAAACAAGAATTAGTCATTCTTAAATATAACAAGAGAGAACGCTATAGTCGGGTTGGTGTCCCGACTATCTAATACCCGTCACTCGGCTAAAGGGAGTGCGATGGAGATAGAACTTTGATCAGCAATAACTTTTTAACGAATGGTCCGATTTAAAAAATTTCTTCTACATTTCGATAGGTATTGATAAACACAACAAAACTGCATTTTTACTCTTCCAAAATATTTAAATTTTTAAAATCGTTTATAAACTATTGTGGGCGTTAGAGGGGGCGTGGCACCTTTTTGAAATAAACTTGCGCTGTGTAGGAGCTCCAAGAATCTTCATGCCAAATACCAATCCTCTAGCTTTTATGGTTTCCGAGATCTCAGCGTTCATACGGACAGACAGACAGACGGACAGACGGAGAGACGGACAGACGGACAGACGGACAGACAGACATGGCTAGATCGACTCGGCTAGTGATCCTGGTCAAGAATATATATACTTTATGGGGTCGGAAACGCTTCCTTCTAGCTGTTACATACTTTTGCACGAATACAATATACCCTTTTACTCTACGAGTAACGGGTATAAAAATTCAACCAGAAATAACGAATTCCCAGGATGGTGCAGCTGTTAGAGGCGGCAGAACAATGACATTTTGTAAGTAAAGGTACCGACATCAACTCCTCTCCGCAACAAGTCCTCTATTTAGATTTTTTTATAATTTTTTTTTTAAATCTGTAAATTTTTTTTATTTTTTACTTTTTAAACCCTTTAATAAATTGTTTAAATATAAATAAATTGAACTTGTACGCTAGCCCTTTCGTCGAGACTTTATGTGCCTTCTTTAGCCCACGGGCTTTAAGAAGCGTGCGTGGTCGAGTTAGTTAAGGCGTCTGACTGCAGAGCTGATGGTCGCGGGTTCAAACCGAGGTCGGGGTAAGAGTTTTCCTAACTATCACATAAATCATTACTAAAAGTTTTTTCTGAATATAAATTGCGTTAAAAATGTGTTTACAGGAAAAATAAGTTAAAATATATTAAGTAAAACAATTTAACTAAAAAAATCCTTAAATTAAGAATTATGCATTCTTAAATTGAGTACAAACGTACTTAAATTAATACAAAAGTACTGAAATAAATTTTTATCCATTCTTAAATGAAGAATTTTTAATTAAACTTATTTAAACTGACTATTTTTTTGCGTTGAACTTAATTATTTCAAGTATTAATATGTCTAGATTTGAAAATAATTAATTCTTAATTTCAGACAGAAGCGTTCTTAAATCATACTAAAATCAAGTATTTTCTGTCTTGAAAATTCGTTCTTGAAAGCAGTATTTTGTTCTCAAGATCAGATTTTCGTTGCTTGGCTCACTTTTGACACTCAAAATGCTAGATTCAAGCACGAAATACTTGATTTTTTCCCTGAGTGTGTACTTATAAGAACGAATGCAAATAAATAGTAACCCATATCAAGAATATATATTCCTTATAGAGTCGGAAATGCTTCCTTCTAGCTGCTACATACTTTTGCACGAATACAATATACGAGTTATGTGGAATAACTATGGAGTCCATGTGCGACAGTAAAGTTGATGAGCTATAGCTCCTATATAGGAGTCACTTTATTTCTAATGAATAGAGTAGGTCATGGCTCATAGTATGAGCCATGTTTCATAGGAGTCATGACATGAAAAACATAGATAGAATGAAGTGCTCATGAAATTACATTTGACTCACATTTTGAAAAAAGGTTCGAGTGGCTCATGTCGGAAAAATTTTTGGATCTGAATGGCTCAGCTTATAGCCTGGCTAACATGATCCACTTGATCTGGTCTAAAACCTCATGGCACCTATTACTCATAACTCCCCATGACTCCCTATTAATTTGATTAGATCACAGAAATAAATATTTTTCACAAGACGAAAATGCCACTTTATGAAATTTCGTTATGTGTGGAATACCTACGGAGTCCATATGCGACAGTAAAGTTGCTTTCACACTAGCTGCTGCCTCATAGTTTCGGGAGGCATGACTTCTTTAGTAAATGGGTTCGGGGAATGACCGTATGAAGTGTTGGATATTGATCCCCCTTCTAAAATATTATTGGCTTGCTCAAAAGTTTCCAGTACGTCCGTGATTTCTTTTAACTCATTGCTGTTCAGGTCCCTAAGTCGATTATCCTTTTTTTTTTGTTTAGTAATATAGCCGATATTTTAGTCCAATTTTGTTCGGCTGAACGCAACGTATAAAAGCTGTATTCCACCGATTGGGACCGAAAGTAGTTTCCAGATTTTGTTTCTCTGTAGACTTATAAAAATATCTTTTAGATTCTGAATCCAGTTTAACCGTTGCATCACTCGACGAATTCTCTGCTCTTGTGACGGGTTAGCACTCCTGACGGGTTAAATTATAAGTGAATTTTAGGACTGAAAAACATTTTCTACACCCCACCAAGTTGTCGATACAAGCACCATGATTGTCCTTGATTTTCGAGAAAGTTTCCCAAACCTTACTTTTCCCGTGCTTGTTGCATTTTTCATGCTCCCCAAACAGGAGCTTTAATTTGATGCTTTACGATTCGGGTAACAGCTATGTGTTAAATATTATAATTGTATAAGTTTACTCATATTCTTCTTGAAACAAAAAAATCTACTTTTCTATGTTGACAATAAACCCTGCTATAAAAGTCAGCTGTTGAGCTATAGTATACTATAGTGACTATAGTCACTTTATTTCTAATGAATTAAGTAGGTCATGCTCATAGCTCATACACACAAAAAAAAAATTGTCAAAAAGTCCCCAACCACAAAAAATTTTCAATTTTGTCAAGGATATAGGTGTGTGTCTTTGCTAATTGTGTGTATTTGTTGTTGTGAAAGTAACTATTTACTTAGTAGAATTGACTATTTTTTGTGGTTGGGGCATGTTTGACAATTATAACAGTTGATTTTACCAAGTTTTTTTTTGTGTGTAGTATGTACCATGATTCATAGGAGTCATGACTTGAAAAACTTAGATCGAATGGCTCATGAAACCAAAGGGAACTATGACTCTGTTGTGGGGCAATAGATATGCGGGCATAAAAACAATGGGATCTCGTTGAGAAAATTTAGTTCTTGCTCAAAGACCACATCATAAAAGTCGAGCTTGCTGGTCGCTCCCCCTGTCTCCTAGCCCTTTCCCTTTGCCCGGTAGTCCGCTCATCTGACGTCACCATGACCGACGCCGCCCGGCAGGAGTACGCCCGTCGGCTGTCTCTCTTCTCCATCAACGTCTACGGAAAGCTGACGGCCCAGAAGCCCGGGGAGAACATCGTCTTCTCGCCCTTCTCCATCCAGACCTGTGCGGCGATGGCCAGGCTGGGCGCCGAGGGTGAGACTGCCGCCCAGTTGGACCACGGGCTGGGTCTGGAATCCAGCGACGCTAACCAAATAGCCCAGAGCTTCCACCAGGTGTTGGCCGCTTACGAAGACAGCCAGAACCTGCGCATCGCCAACAAGATCTTCGTGATGGACGGCTATGCGCTGCGCAAGGAGTTCGATGAGTTGTTAACCAAGCAGTTTCTCTCGGCGGCGCAGAGCGTGAACTTCGCCAAGAACGTCGAGGCGGCGGCTACTATCAACGGGTGGGTGGACCAGCGCACCAACCACCTGATCAAGGACCTGATTCCGGCCAGCCTGCTGAACGCCGATTCGCGGCTAGTCCTGGTGAACGCCATTCACTTTAAGGGAACCTGGCTGCACCGGTTCAACAAGGAATTCACGAGTCCGGACACCTTTCACCTGGATGACAAGCGCTCCGTCCAGGTTCCGATGATGGTGTTGAAGGAGCAGTTCCGCTATGCCGATCTGCCGGCGCTGGACGCCACGGCCCTCGAGCTGCCCTACAAGGACTCGGACCTCTCCATGCTGATCGTCCTGCCCAACAGCAAGACGGGTCTGCCCGCTTTGGAAGAAAAGATGCGCATCACAGCTCTCTCGCAGATTACACAGGCATTGAACGAAACCGAGGTGGTGGTGAAGTTACCCAAGTTTAAGGCCGAGTTCCAAGTGGAGTTGACGGAAGTTTTCCAGCAGGTAAGTCTGTCTTTAGTTACATAAGGAGTTAAATATAATTAGAATCCCTTTCTCCAGCTGGGCATGTCAAAGATGTTCAGCGACGCAGCTGAATTCGGCAAGATGCTGCAGAGTCCCGAGCCTCTAAAGGTGTCGGCCATCATACACAAGGCCTTTATCAATGTGAACGAAGAGGGAACCGAGGCTGCGGCTGGCTCGGGTAAGTGATGGTACCTTATTTAATGGTAGACCAATAAGGCAGCTATTTAATTTATGTCAATCAATATACATAATCAATAAGGACTCCACAATTATACTCGCTCTAATTCATCATTTCATTTAAAAATCGTCTCTCGTTCATTGAACTATATTCAACTCAAATCAAATCTCAATTCGCAGCAATGAGCATGACGACATCAGCGATGCCCGGGCCGCAGCCGCGTCCAAAAAGATTCTACGTCGATCATCCATTTAACTTTTACATTCTGGACAAGGACTCAACAGCTCTTTTCGCTGGCATGATACAGAAACTTTAAATAATCCTGGGTACCTCCTACTAACCAACCATGCAAATCGGGTGTCTCATCTTCATTTAATTTCAAGATGTTACCGAAAGTCGTATATTGATGTCCTGGCCTGCTAAGGAGGCCACTGAAGCTCCAAGCTACAATCATAAACGAAATGTAATATGCTTAAGACTGCGCACAATCGATCATCTTATATTTACACTTACTGTTTTTGTACTAACCAAGCATGTAGCCACAATAAAGTGAAATTGTCTAAAATTCTTCATCGCTTTCATGGTCGCTCCACAGGATTCCGGGTGATGCCCGTGGCTGGCTTTAGGCGCAACCATCCGTTCGCTTTCTATCTGATATTGATATGCCGATCTTTGCTGGTCGACACTTGGGTTCAACATGCCAAAAAGTTAATTTAAGTTCTATGAAGATGTCCTGAACTTGTCCTCCACCCGCGTGTTCTGGTCCACGTGGAAAGCGTCCAACGAGGTGGTCTCCGGCATAAAGGGTTTCTGAACCTTTAAAGTACAAGGCGTTGCTGAGCACGGCGCTGGTCTCGTAGTTCACGGCGTACGACCGTGTTCACCTGGGATTCGCATGGCATCTTTGGTAATGGTGTCTATCAGGTTGCGGGAGAACAGACTTATACTTTCCTGGGGTTCTCTCATCTTGATTTGCGAAAAGAAAAGAATTTTTAAACATTTTATATTTACTTTAGTTTAAAGTACTTATCAGTACCGAACTTAATTTTTGTGTACTTTTTAATACCGAACAAATATTCCACAAATTACGAGGGCTGTCCGATAAATAACCGACCTCAACGTCAAGATAGCGGCACATCTGAAAAAAAAGTGTCTACTTCAAATTGTGCATATTATAAAAGCTACTCGCCAAAATTTCAGAAATTTATCTTGCGCAATTATCTGTTGACAGTCGTTTTTGTGAGTCTATTTCGGTGATTTCCCCAAAATGGAAAAAATTGAATATCGAGCTGTAATTAAATTTTTATTTTTGAAAGGCAATACGCCTTCACAAATCAAAGATGAGTTGGACTCTGTGTATGGTGACTCTGCACCATCGTTTACCACCGTAAAATTTTGGGCAGCTGAATTTAAACGTGGTCGCAGGAGCTTGGAAGATGATGAACGTCCTGGGCGTCCAAAAACTGTAACCACTAACGATAACATCGCTAAAGTTCATCAATTGGTACTAGACGACCGCCGGATTAAAGTTAGGGAAATAGCTGAGATTATGAAGATGTCAAAAGAACGTGTTTGTCACATATTAAACCAAGATTTGGGCATGAGAAAGCTGTCCGCGCGTTGGGTGCCGCGTTTGCTTACGTTAGACCACAAACGTGCGCGCATGAACATTTCCAGCGCTCTGTTGGCTCAGTTTAGAGGCAATAAGACCGAGTTTTGGCGCCGATTGATAACTGTAGACGAAACTTGGATTCATCATTATACGCCCGAAACAAAAATCCAATCTAAACAGTGGATTGAAAAGGGGGAACCGGCCCCAAAAAAACCCAAAGCTGTGTATTCGGCTGGGAAAGTGATGGCGAGTGTTTTTTGGGACAGCCATGGAATTATTTTTATCGACTATCTCGAAAAAGGAAAAACTATAACAGGAGCATACTACGCATCATTATTGGACAAGCTAAAGGAAGAAATTTCGAAAAATCGGCCACATTTGCAAAAAAAGAAAGTCTTGTTTCACCAAGACAACGCCCCATCTCACACCTCAACAGTCGCCATGGCGAAAATCCACGAATTGCGGTTCGAACTGCTTGACCATCCACCTTATTCACCGGATCTAGCACCAAGCGACTTTTTTTTGTTTCCTCAACTTAAAACTGCGCTCGGCGGCCAGAGATTTTCGTCAAATGAGGAGGCAATCTCTTTCGTGAACTCGTATTTTGCAGACAAAGACGTCAAGTACTATTTGGAAGGGTTGCAGAGATGGGAGCATCGCTGGGAGAAGTGTGTTCAGTTACAAGGAGACTATGTAGAAAAATAAAAAAAAATTTTTTGAAAAAGTCGCGTGCATCATGGTTAGGTCGGTTATTTATCGGACAGCCCTCGTATAATCTCAATTCAACCTCATAAACGAAAAGCCTCAATAAACTCAGCCCTATTGCTTAACCATACAAATCTGAAACACTCATATTCAGCTTGAAAATAATTATTCTCTCTCTCGGAAATTCTCCAACTTCGACTCCAACTGTACGCTGCCGTACAGCAATGAAAAGCACTTGCAACTGTCCATATGCATTTGTAAATGTATGCGAAACTATGTGTGTGTGAGAAGCGTTTAGGCTATGTAAAATTTACAGTTCGAGAATATCAAGTTAAAAATATATTATAAAAGGTCAAATTGATCTACGATTCATATCGATTTTTTTTTGTGTGTAGGTATATGTACAATGTACATTCTAAGCAGAAAAAAAACAATATAAACGTTATATTTTAGTTTCCGGACTATATTGTACCCCTTGATTGATTGATATATTAATATTGCCTGCTATTCAAATAAATGCCAGAGTGACGGATTTTATCCGAATTTAAAATTGGCTAAATTTTGAATTTTTAGGGTCAAAGAAGCGTCTTCAAAATGTTACTTACTTTTCAACAAATGCAATATACCCTTTTAATATTCTGGATAGGCGTAAAGTGTTTGTGGGCGATAAGACGCGCGGGAATATAAACATCAGATTTCTGTTGAGAAAAATCAGTTCATGCTCAAAAGCCCATTGAGTAGATCGAATTGAAAAAAAACCGGTCATCATTGTGATCTGCCCTCCTCCACGATGTTCCTGTTTCGCTCGTCTGAGGTCGCAAAGGACAACACCGCAAACCAAGAGTTTGCCAATAGACTGGCCCACTTCTCCATCAATTTATATAAAACACTAGCGGCCCAGAAGCCCGACGAGAACATCGTCTTCTCGCCCCTCTCCATTCAGACCTGTGCGGCGATGGCCAGAATGGGTGCAGAGGGCGAGACTGCCGCCCAGTTGGACCAAGGCATATGCCTGGAGTCCAGCGATCCTAGCCTAATCGCAGAGGGCTTTCACAAGGTGCTGGCTGCCTACAAGAACAGCAAGATCCTCCACATCGCCAGTAAGATATACGTGATGAAGGGCTACCAGCTACGGAAAGACTTTATTGAGCTACTGACCAAGAAGTTCCATTCGGGCGCGCAAAGTGTAAATTTCGCTAAGAACGCCAAAGCGGCGGCCACTATCAACAGGTGGGTTAAGCAGAGTACCAATCAACTGATTAAGGAAATCATGCCTGCCAGCGCTCTAACCTCCGATTCTCGGCTGCTTCTTGTCAACGCCATCCACTTCAACGGTACTTGGAAGTGCAAATTCCCTAAGAATGAAACCGAAAGGGGAGTGTTTTACTCGGATAACATTAAATATGTCTACGTTAAGATGATGTGTTTAACAACCTCGTTCCGTTATGCCGATCTGCCGGCTCTGGATGCCAAGGCCTTGGAGTTGCCCTATAAGAACTCGGACCTCTCCATGCTCATCGTTCTGCCCAACAACAGGACGGGTCTGTCCGCTCTGGTTGAAAAACTACGCTTCACGACTCTTTCGCAGATCACACAAGAGATGCACAGTTCCGAGGTTACTGTTACATTACCTAAGTTTAAGGCCGAGTTCCAAGTGGAGTTGAGCAACGTATTTCAGCAGGTGACTAATTTCATTACGCAAACAAAGGCGAACTGTAATACCAAACTTCGGTCGTCCATCTTTCAGCTGGGCGTGACAAAAATGTTTACCGATCAAGCTGAATTCGGCAAGATGGTGAAGGGTCCTAACCCACTAAAGGTGTCGCGCATAATTCACAAGGCTTATATCGATGTGAACGAGGATGGAACAAAAGCATCGGCAGCCGTCGGTAAGTGCTCTAAGCCCAAAAAATCTAAAACTCTCCGTCTGGCTATAAAAAAAATATTTCATTAGATTTGACAATCAGTCAAATGCAAATATTATTCTTTATAAAATTATGATCAGAACATTTTGCCTAGTTAGGGATCGAGTAACAAGTAGATCCATAGCACTGCTCTTATTTCGTCCCTTTATCAACATCCGTTAATGTTTCACTTACATTTCAACTTACAGCATACATGGGATACAAGCCAATGTGTCTAACCTTGTACGGGCCAGAAATGAAATTTTTTAGGGTCGATCATCCATTTATCTTCCAGATCATTGATAAAGACTCAACAGTTCTTTTTGCTGGAAGCATTTCAGTAAGTAATTTGTTAATAATCATTCATATATGTATATTACTAACTGGACTATACCATGCGGTTAGTGTATCGATCCATGTGGTTTTTAGATCGTCTGGTCGAGTGACTTTGCCCAGCATCCGTTTGGAGTTTACGTTGTCAGTAAGGATGCCAATAAAGATCGAATATTATTAATTAATCATTAATTATAAAACTGAACTCCATTGCCTAAAATTTGAGAGAAAAGAGGGGTATGTATGTAGCCTCAATAAACTCAGTCCTATTGCTTAACAATACAAAACTGAAACACTCATATTCAGCTTGAAAATAATTTGATTTTCAGCATTCTTACGTTATCAGTGTGCTAAAAAAGTTGTATTATTGTCGAAGACAAAAACAAGCTTAAGCGGAGCTTTGCTGATAAGGGCACAGTAAATAGTGTGGGCCTGAAGTGAGGCCAGTCTATAACGCACGCTTCAAACAATAGGTTACACAGCGATCAAGTTATATTATTATTATAACGAGAATTATTGAAAAATGGGGAATACTCTGAGATCATATGGTAAGTTATTCGATAAGCAGACATAAGAGAGAATTTAGAATATAAGTGAAACAGAGAGTGGCACATGATATAAATGTAAAGAGAGAAAGCAAAACAGAGACTGCTAGGTACTAAGAGAAAAACCCGTTTGGGTATGTGAGTTAAAGAGAGCACGCTGTTGTGGGGCAATAGATATGCGGGCATAAAAACAATGGGAGCTCGTAGAGAAAATTCAGTTGTTGCTCAAAGACCACATCATAAAAGTCGAGGGCGGCACCCGGTTGAGTAAACAGAAATCGAAAATACCAAATCGAAGCCGCTGGAGAAAGCTCGTCGAGAATCAGCAGTTGGTGCAGGCTGTAAATATACGTTTCCGATAAGCGAAGCCCAGTGAATCCCCGGCGAAACGGCATATCCCAGAGCTATAGCGCAGAACATTCGTGGAGGTGACTCATCAGTCGACTGCAATTACATAAATTTATGAAACCAAACACATCTAATCCACGGTCGATTTGGGCACTTACAGCTTGCTGGTCGCTCCCCCTGCTCCTCCTAGCCCTTTCCCTCTGCACGCTGGTCCGCTCATCTGACGTCACCATGGCCGACGCCGCCCGCCAGGAGTACGCCCGCCGGCTGGCCCTCTTCTCCATCAACGTCTACGGAAAGCTGACGGCCCAGAAGCCCGGGGAGAACATCGTCTTCTCGCCCTTCTCCATCCAGACCTGTGCGGCGATGGCCAGGCTGGGCGCCGAGGGCGAGACTGCCGCCCAGTTGGACCACGGCCTGGGCCTGGCCTCCAGCGACGCTGGCCAGATAGCCCAGACCTTCCACCAGGTGCTGGCCGCTTACGAGGACAGCCAGATCCTGCGCATCGCCAACAAGATCTTCGTGATGGACGGCTATGCGCTGCGCAAGGAGTTCGATGAGTTGTTAACCAAGCAGTTCCTCTCGGCGGCGCAGAGCGTGAACTTCGCCAAGAACGTCGAGGCGGCGGCTACTATCAACGGGTGGGTGGAGCAGCGCACCAACCACCTGATCAAGGACCTGATTCCGGCCAGCCTGCTGAACGCCGATTCGCGGCTGGTCTTGGTGAACGCCATTCACTTCAAGGGCACCTGGCAGCACCAGTTCCCCAAGCATGCCACGCGTCCGGACACCTTTCACCTGGATGACAAGCGCTCCGTCCAGGTTCCGATGATGGGATTGAAGGAGCGGTTCCGCTATGCCGATCTGCCGGCGCTGGAGGCCACGGCCCTCGAGCTGCCCTACAAGGACTCGGACCTCTCCATGCTGATCGTCCTGCCCAACAGCAAGACGGGTCTGCCCGCTCTGGAAGAAAAGCTGCGCATCACGGCTCTTTCGCAGATCACACAGGCACTGCACAAAACCCAGGTGGTGGTGAAGTTGCCCAAGTTCAAGGCCGAGTTCCAAGTGGAGTTGACAGACGTTTTCCAGCAGGTGAGTCTGGCTTTAGTTACATAAAGGAGGAAATAAAATAAAAATCCCTTTCTCCAGTTGGGCATGTCGAAGATGTTCAGCAATGCAGCTGAGTTCGGCAAGATGCTGCAGAGTCCCGAGCCTCTAAAGGTGTCGGCCATCATACACAAGGCCTTTATCGATGTGAACGAAGAGGGAACCGAGGCTGCGGCTGCCACGGGTAAGTGAACCAAGTCTTTTCATACTTCTTGGCTTCCATCATCCTCTGCATGTCCCATTTGTTCATCCGTGTCTGTGTTGTCTTCTTCCCATCCCGCAGGCGCTGTTGTGCGTATGAAGCGCTGTGTTATCTCGCTCGAGGAACCGATTGAGTTCCTCGCCGATCATCCATTCACCTATGCCCTTGTCCATGAGGAGGACCTGCCCCTATTTTGGGGCTCAGTTGTGCAGCTCGAGGAGAATGACTCCATCTCAAGCGAGCACGATGAGCTGTGATGGTACCTTATTTTATGTCAGACCAATAAAGGCAGCTATTTAATTTACAAGAAGATATCTGCACGTTTCTAAAACTTGGGGGTAATCTAAAATGGATCAAATCAAGAAAATACATTAACCAATTTCATTTGTAAGAGTTGTCCAAACATTACCCGCATGACCATCTGCCTTGAAAGTTTTTAATCACTTGAGCGCCGACTTTGATGTTCATTTACAGGAATGGTCATGTGCCGCGCCACGATGCTCTCGTTCGAGCCGCAACCCGTCAGATTCCATGTCGTGCATCCATTTAACTATTACATAATCAATAAGGACTCCACCATTCTATTCGCGGGAAAAATCCTCAAGCTCTAATTCATCATTCCATTCAACATCCGCCAATGGTCTCTCGTTCATTGAACTGAATTCCACTGTCATCTCAATTCGCAGGAATGGTCATGATGCTATGTTCGATGCCCATGCCGGAACCGGATCCGAAACGATTCTACGTCGATCATCCATTTAACTTTTACATTCTGAACAAGGACTCAACAGCTCTTTTCGCTGGCAGCATACAGAAACTTTAAATAATCCTCCTACTAACCAACCATGCGAATCGGGTGTTTCATCTTCATTTAATTTCAAGATGTTACCGCCAGTCGTATTTTGATGTCCTGGCCCGGTAAGGAGGCCAATAAAGATCCAAGCTATAATCAGAAACCAAATTTATTAAGCTTAAGACTGCACACAATCGATGATCTTATATTTACACCTACTTTTTTTGTACTAACCAAGCATGTAGCCACAATAAAGTGCAATTGTCTAAAATTCTACATCGCTTTCATGGTCGCTCCACAGGATTCCGGGTGATGGCCGTGGCGGGCTTTAGGCGCAAACACTTCATTGCTAACCATCCCTTCGCTTTCTACGTGAAGTCTGATATTGATATGCCGATCTTTGCTGGTCGACACTTGGGTTAGGCTATTTGAAGATGCCTAAGGAAGGAAGTTAATTTAAGTTCAATGAAAATATAATAAATGACTGCCACTTAATAGTTGTGATCTCGTCAAGTCGAAGTAATTTATAGAAATACCTTTGAGAAGCGCAACCAGGCCTGACGGTTCGGCACGCTATCGCTGAATTAGTATGGCAAATCGAGCAAAGATTCCCAATAGTTGATCTTCAAGTGCTAGACGAGAGACTCCTAATATGATTCTGTGGCTGAAAATGTTTGTTCTTTTGACGGTTATGCCTTTGGGGCAAGGGAACTTTTCGACTGGCTCATTTAATCGTAAGTAGCGGGAGCTCTGTCTTGAAGAGATCATTTAGGAAGAGCTCCATATGCAGTGACCCTCTACAGGCAAATGCCCGCCTTGCATTATCTGGATGACTATGATCTTTGCCTGGACAGTCCCTCGGGTAGCTACTGCCTGGTGTATGTGGAGATTTTACCCAATGCTAGCTCTGCTTTGTGGCACCAAATCGACGAGGTTTCGCTGGACTCCAAGCATCGCTTTCGACACGATCGCGTCTTTAGGGGCGTGTGTCTGGAGAGGTGCGAGCAAGCTCTAATTGACTTTTCTGAGTCGAGGGAGAACGGAGAGGAAGATATCCTGGACAAGGAACTCCGCTCTTACTACGCCAAGGTGCACCGGCGAGCAGGGGATGCAGATGAGCGCCTCCGCAACGAAGAGTTGGTCAACAGCTGCCTGAATCTTGAGTTCGTTGATAAGTTTTCACTAAGGGTTCGCAGCCTCATTGAGTATTGTGTGCCGACAGACGACCTCTTGGAGCTGGGTAAGTAAATTAAAGATTATTTAGATGCTAACTTCGGATAATGGCATTGCGTAGTTAATACTTTACGTAACTGCTTTACTCAGATGGACTTGATCTCACGTTTTACGGTCTTCTGATCTGTGTGGTCCTTCTAACTGTGTGCTCCTCTTTCCACGACTACCGGCTGAGCAAGAAAAATCCGCAACCGACTGATAACTTCTATCGGAAGGCACCAAATAGTCGTCGTAAGTGTATACTATCTGTGGGAAACAGCCATTTATAAGTTAATTTGGGTTGCTATCAGGACAGCAGCTCCTCACCTCCTTTTCAGTGCTTCGAAATTACTATCGACTGACTCAACCGGTTGACTCGGATTTCTCGCGTGACGTGAGCTTCTTTGACGGATTTCGCGTGATCGGCGTGTTTTTGGTCATCTTGGGTCACACGCTAATGGTCTTCATGACGGTGCCGATAGAGAATCCCGAGTACTACGAGCAATTCCTCTTTAGGTTCGAGACCTCGATATTCCAGAACGGCAGCCTAGTTATCCAGATCTTTTTCGTAATGAGTGGCTTTCTGCTCTATGTGAAATTCACCGAACGACAATTGATTCAACCCACGACTGGCACCCTCGATTGCATTGCCGTGTACTTCCGTGTGTTTTTCTACAGATATTTCAGACTCCTGCCCTCGCTCCTCGCCCTCATCCTGTTCAATGGAACTCTGCTAGTGCGCCTGCAAAATGGACCTTTTTGGCGGCATCTAACCGAGGCCGAGCGGGTTTTCTGCCGCAGCAACTGGTGGAAGAACGTGTTCTTCGTTACCAATCACATGCTGGAGGACAGTGTACGTTCTTATTTTACTTGATGAACCATTAGGTTCTGTAAAAGATGCAATGAGTTACTATAATATCTGACTTTACTTGTAGTGTTCCCATCAGACTTGGTATTTGGGGGCGGACATGCAGCTTTTTGAGCTCTTCCTGATCGTGATTGTTATAACTAAGAAGTAAATTCCTTTCTATGGTTGGAATATTTGAAAAACGTGTGTGTTCTTAGGCATCCCAAGTTAACGAAGGCAATCTACACAACTATTTCGGCCCTCGCTTTAGCAGTGCCTGCAATATTGACTTACATACTCGAGTTGGATGCTATCTACCATCTGCGCCCGGAGTGGGTTTTTATAATTTTTGAAAGATTCCTCATAGATTGATAAGTGTATATCCCTAGGACCTATCGCTACTTGTACTTCCGGCATTCCGACACATTCTACCAGATGTATCCGCCCTTCTACACGAATTTGGGAGGCTACCTATTCGGATTCCTCTGCGGACATCTTTACCTCGAGCAGCGTTCCAGAAAAGTAGTGCTCCGCGGACATCTCAAGTACGAATTGGCCATGTGGCTGCTTGTGGCGGCCACTTTGGGTGTCCTTTTCTCCGGCTACATCTTCATCCGCCACGACTTTGAGAAGCCATCTCTTTGGTTGGCCTTGTATGCGGGTCTGCACAAGAACTTGTGGCTGCTGATTTGCGCAGGATTCGTGTTCTTCATGTGCTGCAAGGTGGGAGGTGGGTTAAGGAATGCATTTTATTTAATGTTTAATGTCACTCACGAATCTGTGATAGGCGTGGCCTATGATTTCTGCACCTTGCCGGTTTTCCGGCCACTGGCAAGGATCTCATTTCAGTCCTTTCTCTGGCACATTGTAGTCCTGAGAATAGTTGCGGGGTATTTAAGGCAGCCGGTCTACGTCTCCAGCTTCTTCCTGGTGAGAACTTTAATTGTTTCAAGTTGTCTTACTTAGTTTAAGCCCACTTTCAGATGTGCAACGTGCTAAGTGTGTTTATACTCACACAGTTTTTGGCTGCAGCGGTGGCACTGCTGCTGGAATACCCACTTGGAGAGGTGCTGCGCTGCTTTATGGAGCCGGAGAAAGGTGGGTTACATCGCTGTCCAAGGAAATTCCAATTTAATTCAGAAAATTGCAGGTCAGAAAAAAAGCCAATCGGAAATTCAAATGAGAGGCGCGCAGTCAGCTGTTTAATGGGACCGTATTCCGACCAGGGTTGCAAGCAATTGTTGTGGAGCATTGCTGCCAACTTTTTTGGCTTGTTTTTTATTTTGTCCATAATTTAGATTTAAATATCCATGAACAATTTTAGAAACATTATGTCAATACTGTAACTAACATTATGTTTAACGAATTTGAAGATAATTGGTTCTTGAAATATATTCTTTTCTCTTTAAATTTTTAAAAATATTTGGGCTTAGAAAAAAGTTACATTTTTAAATAGGATAAATTAGAATAGGATAAATCTAATTACAAAACTTCGTAGGAAAACGTCGAGATATGCACAAAATAAACCCTTTCGAAAATTATTAGGCAGATTAAAAATACATCAGTTGGGAAGATAGCTCGAATAACGAATCCCCCGAGCATCACTGGAATGAACCCTAGCCAGATCTGGCTATTTCCCCCGCGGGTGACAACTCTGCGCCGATGAACGCAGCGCTGGTGAACGCAAACTGCGCTGATATCAACAACTCGCCTCGAACAACAGTGTCGAACTTGCTCTTAGATGCTCTGCGCGCTCTCGTCGGCATTTTTGTACTCGTCCCGTCTTTCTGCTGACTGAAAAGTCTTGAAGTAGTGCCTTAAGTTCCCAGTCGTGTGCAAAATCTTTGGTGGAAATCCCCCGCTGAATGCGCTGGCCCCAGTGAGTGATAAATAAAGTGAGTGGTGTGGTGGTATTTTGGTGTCGTTTCTTGCGGCCGCTTTCCAATGCGCTGCCTGCCTGCCACATTAAATGTCAAAGCAGTGAGGCCATGAATCACGGCGGATTTTGAGCGGAATATAAATATTCCCGATCGGTGTCAGCGGCAGCTGTGCATTTTCCAAGCAACATTGCGAGTGGCTGATGCAAATGCGGCGCTTAAGTAATAAACGCGCGTATTACAAAATCATTAAAAATCACGGTAAAAAATAAGTGCGACAGCCGCCTCTGCGACTGTGTGAGTGTGCGTCTGTGTGCGCCGAGTGTGGCGTGCGTGTGCTTGTGTGCGTGCTTTCTTGTGCGAGCGGAGCGGCGAACGCAGTGCATGTGAAGAGTACCGCTATAAAAGTTCAGCCATCTGCTCTCCCGCTCGCTCACCGTGTTATATGAGTCCAACACCCAAAAAAGGGAATAAAGAGAGCGAAGCAGCCAGTGCCGAAAAACGTTGCAAAAACGAGCGAAAGAAATCAAACAACTCGCAGTCGCAGGCGAATTTGTTGTTTCGCACTTGATTGTATTAATTGTTTTTTTTTTGTATTTATTTTCCTTCTTTTTCCCTTCCTCGCATTTGGCTGTAATTTGTGTGGCTTTTCCGGCTCTCACTTGTTTACGCTGAGGGAGCGCGAGAGAGCAGGGAGAGCGGGTGTGGAGAGAGAGAATGTGCCAATTGTTGCTGGCAGAAGCAACAAGTTACTGGATGTGGTGGGGGACGTTGCGGGGGGCAGTGCGTGCCGAGGGCGCCAAAATGAGCCGAAATTTGAAATACCGAATATTGGCCAGCCATAAACGTGGCTTCCAGTTGGCCCCAGCGCAGAATTACGGTTCATTTCGTGTGTGCGAGCGAGAGCAAGTGTGAAAAACAAGCGACCTCCAGCGGCGTCTTGGAATGGAAAGTGCGAGCGAGCCAGAGAGCGCACAGCATACGCCCCCACGCACAGCTATTTCGGTTGCTCCCCAAATGGGTTAAGCAGCGAAACTTAGCCAACACCAATTAGTGACAAAAATATGAGAAATGCACTGGAATGAAGCAGACACTCACTCGCACGCACACACTCGCATGTCCGGCGATCGCGTTTATGCGTCAGCGAATGACGCGATTACTGTGCCGCCAACAGCTGTTTGTCCACGATCGCAAAACAGGCGCACGTATAAACGCCGATTGGGAGACTAACAAACATGCCAATTGGCCACAATCACTCAGAAAACTGGGAAGTCTCTGTTTGTATACCCTAGCTGATTTTACAGCTAGCTAAAGCTTCAAATTAGATAGCCATAAATATCTCAAATGATCAGTGGAACAGAATTTCGCAAATAGCTGTCTTGTCTTCCGTTTATTAAAAAGTGTTTTCATTTTATTAAAAGCTCTAACTAATTTAAAGACCATAAAACTATTAAAATGTTACTCAGAGTAAATGCAATGAACGTGGTAATAAATTTGTCAATTTACCAATGACACCTGGTTAAGCATCTTCTTTAAAACATTTTTAGAGAAACTTCTAAGATAAAAAAGGAAATTTGTTATCTTTCCGGAGCGACTTTTACAACTTGTAACCTACAAGACATTAAAGATAGGAAATGCTATTTCCTTTATAATAACTGACCAATCTCTTCACCATTCCTGGTAAATATGTGCATATATAATATGGTTTTATGCAATCAAAAATACATATTGCACATCTAAAAGAAATCATAATACCCGTAATACCTAGGGTATGCGCGATACTGCAACTGCCGCCCAGTCTGACTAACTCGAATGGAAATGCAAAAAATAGCAACAAATGGGCGTCGGAGTGGGGGGGTAGGCGCGTTGAAGAAGAAGAACGAGTGGCAATTAAGACAGCAACAAAAGCCAGCGCCACTTGTGACAGCGAGAGGGGGGAAGTGGGGGAGATGGGGGCTCTCGGGTGGGGCACTGCATATACATGTGGTTAATTTTAGCAGCAGAGTTCCACTTTCACTCGACCAGCGACGACACCCACTGTGCAGCAAGCCAGCAAGTCTGCCGCGACACTTGCGCGCTTTTTGTCAAAAACTTTGGCTAATCGCCGTCAGGCATGCACACTCTTCAGGCAGTTTGATGAACCTTTACACACACACATGCGTTGCACATCCAATGACGTTGCGACTGCACCAATGACATCATCATCATCACCATCACCAACGAGTCGAGTCAAGTCGATCGGCGAAAGTTTCCAGTGCAGCAGACGGCCGATAAACAGTGGGCCTCTTATCACGGATGACTCATACATGTGGCACTGTGATCATTGGCCAGCTGATTGGGCCTCACTAGCAGCGGTGCACTGGGAAAAAATGTTACCACGATTTTATACCCATTACGTGCAAAAGTCTGTAGCAGCTAGAGGAGGCATTTCCGACCCTATAAAGTATACATATTCTTGATCAGGATCACTAGCCGAGTCGTCTGTCTGTCCGTCCGTATGAACGCTGAGATCTTGGGGACTATAACAGCTAGAGCTTCCTACGCAGCGCAAGTTTGTTTCAGTCGAGCGCCACGCCACGCCCACAATCGCCTTGAAGGACTTTAAAATGTGTCTGGAGCTCACATCTTTAAAGATTTAGGACAAGTATAAATGCAATTTTGTTGAGTTTAAAAATATCTATCAAAACGTAGAAGAAATTTTTTAAATCGGACTTTTCATTAAAAAGTTATGACCAAAAAATGATTTTGCATTTCTCTATCTCCCTTGCACTCCCATGTTTTCTCTCTATCAAGATTAATTTAGAGTTAGTCCTTTTTTCGAGTGTATATGGGAATGGAGATGTCATCACAGCGGACGGGGCCCTCGCAGCCACAACTGGAGCAGTGTCCCATTCCATCACCACTTTATTTTTACCCAAACACTTTTTTATTTTTGCTCACGCCCCATTGCACTGGTGCTGGAAACTACTCGTACTACGCTTAATTGACTGCACACCCAAGTCACCAAGTCAGTCGAAGGGGAGAGGAGTTAGAAGGGGGCCCACTGCGTTTTAGTCACGCCGCCAAGAAACAAGAACAAAACACGACAGCATTTGTTAGCAATTAGAATTGGCCGGTGAACACAACGTGTCGACAAAGCGCCAAGATTTGCAATCAAGCATTAAGTCAATTTGCGGCCAGTCCCCGATCGCTGGACCATCGCGATCCCAACAACTGAGCAGCGGTTGCATCTCGCGCGATTGCAACACAAATTGCTGAAGGGCCATTGTTAAATGATCAACACGATTGTACGACAGTGGCTGCTAAAAGTTGGTTGACATCAATTGGTTACTATGCATGTGGTGTTAATTAGGTATTTAAAATGACTCAGCAGCAGTCTGTTTCTATTCCTGGCAGTGAATTCTATATTAGAGCCTAAATCTGACTCAGGATACATTTTCTGTAAACATTTATCTAATCGAACAGTCTTTTTTTAGGGATAATTGATTGATAAAACTTTGATCGGACATAACTTTTTAACGAATGGTCCGACTTAAAAAATGTCTTCTACATTTCGATAGGTATTGAAAAACACATTAAAACTGCATTTTTACTTTTCCGAAATATTTAAATTTATAAAATCGTTTCTAAGCGCAGACCCATAGTTAGGTCAAAGATTATGTTCCATTTAAGTAATGTTTCTTAAGTTTGCAGAACTTTCACCATTTTTGGAATTTTAGATTTAGTGTTGTTTGGTTTCCAATCCGCTGTTGTGATTCAATCACATCACCCGCATAACGACACTGGGAAACTTGTGTACTAGTGCGATTTTCATTTCTTAACAGAGATTTTCTTAAACCAACTTCCGTTGTGCGCATTCTTTTGTAGTCGCTGGTCTGCTGATTAAACCAGCTGCGAGTTCAAGTCGACATAATGCCGAAGGGGCCACATTTTTGGCATTTGCGAACTGTAATTGCGAATGCAATGGGGATCGAGCGGGGGAGTGGGTGTACTTCGTTCGCCCGACTATGATAACTCAGGCATGGCAGATGCCAGCGATGCCAACAAAATAAATAAACACATCAAATGCGATTTACAACGCTCCTACGAACATCGTGCGCCTGTGTTTGTATATGAAAATTTAATTTCGCCTAAGATGATTTAATTTTCTATTAATAAGTTTGACCTTCAGCGGCGAAACAAAAATTTTCCCGCCTGCAAACGAAGGTGTTTGGCATATAAACACATAAATAACAGCGTATATGTATAGATATATTCTGGGTACAGCGCTTTGGAGTATATTCCATTGGGTGCCGAACATTTCATAGGCGTAGCACTTAACATTATCTCTTTGGTGTTTAGCCAACTCCGTGCTGATATTTCTTTATCAGTCGAGGGGCCACATCGATAGGACAAACACTCGGCTAGAAAACGAAACCAAAGATATTCACATACTTAGCCTAGAAAGTAATCAACTATTGGGGTCTGCTTTGGGCCCCGTTTTTAAGGGGTCAATGACAAAGTTTAGTGCTTGCAATAAATATGAATATCTGGGAGCAAAACAAAGCAAAAAGAAGTGAAACACTTTTATGGCACTTTTCTGATTAAAAACGAAAGCTGCTCGGCGGCAAAGTTTAGTCAGCCTGTCGGCCTCGGCCCAACCCAGAAATGATTTTTGCGACTGTGCACAGCACGTAGCTATCTAGAAGTCTCTCGGAGTGTTAGGTATATGGGTTTTGGCTTTGGTTTTGGGTTTAGGATCGGGTTCGAGTTCGGGTTCGGTTTTCTGCCCATAGCCATAACTCACGTGTTGGCAGGCTATTCATTACTGGAGTGAGTATTCCAGCATTATGATGTCATATAAAAGAAAGGGGTACGTCGTCTCGCTGGCCAACTGATGGTTCGACACGTTCCGGCTGGCGATTCATTAACGAAAGTGGCGCCATTGGAGGCAGGTGGCCGGGTGAAAGCGTTCTAGGCGATTCGAGTCGCCGATATTGATGCCATAACCAATTTTGATGCAACCACTCGCTGACAAAGTCGGCTATTCAATGGCTGCGAGTTGCGAATGGGAAAGCATTCATTGATTTTCGCAACAAGCGAAATTAACATATGCAAATTTATAAAACTAATCGAGGCTGCGAAGCGCGGTGAAAGAAAACGCGTTAGGTTAATACATCAGCGAGCGAAGCTGAAAGCGCACAATAATATTATACTATTTAAGGTGTTTATGCGTAGTCCGTAACTCGAAGTTTGTCTTGGTGTCACATAAATCGAAGTATAGTTTGTAATAGACATTATCGAATGTGTTTTTAAAACCCTGCCAAAATAAATGGGGGGACTTATTTATCAAATATGATTTCGATGGATTAAACAAAGTTATTTTTACTCTATAAATGCCTAATAACCTTGTACTTCCCATTGTCATTCCAGAGTTAGACGTAGAGAAACTCAGGACTGATCACTGACCCAAGCCACTTCACCGCCAAGATGTCGTTTCGCGTAGTGCGCAGCTCCAAGTTCCGCCACGTCTACGGACAGGCCCTGAAGCGGGAGCAGTGCTACGACAACATACGGGTGTCCAAGTCCAGCTGGGACTCCACATTCTGCGCGGTCAATCCCAAGTTCCTGGCCATCATCGTGGAGTCGGCGGGCGGCGGAGCCTTCATCGTCTTGCCACACAACAAAGTGAGTGCCCCACCGGACCTATTATAGCTGCATCGGACCTGTTCGTCTAAAAGCGTTGAGGGGTATTTTTATCGAAGACAATGGCCAACTATTTATAGGGACCTTTTTGGCATAAAGTTTGCGGCCATTTGCGGGCTTGTTGCCACGTCGCGAGTGACGTCGACGGATTTCAGATGACTCCCCCCAATCGCTCATGTGTTTATAAATAGTTATGAATTCTGCTACTCTCGCGGCAGCGGTTCTCTTAGCTGGCGCACTTTTGTAATTTGGCCAACGGCCAACATGACAAACAGAATCGTCTAATTTTAGAGAGAGAGACGCAGGAATACGAATACAAATAATTATATTCCTTCAAATCATTGCATTGAAACGCACACTCTGCTGGGCGAATTATAGCGCAATAAAATAATTGTTTATATTCTAATAAAATTTCATTTTCACTCTTCAAATCATTTGGCCATTTGTGGTCCAGATCGAGCCACATGGGCTTCCGTTCAGTTGTCGCTGTATCCGCAGCTCCCGCAAGAGTGTGGGCGTCAGTATCCCCCCTCCCTCACTCCCCCGATCCTCCATCCATGCTCCTCTTTTGGTCAAAACGTATTTGGAGGCAGGCCGAGTGTCGTTCTAATTGGAACAAATTTGTATGCAAAACGCGCGGTAGCCTCTACGAGCGTTTTTTTCTTTTTTGGACCGACTTTTTGACGGTTAAGCAGCTGCCGCTTCTTTAAGTGACGATTTCTATGTAGAGCGGCTTTCACACGCCCTATTTTGCCTATTTTATGGGTACTGGATTTGGTCGGTTGGAGGGCGGGGCAGATGATAAGTGCGATCCATCAAGTGGCCAAGGTTGGCCGCATGTGGCAAGTGTGGAAATGAGCAAGCAAAAGTTCTTGAGCAACTAAAATAGATTTATGCGCTTGGAAGTCTTTTGAAAAATGTTTTGGAATTATATTTTTTTCTTTTACCTATCTATCTGGATATACATATTAATAGAAGACCCCAATACAACTAGAGCAAAGCAAAACGTTTTCAAAACCTTGTAAAAACTTTTTACTAAAAAGTTAAAGAATGTATAGTTAAATAAGTATCTAAAGAAGGTTTATATATATCCAGTAAAATATGATCTACTTTTTCCCTTAATAAGGAATACATTTTCTTATTTTCGTTTACTTTTTTAAATAACTCAAAGTTCTGGAAAAGAAAGAGACAATCCCAATCCCAAAAAAAAACCTGAAGGGTCTATATAAACTTTATATTATAAAGTTATCCGAAACCTATCAAATGTATCCGCATCCATATATTCTATATTTTGAGTGCACTTCTCCCTAGCAGTCGGCACGAAGTTTACAATTATGAAATGCTTGCTCCGCAGATTAGTGAACGCAGCAGAACCAAATGCAGTCGGAGTCGGCTATAAATAATAATTCGGGAATTGGGCCAATGGGTTGCGAGGTTGCAGTTTTCCGTTTGTGTCTGCTTATGACGTATGAATTAATTAGTTCACGTTGGCATATCGTACTAATTGGTTTTTAATGGTATTTTTCAGGTTGGTCGTATTGCGGCGGACCACCCCTTGGTGGGAGGACACAAGGGTCCTGTGCTGGACATCGCCTGGTGCCCCCACAACGACAATGTGATCGCCTCCGGATCAGAGGACTGCGTGGTCAAGGTGTGGCAGATCCCCGACGGCGGACTGTCGCGCACTCTCACCGAACCCGTGGTCGATCTGGTCTTCCATCAGCGTCGCGTGGGTCTGGTGCTGTGGCATCCCTCGGCCCTCAATGTGCTGCTCACCGCCGGCTCCGATAACCAGGTTAGTACATGTTAACCTCCCTTTACAAAGCCATTCTAATAATACTCTATTTGCGCTCAAGGTCGTCATTTGGAACGTGGGCACTGGCGAAATCCTTGTGCACATCGACTCCCACCCGGATATCGTGTACAGCGCCTGCTTCAATTGGGACGGCTCCAAGCTGGTCACCACCTGCAAGGACAAGAAAATCCGCATCTACGATCCGCGCACTGGGGAGCTGGATAGCGAGGCCATGTGCCACGAGGGCTCCAAAGCCACGCGCGCCATTTTCCTGCGCCACGGTCTGATCTTTACGACGGGCTTCAACCGGAGCTCGGAGCGCCAGTACTCGCTGCGCGCACCGGACGCCCTCAACGAGCCCATCGTCATGGTGGAGCTGGACACGTCCAACGGTGTGATGTTCCCGCTGTACGATGCAGATACGAACATGATCTATCTGTGCGGCAAGGGTGACTCGGTCATCAGGTATTTCGAGGTTAGTAATAGGACATTAAATGTAACTTCCCCTTGAATGAACATAATACGTAACCTAATCCTTTATGCCCTCTTTTTAACAGGTAACGCCCGAGCCTCCTTTCGTGCACTACATCAACACGTTTCAGACGACAGAGCCACAGCGTGGTATTGGCCTGATGCCCAAGCGAGGCTGTGATGTCACCACCTGCGAGGTGGCCAAGTTCTATCGCATGAACAACAACGGTCTGTGCCAAGTCATCTCGATGACTGTGCCGCGCAAATCGGATCTCTTCCAGGAGGATCTCTACCCCGACACGCTAGCGGAGGATGCTGCCATCACCGCGGAGGAGTGGATCGACGGCAAGGATGCGGATCCGATCACATTTTCGCTCAAAGTAAGTTGCCGCGTTGGAGATGCCACTCCGCTTGTACTCCGCGTTGGAAGATACAGCGCTCGCAGCCGAATGCGTTGAGGGTTCGGCCACCATGCCAGCCATTCTGCCGGCGATCAGAGCGTACAAGATATAGGACTTATATCAGCATGCATACTCGCGGGGCCTGTCCACAGGTGGCAATGCGGCTCGAAGTGGATGAGGCAGCCGCTGCCACTGTGGGTGCCCCTTCTCCAATGTATTCCAACGGCTTTTGCAGTTGCTTTTTGTTACCTGTAATGGGCTTCTTGTGTGAAGTGAGCTTCCTGCCTTTGTTGCTGCCTACCAGCCTGTTATGCCTGCGCTTGCTTTGCTTGCGTTCCTTTCTGCATTATCAACGTTTGTGTATCGTCCGCCCAGCCACAGTCCACTCACCTACACTGACTACAGAACTCATTTTAACGTTAAACTTTTACCTTCAAGATGTGGCATTGTAAAAAAGTCCTAGTAGAATTTTACTTAACTGTCTATTAGCAGATTAAAAACATATTGAACTCTAGAGCTTTCAGGGACGTCTATTTTAAAACAGGATATCAAAAAGTTTTTAAGTCCTAACTAATAAGAACTTTCTTTCAATTTTTGGATTGATAATTTAAAACCGTCACAGCTTTTTTCACTTAATCATAATAATTAGTCCAACTTTACTAAGGAATATTATTTAAAAAAAAAAAAGAAATATTTCTAAAATTATTTTTCGAATCTTATTTTGGCCAGTAAGTCGCCGCACACATGCACACTTGGCCCTAACACACACGCGAATGCGCGTGGCGCTTGTTGTTGTGTTCATTGTTGCTTGTTGTGTTCTGAAACGAACAGATTTTCTAATCCACCTAATCAGGATCGCGTTTCCATTGTACAGGGTGGCTACGTCTCCTCGTCGGTCAACAAGTCGCTGCCGGCGAAGAAGGCGGGCAACATTCTCAACAAGCCCAGAGGCGATGGCGGCAGCTCCGCTGCAGCGAGCAGCAGTGCGGGCGGCGGCTCCTATGCGTCCGGAAACAACAACGAGGCTAGCGAGGGCGGACCGCCAGCAGCGGTTTTGTCGGTGAGTATTTTCCTTGCATAAAAGGTTTCCCGACTAATCAAATGCTTGACATCCAAAAGGAAAAGGACCTGCGCACCATCCAGGATGAGATCCGCAAACTTAAGGCGATCATCGTCAAGCAGGAGAACCGCATACGCGCTCTGGAGGCCAAGGAGGATGCCCGCAACAAGAACGGAAGCGATGCTGCGCCAGCTTCAGCGGCATCAGCTGCCTCCGATGGCAAGGCCAGCGAAAGTGCCAATGACCACGCGTCCACATCAGCAGGAACGGTAAAGGACGAGGACTAGGTCTAGCCAAAATGAGGACTGGACTGATGGAAATGGGCGGAATGGATTGGAGGAGAGACAGAGAACTGCTTGTAGAAGCTCGTAGTTACCGCTTAATTTCTCTAATGCAACATAACGTTTATTTCGTACGCAATGAGGGCGAATTGGAAACGAGAAGAAGTTATTGTCTATTATGATTATGGTTTCGATTATTTATTTTGTATAATTTAATATTAGGTCCTTAGCGAGCGAAATCAGTTGAGTGTGGCACAGATAGGGTTAGAGAACGCCGAGCTTAACCATCAAATCGATCACTAGCGAGCACAGCTGAACGGTTAACGTATAAAAAATAACATTAAACTACATCCTGCCAAAAATATATAAAAACTTAACGAACTACCTACGATTTGCGCCCAAAATCAAGCTGAGCGAAGGGCAGACACTCGGCCCTTCAATCGTTTTTTGTAACGCAAATGTGAAATTGTTGTAAATTTAACAAAGGCAAATCATAGACTAAACCTCAATCACCTAAGAGTTAACATTTACCTACCAAATTTGTACGAGCTCCTTTCTGTAACGTCCTGTATATTTGTACGTCCCGAAAGTTTTCATGACAGTAGTTGATAGATTTGATACTGTTCATCCTAGCTGAGGGCCCCCAAATGAGTCACATTTCCCTGCAAATTGTCGTGTCAAACATTACGAATTTAGTACGAAAGTGAGGGGGGTCATCGGACTTAATTCGTTTTCATAATCAAAATTTTCTTGTTCAAACTAATGATAAGCTGTATTTTGAAATAATAAGAATAACAATAAATGCAACAAAATCAGAAAGAAAATAAGAAACCAACGAACCTATTTTTACAAAGACTTCTTTTAATTTTACTTTTCTTTTATTTCTTATTATTTTTGTTAAAGAGGAATGGTGTTATGCTGCAAAAGTAGAGAGCGAGAGCGCCACTAAATGCCTACCGATTTTGTAATTGAATTGTAAAATGCTGACTATAAACATATACATAAATACTCTATATACAAATAATTTACAATTTGATACGGAATAAAATAATATACAACAAATGCCAGAAGAACTTGATTGCTGAAAATGGAGTCTATTACATTTTTAAATATTTTTTATGATTCATTTCGTTGCGAAATATGTTAAATTTATTTCAGTCTTTAATGGTACCTTTGTAGGGATGCGTTTTAAACAAATTGACAACTTTTAATTGCACAAATAAGCTCATCTATGCGCTATTCATTTGTGGGAGCTCATTTGTTCGGTTCAATTGAATATGCAAATGCATTTAATTTCTGCCTAAACAGCTTTAGAGCATACTGCAAATGTGTTGTGTGTAATTATTACCTCAGCAAGCAAACCAAAAAAATGTAATTACAATTTACGTGTATAACGATTCTGACATTTTAATTAAACGTGGCCGAGTGCGCTTTTGTGGGTGTGCGTTGCAATTATGATAGAGTGAGCTCCCAACCAAGTTGTTGATTTAATTAAAATTATGTTTGTTATGCAATCCGGCTCAATGCTAGTTTCGACGATTGCTGGTAGCAATTTGTTGACCTTTACTGTTAGCCAGAGGTGCATGTGTGCCTTAAAACGAAGCGAGTCCGAATGGAAATGCTAAACAAATTTGAAAAATTATTGCATACTCTTGGTCGTTTCGTTTAAAAAAGTTAATCTGCACTACTTCTCAAATTATTTTCTGTAAGTATAAATGGCTCTTTGATTTTCATAATGGAACTTACCTGTTGAAATTTTTAAACATGCGTTAGAGTTTAATTTCTACTTTTTCTACTAATAAAAGAAACAACTCTTTTCTGATAAGTTAAATAAACTGACAACTGGTAACGCAGCAACACTGTTGAAAAATAAGGAAATCTGACGTCTGATAATTCATTTTCTCGCACATTCGAAAGCAGAAGGTTGGAGCTCCATCGATTCGTCGTCATGAATTTATCAGATTCATTTCATTTCATTTGTTTAGCGAGGAAAATGAATTTCCGTCCTGGTAAGCCATGTGCAATACATTTGGTAAAGAATTACACATTTTGATAACCATTTTAGTGCCCCGATTGTAGAACAGCTGCCCACCAAGTTTTGTTTTGGCGAAGACGTTTTGGATTTTGGCCTCGAGGAAAGTGTTGCGGTAGGGCTTCCGCAGGATTTATTTCATGAGACTCAACTATTTTCGACGGAGAGTGCACGTCAGACGTCAGACATCTATTGGGACATGGAACGCATATTTAATAATGACACCCAGCTGCACCGCAATTTCCACGACGAAGATATCGTCTTCGATCGCATGCCTATCGGCGTTGAAGAAGAGCGGGCCTTGAAGGATTGGATAAAATCGGAAGGGCTCAACGAACCTCTGAGTGATATAGAAGAATTTGATATGCTACTGGGCTTAGCCAGAGACCATGAAAACAATCGGGACGTCCTCTTTGGACTGTTGAAGCCCAAAAATGTTCTTACCGCGCAGGTGAAGCAAGATCGAAAAAGGATGCCTCCTATGGCATTTGAAGTGGAACCTCGTAAAATTGATGCAGTGGAACCGCAGTGAACCTGTGCACGATGAAATAAAGCCGCTAACCGAAGAGGACACTCCAGTGCCTAATGTTGTAGAGCCATTTAAAGAAGTTCCACTGAATGAGCTTAGACCAGAACGTCCGATTATTCTTGAGGTCAAAGATATTGGATCAGTACCGCCAAAACCCGAGGATGAAGCTACACCGTAGCCGTTTCCAGCTATTTCAATTTATTTTCAACGAGGAATGCTCCAAGCCAGCATCTAAAGAACCAGGAGCCATTGATTACGAAACCGAGATAAGCAAGGACCTAATGAAGCCACGAAATGGCCCCAGAATGACTTCCATCTTCAGATGCTCCTTGATATCCGTCATGTTTAGGTCGACGATATCCTCGAAGTCCTTCGAGGACTTCCACGGCTGACCTCCTCGAAGGACCTCGAGGATATTGTCGACGAAAACATGGCGGAATTCACGGATCCCCAAGCCAAAGTACTCCGCTCCAGGTGGAACCAAAAATATGGCTCCAAGACGTCGGAGAATCTGAAGAGAATTTTGCCGCTTCCGCCCTTATCAGATCATCTGGACCAGTGCCGCCAGAAGATCAGGATCCTAAGGCGTTCCACCAAAGGCAAAGTCGAGGGCCTGCGCTTGCCCATTGGAATGAACTCCTGCAAAATGTTCTGCACCCTGGAAATGAACAAAAATTTGCATCTACAAATAGCTATGAGGAGCCTCGACAACGCTGTTTACCATTGAGGTGGGATATGAGGCTTCCCAGATAGGCTGGATCTGGTCCAACGGTCCGCTGTCCGAGACCCAAAGCGATATCATGGCAAACACTTGGACCATTCCCGACTCGTGACGCCGAGCTATGTGAAAGGTGAACTTCAAGGCCGAACCCTCCCATAATCTTTTGCATCTACGCCGCTGCTCCGTTGCCCGAGCAGAGGCGTAGATGCAAAAGATTATGGGAGGGTTCGGCCTTGAAGTTCACCTTTCCCAAAGCTCGGCTGCACGAGTCGGGAATGGTCCAAGTGTTTACCATGAACACGTCTGAGGCGGATAAAATGCTGACGAGACTTTACCTGCAGACGGCCAATCATCGTAATCTTCGTTCACCGCAGACAAATTAAGCCCACATAAAGTTCTAAATAAAAACATTACAACTTAAACTTAAAGCACGATTTTGTCTTTTAATTGGCTAAAAAAATATGTGGTTCGGAGATTTTTAGACCATTTGAAAGGACTTGAAAATCAGAATCTGCTGAAAGGATATGTGCTCCGTGGTTCTACCTACAAGAGCACATTTAAATCTTTGTAAAATTCCATACAGAACGGCTGCAATCGCACTTTGAGTCATATTTTTAGGCGAAAAATATCGCTCACATAATAAACATTATTTCTGAGCGATATTTTTTTTCGCTTACAAAATAATCCTTAAATGGAGATTTTTATTTTTTACTCAAAATAAATAATCATTATTTTCGGTCCCTGATATTTAGATCATTTTAGTTATTTATGTACCAGAGTACTTGTGATTTATCTAGATTTATCGTTTCTTCATTTTTGTACCTTACTAAGGTTCACTAATTAGAATAAGAAGTAAATAGTTAAAAAAAAATAATCAGAAGGGTGAAAAAGGTATGAATGTGCTAAAATGTGCTAAACCCGTGTCCAGCTAATTTTGCAGGTTGATCCACTAAACTTATTGCCATTGAACAATGGTAAAAGCGAATGGGACGATATTAACAGTGGAAGTTGCTCTATTTCCATCACGAAGGAGGGTGAAATGAAAAAGTCGAAAACTCTAACGGTAAAGGAGATATGGCGAAAATATCATGGGCGAGCAAAGTGTGCTAAACTCGTGACCTCCACTGTATATTCTTGATCAGGAACACAAATCGAGTCGAAACGCAGACTATGCTAGGAGCGCCGAATTCAAATGGACCACTTAAACTCTTTGTCCTTTATGACTTTATCTAAACATTAATGCCACATCTAAATTATTTGAAATGGGGCGCGCATTTTGTCTCTTTATCCTAGCATTTATATTGTTTAAGTGCATTCATACAAGAAGGGATATTTATATTAAAGTTGTTTAGCTGAGTAACGGGTATCTAAAAGTCGAGGCACTCAAAATGAAATGCGATTTGCCCAAGAGTGTGATTGTGGTTGTAAAATTGACCAAAATTTCCCAAAAATTGCATAATAAAAATGTAGGAGATAACGATTAGACACGCGTTTTATTTTCAATATCAGCGTTATTCTAATCTGGTAGGCCTAGGCCTAGAATTACACTCAGATTAATATTTTTTCCATTTCAACCTTAAAACTACACTTTGAGATTTATAAATCAAACAAAAACACCTCTTAACGAGGTAAAAAAATAGTGACGACCGCACCTTCAACATACAAAAGATCTGATATCATATTTTGTGACGAAAAATAATTTTACATTCGAAAATATAAAAACACTTTCTAAAATTTACTCATTCGGCCCGCTTCAGACAAATTTATAAGATTTTACCCACACGAACATTTTCTATTGTAGCGTGCCGAAAGAGTAAATTTTAGAAAGTGTTTTTATATTTTCGAATGTAAAATTATTTTTCGTCACAAAATATGATATCAGATCTTTTGTATGTTGAAGGTGCGGTCGTCACTATTTTTTTACCTCGTTAAGAGGTGTTTTTGTTTGATATCAGAAGTTTTTAAAGGGACAATTTATACCCTGGGTTTAATTTACATATTAGTATACCTCATACCATGACCAAAAGTCATCCCCATATAACTTAGTTATTAATTTATTTATTTATTTATTTATTTATTTTTTATTTATTAAAGTTAATAATTGTATAATGGAACGGTTAAAAACAATTTTACCGATTCCTTGACCCTAAAATACAGTTTGGATATGCACATCCAAAATTTAATGCTTCTAAGCACGTTAGATAAATAATTGTAATTTTTTTAAAGATTAAAAAATTACTTTTTGTCATTCAACAATTGTTAAAACACTTAAAACTTAACTTTTAATCATTAAAAATTGTTAAAGGACTAGTAAACGATGAGAAAACATGAATTCCATAAGGATCCGATAAGAGTGAGAGAGTAGCCCTACTTGCTGCAACGTGTTTTCATAAAAAAAAGCAGAGGCCATTTTAAAAAAAAATCGATATTTTAAAAACTAAAAATGGCTCCAACTGTTTACAAAAATCGATTGTAACTAACAATATGGCGCATATATTGATTTATAAAAAAAAATTTAAATACAAAATTTTTTAGAATCTTAATTTGTTTTTATTTTTAAGAAAATAAAAACTTATTTTTTTTTACATTTTTTTTTAAAGAAGAGGTTTTAGAAGAATTAAATCAAAACACATGAAGTCACGCGGATTCATATAACCGGAGATAAAGATTTTCAATGAGAGGGTACTTTTTCAAATTTGTCAATTTTTGGAGAACTTTTAAAAATTCTAACTAAAAAAATATTTTTTTTTCGGACAAATCCTGATTCACGTAATTGCTCATTTTCCGAATAGAACATGTACAAAAAATTTTCAGGCAAATCAAAAATGTAAAAATTTTTTTTGGCCCAAATCTGTTCGGCTCGTGAACGGCCCTTAGGCAGCATTAATTGTTATGAGCTGGCAAAAGTGGCTATTTTCGTTTCTTAATAACTTTTAAACGTGACTTTTTACAGTAATGTGTTATATACCAAAATTTAAGGAATCTCAAGGGCTATACAGTTTAAAGTTGTAAGGAAAATCGTTAGAGCCGTTTTTGAGAAAATTAAAAAAAAGCTAAAAAAAAAGTTTAAACAAATTGTCTTTTGTTCATATCTTTTTAACTATTACACTTACACAATGTGCATATAGAAAACGTTTATAGCATTTAAAAATACCTTTCAAACGAGATGCAGCACAAGTCTGTAGCTTTAGTAGTATAGAAGTTACGGCTTTCCGAATTTTAGCTATTTATAGCTGTTTTCCCGCTAAACTAGCGGGTTTTTCCAAAAGTGGTAGAACAAAACTTTTTTATATCGATGTGATGAACGTCATATCAAATTTTCAGAACTTAAAAAACATATTTTGGACAAACCGACAAACTGACAAACTGACAAACAGAATTAAATTTTCATTTTGGGAAGAAGAAGTAAATCTTATTTTGGCTATAACTTTTGAACGGAGCGTCCGATTTTCTGATATGACCCCTCATTTTAAGCGCATTTTCAGTAGCAATACAACTAACGTAGTCCGGGGTGCCAATTATCCCCACCGGCCCCAACAGATCCAAATTTCTAAATTTTCACTTTTACACTTTCACCGCTCTCCCTCCCAAACCAATTGATTTTCTTGAGGTCTTGGTATGCAATCCTTTAAGTTTTTGCAATACCTTTCGATTGGTGTATTACTCATTACGATCGGACTATCACAGCAGATTTTCATTTCTTCGTGTATATATAGTAGTCGCCTTCGCACACTCTCCTGGTGCGCTTCGTCACTACATGGACTGCCGTCCATAGTGATATTGGTAAAGATAAATCTTCTTTAAGTTTTAACACGTTTTAGTGAATTTTTAAATTTTGTTTTCTATCCATCGAATGGATAGCTCGCTAGTCTCTGTTACTCAAACTAAATGTATTTTTCTCACTGTTTATTTTTAATTCCTCTGATTAGGCAGCCTATATAAGCGGCAGATTGGAAAGACTTTCGCTCAGTATTGCTGTGCTCGCTAGCCAATTCTACACATTTTTTATTAAAATTATAAAGTTATGAGGAAACTAGTAGCAGTATACGTGTGCCTTTTTTGGCTGGCATCTATTGTTCGGTAAGGATAGGAATTTCTTCAAAAGTAGTGAGTTGTCTTTCTAATATCCGATCCTCTACAGGGCAAAATCTACTTTAAACGTAACGAGTTCCGGACAGGAAAGCACTGGACAGCTTCTGCCAATGGTTATCAACACCTGGCCCTTTTCAGTCGCCAACGAGGAGGCGTGGCGCATCCTTAACCTAAAAAAGGGCGGAATTGGTCAGACGAGGGACGCCGTGGTGGGCGGAATTTCGGAGTGCGAGAGGCAGCAGTGCGATAAGGCTGTTGGATTTGGTGGCAATCCCGACGAGCGTGGAGATGTGTCCCTGGACGCATTGCTAATGGACGGCAGCACCATGGAGATCGGAGCAGTGGGCGATCTGCGGCGGATTAGAAACGCCATCAAAGTGGCCCGTCACGTCCTGGAGCACACGCATCACACTCTCTTGGTGGGCGATGGAGCCGCGGATTTCGCCAATGCCATGGGATTCCAGAACGAGTCACTGAACACTCCAGAAACCGCAGCATCGACCCAAAACTGGACATTGCATAACTGCCAGCCAAACTTCTGGCGAAATGTCTATCCGGATCCCAGGACCACCTGCGGTCCCTACAAACCATTGACTTCGTGGGATGAGCATTCTTCTCGAACTGACGAGGTTAAGCTCGGGCCCGGCAACCACGACACCATCACCATGGCCGCCATCGATGAGGAGGGCAACATCCACGTGGGCACATCCACCAATGGAATAAGACACACGATTCCTGGGCGCGTTGGGGATGCCCTGATCCCTGGATCCGGTGCCTATGCAGATAACGAAGTGGGCGCTGCTGTGGCCACCGGGAATGGCGACATCCTGATGCGCTTTCTTCCCTCCCTTCTCGCTGTGGAGGCCATGCGGGCGGGCAAAACGCCCGCGGAGGCAGTGAAGTCAGTATTCCAGCGAATCCGAAAGCACATACCTCGCTTTGAAGGCGCCCTTATTGCCGTAGATCGCTTTGGAAATTATGCGGCGGTCTGTCGTGGTGCTAGCTATTTTAAGGAGAGATTCCACTTCATGGTCAGTAGCCCGGCCAATCCGAATCAGCCGACGCGTATGGAAACGGTCATGTGCGCCACGGAACAAAATGAAACTCCATCCGAACTTTATCCGGATGTTATTTGGTAGTTTTAGATCATGGGATCTTGACATACCTTCTTCCCAAGGTGAACGTCACTTCTTTGGTAGGCGTATTAGTTAAAATATAATGCTACATCCAAAAGCTGTGGGATGTTTCATAGGAAAAATTTTGTATGTTAAAAAAAAGTAATAATAATAACAGTAAAATTGAAATGTAACACCAGCTTACAAAATAAAATTGACTTCACCCTAATCAAAGGCAACCTTGGTTTTCCGGTAAAGTACATCTTCCTGATTTAGAAATGGGCACTTACAATTTGTTGTATGGTGTCACTTTTTTTAAAGTGTAAAAAAGTTTTTGGCCCCTTTTTGTTATATCCGTTACTCATAGAGTAAAAGGGTATATTGTATTCGTGCAAAAGTATGTAACAGCTAGAAGGAATCATTTCCGACCCCATAAAGTATATATATTCTTGATTAGGCTCACTAGCCGTCTGTCCGGGGCGTGGCACCTTTTTGAAACAAACATGCGCTGCGTAGGAACTTCTAGAACTACTAAAGCTACAGACATGAGCTAAGCCCCCTTTAAAAAATATTTTGAAATACTTAAACGCCTATCTAACTTAGTTCGTTTAAATACAATAGTTGACCACAGATAAGTTTAGAAAGTGTATTTAATGACGAGGGTAATAATTGTTCGTCACAAATGTTGATATCAGAACTTTTGTATGTTGAAGGTGCGATCGTCATTAGTTTTTTACCTCGTTAAGATGTGTTTTTAAATAACAGCATTTAAAAATAACTGCATTTAAATTACAACTCTTTTCCAAAAACTTATCGGCGATAAGTTAAATCAACTGACAACTGGTAACGCAGCAACACTGTTGAAAAATAAGGAAATCGGACGTCTGATAATTAATTTTCTCGCACAGTCGAAAGCAGAAGTGGGAGCTCCGTCGATTCCTCGTCATGAATTTATTAGATTCTGATGTGGACGAGGAGTTTATGAAGCAATTGTTTTGCGAGGATATGCTCAAGGATCTTGAGTTGGAGGAGAGAAAGGCAGAAAATGAATTACCGTCCTGGTAAGCCATGTGCAATACATTTGGTAAAGAATTACACATTTTGATAACCATTTTAGTGCCCCGATTGTAGAACAGCTGCCCACCAAGTTTTGTTTTGGCGATGTCGTTTTGGATTTTGGCCTCGAGGAGAGTTCTGAGCCCTTGCAGGTGATTTCCGACTTGACACCAGTGTTATGGTCCATGGTAAAAGAGTCGGCGAAAAGTAGCAAGGTGGTGCCAAAATCTCCCGTCAATATAGAGCCACCGCCGCAGGTAGAGCCAGACTGGTTAATTGACCAGAACTCTCGACCCATAACACTCATTAAAATAAACCTCGTGGATGGGTATAATGTTGATCTGCCTTCGTCTGAGGATATCTGAAAAAGTTACGAGGACTTAAAGAAGCAGAGTGGCCCTTAAGTTGTATGGCAAATCAGAGAAGACCGAAGTCTCCACCTCCAAAAGTAGTGGAATGTCTGACGTCCGTGGACTCTCCGTCGAAAATAAGCCGTTCCTGCGGAAGGGACATGGACAGCGTATTTAATAATAACACCCAGCACCACCGCAATTTACACGACAAAGATATCGTCTTCGATCGCATGACTATCGGCGTTGAAAAAGAGCTCAACGAACCTCTGAGTGATATAGAAGAATTTGATATGCTAGTGAGCTTAGCCAGAGACCACTAAAAAAAAAAATCGGGACGTCCTCTTTAGCTGTTGAAGCCCAAGAGCTCAAAGAGAACGTCCCGATTTTTTTTTTTAATGTTCTCTGGCTAACCTCAGTAGCAAATCAAATTCTTCTATATCACTCAGAGGTTCGTTGAGCCTTTCCGATTTTATCCAATCCTTCAAGGACCGCTCTTCTTCAACGCCGATAGTCATGGGATCGAAGACGATATCTTTGTCGTGGAAATTGCGGTGCTGCTGGGTGGATGCATCCTATGGCATTTGAAGTGGAACCTCTGCATAGAAAACCTGTGCACGATGAAATAAAGCCGCTAACCGAAGAGGACACCATTTAAAGAAGTTTCACTGAATGAGCTTAGACCAGAACGTCCGATTATTCTTGAGGTGAAAGATATTGGATCAGTACCGCCAAAACCCCAGGATGAAGCAGCCAGCCAGGACTGGCTACAGCTATGCAGTGACACCGTTTCCAGCAATTTCAATTTATTTTCAACGAGGAATGCTCCAAGCCAGCAGTTCAGAACCAGGAGCCATTGATTACGAAACCGAGATAAGCAAGGACCTAATGAAGCCACGAAATGGCCCCAGAATGACTTCCACGGAGACTGGGTGGCCAACTAGCTTCACAGTTCGCCTCGAGGACTTCGAGGATATCGTCGACCAAAACATGACGGAATTCAAGGATCCCCAAGCCAAAGTACTCCGCTGCAAGTGGAACCAAAAATATGGCTCCAAGACGTCGGAGAATCTGAAGAGAATTTTGCTGCTTCCGCCCTTGCCAGATCATCTGGACCAGTGCCGCTAGAAGATCAGGATCCTAAGGCGTCCCAGCGCAATGTCGAGGGCCTGCGCTTGCCCGTTGTAATGAACTACTTCAAAATGTTCTTCACCCTCCAAATGAACAAAATTTGGCATCTTCAAATAGCTGTAAGGAACACGTCTGACGCGGATAAAATGCTGACGAAACTTTACCTGCTGACGGCCAATCATCGTAATCATCGTTCACAAATTAGGCCCACATTAAGTTCTAAATAAAAACATTACAACTTAAACTTAAAGCACGATTTGCATACTAAATTTCATAGAACCGAGACATTAATCTAAATATCAAAGTGTAGTTATGCCTGTCGGAGGAAGTTATTGACCTAATTACCTAATTTTTTTTGTCTTTTAATTGGCTCAAAAATATGTGGTACGGATATTTTTAGACCATTTGAAAGGACTTGGAAATCAGGATCTGCTGAAATGACAGGCAAGGTGAAGTCACCGTATCAGGTCCCAGATCTACGTTTTCAACCGCATTATCTTATAATTGTTTAATTTTAAGTAAAACAAGTAAATATAATTGACTAGGATCAATTTGGACACTTATCCTGCCTAAAAATGGAATATTTAGATAATTTTAGTTATTTATGAGTACTTGTGATTTATCTAGATTTATCGTTTCTTCATTTTTGTACCTTACTAAGGTTCACTAATTAGAATAAGAAGTAAAAAATCGAAAAAAATATTCAGAAGGGTGAAAAAGGTATGAATGTGCTAAAGTGTGCTAAACCCGTGTCCAGCTAATTTTGCAGGTTAATCCACTAAACTTATTGCCATTGAACAATGGTAAAAGCGAATGGGACGATATTAACAGTGGAAGTTGCTCTATTTCCATCACGAAGGTGAGTGAAATGAAAAAGTCGAAAACTCTAACGGGAAAGGAGATATGGCGAAAATATCATGGGCGAGCAAAGTGTGCTAAACTTGTGACCACTGTATATTCTTGATCAGGAACACAAATCGAGTCGAAACGCAGACTATGCTAGGAGCGCCGAATTCAAATGGACCATTTAAACTCTTTGTCCTTTATGACTTTATCTAATCATTAATGCCACATCTAAATTATTTGAAATGGGGCGCGCATTTTGTCTCTTTATCCTAGCATTTATATTGTTGAAGTGCATTCATACAAGAAGGCATATTTATATTAAAGTTGTTTAGCTAAGTAACGGGTATCTAAAAGTCGATGCACTCGAAATGAAATGCGATTTGCCCTAGAGTGTGATTGTGGTTGTAAAATCGCGTTCCAACTAAATGTCGTACCATTTCCAAAAATGGCCAAAATTTCCAAATGTTGCATAATAAAAATGTAGGAGATAACGATTAGACACGCGTTTTATTTTCAATGTCAGCGTTATTCTAATCTGGTAGGCCTAGGCCTACAATTACACTTAGATTAATATTTTTTCCTTTTCAACCTAAAAAATACACTTTGAGATTTATAAACATTGGGAAAGATAAATTCAATCTACTATAAGTTTCAACACGTTTTAGTGAATTTTTGTACCCGTTACTCTTAGAGTAAAAGGGTATATTGTATTCGTGCAAAAGTATGTAACAGGGAGAAGGAAGCGTTTCCGACCCTATAAAGTATATATATTCTTGGTCAGGGTCACTAGCCGAGTCGAAATAGCCATGTCCGTCTGTCCGTCTGTCCGTCTGTCCGTCTGTCCGTCTGTCCGTCTGTCTGACCGTCCGTATGAACGCTGAGATCTCGGGAACTATAAAAGCTAGAGGATTGGTATTTGGCATGAAGATTCTTGGAGTTCCTACGCAGCGCAAGTTTATTTCAACGCCCTCAATAGCTTATATAGGATTTAAAAAATTTAAATTTTTCGGAAAAGTAAAAATGCAGTTTTGTTGTGTTTATCAATACCTATCGAAATGTAGAAGAAATTTTTTAAATCGGACCATTCGTTAAAAAGTAATAGCTGATCAAAGTTTATATCTCCTTCTCCCTCGCAGTCCCTTTAGCCGAGTGACGGGTATTAGATAGTCGGGACACCAACCCGACTATAGCGTTCTCTCTTGTTAAATTTTGTTTTCTATCCATTAATGGATAGCTTGCTAATCTCTGTTACTCAAACTAAATGTATTTTTTTTAGTGTTTACTTTTTATTCCTCTGATCAGGCGGCCTATAAAAGCGGCAGACTGGAAAGAGTTTCGCTCAGTTTTGCTGTGCTCGCTAGCCAATTCTACACATTTTTTATTAAAATTATAAAGTTATGAGGAAACTAGTAGCAGTATACGTGTGCTTTTTTTGGCTGGCATCTATTGTTTGGTAAGGATTTCTTCAAAAGTAGTGAGTTGTCTTCCTAATATCCGATCCTCTACAGGGCAAAATCTACTTTAAACGTAACGAGTTCCGGACAGGAAAGCACTGGACAGCTTCTGCCAATGGTTATCAACACCTGGCCCTTTTCAGTCGCCAACGAGGAGGCGTGGCGCATCCTTAACCTAAAAAAGGGCGGAATTGGTCAGACGAGGGACGCCGTGGTGGGCGGAATTTCGGAGTGCGAGAGGCAGCAGTGCGATAAGGCTGTTGGATTTGGTGGCAATCCCGACGAGCGTGGAGATGTGTCCCTGGACGCATTGCTAATGGACGGCAGCACCATGGAGATCGGAGCAGTGGGCGATCTGCGGCGGATTAGAAACGCCATCAAAGTGGCCCGTCACGTCCTGGAGCACACGCATCACACTCTCTTGGTGGGCGATGGAGCCGCGGATTTCGCCAATGCCATGGGATTCCAGAACGAGTCACTGAACACTCCAGAAACCGCAGCATCGACCCAAAACTGGACATTGCATAACTGCCAGCCAAACTTCTGGCGAAATGTCTATCCGGATCCCAGGACCACCTGCGGTCCCTACAAACCATTGACTTCGTGGGATGAGCATTCTTCTCGAACTGACGAGGTTAAGCTCGGGCCCGGCAACCACGACACCATCACCATGGCCGCCATCGATGAGGAGGGCAACATCCACGTGGGCACATCCACCAATGGAATAAGACACACGATTCCTGGGCGCGTTGGGGATGCCCTGATCCCTGGATCCGGTGCCTATGCAGATAACGAAGTGGGCGCTGCTGTGGCCACCGGGAATGGCGACATCCTGATGCGCTTTCTTCCCTCCCTTCTCGCTGTGGAGGCCATGCGGGCGGGCAAAACGCCCGCGGAGGCAGTGAAGTCAGTATTCCAGCGAATCCGAAAGCACATACCTCGCTTTGAAGGCGCCCTTATTGCCGTAGATCGCTTTGGAAATTATGCGGCGGTCTGTCGTGGTGCTAGCTATTTTAAGGAGAGATTCCACTTCATGGTCAGTAGCCCGGCCAATCCGAATCAGCCGACGCGTATGGAAACGGTCATGTGCGCCACGGAACAAAATGAAACTCCATCCGAACTTTATCCGGATGTTATTTGGTAGTTTTAGATCATGGGATCTTGACATACCTTCTTCCCAAGGTGAACGTCACTTCTTTGGTAGGCGTATTAGTTAAAATATAATGCTACATCCAAAAGCTGTGGGATGTTTCATAGGAAAAATTTTGTATGTTAAAAAAAAGTAATAATAATAACAGTAAAATTGAAATGTAACACCAGCTTACAAAATAAAATTGACTTCACCCTAATCAAAGGCAACCTTGGTTTTCCGGTAAAGTACATCTTCCTGATTTAGAAATGGGCACTTACAATTTGTTGTATGGTGTCACTTTTTTTAAAGTGTAAAAAAAGTTTTTGGCCCCTTTTTGTTATATCCGTTACTCATAGAGTAAAAGGGTATATTGTATTCGTGCAAAAGTATGTAACAGCTAGAAGGAATCATTTCCGACCCCATAAAGTATATATATTCTTGATTAGGCTCACTAGCCGTCTGTCCGGGGCGTGGCACCTTTTTGAAACAAACATGCGCTGCGTAGGAACTTCTAGAACTACTAAAGCTACAGACATGAGCTAAGCCCCCTTTAAAAAATATTTTGAAATACTTAAACGCCTATCTAACTTAGTTCGTTTAAATACAATAGTTGACCACAGATAAGTTTAGAAAGTGTATTTAATGACGAGGGTAATAATTGTTCGTCACAAATGTTGATATCAGAACTTTTGTATGTTGAAGGTGCGATCGTCATTAGTTTTTTACCTCGTTAAGATGTGTTTTTAAATAACAGCATTTAAAAATAACTGCATTTAAATTACAACTCTTTTCCAAAAACTTATCGGCGATAAGTTAAATCAACTGACAACTGGTAACGCAGCAACACTGTTGAAAAATAAGGAAATCGGACGTCTGATAATTAATTTTCTCGCACAGTCGAAAGCAGAAGTGGGAGCTCCGTCGATTCCTCGTCATGAATTTATTAGATTCTGATGTGGACGAGGAGTTTATGAAGCAATTGTTTTGCGAGGATATGCTCAAGGATCTTGAGTTGGAGGAGAGAAAGGCAGAAAATGAATTACCGTCCTGGTAAGCCATGTGCAATACATTTGGTAAAGAATTACACATTTTGATAACCATTTTAGTGCCCCGATTGTAGAACAGCTGCCCACCAAGTTTTGTTTTGGCGATGTCGTTTTGGATTTTGGCCTCGAGGAGAGTTCTGAGCCCTTGCAGGTGATTTCCGACTTGACACCAGTGTTATGGTCCATGGTAAAAGAGTCGGCGAAAAGTAGCAAGGTGGTGCCAAAATCTCCCGTCAATATAGAGCCACCGCCGCAGGTAGAGCCAGACTGGTTAATTGACCAGAACTCTCGACCCATAACACTCATTAAAATAAACCTCGTGGATGGGTATAATGTTGATCTGCCTTCGTCTGAGGATATCTGAAAAAGTTACGAGGACTTAAAGAAGCAGAGTGGCCCTTAAGTTGTATGGCAAATCAGAGAAGACCGAAGTCTCCACCTCCAAAAGTAGTGGAATGTCTGACGTCCGTGGACTCTCCGTCGAAAATAAGCCGTTCCTGCGGAAGGGACATGGACAGCGTATTTAATAATAACACCCAGCACCACCGCAATTTACACGACAAAGATATCGTCTTCGATCGCATGACTATCGGCGTTGAAAAAGAGCTCAACGAACCTCTGAGTGATATAGAAGAATTTGATATGCTAGTGAGCTTAGCCAGAGACCACTAAAAAAAAAAAAAAATCGGGACGTCCTCTTTAGCTGTTGAAGCCCAAGAGCTCAAAGAGAACGTCCCGATTTTTTTTTTTAATGTTCTCTGGCTAACCTCAGTAGCAAATCAAATTCTTCTATATCACTCAGAGGTTCGTTGAGCCTTTCCGATTTTATCCAATCCTTCAAGGACCGCTCTTCTTCAACGCCGATAGTCATGGGATCGAAGACGATATCTTTGTCGTGGAAATTGCGGTGCTGCTGGGTGGATGCATCCTATGGCATTTGAAGTGGAACCTCTGCATAGAAAACCTGTGCACGATGAAATAAAGCCGCTAACCGAAGAGGACACCATTTAAAGAAGTTTCACTGAATGAGCTTAGACCAGAACGTCCGATTATTCTTGAGGTGAAAGATATTGGATCAGTACCGCCAAAACCCCAGGATGAAGCAGCCAGCCAGGACTGGCTACAGCTATGCAGTGACACCGTTTCCAGCAATTTCAATTTATTTTCAACGAGGAATGCTCCAAGCCAGCAGTTCAGAACCAGGAGCCATTGATTACGAAACCGAGATAAGCAAGGACCTAATGAAGCCACGAAATGGCCCCAGAATGACTTCCACGGAGACTGGGTGGCCAACTAGCTTCACAGTTCGCCTCGAGGACTTCGAGGATATCGTCGACCAAAACATGACGGAATTCAAGGATCCCCAAGCCAAAGTACTCCGCTGCAAGTGGAACCAAAAATATGGCTCCAAGACGTCGGAGAATCTGAAGAGAATTTTGCTGCTTCCGCCCTTGCCAGATCATCTGGACCAGTGCCGCTAGAAGATCAGGATCCTAAGGCGTCCCAGCGCAATGTCGAGGGCCTGCGCTTGCCCGTTGTAATGAACTACTTCAAAATGTTCTTCACCCTCCAAATGAACAAAATTTGGCATCTTCAAATAGCTGTAAGGAACACGTCTGACGCGGATAAAATGCTGACGAAACTTTACCTGCTGACGGCCAATCATCGTAATCATCGTTCACAAATTAGGCCCACATTAAGTTCTAAATAAAAACATTACAACTTAAACTTAAAGCACGATTTGCATACTAAATTTCATAGAACCGAGACATTAATCTAAATATCAAAGTGTAGTTATGCCTGTCGGAGGAAGTTATTGACCTAATTACCTAATTTTTTTTGTCTTTTAATTGGCTCAAAAATATGTGGTACGGATATTTTTAGACCATTTGAAAGGACTTGGAAATCAGGATCTGCTGAAATGACAGGCAAGGTGAAGTCACCGTATCAGGTCCCAGATCTACGTTTTCAACCGCATTATCTTATAATTGTTTAATTTTAAGTAAAACAAGTAAATATAATTGACTAGGATCAATTTGGACACTTATCCTGCCTAAAAATGGAATATTTAGATAATTTTAGTTATTTATGAGTACTTGTGATTTATCTAGATTTATCGTTTCTTCATTTTTGTACCTTACTAAGGTTCACTAATTAGAATAAGAAGTAAAAAATCGAAAAAAATATTCAGAAGGGTGAAAAAGGTATGAATGTGCTAAAGTGTGCTAAACCCGTGTCCAGCTAATTTTGCAGGTTAATCCACTAAACTTATTGCCATTGAACAATGGTAAAAGCGAATGGGACGATATTAACAGTGGAAGTTGCTCTATTTCCATCACGAAGGTGAGTGAAATGAAAAAGTCGAAAACTCTAACGGGAAAGGAGATATGGCGAAAATATCATGGGCGAGCAAAGTGTGCTAAACTTGTGACCACTGTATATTCTTGATCAGGAACACAAATCGAGTCGAAACGCAGACTATGCTAGGAGCGCCGAATTCAAATGGACCATTTAAACTCTTTGTCCTTTATGACTTTATCTAATCATTAATGCCACATCTAAATTATTTGAAATGGGGCGCGCATTTTGTCTCTTTATCCTAGCATTTATATTGTTGAAGTGCATTCATACAAGAAGGCATATTTATATTAAAGTTGTTTAGCTAAGTAACGGGTATCTAAAAGTCGATGCACTCGAAATGAAATGCGATTTGCCCTAGAGTGTGATTGTGGTTGTAAAATCGCGTTCCAACTAAATGTCGTACCATTTCCAAAAATGGCCAAAATTTCCAAATGTTGCATAATAAAAATGTAGGAGATAACGATTAGACACGCGTTTTATTTTCAATGTCAGCGTTATTCTAATCTGGTAGGCCTAGGCCTACAATTACACTTAGATTAATATTTTTTCCTTTTCAACCTAAAAAATACACTTTGAGATTTATAAACATTGGGAAAGATAAATTCAATCTACTATAAGTTTCAACACGTTTTAGTGAATTTTTGTACCCGTTACTCTTAGAGTAAAAGGGTATATTGTATTCGTGCAAAAGTATGTAACAGGGAGAAGGAAGCGTTTCCGACCCTATAAAGTATATATATTCTTGGTCAGGGTCACTAGCCGAGTCGAAATAGCCATGTCCGTCTGTCCGTCTGTCCGTCTGTCCGTCTGTCCGTCTGTCTGACCGTCCGTATGAACGCTGAGATCTCGGGAACTATAAAAGCTAGAGGATTGGTATTTGGCATGAAGATTCTTGGAGTTCCTACGCAGCGCAAGTTTATTTCAACGCCCTCAATAGCTTATATAGGATTTAAAAAATTTAAATTTTTCGGAAAAGTAAAAATGCAGTTTTGTTGTGTTTATCAATACCTATCGAAATGTAGAAGAAATTTTTTAAATCGGACCATTCGTTAAAAAGTAATAGCTGATCAAAGTTTATATCTCCTTCTCCCTCGCAGTCCCTTTAGCCGAGTGACGGGTATTAGATAGTCGGGACACCAACCCGACTATAGCGTTCTCTCTTGTTAAATTTTGTTTTCTATCCATTAATGGATAGCTTGCTAATCTCTGTTACTCAAACTAAATGTATTTTTTTTAGTGTTTACTTTTTATTCCTCTGATCAGGCGGCCTATAAAAGCGGCAGACTGGAAAGAGTTTCGCTCAGTTTTGCTGTGCTCGCTAGCCAATTCTACACATTTTTTATTAAAATTATAAAGTTATGAGGAAACTAGTAGCAGTATACGTGTGCTTTTTTTGGCTGGCATCTATTGTTTGGTAAGGATTTCTTCAAAAGTAGTGAGTTGTCTTCCTAATATCCGATCCTCTACAGGGCAAAATCTACTTTAAACGTAACGAGTTCCGGACAGGAAAGCACTGGACAGCTTCTGCCAATGGTTATCAACACCTGGCCCTTTTCAGTCGCCAACGAGGAGGCGTGGCGCATCCTTAACCTAAAAAAGGGCGGAATTGGTCAGACGAGGGACGCCGTGGTGGGTGGAATTTCGGAATGCGAGAGGCAGCAGTGCGATAAGGCTGTTGGATTCGGTGGCAATCCCGACGAGCGTGGAGATGTCTCCCTGGACGCCTTGCTAATGGACGGCAGCACCATGGAGATCGGAGCAGTGGGCGATCTGCGGCGGATTAGAAAGGCTATCAAGGTGGCGCGTCACGTCCTGGAGCACACGCATCACACTCTCTTGGTGGGCGATGGAGCCGCGGATTTCGCCAATGCCATGGGATTCCAGAACGAATCACTGAACACTCCAGAAACCGCAGCCATAACGCAAAATTGGACGTTGCATAACTGCCAGCCAAACTTCTGGCGAAATGTCTATCCGGATCCCAAGACCTCATGCGGTCCCTACCAGCCCTTGACTTCGTGGGATGAGCAAGCTACTCGAGCTGACCAGGTTGAGCTCGCGCCCGACAACCACGACACCATCACCATGGCCGCCATCGATGAGGAGGGCAACATCCACGTGGGCACTTCTACCAACGGACTAAGACATACGCTACCTGGGCGTGTTGGAGATGCGTCGATCCCAGGTTCCGCTGCTTACGGAGATAACGAAGTGGGCGCCGCTGTGGCCACCGGAGATGGTGACGTCCTGATGCGCTTTCTTCCCTCCCTCCTGGCTGTGGAGGCCATGCGGGCGGGCAAGACGCCGGCGGAGGCAGTGGAGTCGGTAATCAAGCGAGTCCGGAAGTACGGAAATCGATTTGATGGCGCCATTATCGCCGTAGATCGCTTTGGAAATTATGCAGCGGCCTGTCATGGTATTTCTGCCTTCAAGAAGGAATTCTCCTACATGGTCAGCAGCCCGGCCAACCCGAAGCAGCCCACGCGTAAGGAAACGGTCACATGCACGACGGATCTCTTTGAAACCTCATCCAAACTCAATCGTAAAGTTATTTGGTAGGCTTATTAGTTGAACGGTATGTATTTCTTAGGTTTCATAGAGAAATATGGGTATTTGTATAAACAGTAAAAATAAAACTTATTAAGAAATTATTAACCTAGGAAATTGTAATTCGGCTAATCTATAGAACCGGTTGTATAAATAAAATATTTTTTGAAACCTTAAAAATAAGTTTTCTGAGCCCAAGTATTCAGGGGTAAGCAACACAAAAAATTCTATGGTAATCATGTCGTTATCATCGTTCTCGATGAGTCAGTAAATCATGATGCTGCGGCATTAAAAAGCGAGCTCAATTTATGTCTTCCTTCGCCATCGAGATGAGGTTACGGCCTTTCATTAGCGCTCAATGATTGTGGAAAGCGTTGCAAGGCATTTGTTAATTAAAAGCAAGCAACAAATATGCTAGAAGTGCTAGGAGCTGTGGGACGTGGGAACACGTGCTAAATAAATACTCCAACTTGCTAAGTACCAGCAGACATATCGCCCCCCTTAGGATCCCCTCCCCCCCGACTCAACCCCCTTTGACAACGCCGCTGTCGTAAATTCACACGGGCCGCGGCCTTTGTTTGTGTGCGTGCCCGGCGTCGCTTTAATGCATAAAGAAATATACTCGCGCACAAAAGGAGCCGTCAAAACATTACTTTCTCCGCCGGCTCCTGTTTGGGTATTTGTTTATTTTCGCATGAAAATAAATGCGTTTAATGGCGGAAGTTTATGCCTCGTAAAGAGAAGTTAATTAGCTTTCTCGAGTATGAAATTTGTTCCGCACTCTGTCCGCAGCCATCGCTTTCCCATCCTGCCGCCCGTTTTCAATAGCAAATTGAAAATTTTCCAATAACGCATACGGGTATATGGCCACAGAAAGTTGTTTAACTTTCACCTACTGACGGGACTGCGATTGCTGCACAGCAGAAAATATTTAAATTATATTCTTTGAATATTTTTTCAATGATTGAATGAGTTAGCTAAAATTGCGACCGTCTAGCTTATCGCTATATATATACATTTGTTGTAATCTATTATAATAAAGTGGGGTACCAAAAAACGTGATGTGAGTAGTGCTTGACATAAAAATTTAAAATAAATAATCAAAATTCGGAATTAAAATAATCTAAAAGCTTTTAGGAAAATGGTAATTTTCGCTACGTAATTTCAAATGTTGTCAACATTTTATTTTAATTGAAATTTTTGATATTTATTGTAGAAATTTATAAATTTTTTGTTTTATTATTTTTCGTATTTTTCCAAAATTATTGTATATTTTTCTCCAAGTGCTGTTTCTGCTGCTGATGTTGCTAGGGGGCAGTTAACACATCAACTTCGTGGCGGGACGTCCCTTCAGGTGAGTCTTAAAGTCAAACTGGCGACGTGTTTGCATCTACATCTACGCCGCAAAGGCAAATATTTACGGCATCCTGGGCCGGGATGGGATGGCCCATAGTTTCCGGCACAGACAAAAGTTGAGCTGAGGGACAGCCGACATAAGAGGCCGAAAGTTTCGCAAAAGCGCACGCAACCAAACAACATGAAAATAGTTTTTCTTCTACCACATTTATGAAATGTGCACCGCAGGGTTTGTGTGTGTGTGTGTAGCCCGTAGAATAACTTTCACTTTGAGGGGGAAAGAAAGGTAATGGGAAATGGGAAAAGGGCTGGGACTAAGCGGCTTAAAACTTGCGCTAGGATGGCCAAAAGTGTCGAGCCAGCAACTCTCGCAGGAGACAACTGCCAACTGCCATTTTTGGCAAATATTTGCACAGATAATGAAAGTGCACCATACACCCTATACACACTAATGTGTGTGTGTGTGTTGGCCATAGTTGGGCAGTTGGACAATGTGTTGAGTTCAGTTTGCTGCCCGCTTTTGGGTCTTCGATCTTGTTGACAATTCACTTTGTAGCGGTAATTGACCCTAATGCTGTTGCTTCTGATTTCGCTCGTACTGCCTTTAAATCGATACCATTTTTGGCAGCTAAATTCAATTTGGCAAAGAAGCCGAGGACACACACACACCCACTCACAGAGATGGATATTGCACGTGCCTAAATACATTGCAAAAATGTGAAAAAGCACGTTTCAGTGTTTTGTGATTTCGCCTTTGCATGTCATGTGCCCCAAAACAAAAACTTTCAACTTCGGTGGCTGCTCTTTCAGTTGCTACTACTACGTGACTGCCATGGAGCTACCATTTTGCTGTACCAATATGAGTGCGCGCCATAACAGTAAGGACGTTTGCCAGTGCCAAAGTCAAAACAATCCCATCCAATTCAATTACAATTATTCAAACATCGATTTTCGCTGAGCAGAGAGAGAGAGACGAGCCCACAAAAATAGGTATTTAAATGCGGATCGATTTGTAGGGGGACTCCCCTAATCCCCCCCTCATTTCGCCTGCTTCCCAGCTTTGTTTCAATGCAATCGTCTGTGGCTAATCGTCTGATATTTGCCCGATGTCTGTGTGGACCGTCTGGCCTTCCGGCGCTCAAATATTCACGTTCCCATTCACAATCCCATTCACATTCACATTGTCAGACAGGGCCATAAATTAGGCAGTTGCTAAGTGCTTCGATGTTTGGCTGTGGCTTCGGCTCTGCCTCCGTTTCTGTTTCTGCTTCTGTTCTCTGGGATCCAGGATCCAGTATCCAGCTTTCCGTTCCGGCTGCTCAGCCACCAGGACAATGCTGGCCAAGATTTATTCCATGTTCGCACTTTCTTTTCGTATACCCATTGTGTTCCTCTTGCTGTATCTAAATTAAAGCTAAGCTGCAAAAATTTAAAAAGCATGTTAGACTTCGACATTTTTGTGCTGGCAATTCGGAAAGTGCAGTGTTTGTTTAAGTGGCTTAAAATTTGGATTCACTACGAAAAGTGAGCCATAGTCGACAGTTAAATAATGGATTTTTCATAGTTTGTTTGGTCAGCATATAATATTTAACTCTACTCGCCAGCTGACTCCATGCTGACTGGCTAAATATTTTCATTACATATGAGCGGGCATATCAAACAACCTCAGCATAAATATATATTTCTTCCGCCCTGCACTTTTAAATCTGCTCCTGCAATTTCCCAGAAATGGCAATTAGCAAAGGGGAAAATGTAAAATGAAAGAGCCCGGCACTGAGGGCAAAAAACCCAATTATCACATATTCAAGTCAAGTGCCTGTCCATCGTCTCATCTGATGACCGAACCCGGTTCGCTCTGATTGTGAATCCGGCTTTGGCTTTGATTCCACCTGAAAACTAATTTACTTGGCCTTAGGGCTACACCAGGAAAAATAGCAAAATATTTTCCCTAGGCAAACTATAAAGAAGGATGTGGAAGAAATCATAAAGGCCTTTTTCTGATAAAGCAAACGAACAAAATTAATAAATAATAAATTTCATAAATTCTTTATTTATAGATACATTTTCTGTATGAAATAAATTTCATTTCAATTCTATTATTATAGAAGATCTAATGACTATTTTTGCTGTCATTTCGTTTCATGGACAAGATGAGAGCTGTTTTGGTTGCGAATTAAGCCCGGTCAAATGTTAATTGAAAGGACACAGGCACCAGGGAGGGTCCTCTATTATCTTGGTCCTTCGCCCAGACGAGTTCTGATTCCGGCTTATGGTTATAGATTGGCAGGCAGATAGCCCGGACTCATATTCCCCGAAATTACCCCCAGCTCGGGCACTGAAAGGCCTTTCGCTTGCCTTTTTCTATTTGAATTGCTTTGCCAGGGTCTGCACGTGCACACACTTTTAATTACACTGCACATTTGCACTTCAGCTGCAGGTGGAGGTGGATATGGAGGTGGAGGTGCAGGTGCAGATGTGGCCGAGACACGTTGACACTGATGGCTGGGTGGGTATTTTTTTGGGGGATGGGGGTGGTTAGGATACCTCTACCGTTGCTCATTCACGCCACGTTGCACAAACACAAAACATCGACGCTGGCATCCTTGCCGCAACCTTGGAGCTGTCGTTACACATTTCGTAGGAAGTAGGAAGGGAATGGAATGGAATGGAAAAAACGCTGCTATCAAGTGTCTGGCCAGAGATTAAAGCTTCAAAAAGCTACGAAAAGTATCTGCAACTGTTGTCCAATTTAAATTCAAAACGATTTGTATTGCCTCAACCACCTGCCGCCAGCTGAAGCTGAAGCTTTAGCTCCATTTGCGTATTCTCTTCTCTTCCTGTTCCAGCTCCTCTTCCGTTTTGCTTTTGGCCTCGTTTTCCTCCTGGACGTCATCGCATTTTTCTTAATTTTTTAGCGTTTTATTCTGATGAGAAGCCATTTATTTTCATTGCCGCCCCGCCCAGCGTCGTGCAACATTTTAAGTGAATTTGTTCGCTAGCCGGGCAAATTTAGTTTCACGGAATTTAAGCAAGCCCGGCTACCCGGCACCTCGCACATTAACCGCTCTATTGGATTGGCCGCCAAAGAGTTGGCTCCTCGGTTTGGTTTGATCAGCGGGTGCGAAGCTAGCAGAGCAAACACCAAACGAATGGCGTTAAATCAACGCTCAAACACCTCGACGAGCTTCCTTCGGGTGTGATTCCAGATGCCAGTTGCCAGTTGCCAGTTGCCAGACGCTAGACTCCAGATAGAGTCAACAACTCTTGGCTCTTCAGCCATTTGGCCAGAGTGTTTGCCGGGCAAACAGTCAGGTAAGTGAGCTTAAAATTTCACATCACGCATACGGCACGTTGGCCGAGCATTTTCGGGGGTGATGGCGGCAATCGAATTAATTATCGAGATAACAGGCGAAACAAGACCATTGCAGGGTTAACCGCAAACGAAATAAATTCACCATGGCAACGAGATTCTCTGTTTGCGTTCGGTGTTGATTTTGCGGCCAATAGGAAATCGAATAACCTCCCATATTTGTTGGCTGCACTTTAAATTACTATTTGGGGTGCTGGGGAAAAGGTTCTGATACAGATACAACATCTGCCTTGATTACAATGCGCTGCGATTCCGCTCGACGATATGCTCGATATGCGTTGGCAATAACTTTTTCAGGGAGGGACAAAGTCTTCCCTTCAGCAGCGGAGGGAACTGAACTGAGGCTAGTCAACCTTTGGCTTTTTGCCTGGGGAGGGAAGGCAGTGCATTAGTAGATTGAAAGCGGAGCGGAGTACAGGGCTTTGTGAGTACGTACATACAGCAGCTTGGATGCAAGACACTAACATAAATAAGCGGAGAGCTCGGAATCGAACTCAAACACAGAGGGAAACTATGCTGCCGACCAGGTTTTTCCATTCAATCAGTAGATATGGCTTGGGATCCTTTGCATATCGAGATGTTGGAGTGGAGAGCCTTTGGAAGCCTTCGAATCCTTTAATGATGTGCTCATTGACCAGGCAGCTGCTGTTCATGGGGTGGCTCAAGGTGGATGGACCCTTCGAGTGCATTAATTATAAGCAGCCTGTCAGCCTAAGAGATTCGCATGACGCAGCGCCTTTCGAAGGCGACTTTTTCGCATATTTAGTGAAGTGTGCATAATGGCCGACAGTAGACCCAAAACTGTCAAACTTAACACTTTGCTATTAAAAAATGGATGGTAATAAAATAAAACAAAAATGCGCGGCGGAAGGCGAAGGGCTGCGACTGCTGAACCAAAATTAATCAAGCGTGAAAAAGTGTTTGCAAAGAATTTTGCGCCGCCATTTATAATTTTTCCTTTCCTCCATCTGCGCTTGCTTTCCGCTTTTCCCCCACTTCTCCCCTCCCCGTGCCACCACTCATTTTTTTCTTTCGCCTTAGCTATGAGCCATTTCCATTGGCATTTTCCGAGCTGTAAATGCTGTTGCCCGCTTGTTACTTACAATTAGGCGCACGAGTCAGCAGAAAAGCACGCCGAGGAAAATAAAAAGGCAGAAAAGACACTAAATGAGAAAAGCAAATTGGAAAATTACAAGACCTGCGAAATGCATGGGGTCAGCGCTTATGGAAATTGAAAGAAATTGAAAGGATTTTAATGCACATTAGGGAAAAGTTTTTAATTTCAGAAAAGGTCAGCAACAAGTAAGCCCTTAGCTAAACGAAAGTATTATCAGTCCATCCCGACGTTTTCGATTTTAACCCTTTAATGATTTATTTATTTATAAAAATCTTCTATTCGATTTGCAAAAGCTCTTTTGCTGGTCATTTGGTATGGGTAAAAGGGAAGGGAATAACCAAAATCTTGTATAATTTATACAGGATACTATATAAAACCAAACAGGTATTCTATTTAGAAATAGAAATTTAATATTTTAATTTTTTTATAAACAATTTTTGAATTACAAATTTTCTTGTGCCGAATAAGACGTATAATTGACTTTTCATCCTAACAGCAGTAGAAATCAAATGAGTAAACCTTCTGGGTCAAAACCAATTAGAGACTGTGGGATCACAAAGGTTCAAATGCTATTAAAGTTGTTACCCAAACACTACAGGCAGATCCGAATGTTTCCAAATGCTTGCTAAATAGCTTGTGTGTTTTTAGAGAGAAAAGCGGAACATTACAGTAAGTTTGGGAAACTCTAAGTCTATAATCGTCGACGCTGGCAACTTTTGAGAAATTTTCTGGCCCATTCCGATGCTTGACTTACTTGCCGAATCGAGAAAAGTTGGGGCAATTCGAAATGCTTTGCTATTCTATGCCGATAGCCTTTTATGTCCAATTATCAGCGACAGCGAGCAGCCCGAAAGGAGCAAATGAAATTGTCAGGACCGGTAGTGGAAACCGAAAAAGGCTCAGTCGAATGGGGGGGCTGAGCTAGGGTTTTGTTTTTGGCAAAACAATAAACTGAAATTATGGCCAATGACAGCTGACATTTAAGCCAAACACAGGGGCGCACAATGGCATCGAATCGAACGGGCTCGGAGGCATTCGAATGGAAAACTCGATCCCTTGAACAACTGTAAATGGCACACGCAAACACAAAGGGCTGGGAAAAGTGGGCTGGAAACTGGGGAGCTGGGAACTCTGTTCGCTCTGGATAAAGCCTCAATCAAGTTTCAATGAAGTTCTTTAAATGTAAACCATAATTTGCAATGCCATTTTCGAGCAATTTGTGATGGAAGCCATGGCTAATGCAGCATGACCACAAGGAAAACTCTGAAAAGCCAAACGAGACGGGGGAAACTAATAATAAAAATGTTAAAATAAATCTTGCGTGCGCTCCAAAGGGCAGAGACTTTCACCGACTGACTGTGTCTCTCGTCCCGCCCTCGTCCATTCGTCCTTTCTGGCTAAGGAGCGTAGATTTATGCATCCATTGTGCTGGGGATATGAACAACCCTCTTATATTTTATGCGCATAATGGCCAACTACAACTACAGCCACACTCACACACACACAGTAGAAGGGAATTGAGATTGGTATTGCGCCTTGGGGGCGTGGCAGGAGAGGTCGGAGCCTTCTTCTCGACCGCCCGAGGATGTTTTTGTTATTTTCGTGTTATTTACACGAAATTGCGCCTGAGGTCATACAGCTGGCTGTCATTGAAGGTGTTAAAGTTCAAATTGTGTCGCTTTGTGCGAGCGTAAGTGTGTGTGTGTGTGTTGGCCATGATTACAAAGCATACAAGCATAAAATCATCAAGAGAACAGCAGCTTAGACTGCTTTATTTTTTTTGTATTCTTACTTTTTGACCTTTCACCGCAGTATATGCAAATATTGTTCCTTCAGAATTGGGTTTGATCGGGCTATACTCGATAAATGAAGTACGGTTAACCTAAGAACGAAGTTGCACTAACCCCAAAATGTAAAAAGTTATAAAGGTATTTCATTTTCATTATTAACTGTTACTCTTTAAGGTAAATGTATTTTTTATTGTCCACTAACAAGCGAATCAGTCATTCTAATCAAATATCTAAGGAGCGATTTATCCACTGCCTGGTAAATTTAAAGGAAGCTTTAAACTCTTATTAACAGATTTTTACCCATACTTTTATGGCCGTTTTCTCGTCCCTTTCATTAATTTAAAGTACGGTTTAAGCCATGTAATCGTATTGGAAATCGGAGACTATACCTCCTTTTAAATTTAACAGACGGACGACAAAACGTCCTTAAATTTAACAAACGGACGATAAAACTGGCATATAAGATGCAAAACGAGCTGTTTTAAACTATAAACCTTTTTAAAAAGAACAACTTTTTTTTTGGCTTATCCCACACTAATAAATAGTTTCGTTATTTTTAAAAATAATCTTAATTTTTCTAAAATATTTAGGTAGTAGCAACTACAATGTATTTGTACAAGTATTACACTTCTAAGGAATCAAGATTATTTTTCCATCAAAGCGCAGGAACACCGATGAAGCGGATTATGTCTGTGGTTTTCTTCAATTTTCACAAAATCCCTACCGGCTTAAAACTAGAGAGCATGAAAAAAGACGAATGTAAATCAAATACCATGATTTTTCCCTGGCACTACTGAAAAATCGCACAAATTGTTTCGCTGCCGGGGGAAAATATCGCTGGCGAAGAGAAAATATTCCAACTCGCACAGATTTAAGAGCAATTAACATGACCGGTTGCGACGATAATTGAATGTGAATGCACATGAGTGCATTGCGAAATCCATAATTGGACACCGTTGGTAATATTTATATTTGCAAATTGTTAAACATCCACCCGACGACGCCGAGTTGGACCAATTAGCGCGAAATCAATTAAGAGTCCGCCATCCGCTGCCGCCGTGAACCGGGTGAAGCGTGTCCAACAAGTGGATCCTGTGCGGGAAAATGTGGAAGGACTGACCCCCCTGACAGCCACCCACCGCATCCGCAAATCCTCCTCGTGGGCCAAAAAGATATGCCCTCCCCGCGCTGTCTGCCAATATGTATTTACTTTCAATTTTAGGCACAACACTCATTTATTACCAGCGGAGGGCGGTATTTTCCTTCTTATCTGCTCGGGGGCCAGCTTTTCCCGCAATTTCCATTTGCATTGGGCTTGGCTTTGCGAGGGCAACGGAAAACGGGAGCTCCTCGTGAGCAATGCAAACAAAAGAAGCAAAAACCAAACGATGGCAAACAAGCCGCCAAGCGCCTGCCAACAAATACATGTAGAGAAACAGAAAACAAAAAAGTGAAAACATGAACCGGGGACCGGGGAACAGAGGGTTCAGGGGCTCAGGGGGTTCTGGGGGTTCAGAGGGGAGCGGAGCATAAAGCGAAAAATGTTCTTGTTAACAAATTGCAAAACATTTGCTTTTTGAAGACAAATTACTCGTGGTAAAACAAATTGCTTTGCTCTTCGTTCCGGCTCCTCCAGACATTAAATTTCGAGTGTGTGTGGGCCGCATTTAAATTTGATATATAGTAGCGCGAAAGTAATGCACTCGATGGCTAAGCACCCCGAACAATCACTCCACTTCAATGCCACAGCTCATTGCACTTAAGTCGCGATGGGTCAACGCCTAATTAGCAGAAAGCGACCCTCCGCCAAATTACACCTTGCTGTTCGGTGGAACGGAAACGGAAACAGCAATAGCAACAGAAACATCCGGTGGCGGATTAAATCTAACTTTAAGCGCGCTAATGAAGACAATTAAATGGGCTTAGGCGAATGCTCGTGGGGAATTAACAGTCATGGAGACGTCTTCCGCAACACAAAGACCACACAGTCTTAGCAGATCTAAAGCCTGGAAATTGCCCCGGATCTAAATTCTAAATACCTAAACGCGTTCACCACTGCGTATGCGTAACAATTGGCTGCATATCGTATAACGTATACGCCGCGTGGGTAGAAAGCTGACCAAAAATTCATTTGTTAATTTGTGCATGCACTCGATCATAATTTGAGTAATTATTTTTGCAGTCGGTACGCCACACATCCCGCGGCACTTGCGTTGCCAAGGGAATTTCCAGCGAGCTGTGGACCACATTTTTCATGGCGAATTTTGGCGTGGCCATAAATTGAAACCAGCAACGGGCAGCGGGATATTGAAGTTTGCGGCTAGTCGACCGCCAAAAACATTCGGCGCACTTTAAGCTTGAAACAGTTTGGATTCCTGATACCTTTAGATGAAACTACTTGCCACTTTTCGCACGCATAAATTTAGCACTAAGTGATGTATTGCTGACCCAAGTAAACAGAGTCAGGCAGCCATCTATCCATCAGGAAAGTTCCGTCGACTTTAAAGGGATTCCTAAGCGATTAGCAGGGATAGAGAATCTGCTCGAGGAGGGAGCAGGAGCAGAACCCTTTCAGATACGAGGCATTAATAAGTCAAGTCAAGCCGTCCCGGCCAAAGGGGTGTGAAAAATACAGGAAGAATTATATGCTTCGGCGCATAACTTGGCCGAGAAGCGGGAATTGAGAGCCGAGGGCCGAGGGCCGTGTGCCCTGCATAACCAAGTCTCCGGCGCTCCATCGATAGCTGGCCAATTCGGCAAACAATGCGGAGGCAAATGCAAATGAGCGTATTAGTAAAGCCAGCCGCAGCATTTGCATAATTTTCCCACAGCTTGACGAGGAAAGTGTTGCCGCCTCTTTTGAGCCGGAAAAGGAGAAAAGGGGCAAAGGTGACCGCAGGCGTTCGAAATTTGAATGATGTGCTCGGTTGATTTGTGTGAAAAAATGATCATGGGAGGACAGGATACCAGGGAATCGCATTAGCCCGGCTGACGCACTTTATATTCATGCCGCACTATGCGTAAATATAATTCCTTGTACCGCTCGCTCCGGAAAACTGGAACTGCGACTGGGTGAAGGACATCGATTTATGCCGAGCACGTGCTGCACTCTGCATCCTCCGCTTATTGGCATTTGTTGCACTCTATAAAATCCGCTTAACGTTTGCCACTGCAACTATGGACGCAATCAAAGTAAAAATACATCACCATTAACGGCGACCACAGGAGTTTTGCAGCGGGAGAGATTGCAAATTCAATGGATTGCGCGGGGCTCCATTGAAATATCAATGATTGCCTGTCCACTCAAAGAGTCGGTGGATTTTGGTTCGGCCTGGCTGCTTTCGGTTCAGTCGAGCATTAAAATGCTGCTTAATTGTGCTGCGTGCCGACTCTTTGAGTTTAAGGAGAAACGAAAAGTTGAGTTATTTCGCACTTTTTACACACTTGCAGTAATTAAAAAATATAGGATTAATAGTTAAAGGAAACATGGTATTCAAAAAATGTGCACCCAAATATTTAAGTTGGATTTTTTATTAGCTTGAACCAACCCATTCCCTGTTGTTGTTTATTCTTAAACTAGTTACTCTATAGCCATCACCAATTTTAAGGTTTCTACACTTTCTCAATTGAAATTGACGTCAATCACACTCGTGGTTCAGAATGTGATTAACCCGTTTTGTCGAAGAAGGATGGCTTTGTGCTTTCACCGATAATTTCCACCGCCTGAGTGCAAAGTGATAGGAAATTTTGGTGTTCAAAAACCACTGGATCGAAGTTAAGTGTATCCTTGAGCTCAGGCTGCATTATGTAAAATTAATTACTAATTATTCGTCACAGAATGGTCGGCGATATCATGTACGGTGCAGGCTGCACTTTATAATGGAACCCATCGTCCTGTAAGAAGGTGACTGGTTCAGTAAGAGAGGGAAGTAAGAGGAAGACAATAAGCCAAAACAATTAATTTTATCTAATGCATCCGATCTGCATACCAAAACTTAAACAATTGAGTTCAGTGTGTACGATTTAATCCTTTTAAGGTGATTTTGTGTGAGTAAACTACTTATGTAAGGGAAAAGTAAGGGTGGGCTTTGCCACTTCGTGGATTGCGTCCACACTGAGGTCTGTCGTAAAAATGTAATAAAATTTACAAAAATAATATATGTAGTACAAGTACAATGTGTAATGAACGCGTCTTTCTCCTTTTAATTTTTTTGTAAACTGATCGATGATGAATGACAGTCTATTTAATTTCCAGCTAATATTTAGGATAAATTCCGAACCGATATCGCATTCTATTTTCCAGCCTGCCGGAACATCAAATTGGACTTTATATTAAATTTCATCCCTCCCGTTATGTCTTTCTCAGTACACTCTCGCAGTACCATTGTTCGCTTACATAAAATCAATTTGTCATAATTACGTGTAGCTTTCTTCATTGAGAAAGAAGGAAGTCAGCGAGGAGGGGGAGGGGGCAAAAAGGCATTCATAAATATTCGATGTACTTTACACTTTGTACTTAATCAGCGCATTTAATAACTGACACGCGCAGTGTCGCAGACGGTGGAGAAATCAATGAAAACGGGAAAAAAACAAGAATATTGGAATAAAAAAGTTGTATCATAAATCAGGGAATACGGGGGCCCACGACTCACACCTATGGACCCGCAACTCACTCAATATGGTTGCCGCCACTTGACGGGCATTATTCAAAAAGGGCCTCCTGTCACGGCCGCCGAATGTCACGCGCACACTTCGAGTGCCTCAGGAGTTGGCCAAGAAGGGGGCTAAAAAGAGGAGGAGGAGGAGGAGGCGGGAGGTCCTTTGTCTGTCTGCCTGCCTGCCTCTTGGCCAGGAGCTGCAGGTGCCGCTGCAACTCCGACCGGGGTGTTAATGCCCACACGACCCACGACCCAGGGGCCAAATGGCAACGCGGAGCACATTATCGGGCAAAAGTCCCATTACGTGGCCAGGCGAATCCTTTTTCCAGCAGGAATCGCGAATGCAGAAATGAGCAAAATCCCGTTTGCAGTTAAGCAAATTTATAATGCTGCTTAAATGCTTTATGAAAGGACATAAGTTGGGCTGTTTGGAGAGTGCTTATGAAATATGCTGCCGGCACCCATTCACAGGGTTTGGACATTTTAAATGAGTTTTGGCCCTTCGGAATTTACAGTTGGCAGCAAACACGCTACAACAGAAAAAAAAGGTCCACGACCAAACTGGGGAAACGGGTTGTGGAAGTTTTTATGGTCCGTTGTTTAATTTATGGTTAAAATACATTTCAACAACAAAGCGCTGGGGCTGCCGAAAGGCAGGTCGCACCTGTTACATCGCCGAGGAACCGAGCAGCAGCAACAAACATGGAGGCAATTAGACGCGGCAGCAACTTAATGTATTCATGGCTCTGCTGACGGCTGGAGCTGCCCCGAAAATGGCTTTCGAGCCCCACATCCAGTTATCAGCTGATATATGGGCTTAGATGAGCCGACAAAGGCACAACACACCATCTACCACCCACATGTGTAATTAATTGGCAGCCATTTGTTAGCAAGAGTATCGAAAGTGAGTAAATTAAGGCAAAGTTATCCAGAATAATGCAATTTAGTCAGCGAATATCGATGTGATACTTTACATTGCAAATGAGTCACAGAGAGAGATTAAAATAATCTGGCTTTAAAGTTGTTAAATAACAATTTCAAGCTTGAGTATCTCTTTCTAAGATAATTTTTAATTCATGAGCACACAAACGAGAATGACGACAATGTAAACTGCATAATTGATCAGGACTTTAAACATTTAACGAAGTTTGTGCTGAGCACATAACGTGCCACATATATATGTTAGGTGGACAAATAAATATTGCTCAAGTCCTGCAATTCTCGCAGCTTTCGCAAAATGTCAACGGACGGGCGAGGCAACCCCAACCCCTATACCAATTTCCCATAAAGATGTCAACTGCACATGCAGTGCGTCGTATACAACACAAAAGTTTGCTCCGCTTCTGCTCACAAATAAAATTTAATAAACGCCAGACAAGCGATTTGCCTCATATTAAAACCCTTACGACAATCAGCAACAAAGTCTTGACTTTGAAGTTGCAAAAAATTAATTCGAAATTCAATAAAGTTTGTTTTTCGAGGAATTTCATATATGTCGGGGCACGAGTTTGAAAGCGATGAGGAAACAGCTTCAGCGGCAGACAATATGGACCAAATAAATTCATAACAAAGGCATTTTTGAGTTTAAACGAGAATGCTAAGCGAGATTGTACTTGAATAAATAACAAAATGCATCTCTAAGTGGATCAATTTGAAAAATTCCCACTGCCGTACCAGCAATTTTTGTTAAAATATTTTGTAAACCTAAATATATAAATTTGAAGTGCACATAAATCCCATTACATTTTGTAAAACTTTATTAAATAGGTTCGAACTTGGAAGACGAGTGAATTTTTCCGGAAAAATCATTTCGCATTCGCCTGCCATCGAGTTGTAATGGACATCTCAAGTGAGTGTAAGTCGAGCAGACAGATAGGGATAGGAACCCTCGGAGTTCATAGAGGGAAAACGATGGGGCTGGGGCTCCGAATTTCATTTTGCGCTCGTTGCGCGATTTATGTTATTATTGATTGCGTACAACACGAAAATTCACAATGAGTGCAGTGCCTGTGTGCGCCAGGCAGCGTGTACTTGAACTCGATTGATTCAAGCAATTTAATATTCATTTGTGCGTGTAAATCAGATTTGCACATGCAAATACCCAAAATCGACAGAATAATTGATTGAGCGAGCACACATAGCCTCCTTCCCTTCCCCGCCTTTTCCCGCGAAATCAGGGCAAAAATAATTTGATAATTTTTATTTGCAAACGCGTTAACAGATTGACGTTGGATTTTCGCACATTCAAATAGCTGAACAAAGGACCTCGTGAGGTTGTCAAAAGGGCCGCAGGGCGCTTAATTTAATTACCCAACTCTGGAATGTCGAGCCGAATTGAATTCCGGTCCGGTTGGCCATTGATTTATTAGATCCCACCGCTGTTTATTAATCCATTTCATGCATCTTGACTCCGAATAATCAGCATCTAATTTGATTGTGATTTATGATGCTGGCTATGAGAAGCCTGTGGCCGCCTTGCAATAAATTGCAATTATCCAGCTCTATCCAGCGTTAAATTCACTTGGCCAACAGTTAACCAGTTAACAGAGCTGGCTGTGTTTAGTGCGCTCAGCGCTCACTGTTGGCCAAGTCAGTGCCCTTGGCTGTTGGCTGTAAGCTGTTAGCTTTGGCCACTGCGTTTGGCATCTATTTATTATCTTTGAGTTGAGGCAACTATTTTCGGCATACCATCAATATGCATGAGGGGTCGGGAGTCGCCTCGGGCCACACATAACTGTAGTTATTATGTATATTACGTGTTATCATAGCAAATGTTGCCCATGGAAAATGATGAGCCTGACTCCTCACGAGGCTTTATTTCCATTTTCATCCCACAAGCATGTCGTACAGTGCGGCCTGAGAATTTAGAGCGTTTCTCAGGAATTTCAGTGCTGGCCATCGATTATCGCAAACCCATTTGCAAATAAACGTCAAGGGTAAACATTCTGAATTCAATTACTCACACTGGGATTGATGCTTAGGTTTCAGGTATTCTAATTTAATTACTTAACTTCTTAACTATTTACTTAAAGTGTATTGGGGTTGGAATAGTTAAATCCAACAATGCTACATTACCTTAAAGTACGTTGTATGTGCTTTAGAAGAAAAAGAAATGATTTCTTTATAGAAACTTCCCAACTGCCCTAAAATTCTGAACCCGACTGCTCTTGTGATATATGTTTATCAACGTAATGGTGTTTCCCGCCTGTGTATGTGCCGCAATTTATGCGCCACAACTCCACTAATTTCTCATAGTCATATCCTGCGACTGACTGCCTTCCTCCCCGATTCTCCCAATCCCCATCCCCTTCTGTTCCATGTTCCCCCACTTCCCCAGCCATTTCCGGATTTTGGCTTGTAGCCTTTTCTGTTTCCGCTTTGTGTACACTGCATGCGAGAATCGCTGGCTATATTTATTTGCCTGTATTAAATGTCTTTTTGGCAGTGATGTTCCCCGCACCCCAACCCGCTGAACAGATTGCCGGAATTGTGGCTGGCACTACTACAACACTACTGACAACAAGCGCTGTCCGGGATTTGGTTAGCAGGTTCGGGAAGTTCCTGGCCCGCATGCCACTGCTATCGGGGATCTCTAAAATATATAGTAGTTGTGAGGTAAACTTTCGCCATTTCACGTGGCTGACGATGATGACTTTTCCCACAATTTCTCTTTGTGTCATTATCTTTTGATTATTTCATTTCCTTGGCCGCACAGGAGTCGCCGAAATAAAAACAATTTATATTTCCCTTTGCGGCCCAAGGAGCCAAAGGAGCTCGGAGGAGCTCTCAAGTGTCTGGCTGCCGTTGTCCTGGCAAATTATGAAGGGCGCTGGGATCTAAGCCAGGTTAGGACAGTCGGACCACTAGGCCAGCTTTTGGGCAACCTTTTCGTTTAGCCAGCAATCAACTTTGGCAACTCTTTCAATTTGTTCGCCACGCGTATGTGTGGGCGTACGTGTTCCCCGGTGCTTTTCGGGTGCCTTGAGTGACTTCTTGTTTAGTTGGCAGTTTTCAAAACAGATCCAGCCAACTTTTTTCTTCACCAAATTGCTTACAAAGTGTTTTTTTTCCTCCGGCCAGGCTTTTTATTTTTGGGTCGCAAACAAAATAAACGGCTAAGCAGTAAATCTTTGTCGGTTTAGGTTATTGAATATTTCATGCCCGAGTTGATTTATTATTTATTTCTTTTTAATGCCCGCCAAAGGTCAAGCCAGCAGTTCGCTTTCGATGAACCCGTTTTATGGTCATTATTTTGGGACAAAAGTGAAGTCAAAAGCCTGAGGAGGCGATCGGCTCCCCAATTCCCATTGTCCGTGCAGCGGAAATGCCATCCTTGATTTCCACCCGCCCCTTTTGTTTGCCTTGGGCGGGGCCAGAAATGAAGAAGCCCCGGACACCAGGACACCAGGAGACCAGGACACCAGAAAGCCAGTAAGCCAGTAAACCAGCAAGCCAGAACACCAAGCGGGCTCCAAGGGGGGGGATTAGGTGGAGACGGCATAATTAGAGCACGGCCAGCTCTCGGCGCTGCAAGCCTAATGAGTTTGGTTCGGCTTTTAGTGCTGCGTTTGATGGCAATTGCACGGTGCCTCGCATTGTCATCGCTCGGCCAGGGGGAGTCACCGAAAAAATCAGTGGGCCCCTTCATGCTCAATAATGCACGCCACAGCCCCCCGAATCCCCAAAAATCCGGTGCAGGACCATCCTGCCCCTTTTGTTTGCCGTTGTGGCGAGCGGTCGAGCAAGAAACCCGCGGCAGGGTGGTTCAACCTCACAGGACTCGAAAATAAAAAACAAGTAGTCGAACTACAAAAATTCAATAGGTTAAGTCTTACCGACAACAAATACAGAGTATATCACTTAAATCCAATTTATTCGTGTTGCATTCTTTTTAAATACCACATTACTTTTCAGTCGAGTGGCTTACTTCCTAATTTTCAACCAAAAAAAAAAAAATGGCATCGAGTTGAGTTCGTATTAAAATACTAATCTTCCAATTTTGATCGAACCTCTTTTCTAAACGTAGTGGTTTTAAAAATTCGAAACTAAATTAATTTTTATTTAAATCTAATCGAAGGTGATGTACCCTACTTCCTTTTACTTTTTACTCGAATATTTGGTGGGGGATAAAATAACCCCCGTGGCTCTCCGCATGTGTTTCTTTGACTTTCCCAATATTGTTCCATTGTTTCCCAACTATTTTGTTGTCTGCCAAAGTGAACCACCCTGCTGCAGAGGAGGCAGGAGTCCGGCAGGAAGGAGCTGGGCTGCAGAGCCGAAATCCGTGACTGGCGGCCGCCATTCGGTGCTCCGTGGGGCATTCTGCCTGTCCACAAAGTGCTTCCTGCAGCCGCGCTAGTCTGCAGGATATTGAAGTCAGGAGCGGGACAAGGCGCAGCTGGGTAAAAAAACTGGTACACAGCAAAGTCCACTCACGTCCTTGTTGAACTTTCACCCTTGACTGCTTCAACAGTTATTATGTTTGTATATCTGGGAAAATTTCACGTATTTTGCTTTAGTTGGAGCTGTTAAATATTAATAAATCTTTTTCAGTCAAAGCAGGGCTTTGCATCGGGAAAAGCTTTTCAAATGGTGGCAAAAACTTTTCCGCTACAATAGTTGCTTGTTTTTCTAAGTGTCTGTCTGCCTGGCTGTGTTTGCCTTTCCCTGGATGGATATGGATGGTTGGTTGAATGTTGAATGTGGGTAGGGGGCGTCTGTTTGGGGTCCTTATGTAAATCGGTCGTTGTTCCTTTTAGCACTCGTCCTCTCTGCTCACTTGTTTTTTGTACTTCCAAGTGTTGAGTGTTTTGTTATTGAAGCATATTTTCCTCATTTGTTCTCGAGCTGCCTCCCCTTGAATTGTTGTTAGTTAAACACCAACACCACCAAGAGCAACCAGGAAAAAGTGGGCTCCCAAGGTGTGTGTACGACTTTCGGTCCCGAACCCTTTTATAAGGGACAGACCGAAAAGCAAAGGGCTTAATGTGTGTACTCGCTAAAAGCCTGTTACTGTTACTGCCACTGTTCGTGGCAATGGCAACCGTGGGCTCCGGCTGGTAGGCACTGTATTAAAAGTTTTACGGGCTCAAACTTTCGCCAACAAACTTGCGGCAGTCGCATAAAATGTTTCTACCGACTCTGAGCCGGGCCTAAAAGTATGCGGAGGCCCAGGCACAACATACCAACCAACACACATGCGGCAACAAAGCCAACTTAACACACAATTGCGCATTTGCATATTTGCGCGCAGCTACAAAACAAACAAAATTCCGCGAACCAAATCAACAGGAGAGCAGCCGGAAGAAGGATTTGGAAGGGTTGTGGTGCGGGGGAGGGGCAGGGGGACCTCCACTCTGAACCAGGTCAAGAGCTGTTAACTTGAAAATTACACAATTTGTGCATTTCGCCATGGAATTAGCCAGTCCACTCGCATTAAAGTGATCAGAAATGGTAAAACTCCATTTGTTTTCATGAAAATACCCAACGTTCTATTTGTTTCAGGAAACCAAAACCAAACCAAAGCTTTTAATATTAAAATCTGCTAAACTTAAATGAAGTACTTGATTTTTGACATACCTACAGATTTGCTTAGCACAAAAAGCAGTTACAAAATGGCCAATGAAACCAGTTCATAATTGCTGACAGTAATTAAGGAAGGCGGGGAAAAAGTGACTGGCACTTGGTAAATACCCTGTGGGGTGACTTCAACTAAAGGGGAGAGATCTGTTTGTCCCCGTGGTTTCTGGCCGGGGGGAGATGGAAGCAGCTGACTAAAAGGCATTCCTCGTCGGAGGTATTACACAAAGGTCCACAAAGCCAGTGACCGACGAACTGTTTGCTCTGGTCGACTCACCGAGGAGTTCCTAATATGAAGTCGGTTGTTGGTTTACACTCAACGCAAAGGGATTCTAGCTGCGAAGGTTCTTTAACAGGTTACAGAAATTATCCTAAGGCGCGGAAGCGGAAACTTATAAATGTTTTAACTAAATAATACATGCTTTCGTATTATAATATCGGAATGCAATCGAATTTTTGGTTAGATATAATTATATTTTTAAAAATTATCATTTACCCACAATTAAATCTAATTATGAATTTAATATGGTTTGTCATTTCAGTACAATTTTATAGGCTTGGAGACAAAAACAAGAAAAAATCTTTTTTGAAAGTATTTCAATTATTTAATTATTGTTAAATTGGGCTTCATAATTTTTAAACTTCGTTTTTAACCCTAATTACCTTATAAATTATATGTTATAATTAAATAATATTTAGAAAGTTAATTACAATCTTTCATTCCACAAAGATTTTTCATCTCTTTAGCGCAGCCTTTTGATTTGAATTATATCGTTTCGAAACTATTTTGGTTGCTTTCCCTGGCGCTTTTAAATGGCAAACTTGTGCAGGCCCGAGGCAAAGTGTGTGAGGCGGTGTTGGTGCCAGATAAAGATTAATTTATATGTTCACCTCTCGAATGCCACTTGAAGACTCCGAAGACGCCGAGGACTGAGCAGACCCAGCACAAAGGCACAGTCACGGCCATCAGCTGCTCATCTCGGGATCCTGCCAGTGCTTTCTGGCTGGCCTAAGGTAACAGACACATCAGCCAGCCAGAAAAAGGGGGCGGGATACAATGGGGCGTTGGGCATTTGAGAAATTCTTGTTTGGGACCCAGACACGGTGCCAAATGAATGATGAATGCTTGCAAAAGAGCTGGTTGTTACCCTCAGCTGCTAAACGTTCTGTGTAAATTCGTCAAAAATCTGCCTTAAGAGTTCATATGAACTAGGATTAATGCGCTTTTTCGGTTTAGCAAACTAACAAATCAATTTTAATAAATATATTAAATTCGTGGTCAGTCATTATTCAAGAACTTTGAGAACCTTAATTTGTTATATATTTATTTAATCAAAATAATTTTTCTTTATTCTAATAATCCATAAATCAAACGATTACATATAGTTTCCATGTATTTTTAATGCCTGAAAGGACTAGTAATTACCTGGGGCGACCTGGAGACCTCAGGATTAAAGCTATTGTACGCAAAGGCGGCTTAATTGTGCCTACGTGTCTTATACGAAATAATCCAATCATTTAATTTATGAGCTATCGCCAAGGAGCCATTAAAATCAAAGGAGTTGAATCGCTGGCCCCGGGGCTTCCTATGCAAACATGCCCGTGTCCCCAATACATACATCTATCTTCTGGGATTGCGACGCGGAATGCATTTTGCAATAATTTAACCTGAGTTATTTTGACCCAAATTGTGGCCTGACACATCTTAGCGAAATTAAACCGCTTGCCTGAGGAAACTTTCATTTCACAGGTGTGAGTGTGTGTGTGAGGGGGGTGTTCAAGGGGCTGAGGGGCTGTGTGAATGCTTACACTAATTAATGCGACACCTGCCTCATGTCACGTTCTAGTTAAGTCTTCTTTTTTTCGGTTTGCAGATTTAATGAATGCAAGCGTTTTCAATTTTAATCCGCAAAAGCCGCAAAACTTTGGCTAGCCGCCATCATTAGCCGTTGTCAGGCGCCAGGCGTCAGGCTGTCATTAAAAATGGCTTAAATGACAGGCCAGTAGGCGGTTTGTGGAGCCCTTTTCCCAAGCGCCTTGTTTGTTGGCTAAAACACGAGGAAGGCAAGTGGGCTTTCGAGGAGGTGGAGCTTTGAATTTTCCCCATTTAATAGTGACAAAATGGAAAATGCACTGGCTGCATTTAAAAGGCTCCTTGAACTTCAAGAATTTCAAAGGCATATCGCTGAATGTATTTCCATTAGCGATCACTTCGATGAGGGGGGAGTGGGACAAGGGGAAAACTCTCTGGACTAGAGGCATAATGGAAATGCAGGGTTTCCATTAGCGCCCAGAATCGAAGCGGAGGCAGTAAAATTTAAAAGCACCGTGCGCCCGTGCCTTTTGTTCTCCAACTTTCTCTCCTTTGCATCTCATTGAAAGGCATTCTTCGCCCTCCAATCCGCCGCCCCCTGCATCGCTTTGTGCCCGGCTTACTGGGGTTAGGCCTGCGGGCAGATTCCATTTTGAAGGAGCTCGGGAGCTCTAATGCAATATACTATATATAGTATGGGTCTTATGTATGCCATGTGGGTCCGTGGCTGCGTGGCTGCAAACGAGGTCACTGCTTTGGGACAAAAGTTGTCAACTTGAAAATTACACATTCTGGAAATCTGTAAAAATACATACTACTCACAAATGTACAAATGTGCAAATGCATGGGGGCGTGGCAAAAGGCTAAAGCCAACATATCTTTGCCTTTGGCCCTGCACAGCAGCCAACTGCACACAACTGTTGCCTTTATTTCGGCTTATCAGCCTGTAAAATGCGCAATTCAAATGCAAATGTGCAGCGTAATTAAAAATGTGCATTCCTCATTTCCCCCCTCGAAGCGCCGCAGCCAATTTAAATATGTGTATGCAAACATATACTCTGTATATATGGGGGAAATTTAATTAGTCGAGACCTTCGGGTCCGCAGTGCTGCTGGCCATAAAAATAATAATAATGCAGAATATGAACTCGGATAGGGAAAAGTGGTTAAGACTGAAATGCGAACCTTTGTGGGTTTCCTTTCGTAGCCGTTGGTTTCCGCGCAAATCGCTTTAAGCCACACTATTCATTGGCTCTAACTGAGAGCGCTTTCCACCTGAAAGGGCTCTTGTAAATATTCAATTTCACACGTTCTATCAGCGTGCCACCCCGGGAACTCTGGCCCTCGAATCCACCCCTCGCTCAACCGCCAACCGACAAACCATCTAGCAGCTGTCAGCCAGCTTGGCCGCACCCGCAAAAATCGGCTGGGCCCAGCCGGCAAATAAAGTCGCACATATTTTCAAATAAAGCTGCCGTTATCACAAATTGACAGCAAAGTATTGTGTGGCCGACTACTTTGTCCCATGGTGGGATGTGGGTTGGTTGGCTGGTTGGTTGGGTTAGGGCTCGTTCCCAAAATGGCCAAATGGCTTTATGCGGTCAACGGACAGCGGGTCCGCTTCCGCTTCCGGTTACACATACACGTACACATATATAAGCTGGAAAGTACCCTGCGGTCGGCTGTCACTGCGATGATTGCGCTGCACAAACACAGACAGCTTTGGAAAACTAATAAACCCTCCATGCGAATGGAGGCATTGGCCCCCGACGATGCGCTTTATTAAACAATATTAAACAACCAATATGCCGCTGGCCATTTCGGCATCCGCGTTGCCTTTGCTTGGCCTGTCACATTGGCCAAGAAATATTCAAACACACTTTGAATGCGGCTCGAAAAGCAAACACTCAAAATTCCAAAAAGCACAAGCCGGGGGCGAATCAATTGTTTTTAGCCTTTTACTTTCAACTCCCTTTGGGAACTAATCGCATTATTACCAAATATTCTGTAATGGACGGAGGAGGGGACAACCAGCTGGCGGTGAGATCCTTTCGCAGGCAACGCGAGGCCTTCTCATTCTATGCCGGTGAACCCGCCCGTATCCTTCAAGCTCCTGATCCTGCTCAAGGTGACGCAGTTGCCCTGCAAATGGCGCTACATGCCCTCATCCTGGCAGAACTGGCCGAGGATTCTGGTTTCGAGTCCGGTAGTGAGAGTGACTGAGTTCGAGAGGCAAGGTCTTCGTAAAGGTGGAATCTGTCGAGCTCTTGGTTTAAATATAACCTCAAGAGGAATGTAAACTCCTACTTCAATAAATGCAAAAGTTTTCTGTATCAATCATTAAAATAAACTAAATATAATATCTGATTTCAAATGTTTTAAGCACATTTTATAAAGCACATCAAAAAAGACAATTAAAATGGTATGGATTTGAATTAGTTAGTTTTCAGTACAAACTTTAATTACGATTTCACTCGAAAGGGGGTTTGTAATACAAACTTTGTATTGATGGGGGTTGAATTATTATTTAAAACTAATTAATCTGAAATCTTACCTTTCCCAGTAGGCACAAATCAGACCATAATAAAGTAGACACACGCAATACTTTGAAATGCCATAATTGGGTTTCGGTTTATTCATGTCGATTTGATTTCAATTTGATTTCAAACACAAATTCCATTTAAACACAGGGATGCTGGAGCATCTGTGTGCGAGTTTGTAGATTAGTTGAGAGTTGTAGTTACATTTATTTTACACATTCATAAATACGCATATTTGTATACATTTTTAAAATGCTCGTCCAAGAAGAATTTGTTCTATTTTTTTAAATTTTTTTCTATTTGTTCTCTGAATTTATTATATGCTCTTCCGTTTGCAATTCTCTTGTGGAACATCAATAATAAATATTTATGTTTGTTTGCCTGTGTGTACGCTCGGTATATATGTGTGTGTACGTATATTTTGCATTTTGATTTCATAGTTTCATATGTTCCATATAGGTTTGTTCGACCTGGCTTATAAAAAACTCGATCGAATCTATTTTGATTTCCCCTATAACCGAAATTGTTTTCTACTTTTCAAGTATATTCCGCTTAATTTAACCCCTTCCGAATAAATCAATGTTTATCACGCCTAAACTTGCTTTGAAATAAATGCTGTCTTTGCCGCTAGAAACCAAAACAAATACATTTTCGGAAATCGCTGTAAATTTTGAATTCACTGAATCTACGCGAGAGTTTCTATGTATATGTTTAAATACAATTAGAGGTTATGCCTTAAAATTGTTACAACTACTCGATATGGTGTCTTTCTTTGCCAAGTTCAGCTTTGTTAAAACAACTTCCATACACACTACATCGGTTTTTGTTTCGTAGATTACGTATAGGTAAATTTCTAAAGAAGCGCCAAACAATAACATTACATGCATGCAACTGAGAAATACATTGTTTGCTTTTAATATCAAAATTAAAATATTACACACGTTTTTTCATTATTTGTCATTGTTCAGTTTTTTTCGTTATAGATTTTAGTTGCCTATATTTGTAAAAGTATTTTTCCTTTTGTTTAATGTATTGAAAACTCTACACGCTTTTGTCTCAGTCGGGAATTAATCTTCAAACTGATCCAACTGAACTCAATACACACATAAATAGGTATAGATATGGGTATAGATATAGATATATGTATATATATATATTTCTGTTGTGGTACATCTATAAATTCATTACGATTGCTACTGCTGTATACATTTAATGGTTTCTTGTTGGGCTTCGATCAACTACATGGTGGAGAGAGACGAATTCAGATTCTTATAAAATGCATAAACATTCAGCTTAAATCTAGTCTGTGCCTCGACTGCGAATCATCCATCCTTCCCCTCTCTTCTGTGGTCGTTTTAGATCAATATATATAGAGTTTTATACGAATATATGTAATATATGTTTGCTTGCTGATAGGTTTCGTTTTTAGAGAGTGCTCGGGGCACTCGTGATAGGGAGGGCTTTACACTGAAATCCATACAATTTATATTGAGTTGAGTTAGTTGAGACCTTGACATGCAATATGAGAGTGATTCGCTTCGCTTCGTTTCGATTCCTATGGCTGGCTGCAGTTGTGGCTTCGGTTTCGGAACTTAAATCACGATTCGATCTATTTCTATTCGAAAACATCCCACATCTCCCGCCCCCAAGCACGCCGCAGGGGCGTGGCATCTGGCACCTGGCCTCCCCTGGCTTCCACCAACTTACAGCTCGAACCCGTAACCTCAGTAACCAGTCGCATCGAATAGATCCGGCAGAACCAGCGGTGGGCAATTGTGCGGACTGCAGGTGACGCTCGGCATCTCGTCGGGTGTCACGGCATCCGTGCAAATGCATTGCAGACAGTTGCCCGTATCCTGTGGCAGAATGTCGCCAATTTTATACAGTTTGCCTGCAACAACAGCGACGGAAGCAAGTTCGATTTGCAGTTTAAATGGGATTAGGAAGTGAGCAATTGTGACGAGCAGTAATAAAATACAGGGGACGAGGGTGTCTCGAGTTCGTTACACAGAGAAACAAATTTGTCTTTCCTAGTTCTATAAGTTTTTCTTTTGTAAAACATGTTATAAAATGTTATAGCCCTTGATTCAAATAAAATTTAAAATATTTTCTGTCCAAGTATTTAATTTGTTTTTAAAAGCAATTACATTTTAAGACCCTCCTAGAAATAATATTCGCTAGCCATTAACAAGTAATACAAAAATATTCGGTCTTAAAGAAGAAACACGGTCAGATTCAAAATATTTATGTGAAATAGTTACCTAGTAAGTTAGTTATTATCCTATACCAACTAACATAACAAATCTCTTCGAAAATAAGATATTTATAAACCTAATAGGTATTACCAAATAATTTATTAATGGTCTAGAACAGAACTAGAAGTACCCGAGGATATTATTTCTCTGTGTAGCAATAATCCCTTCGGACTCCGCTGACTTGCTTGCTTACCCAAAACATTGCACATACGCCCTGGTGCCAGCGGCGTCGTTGTTATAATCGTTGTCAGGGTGTACGGCGGAACAACAGGGCTCTGCTGAGGTTGATCCTGATTGCTGCCGCTGCTCCCGATGCTGCTGATGCTGCTGCTGACTGCCTGTGGGTCCATTGTTGTCCCTGCTGCTCCATAGTTGCTGTTGCTTTTGCTGTTGCCGTTGCCATTGTCGTTAACGCCTGACGTTCTGTTGCCATTTGCAATTAAATCCGTTTGGCGATGGGGATGCACATCAACTGCAGTTAGTGTAATGTCAATATTGACAACGCTCCCATTGAATTCACTGCTGTAATCGTTGTACGAGCTGCGAAAGAAGACGGCATCGTTGCCATTGTCTTTGCCGGCACTCTTGTTCGCCGAGCCAACATCATCGATTATTGTCGATGCCGGCGTTTCCTGCTCCGGGTTCTCGTCGAGCGAGTTTGTGTTGTCAGCATTCAGTTCGGTGGATGTCAGCCATCGGTGGAAGGCGTCATCGGGCTCCGTCTCCGCGTCAGGTCCACGGCGATCATGTTGCAGCTGTCCGGAGACGGGGCGAAAATAAAGCACAGACTGTTAATTCGACTTGACTGCATGGTAAATAATAAAGCAGCTCGAGCATGAAAAACCCCATTACGGGAAGCGTTTCAGGCTCACTGGACACACCGAAAGTGCAAAGTTCAGACGTCTCCGCCGAGGCAGCCAATGAAGTGGCAGTGGCCCAAAGCCTAATTGGGTAAGCTTCCCACAGGCCCTTCGAGGGCCACACCAAAAGCACAAAAAATAAGACACAAAAAGGACTAGTTTTGGGAGCTCGAATCTAAAAATACCCTAAGGTTCTGGGAGCTTTACATTTTTGTGCCAGCTAACTTTCTTAGTCTTTAATCGTACACTAAGTAAACTAGAGAACGAAAAAACCAAGAGGAAATCTTCTTGATATCTGTATTTTTTCTTCACACTTTCTTGAGAAGAATTGTTCTTGAAATCAAGCGACTAGTACTGTTGATTTTGTTTTTATACCCTTGCAGAGGGTATTATGATTTCAGTCAGAAGTTTGCAACGCAGTGAAGGAGACGTTTCCGACCCCATAAAGTATATATATTCTTGATCAGCATCACTAGACGAGTCGATCTAGCCATGTCCGTCTGTCCGTCTGTCCGTCTGTCTGTTTCTACGCAAACTAGTCTTTCAGTTTTAAAGCTATCGGGCTAAAACTTTCCCAAAACTCTTCTTTCTGTTGCAGGTAGTATATAAGTCGGAACCAGCCGGATCGGACAACTATATCATATAGCTCCCATAGGAGTAATCGGGAAAAAAAATTTTAAAAAATTATATCTTGGGTGTTTTTGAACCTAGAGCCTCCTACTTTTGGAAATGCCATTTTTTATCTGCTTCTGAATTTCGAATAAAATTTTTTCAAAATCGGACGACTATATCATATAGCTACCATAGGAACGATCGGAAAATTAATGGGAATATAATAGGAAATAAATTATAGCTTCGTTGACTTTTATTGTATTCTCTTCTACTCTGGGATATGAGTCTTTTTAAATGTTTTCGAATTTCGATTTTAATTTTATCAATATCGAACAACTATATCATATAGCTGCCATAGGAACTATTGGAAAATTAGTCATTAATAGGAATTATCTGCAAGGGTATATAAGCTTCGGCTGGCCGAAGCTAGCTTCCTTTCTTGTTTGAGACTACATTATTCTTGATTTCGTTGATTTGATTTGATGAAAACCTTCTGTAACTTTAAAAGCAATAATTAATTTATAAAAAAAGGATTCCTCTCAAAAGTATCTTAAAGTCGAAAAACTATCTATCACAAAATAACTCTAACCTTCAGATAGAATAAAATATTTTAATTTAATTCTGGTTAAGCCCAGTGTTTACATTTGATGGATGTGTGTTCCGCACTACTTTGCACACTCGTAGCCAACTCTATGATACCTTCACAACATTTCAAAAGCCCGGAGGCAAGGACCCTTCTCAAGCTTCCCAACTCACATTTGTGGCTGCAACTGTGGCCCCGGACTTTTCCATGCCAGACAGCGTGCTTGTCACCATTTCATTTGTTCCTGTCGCCGTTGTCGTTGTCGTTGTCGTTCTCGTTGTCGTCGTCCTGGTCGCAGACGTGGATGCGATTGTGGATGTGGCTGCCCCAGTGGCAACTGCCCGGGTTGTCATCAACGCCTTGGCCGTGCTGCTGCTGCTGCTGCTGCTGCTAGTTGGCCATTGTGTGGGGGCTGCAGCTGCAGCTGCCCGGGGCTGCTTTGTTGGCGGCTCTGGCAAAATATCGCTGTCGGTTTCCGCCTCATCAAAGTTTTTATCAACGGCGGGTTCAACGGCTGCATCTGCTGCTCCTCCAGCCTCCGATTCAGCTGCCTTTTGTCGCGCCAACGCCTCCTGCTGCTGCTGCTGCTGATGCTGCAGCAAGCGTTGTTTTTCGTGCAGCAAGTGCTGCTGGTGGTGCTGGTGCTGATGGTGCTCGTGCTCCTCGGTCTTGTAGTCGTAGTACAGCAGGGCTGGTAGGTTTTCGGGGAAATTTAAGATTTTGCTGGACGAATGCGGCGGCTGCTGGTGCGGATGATGATAGTTATGGTTGTGCGGCGGGGCGTGTGGGGGCGTGGTGGAGGCTGGCTGCTGATAATGCGTTGCCTTTGCTGCCTGATTAACAGCCAAAGCTGCCACATTCTGCTGCTCGTGTTTGTGTTGCTTGATTATATTGTAGTTGCCACCAACGTCGCTCTTGTGTTTCTGCTGCTTCTGAAGCTGGAGCTGTTGCTTTATGGCGGACTTTTTATAATCCGGCTGCTGCTGCTGCTTCTGCTTCTGCCTCTGGCTGTGGTAAACTTCGTAGTCATTAAAATTCTTTTGATTCCTGTGATGCTTATGCCGCTTGCCAACTTTCCTAGCAGCTTTATGCACTTTTGTTGACTTTCCCGTTGTGCTCTCGTGGCGATATGGATCTGAATAGTCACCATCGCCATCGTCGTCGTCGTCGTTGTTGTTGCCATCGCCATCGCCTTCGCCTTCGCCAACACCAAGTCCAAGTCCCCCCGACACCGTCGCCCCTCCAGCCGCCCTGTTTACATTGGCCTTATCTGCGGGAAAAAAGGCAAAAGTTTCTCGTTATATATTATGCAAGCCGGAAAAGGCCGATGGAGAACTAACCGCACTTCTCCCACCAGCAGAAGATCTCGCCGTCCATGCAGAGACACACCTCGCAGGCATCCAGGCGGGGAACCTGGAAAGGATATGGCACATCATTTAAATGGTCCTCTTCCGAGGGTTTAGGTCAGGTCGGCAGACGGTTGGGTTAGCAGGTGCTCTTGCGGCTGGCTTATATGCATGTGGCTACATTCACACATATGTAAGCGAACCCACAAGCAAACAATCAATCACTTTCCGATACAATGGATGGGTGAGCAAACTTCACATCTTGGCTCGAGGAACAGGATGTCTGCTCATGGCACTGGCATTCATTTCATAACATGTGCGGTAACGAGCCACAAATTCAAATTATGCAATCCCTTTGTTCAATTACTGCGAGTGCTCATCAGATTATGTCCATTTTAATGACTATAGAAAACTTAATTACGGTGCATCCTTAGTAAGGATTGCTTTTACCAAAAAAACGAATAGTCTAGGGCAATAAATTGATAATAAGAAACTTAAGCATGATATAGTAACGATGTGCCCAGTAAGTATAAACCCATAACTAAGTTCAAACGGACAAACAGAAATAGAAATATATTTGGACCTTCGTTTTTTAGGTCAGATAATAGGAATTAGGTTTCCGATCCTATGCAGTAGTGTAATCATAATCTGGACTACTAGCCTAGTTGATCTATACATGTCCGTATGAACTTCACAATTTTAACTTATCTTAAATCGATGAAATTCGTATGGTTTTTGGAATCTACCCCTATAAACTGATGACTGATACCAAATATTTATGAGAAGTAATGTTTCTCACAAAATGGAAAACCTATTTTATATATCGCACTTGGCGTTACCTTCTGTCCGTGTGTGTACTTGTGGCCGTTGGTGAAGCACGCGGCTGCTCTGCTGTGCGGCTCCAGGTTCTCCTGGGCCGAGGAGCCGGCATCCAGGTCGGATCCCGCTCCAATCCCTTGAGCCCTCGGCGAGTCGACGTCCAAGGCGTTGTCCTGCGCCCCGCTCCCCGCCTGCCGCTGCAACTCCGCATCGCTGAGCATCTGCTGCGAGAGCAGACGGGCGTCGTACTTCGCCTGGGATTGGGCCGTGTCCAGGTCGTAGTTGAAGTCCTCGTGCTCATCTACATACTCAAAGGGCAAAGCTGCGAAATGGCAAGAACAAATGCGAAATAATCCCGTACTTATATTACTTTTCACATGCAAATATAGTCAGAAAGAATTCTAGGGTGGACCTGAATTGCGTATTTTTTAATGGCTTAAAAGGCTCATGTTAGATACATGCGTAAAGTAATTACACAGATAAAGCCTTTAAACATAGAGGTATGTGTGATAAGCCCTTTTAATATTGTGATATAACCTTTTTAGCTTAAAATTGAATTAAATAAACTTTCTTGAAGTTTATTATTTGGGAAATGTAATTAGAAATTAAATTTTATAATTCTTCAAAAGCAACATTAGAGCAGAAAACGAGAACAACCAAATCGATATAACTGAAATTGTATAATCAGCAGGAACCATTTCAAATTTACTTGGTGATATGGGCGTAGCAATCATTTTATCTCGATGATTTGCTTACTTATATTTTTAAACCTGTGACCGATCTCGATATATGAGGCTCAGAAGTAGCTTAACCACTTTAGTCCAACTTGAATACTTCAAGATGCGTCTAGCCATCGTGGTATTTACGCTGATCTCCGTTCTGCTGGTTTCGAACACCAAGGCAGCCGAAGTAAGGGGTGTTTTCAAGGATCCAGCCCACCCTGGAAAGTGTGTTGTTGGCGGCTTGGTCCTTGAGAAAGGTCAAACTGGGCGCCACCCAAAATACTGTGAGCGAATTCAGTGTGGAGACCAAAGCGTAGCATATATTGCAACGTAAGTTTAATCTTAATTATTACAGTATCGCGAATGAATATTAATAATATGATTTAATTTAATATACTTCAGATGTGGTGCCTTTTGGCTTCGACCTGGCCAACAATTCGGAAAGTACACATCACCCAATGCTAATTATCCCGATTGCTGCCATCGTGAGATTATCAACGGGTGATACCAGCTTTGTAACTCAGAAATTTACAAAGAATTTAACAACAATAAATAAAAACACATTAAAATGTTTACAAAAAATTTTAATAGGTGTCTACATATATCTAACCTTTATAGGTTCATTCAAAAGCTTTAATCTTCCTCGTATTTTATAGTATTCCTCAAGAACCAAATCCCGATTTTCAACAAAATTATACGATAGATAAGGCTTATCAAATGGCAGAAGCAATGGCTGAGCTTTTAGTCGAACTTGAGATTTGAAGGCATTAATATGCGTCTAGCTGTCGTTCTATTTATGGGGATCGCCGTTTTGGTTGCAGAAACCGAATCAGCTCTTTCTAGGGGTGTTTTCAAAGATCCAGCCCATCCTGGAAAGTGTGTCGTCGCCGGTTTGGTCCTTGAAAAAGGTCAGACTGCCCGCCACCCAAAAATGTGTGCCCGAATTGTGTGCCAGGACAAAAGCGAAGCACAGATTCAATCGTGAGTTAAAGTTTTTAAATTTGGTACCGCAAGTGTTTTTAAATAATGTGATTTAATTGAACGTATTTTAGATGTGGTGCGGTTGGACTTCCAGCTGGGAAGAAATTCGGAAAATACACAACACCAAATGCTGATTATCCCGCCTGTTGCCATCGTGAGATTATCAACGAGTAGTACTAGATTTGTAACTCACCAGTTTTTAATAAAATAAACAAAAACCGAAAAATCGATTTGAGAATTAAAGGTGAGGATATAGTTTACTGGCAGCAGAGAAGAATAAGTAATGGGATTTCGACTTCAAAATTAACTTTTTCCACTGTGTCCTGATACTAGATGTTTATAGGGTGAAAAGTATTAATCTATATGTTGACCATTTTTTGGACAATTTTTAATACTTAAAGGTGGGAAAGTAAACAGTTAAGGTAAACCTATCTTAGGCTCTACATGAACGTTATACAAAAACAAACAGACTTTTTAATATTCATAAAATCCGCACTCGGAAATATTTGACATTTTTGTTTCTACAATATCAACTACTCAGAAAGACAGCAAATTTTTTTCAAAGACATAAACATGACAAATAAATGATGCACCTACTCATATTTTATTAGCTTGCTAATACATTTACTTGTTGACATGGGCGTAGCAATAATTTTATTTGTTTATTCATAAATTTCCATTGAGACCGACTTGTCTGACCAGCTATTGATAGACTTAACCTATTGATTGTTAAGTCTCCGCAGTGGCTGAGCTTTCAGTCTAACTTGTGATTTGAAGGCATCAAGATGCGTCTAGCTGTCCTGGTATTTATAGTGATCGCGGTTTTTCTGGTTTCGGAAACCGAGTCAGCCGTTTCCAGGGGTGTTTTCAAGGATCCAGCCCATCCTGGAAAGTGTGTCGTAGACGGAGTTGTTCTTGAAAAAGGTCAGACTGCGCGCCATCCAAAAAGATGTGAACGCATTGTGTGCCACGACAATAGCGAAGCAGAGATACAATCGAGAGTTTGATCTGAATAAATTCAGTATAGAGAATCTTTATAAATACTACGATTTCTTATTTTAGATGTGGTGCTGTTGGAATTCCCCCCGGAAAGAAATTTGGAAAGTACACAGCCCCAAACGCTGATTATCCCGCCTGCTGTGATCGTGAGATTATCAACGAGTAATACTAGTTTTGTAACACACCAGTTTTTACAAAATAAATAAAAACCAGAAAATCGATATGAGAATTAAAAGTGAGGGTCTAGTTTATTGGCAGGACAGAAAACTAAATGATAGGGTTTTGCCCAAAATATTTACTTCGTTGTCCACTGTGTCCTGATTCTACTTGCTTATGTGGTGTCAAGATCATAATCATTATTTTGGCCTAGGTTCGGTTAATGACCAAAAAATGTCAATTCAGATTATTTAATGCTTTTAGTTAGAGGTTTGCATCGCAGTGGAGGAGGCCCTACAAAGTAATAATATTAATTCAAATTTTCAGATTTGGCATACTAAAACCGCGAAATACCTTTAATATTATAAAGCAGTGAAACGAATGAAAAATTTGTTGCACAGATTTTAATACTTAAAGGTGCGAAAGTTAACAGATAAGGTGAACATATCGAAGTCTCTACATGAACGTTTAAAAAAAAAAACAAAAACACACAGTTTAATATTCATAAAATCCGCACTCGGAAATATTTGACATTTTTGTTTGTCCATTATGATAATAGTATTATCAACTATTTAGAATGACGACAGATCTTCAAACATAATCACGACAAATAAATGTTTACCTACTCATATAATTAGCGTACCAATACATTTACTTGTTGACATGGGCGTATTAATAATATTATTTGTTTACTCATAAATTTTCATTGAGACCGACTTGTCTGACCAGCACACCAGCTATTGATAGATAAGGATTTTTAAGTCTATGAAGTGGCTTATCTTTCAGTCTAACTTTGGATTTGAAGGCATTAAGATGCGTCTAGCTGTCGCGGTATTTATGGTGATCGCCGTTTTTTTGGTTTCGGAAACCGAGTCATCCGTTATGAGGGCTAATTTCAGGGACCCAGCCAATCCTGGAAAGTGTATCGTAGACGGCTTTGTTATTGATAAATGGCAGACAGCGCGGCATCCAAAAATATGTCAGCGCATTGTGTGCCAAGACAAAGGCGTAGCAGAGATCCAAAAGTGAGTTTATGCTTAATAAATTCGGTATAGCGAATATTTTAAAATAATATTATTTAATTTAGTTGTGCCCATGGTGCCATTGGACTTCCCCCCGGAAAGAAATTCGGAAAGTACACAGTGCCAAACGCTGATTATCCCGCCTGCTGTGATCGTGAGATTATCAACGAGTAATACTAGTTTTGTAACACACCAGTTGTTAATAAAATAAATGAAAACCGGAAAATCGATATGAGAATTAAACCTGAGGCTCAGTTTATTGGCAGTACAGAAGAATAAGTGATAAGATTTCGACAACAAAATTAACTTTTTCCACTGTGCCCTGATACTAGATGTTTGTAAGTTCAAAGGTTCCTAATCTATGTATATGCTGAGAGTTCTAAAAAAACAAACGGACGGTTAAATTATCATAAAATTCGCACTCGGAAATATTTTATATTTTTTTGGTCCATTATCAAAAAGACGACAAATCTTAAATATAAGCATTACTAATAAATAATGTACTCGTCTCGTAAAACTAGCGAACTATTCAATTTACTTGTTGACATGGGCGTAGTAATAATTTTGATTGTTTGACCAGCTATTAATATTATCAATTTGAAAGATAAGGCTTGTTAAGTCTCCGCAGTGGCTGAGCTTTTAGTCTAACTTGTGATTTCAAGGCATCAAGATGCGGCTAGCCATCTTGGTATTCACGGTGATCGCCGTTTTTTTGGTTTCGGAAACCGAGGCAGGCGCGTACGGGGGTATTTACAGGGATCCAGCCCATCCTGGAAAGTGTGTCGTAGACGGCTTTGTTCTTGAAAGAGGTCAGACTGCGCGCCATCCAAAAATATGTGAGCAAATTGTGTGCTACGACAAAGGCGCTGCAGCAATTGTATCGTGAGTTTTATATGAATAAATTCAGTATAGGGAATCTTTACAATTAATACTATTTTTACTTTAGATGTGGTACTGCTATAATTCCCCCCGAAATGAAGTTTGGAAGGTACACAGCACCAAACGCTGCTTATCCCGCCTGCTGTGATCGTGAGATTATCAATGCATAATTCAAATTAAGATACAAATTTATATTCGTTTTAAATTGCCCGAAAAATTAACTTTTTGGTCCACTGTGCACTGATAGTAAATGTCTGTTACGTGATAAGTTCCTTGTCTTTCTCTCAACTCAGAAGCTCTAACCTTTCTCGTATTCTATTTGACTATTTCATCGAAATTTTAATATTATTAAATAGTATTAATACGAAGGTCAGTTAAACACCAGAGAAAAACAATTGTAACAAAATTAAACTCAATAATAAAACATACTCGTACATTTTTATGTGCAAATAATCCCCAAAATATTCCAAGATTTGACTTCAAATAATCCACAATTGTTAAACAAGGTCCACCCTAGCGTAAGCGTACAGCATACAGAATCTGATCGGCAAGCTGTTGCCACCTTACATATGAAATTTTGGCGAAATTTGCAGAGGCCGTAAATGGTCGCGTTGCTGGCATTTTATTATGCATATTTGATAAATTATCATAAAAATAAGAAGTGAAATAAATCACAGGCCACATAAAGGCAGGCCCACTCGCAATGTGTGTGTGCATATTTATGTGTGTATGTTGTTTTATGGCAAACAGTTGTCATTAAATCAAAAGGCTGCACTCATTATGACATAAAAGCGGTGAGCGACGAAAGGCGATGCCAAATGGAAAATGTGAAATGTGAAATAAGAAATGTGAAAGCGTAAAGCGCTCATAAAAATTCAGAGTGAAACGCTCGCCGTAATTTATGTAATACGGATTTAATAAGGCTGTAAAATGAATTCTCCCTTTTTATTCCGTCTGCGCTCCATAATTCAAGCCAAGCAATCAGCGGCAGAGAGTTGCTTAAGCCGAAGATGAAGACGGAGGGACTCCCCAGTCATCCCCAACATCCCCAAAGATCCCCAGACCCAGACTCACCCTTGGTCCGGCAGAGTAATCCCAGGATGGTGGCCAGCAGGAGGCAGGACCTCAAGGAATGGCCGTTCGTCATGCTGTCGCTCCTAATAATCCCAAGAAGAATCTCACTTTCGGCGGATTTCACGGATGGCATTGCACTTTACTTGCTGCACATTACTTGCACATTTTTTGTGCTTGTGCGGCGCTCTTCTGGCCAAAATCACACTCACACACACACACACTAGCACAGAGCAGCAGGACAACCTTCACCGCTGTTTGTTCGCCGTTTTAGTTTGCTCCGATGTTTGTTTACGCTCCTTCGCCGACTGTGTTTACGCTGGCACTTTGTACCTTTATAGCTCGGTAGCAGTTGCTGTTTTTATCTCACTCGAGTTGTTTGTTATTCTTAGAATGCACACTCGTACACTTCTTTTTCATCTTGCCACTCGAGGGTGAAATGCTGCATTTGGAATGCCGATGCTGCGCCTGCTAAATGTGGGCCCTCTTAAGTGGGCAACGATTTTCGCAGCCATGCCAATTTATGGAGGCTGAATGTAAATGGAAACTCAACTACTGCCATTAGGCCTCGCTTATATTGAATTTATTTTGCCGAGCTCCTAATGGCGCAACTGTGATTCACTTTTCCGCTCCCCTTTCCCGCCTACTCCTTTTCTGCTCGAAGGATACGACTACGTGTCTGGTTGAGCGCGGGGGGAAAACCCAACAAGTGTTTCCCCGAGAACGTGCCTTATGTAATCAGCGAAGGGAAGCTGCGGCAGCTGCGATTGCCACGTTCTGTGGTGGCCAATTTCAAATGAAATTGAATCCCATTAACTAATCATAAAGAAGCGAAAGCGGCTCACGAGAGAAAGCCCGTTCCCTGGGTCACCGTCAATCTATTTAATTTATGGCACACGAGAACGAGGACAGAGCTTAGCTTGGCTAACCAAATAACAACACTTGGGGCAGGGAAATCAGACTGGGAAAACAAAACGAAACGAGCGGAAAGGAAAGGAAAGCATCCGCAGGAGGTTAGCGTCCCGGAAATTCATTGCCTGTCCCGGCCACGTTTGAAGTGTGAGAAATTAGCGCCATGCCAGCGGCAATCGCAATCCAAACCCACGTGACTGTCACACGCATTGATAGATGAAACAAAAGCTGCCTGGCGGCCATAACTCCTAATAAAGGCAGGCCGAGTGGCCGGGGTAATATTTAATTTACTTTTAATTTGCGACAATTTCCGTTCAACTTGATTGAATTCCAATTGCACGGGGCGGGCAATGAATTATTCGCCTGGCGATTTAATGGCCTTTAGTTTTGTCGCCGCTGCTCACTTTCCATTTGTTTGCGTTTAATTAAAAGGAGCGAGCGGAAGGAGAGAGGATCTCTAATTACATTTGATGTTAATTGAATGCACTCGGCGCCCGAGAAACTTTAAATCGTCCGTCACACACGGCGGCTACGCGATAACTGAATCCTGAAATCCTGAAATTCTGAGACCGAGTCCTGCGACACTCTGCGCTCAGCACTGCGACGCCACTGTTGCTGCGGATGCTGAGTCCTTTGTATTTATTGCACACAGCACAGCAGCCGCCAACAACTCAATCTCCGCTCCCTCTCTCGCAAGAGAGCGAGAGAGTCCCTGTCCCTGCCTTCTCTCTTGGCTTTTATGAATGAGATGAGTTGTGCGCATTAAACACAGCTCGATGAAGGCGGCTCTCGGCCGAAGGATAACATCGTCCTGTTAGCGCACTGTTAGCCACCGGATTCATGCAAATTGCATTAAAGTGAATCAGTTATGTGCCGTTATCCCGGCCTTTTTGCTGGAAATTGCATTTACCTCTCCGCCACTTTGGCGGCATCGCCTTTAGGCCTTGTTGGCCTGCTTTTACCACCTGAAATTGCATTGCCTCTCCGTCCCCGGGCATAATGCAAAACAATATCAGGCGCCAGAGCGGGGATTTTCGTCTGAGTTTTCGATTCACTCTATTTGCATTGCACAGAGGAAAACCTATCACTGGAGATGAAACTACCTCCTCAGTTCCCTACTGGTTTCTATGAGGACCTGCGCGGAGTTTGAATGGAAAAAATGTTAAAGGGGCTTTTGATTTGTTAACAACTGATAAATGCTGCTGTAGTCATCAATATTTCGCAATAATGCTAGATAAGCATCCCTATTTTTTTCGTGATACGTCTGGATATACAATGTATATTATGCATATCTAAGAATTTTATTTTATTTTCTTTTACTTCTTAAAATTTGAGTTTTTTTCCTCACATATAACTTGTTGAAATGAATAGATAAAATAGTTTGCTTTTGGTTGTTATTATTTCACAAGCAATTTATTATAAATATTATTAAATTCAAAAAGATATTAAAATAGTTTTTTAGTGCTCAAATTTTACCCTTTTAAGGAACTCCCAACTTAAGTTTTTGATACCTGAAAACAACTTTTCGGTTTAAAAAATATGTCATTACTCCCAATTCAGATTTATGAACTTGAAAGTTAGCTATTAACTGATAGGATAAAACGGAAAAGGACAGACATCCATACATATATGGCTAGACAAACTGGTCTGTTTAACCCCACAAAAAATAGATATCCTCTTGAAGGATTCTAAAAACTGTACGAGTACAACTTTGTGATATTTTTTCCGTGCGTGGAATCTTGAGGGCAGGTCATGTGGCTTGGCACCACCCCCACATGTTAAAGTTCAGTCTTAAGCACCGGGAATAAAGTGTAAATATGTAAATGACAAAAGCCCGGCGCACAGACGCCCTGAACACTCACTCAAGGACGAAGGGGCTGTCAGGACTGTGAGGCCGTTGAGTGACATGCGATGTTTGCTGCTGCTGCTATTGCTGCCACTGTGAAGCTTGTTAGACATTACAATGCGTGTTTGTGCCAGGATAACTGTCAACAGTTGCCGTTGAATTCGCCGCTTTTCTTGGCCGCCCCGCCGCCATTCTTATTTTTCAAGTTTGCTAATTTCTTTTGTACATTTTCGAGATGCCTAACAACGTCATGCATTAACATAAAATAACAATACCTCGTCCTAACTGGAGGGCCAGACCTCCTACTATTAGGAATCCTTGGATCACGTGCAACAGTTGGCGATGGAATACGGCAGATAAATCATGGGCTGGGAGATATTTGAAATGTAGTCCGCACACCGAACCCAATCAATTCACTTCCGACCATATGAGAAATGCCCATTGACCCACTCAAGAGCTGAATATTTATGGGCATGCAAATCGGGTCCCCCGATGTGCGCAATTTGCGCCGAAAATATTTATATCGTTATGGCTAAACAATAAGCCCAGCTGACAGATGATGCTGATCCGATATGAATATAGTGTTTGCCGAAGCAATTATCCTGTTTCCACACAAATGTGCAAATTAATCGAAATCATAATAAGCGGAGAGCGAGTATTAAACTATTTATTTTGTGCACAGACATTTAATTAAGAGTTATTGCCACAATTCTAACCGAGAAATATAAATTGTCGCATTTGTTTTAAGCCCGTGTAAATAACTAATGGGTATAACGTTTTTATGGCCTTCTGGTTTTATGGCCAAGTGGTGGTAAAATATAATTATACTTTCAGAAAATAAAAATGTTTGCTTTGGCTAGGCTTCGTATTGTTTTTAGTTGGTATACCTAAATAAATTTTATATACTTGTGTGGAAAGTTGTATAAAACTGCCAACTGTCCTTTCTCCCAATTTCATTGAGAGCCCTCATTGTTTTGAATATTGCTGCTCTTGGGCAGCATCTTAGACTAATCCTTTCTTATAAGCCCCAACAAAGCCTATTATAAAACTTGCGCCATAAATATTAAAACATATTGTTTTAAAATTTCAGCTGAGCCATAAAAATGATTCATTTAAATGGACATGTGCTTGTCTAGCACCTAGCCCAAGGCAAGATGGCTTAGGTTCATGCAAATTAAATTACAATTATAAATTCTGAGCACCATTCCGGCCGCCTGAGTTGGCCCTGACCAAGTGCCTATCTCGCCGGAGCCATCATCTTGGCCTAATCTCAGGACAGCCTCGGGCTGGCATTACACTTGCAAATGCCATATGCCATATGCCGAATGTAAATATTTAAAATGCTAAAATACATTTGACACTCGAGTCTGCAGCTCTTTGAAAGACTCTTCTCAGTGGCATTGTTGAGTAATCTTCCTTCTGTCCCTATCATCCGACTGTTTTTGTTGGGGATTCACTCAAAGCACTTGTGCAATTTCATTCGTTGCCTGGATAATACCCTTTAAATTGAGTCTTTAATACGTGCTTAATTCTGAAAATATTTTAATGCTCTGTCAGTGGAAACGGCAATTGATGTTCTGATAACTCAAGCTTAACATTTGATTCATGTTTTTCGTTTAAAATACATTTTATTCTGTGGCAATGCCAGATTTACCTGGGCAACTCCTCTCCATTCAGCAGCCATTTGCTGACCACATTTGATCACCTGCAAGAGGAGTTTGATGACCATTAAATTAAATTGATACTGCAATCGAAATGAATTTTATGCATGTTTCCATTCATTTAAACAGGAGTTGCTTGCAGGTGAAGCGACGTTTCCGAATTAAATTCGTTTCAAAGGCAGACTTGTCAACTTGCCAAGCGTTGGGTGCGATAAAAGCGAAAAAATTGGGTGTTAAAAATGTCTAAAAGTTTTTCCGTGTACCAAACAGAAGTTCGGAAAGTGAACCCACACGCATAAGTGTGTGTATATGTATAGGTATATATAGTTGGCGAAACTAACAACAATATGGAAATCAGTTAACAGAAAAAATAACGTAATGGAATGAACTCGAGACTTCAGCAACTTTGACTTTTTCACAACAACATTTTTAGTCTCATGGGCGGAAGACTTTCGGTACTGGTTACCGAATGTAGTGCTTGTGGCAGAGTTGCCAAGCTATCTGAATTCGACACATAATGTTTCCGAATTTAATTGCTTATAACACGGAAAATGTAACGTGTTTTAGAAATGTACTATTATTATTTAATTTATTTAAATATTGTAATTTAATTAAAAAAGTAGAACAAATAAAAATATATAATTTTTAGAGGTTTTTTAATCGTAATTTTGTCAAACCTTAGAGTCTACTAAGAACTTATTATATTTTTTAACAACTTTTTATGATTTAAGATACAAAGAGATATTGTTGTGGAAAAGAAATTGGTAACTTTTTCAGTCCTTGAAATAGGCAACACTGGCCTGTGGCTTGGGGCAACTTCCTGTTTTCGTAGCTGTTATCTACGCCTTTTGTCTCTTGGCCAAAAAGTTGGTCCGCCGCCAGAAAGCGGCTTGATTAAAGCGAAACTTAAATGCAAAACACTTCAAAATTGTCTGATTACGAACGCAGAAAAACTGAATGCAATTGCGAGCAATCTCGTCCTGCACCTGTAATTATGGCACGGCGAATGGAAAATGTGGAAGGCGCAACGCCTTCGCGAACGCCCATTGAAGTGTAAAACAAAAGTATGAGGGATTGCTAAAAGCAATTTGAAAACAACAGAGTGAAAACGCTCACAGCTCCCCGATCTCATCTCGCGGCGCCCCGAACCCAAGAATGGCAGAAGTTGGCGTTGCCAAGGCAATTATGAAGCTGCAAGAGGTTGCAACGCTTCGACTCAGCCCTGCAGCTCAAGGATACACTCAGAAAATCTCAACTCTCGAGTAAAACAATTAAATTACATTTTAATTTTAATTTAACATAATATCTGCATACTTTTAAATGATAGATAAATATGCAGCTATTATTCTATGGTTTAAAATTCGGGGAGGTCCTTGCAGACCCTTTTTTCCCTTAGAGATACTTATTAAAACGACTACTCTGATAGAAACTATATTTTGTGGCACCATACAATAGCCGGTTAGCCTCGATTAAAAAGCTATTCATTTCACTTACAACTTGCAACAAATGAAGCCAGGACAAATAACTTTTTGTGAGTGTGGGCTGGAGTGAGGATGGTTTCGGAAGAGGATGGGAGTTGCTATCTCAGTGGCATACTTAGCAGGGGACTATGCATTACCCGGGAACTTTATTAAAGTGCACGGTGAGTGCGCCTCGGCACCTGCGGCTGCGACAACTTGGCAGCCAGCTAGGCGGCTATAGCCATGATCCTTTTAGCTGTTTCAACCGGCTTAAGCTCCAACTCGGCCGCAGGCTGAGCCCCCCGGCAGGTTGCACGCAATAAAACATGTATGTACCGCAATTAAAATTCGAACGGAGGGGAAAGAGTCGGCCAGCAAGGACCTTTTCACATATTAATGAAGGGCCCATAAGTAAACATTGCCTTTTGTAATTACCTTACACAAACACAATGGGGCTTGGATTCTATTTCGGGGCTGTTGACTTTGAATTAACAAAAACAACCGGCATAAAAAGACAAAAGTGTAGTGTAAACATAAAGTATTTACATACGGTTAAATAAGAGCCTTATGGCAAGGACTAAATATTAAAACGGCACGGGTTCTTTTTTTTAGAGGGGAATGGATCAGTCATTCCTTCTACTTTTTATTGCCGGTCGGGTTCTTCGTTTTTATTGGTCGCCATAAAGCGAGTCCTTGCTGACATGTATGTTCATGTCTAGCCGCACTTTTATGGCGCATAAATCTGCTCGCATGTCGCCGAATTCTTTTGCCCAAAATAGACATCCTACAAGACGTTCCCGCCGCTCCCTTTTTCGATCCCCAACAGCCTGCTAATTTTGGCAACAAATCTGCTAAGCCAGCTTATGGTCACAAACACACACACACACTCGACTGGGTCCTGCAGGATACACACATACATGTATGTTCACGAGTTCAAAGGATACACACTTCGGCTGCTTTGATTTTTATTGTGGCAGAAACTGAAATTGAAACGTAAATCTTTGCGGAATTGCCAAAGTCGGAATTGATTTTTTATGGCTCGTTCTTGTCCTTATGAGCGATTCAGCCACGGACCCAGGAATGTCCGGGTTAGAGATTAATCCGAGCCGAAGCCGTGCAACTGGTGGGATAATCGAATTGCGACCCAGCATTGTTTGCACAAATAAAACAGATATGCAGTGACATCCAGAGCAGTGTGTTTATGTTTTTGTTAGCAGCGGGCACAATTTGTTTTAATTGCGAGCAAAACAACTGAATAATCACATTACATGGCCGGGGGGGTTGAAGTGGGCGATGGGCGGTGGGTGGTTGTTTACCAACTGCAGCTGACTCAGTTAAGCTCTGCGGAGAAAGCAGTTCGTATGCGGGGCTTAAAAAACGGGCGAAAAACAGAGCAGAAAGCTGCACCGCTTCAGCATCAGCATCATATGCCAACTTCGATAAATTGCAGAGACGTAAATAAAACGCAATGGGAGGCAGTCCGATGCGGAATTGTGTCAACAGCAATCGCAATCCCAGTGTAGCCCACTCCACATACTTTTTATAATCTTTAATTTAAATATATATGGTCTATAGTATATGGGCACCTGGCAGTGCAACGTCGCCTGGCTGAGTTCCATCATAACGATGCGGCAATGGCTCTCTTCCTGATTAAAGACCATCGGACTTCTGGCCACAGACGCACATAATACGCATCCACACGAGCATATATGTTCGGCTTAAAGCACTGGATGCCTGGCAACGGCTGTCGCAAAGGATTCATTTCGTTTCGTTTACTCTTCCCGCCCGATACCTTCAATATCACGCATACGCCGGGTGGCACGGGCGGTTCGGGTGGTTTGGGTGGTCCGGGTGCGAAGTGTCAACCACTTGCAACTTTTGACGTTATATTTTTGTTGGTTTTCAATTAAAAAGTTTGCCTTATCCTGCTTTTGTTGCAGCGCCCAACTGGCCTCCTCGGCAGCAGTTCGTCTCTTTTTTGCCTTTCTGCCCGATCCCATTGTTCGGATGCCCCTGACAGCCTTCTGACGGCCTGCATGCAACACATTTCAGCCAAATGGAAATCGCAGACAATTGCCATTGACGTGGGCCAACCATTTAGGTAAATAATTGCTTTGCCAGCTTAGTCCGGCATTTACAGCAGCCAAACAATGGCCGGCAATTTCGCAGGCTCCGAACTGAATTAATATGTGTGTAGCTTGCATGAAATCACATAAAATATGACCTCTTATCGCACATAAATGGTAGGTAGTGAAAATGCCACAATGCTGTGTTTCGAAATTGAAAAAAGAGCTTCCTAAAATGAAGAAAGTATTTAGGGAATGTGAAGCTGCGCAAAAACATCCACATCGTGTGGGCATAGTTTATGTATTTTATTTTGAATTTTATATCTTTAAAGTTGGTTTAAAATTACCATTACAAAATATCTGAAAATATTTCTGATGGGAAAAAGCTCCCATTTCATATAAACAAAAGAAGATTTTATTTGATGTTCCTTAAATCATCATCATTGAGTACTTTTAGTAGTATACTTTAAAATTTCCTTACGCACTGGTAAAATTGAAATATAAATTGACAATAAAATAATTCTCTTTCAATTGTTACATTGTACCTTTCTGAAAAGTGCACTTGCACTTCAAGTAAACGTTCTTAAAGGACATTGCTTCAATACATAAATTCGTAAAACGCTTTCCTGCCAAGTTGATCGTAAATTTTGCTGACAAAACTCCGTTTCGGGCACGTTTTATTATCCTGGCGCACTTCCAAGCGTAATTGATTGATTGATGGATGGATGGATGCATGGCTGGACCAAGCACTCGCACACATGCCCATGCCCCTCCCCCTCCTCCTCCTCCACCCCCAACTCCTCTCAAAAAAGAAACACAACCAACCGGAGGAATGGCCGTTATTAAAGCAAAGTCTTTGGGCCAAAAGTCCCGACAACTTAGCACATTTAATCTTTAATTAAGAGCAACAAAGACGAACCGTTATCTGACCCTGTTCCAGGGGGGAGCCAACCACCGACCCTCTGCCGGCTTAAATGATGCGTTAAGATGACTCCGATGAAGGATCACGAAAGTGGCTTGCGGCTTTCGGGGTTTCTGGCCGCAAAAGGACTTTAAGGCCAAATACTGGGGCGCCAAAAAGACAAAAATGTGAGGGCCGCCAGAGTAAACCTCCCTTTCACATAATTCGCAAAGGCATTGCAAATGAATTAAATTACACAGAAGTGCGAAATAATGGCCGGCAGGCCAAAGAGTTGCGCTGCCAACAGCTATGCAAATGGAAGAGGCCAGGACCTTAGTGCTAAGTCGGGTGATGGCCGGGATTTTCGCAAAAGGCGGAATCCTATTAAAATCCAATTGCCTGTAAATAAAATAATGGTGTGACGAACTTGGGGGATGTGGATGTGGATTGTTTGTCACTCAATTAAGGTTAATGTGCACGTCCGACTGGCAGCAAGGCTTAACTTTTGGATCTGTAAACAAGTCGCATGCGTAATTAAATTTCCAATGAGAACGGCACAGCAGCTGCTGCCGAACTTTGACCCCGGAGCCTCTCCGGCGGATGTAGTTTCGGTTTCGGTTTCTGATTTGGCTAGCAAATGGCTTGCCGACTGTGTGACAAGTTTATTTCATTACGGCCACAATGCAAAACACTTCCTCCAGTCACTTCCTCCTGCTGAGCGACCATGTCGCCGCCGAGTGGAATCAAATTGAAAGTTATCAAAATGTGTGCATAACGGTTTGTTAAATAGTTATTGTCCTGGCATTTGCTCCTCTGGCTCCCTCCCACTCCACATAAATTTAATTACGCCAACAAGTCACACAAGTGTCTCTAACTAAGCGTTAGCCGCACTCCCATACACATCGCCCGGCAACTGCAAACAGATTTGCATTGCAAACAAAACTTTTCCCAGCCGCTCAATGTATGCGCATATCTAATGCCAAGCCAACTGCGGCCGTGACTTTCCTCCTCACTGTGCGGGTAATCGGTTTGCGGAGGCCGGAGATCCAGTATCACATCCATGCGCGGATCCACGGGGGGTGATATGGGTGATATATCACCCCCCACTCGGGTGAAAAATGAAAGAAATTTTGGTACTCAAAAAGTATGCAACAAAAAAATTGTTCTGATATCACCCCCCACAACAAAATCCTGGATCCGCCACTGATCACATCATATCATATTTGGACTGAATTTGGGTACAACTTTGGCCCGAAGCGAATGTCAGTGCGTGAGCCACTCCCAATCTACAAGCAACGCCGTTCGGATCTGTATCCTGATAAGGAATATTTACTATAGTAATAGCTATCAACCAGAAAATAGGTCAGAGTCAAGTGCCTCGACTATAAGATAAGCTGAAAATTTAATTTAATTAAAAAGTAATTGGTTTGATAACCGTCTGATTTCAAACTGTTGATTGGTACACCCAAAAAAAAATCAGAAGTGTTAACTCTCTAAGCGTTAATTAAAAATATACTAGATGGGGAAAAATAATTGGTATGGACCTAATACCAAATAATATTAATTTTAGATGAATTATTATAAAGTTAATATTTTGTAGTTTCATTTCTATACCAAAAGTTTCAATTTATAACTTTTGAAAGCAGTGGCGGATCTAGGATTTTGTTATGGGGGGTGATATCAGAACAATTTTTTTGATGCATACTTTTTGAGTACCAAAATTTCTTTCATTTTTCACCCGAGTGGGGGGTGATATATCACCCATATCACTCCCCGTGGATCCGCGCATGTTTGAAAGTATTAATTTAATACTCATCTTATTGATGCTAATTTGACACACATTAGTGTAGAATTCATGTAACAATAGTTTCGTTTCTATGACTATTTTTTTTGGTGAACAAAATTATTGCATCTCGAATAAACATTTTAACATACAACATTTTGCCTATGAAACATCCCACAGCTTTTGGATGTAACATTATATTTTAACTAATAGAAACTGACGTTCGGCTTGTCCTTTTTTTCATGGACTTTTATATATAACAATATGATCTACAACTACCAAATAACATCCGGATAAAGTTCGGATGGAGCTTCATATTGTTCCGTGGCGCACATGACCGTTTCCATACGCGTCGGCTGATTCGGATTGGCCGGGCTACTGACCATGAAGTGGAATCTCTCCTTAAAATAGCTAACACCACGACAGACCGCCGCATAATTTCCAAAGCGATCTACGGCGATAAGGGCGCCCTCAAAGCGAGGGATGTGCTTTCGGATTCGCTGGAATACAGACTTCACTGCCTCCGCGGGCGTTTTGCCCGCCCGCATGGCCTCCACAGCGAGGAGGGAGGGAAGAAAGCGCATCAGGATGTCGCCATTCCCGGTGGCCACAGCAGCGCCCACTTCGTTATCTGCATAGGCACCGGATCCAGGGATCGGGGCATCCCCAACGCGCCCAGGTATCGTGTGTCTTATTCCGTTGGTGGATGTGCCCACGTGGATGTTGCCCTCCTCATCGATGGCGGCCATGGTGATGGTGTCGTGGTTGTCCAGACCGATCTCATCCTGGGCAGATCGAGGGGCCCCTTCGTCAAACAAAGTTAAAGGCTGGTAGGGCCCGCAGGAGGTCAGGGGATCCGGATAGACATTCCGCCAGTAGTTTGGCTGACAATTATGCGCCGTCCAATTTTGCGTGATGGCTGCTGTTTCTGGAGTGTTCAGCGACTCGTTCTGGAAGCCCATTGCATTGGCGAAATCCGCGGCTCCATCGCCGACTAAAAAGGAGTGATGCGTATGTTCCAGGACGTGACGGGCCACTTTGATGGCGTTTCTAATCCGCCGCAGATCGCCCACTGCTCCGATCTCCATGTTCCCGCCATCCATCAGCAAGGCGTCCAGGGAGACATCTCCACGCTCGTTGGCATTGCCGCCGAAGCCAACAGCTTTATCGCATTGTAGCCTCTCGCACTCGGAAATTCCGCCCACCACTGCGTCCCTCGTCTGACCAATTCCTCCCATTTTTAGGTTCAGGATGCGCCACGCCTCCTCGTTGGCGACTGAAAAGGGCCAGGTGTTGATAACCATTGGCAGGAGCTGTCCAGTGCTTCCCTGTCCGGAACTCGTTACGTTGATGTAGTAGCGAACAATCCATGCCAGCCAAAAGAGGCACACGGATACTGCTAATAGCTTCTTCATATCTTAATATTATCAATTAAAATAATTTACAATTCTCTATTAGAGTTATTTTTCCAAACTGTGCGAATTTTTTCGCGGTCTTCTGCCTTTATAGGCCGTCTTGTGCAAAAATTTGACAATAAAATCCCTCTATAAATTAAATTGAAAACAAAAATAAACGATACTGGTTTACTGGTTTTAAAATAAACTTGCTTCCCCATGGTGACAGGTGCATGTGTGTGTGTGGCAAAAAAACATTTAAAATCTAATCTAGATTAAAACAAGAGAGAACGCTATAGTCGGGTGCCCCGACTATCAGATACCGGTTACTCAGCTAATGGGAGTGCGAGGGAGATGGATATATAAAACTTTGATCGGGCACAACTTTTTAACGAATGATCCGATTTGAAAAATTTCTACATTTGGATAGGTATTGATAAACACAATAAAACTGCATTTTTACTTTTCCAAAATCTTTAAAGGTGGAGCCGCCAGACAACTTTTAAAATCGTTTAAGGCGATTGTGGGCGTTAGAGGGGGCGTGGTGCTCGGCTGAAACAAACTTGCGTTGAGTAGGAAGCCCAAGAATAAGTGTGGGTAATCTTAACTTTCTAGCATTTGGAGTTTCCGAGATCTCAGCGTTCATACAGACGGACAGACGGACATGGCTAGATCGACTCAGCTAGTAATCCTGATCAATAATATATATACTTTATAGCCGCGGTCGGCAGCGTCCTATTAAGTGAGCATAGGGAATGGTTCTGCCCATCCGCTGCGACTCACGTATACTGTAAAACAGCGGTCGGCACACACACACTGGTGAGCTGCCCCGTGCAATTTACTTCCGGAAATATAAAACAAAATGTCATTGTATGAGTGTGCCGACCGCTGCTTTATAGGGTCGGAAATTCTTCCTTCTAGCTGTTACATACTTTTGTAGGAATACAATTCACCCTTTTACTCTACGAGTAACGGGTATAAATAGCCTAATCTAACCTAACATAGTAAATAATTTTGTAATCAAAAACAATAAATAGTATAGAAATTGGACAGATAAAAAAAATGGCGAAATGGGTCATTAATCGGGTATTTTTTCATATCAATTTTGGTGCCATATATCAAAACAAGAGAGAACGCTATAGTCGGGTGCCCGGACTATCAGATACCCGTTACTCAGCTTAAGGGAGTCCGAGGGAGATGGAAATATAAAACCTTTATCGCGCATAACATTTTACCGAATGATCCGATTTGAAAAATTTCTTCTACATTTCCATAGGTATTGATAAACACAATAAAACAATAAAAAAAAATGGCTCTCGGCTGAAATAAACTTGCGCTGCGTAGAAACTCCAAGCATCTGCATGCAGAATGCCAATCTTCTACCTTTTAAAGTTTCCGAGAACTCGGCGTTTATCCGGACGGACAGACAGACATGGCTAGTACAATAAAGTATCTTCATATCATAAGCAGGCCATCCACAGTCGAATTTGTTCGGCAATAATTGCATTTCGAATAAAGATTGTTTCCTAACTTTAACTATTTTTCTTAAAGAAAATCCCACAGCTGTGTTCATAACATTATATTTTAATTAAAACGCCTACCACAGAACTTGCCGTTCGTCCTCGGAAGGAGGTATATCAAGATCCCACGAGCAGGTGACCGACTCCATACGCGTCGGCTGATTTGGGTTGACCGGGTTACTGACCATGTATTGGAATTCCTTCTTGTACGACGGTTTGCAGTTGCAGGCCACTGCATAGTTTCCAAAGCGATCTATGGCAATAACGCCGCCACAAAATCCATTGGCGTACTTCCGGATCCGCTTGATTACAGACTCCACAGCCTCCGCCGGCGCCTTTCCCGCCCGCATGGCCTCCACAGCGAGGAGAGAGGGAAGAAAGCGCATCATGGTGTCGCCAACTCCGGTGGTCACAGCAGCGCCCACGATGTCCAGTTTTGCGTAGATGCTGCGGTTTCTGGAGTGTTCAGAGTCTCGTTCTGGAATCCCATGGCATTGGCGAAATCCGCGGCTCCATCGCCCACCAAAAGGGTGTGATGAGTGTGCTCCAGGACGTGACGCGCCACCTTGATGGCGCTCCTAATCCGCCGAAGATCGCCCACTGCCCCGATCTCCATGGTGCTGCCATCCATGACCAAGGCGTCCAGCGAGACATCTCCACGCTCGTCGGGATTAGCACCGTAACCCACATCTTTATTACACTGCAGCCTCTCGCACTCCGAAATTCCGCCCACAACGGCGTCCCTCGTCTGACCAATTCCTCCCTTTTTTAGGTTCAGGATGCGCCACGCCTCTTCGTTGGCGACTGAAAAGTCCCATGTGTTGATAACCATTGGCAGGAGCTTTCCAGTGTTTCCCTGCCCGGAACTCGTTATATTTGATGTAGATTTTGCCCTACCGGAAATCGGATTTTAAAAATAGGATATTATATGGATTTCATTTTCTTACCGAACAACCGATCCCAGCCAAAAGAGGCACACATATGCTACTATCTGCTTCATTTATATTATAATTCGAAATTATTTTCTGAACTGAGCGAACCACTTTCCGGTCTTCTGCTTTTATAGACCGTCTAATCAGATGATTTAAATATGTAAAAACAGAAAAAAACCAACTTATATATTTAGTTTCCACACGCAAAAAAAAAACTTGATAAAATCATGTGTTATAATTGTCAAACAGTCCCCAACCACAAGAAATTTTCAATTATACTAACTAAATAGTTACTTTCACAACAACAAATACACACCTATATTCTTGACAAAATGTACAGTTTTTTGTGGTTGGGGACTGTTTGACAATTTTTTTTTTCGTGTGCAAACATACATTCAAAGAATTTCCATTTATTGAAGATGATATTATGCTGAGTTTAGAACAAAAATTGGGTCAAGACCAGTGGCGTAGCCAGGATTTATTCGAGGAGGGGTTTTCAGTACGAATTTTGTCTAGCATACTTTTGAAAACCATATATTCAATAGGATTTCGCCAGAAGAAGGGGGAGGGGTTAAACCCCGGCAGGGGGGATACCTACGCCCCTGGTCAAGACTACCAGATAAGAATAATTTCTTAATACAAAAGACACTCACCTATATTCTTGACAAAATTTACAATTTTTTGTGGTTGGGGACTCTTTGACAATTTTTTTTTCGTGTGCAAACATACATTCAGAGAATTTCCATTTATTGAAGATGTGATTATGCTGAGTTTTGAACAAAAATTGCGTCAAGACCAGTGGCGTAGCCAGGATTTATTCGAGGAGGGGTTTTCAGTACGAATTTTGTCTAGCATACTTTTGAAAACCATATATTCAATAGGATTTCGCCAGAAGAAGGGGAGGGGTTAAACCCCGGCAGGGGGGATAACTACGCCCCTGGTCAAGACTACCAGATAAGAATAATTCCTTAATACAAAACACGTGCCGTATATGCACTCTAATTTAATTGTTTAATTGAACCGAAAACGACAAAATATATTATACAACAAAAATCAATTAAATAAGCAGTAAGTAATGAAAGTTAATTTAATCAAACAATATGGTCTGATAATTTGACTCACTACTTTTGTTTAAAAATTGATTAGAAAAGCTTTTTTTTATTATATTTATATTTTACTGTTATTCTTTTGCCATACAATCATACATACCTATCTTTTCTGTCGGTTATCCCTTAATTACGGTATATTTTAAAGTCAAACCTCATGTAAGAATTAATAATAATTAGATTGCACATATTGTATAAATATAAATATTTTTGGTGTAACTAAAGAGCATTTTTTTGTACAAACGTCTTTTTGCCCGCTATCGCAAATACTTGAAGAATTTCCTTATCAAACCAAGCCGAAAACTTTCCCCGAAGTTTCCTTGTGGCTGGGGGATAAAAGTGTGATATGATGGCCAGAGTTTTATTGTCTCGGCTAGATTGCAACTCCCTTTATGGCTGGCACACTTCAGCTGGCGCTGGCTGATCCCGCCATTAATGCCTGCAAATTGTGCCTCGACACGCCAGCAAATTCAATACAAAATAGGAAAAAGTTCCTGGCAACTTAAACACTCTGCTCAGTTCAGGGAAGTTGGCACTCGTACTCGTAGTTGGGGTTCCCTTTATTTTTTACAGCCGCTGGAAACTTTTCTCATTAGTCACTATTTTTAGCTGCAGTTTAATTGTTACACACTCGCAGGACGAAAGTTTTCCAGCCAGAGTGCGAGTGCTCGGAGTTGTTTCAATTTTTTATTCCTTCGCTGGGAATTCATTCTTGGAGCTCGTGGGTGGATGGTGGGTGGTGACTGGCACTTGAGCAAGATTTGTGTAAACAAATTAAGCGTGCTGCATGCCAGGCCATTTCTTTTCTAACCATCGAGCAGGTGCGAAATGAATATGGTAAAGTTACGCCGCCCAGCAAAATTAAAAGTTTTCGGGCCCCCAATGGCAATTAAAGTTAATGCGTATGTGTGTTTGTCGGCAGGGGCCTTCTCCCCAGTAATTACACCAAACGCGTGAGCAATGCCTGTAATTCAGGCTCAAACGAGGAAGCACAAAGCTTTGACATGCCACAGTCCTGTTCTCGAAACAGGACCTTCCCGAGGAGGAATCTGCCTAATGGCGACCCGGGAGTCTGCTCTATTTGTTGAAATTTCATACATTTGCTGGTGGTACCTTTGACGCAATCCTGGCATACAAGATGTTCCATCCCCGCTGCCATAGAAATTCGTCAGCCATCTCTTGTTTCAGACAGAAAGCTGGCTTTAATTAAGTGCATTCCTTCACTTGCGCTTGAATATGAATCCTTTGACTTGCCCCGGGCGGAATCCCCTCGCAAAACAAATTAAATGACAATTTACATTAACCCTAGACGTCATCCTTGCGGAGTCAACAGTTCCAAAGGTATTTTCATATTAAATTACCCAGGACGAGTCGGCAGGAGAAATGCACTTAATAACTTTACCAGATGGAAACACAAGTCCTGTTCTCATCATTTATGCCAAATCGGCTTAACAATACAATTGAAACCGTCAGCAAATTATAAGGAACTGCAGTCGAGAGTAAAATGTATTATAACGTAATTAAATCCGATTTTAATGGAAACTAAAATTCCTACGCTTCAATTAAATGTAAATAGCAAAGGTTGCAGCTGGCAGTACCAACTGCACTTTCTGATCCCTTTCCACCCGTTCAAAGCTTTCTCTGCCGTAAAAAAATAACTAATTACCAGCAGCCGGATGCCATGGCTTTGACAGCTATTTTTTTGCCTCCCTTTTAAGTAAGAAAACGTTTTTATTATTCCAGGCAACGTATTTATTAAAAAATGGGATGGAGCCTTAATGAACAAACGAAGTAAATACAAACTATACCAATTAAGTAGACTTACGGGCAAAAACAATAGAAAAGTATATCTATCATTATCAGCTATTTTTGGGTTCACTCTTTAGACATACATATATTGAACGTATACAAGGAGTACGGAAAACTTTGGATCGGGTGAGATATGTGCAGGTTTCATTCGATAGTTTAAGTTGAGATGTTCAATGAGTTTCAATTTTATTTGATACTATTTCAGAGGGGTTTCTTTTTTCAGTTAAATTCAAATCGCTTTGTTTAAATTAATAGGTTTTCAAGTTTCCATTGTAAAACATTTTGGCTTAGATATAACTTAAACTATAGATTTCCAGCAAGTGTGCGGCTTAGACAAACTATGACTATTTAGTTCAAAACGCTTTTAAATGGCAAACATGGTAAAAAAAATATGCATACGTTAGTAAAGTAGACTTAAAGGAACGATGATTGATTTCAGAGGGACGAACTAAATGTGAATAAATATTATAGGACTTTTCTTGGACGCTGGACTCGAGCCCCGACTTAATAATTTAGGTATGTACAAGTTAACCTTATTTGGATATAAACACTTCAAGCCTACGATATGATACAAAACACTTAAAAGCTATAGCCTTACTCTTTACATAGTTTGCATAAGTTGAAGGCGGCTGGGCTCAGTTGATCCACATCTCGCAGTGTTTCCTTTTTAAGGCACAAACAATATGTACACCTGATAGTACTTAGGTCACTATATGGAGAGGGATTCGGATAGATCTAGGTGGCTGGGGGCTTGCCGTGCACACGAAACCGGTAGAGGCATGTGTAGGTGGGCTGGCCATGGTTCGTTTCGATGCGCAATTCGACGATATCGTATGGCCTTTTGATGTCCAGGTTCTGAACGGCAAAGTACTGGAGGGAGGCGCCATTGTCCTCGAACTGGTACTCGCCGAACAGCACAGGTTCCTGGTCCTTCTCTTGCACCAACCCCTAAATAGATGCACAAATATGATTCAAACTAGACTGAATGATTTGCATGATTATTCACACTTACCCAAACGGTGAAGTTGCGAGGAGCCGAGTCTATCCTTCCTGTGGGGGACAAGCTCTTGGGTATGTGTTCGAGGGTAAATCCGGTGACGTACACCAACGAGTTAAGCTTCAGCACTGTAGGGATGAAAATTATAAGTATATCCTTTAGATGAAGTATTGACTCGCGACTTGCCTAGGAATCCGGGGAAGCCCTGGAATGCCCAGCACTCTCCTGGCTGCACGTTGGGCGAAATGGCCACCCGGGGTGTGTTGGTGGGATACCAGAGTGGAATGCCGAACACCGAGATCTGAGCCGATTTTGTCTGGTAGCTCTCGGTGCAACGCGTAGAGAGAATCTGGCCACCCGCCGACTCCAGGGCGAAGTCCACCAGGCCCGTCTTGTCGGCATCGTAAATAGCCAGCACCGTCTTGACTATCTGGCGCACCTCCTCCTCGCGAATGTGGCCCTTCAGCGCTTTGGTACTCTCGTTGTGTTTCGCCTCCACGACCAACAGCATCTCCCGCTTGAGCCGCTCGCTGATGTCGCTCATCAGCAGGATACTGGAGCGCTCGATCTCGTCGCGGATGTTGTTGTTAGTGCGCTTGTTCAGCTCCAGCAGCTGCTGCTCCAGATAGTCCTTGGCCACGAACATGCTGCGTACCCAGTTCTGCAGATCGACATCATCCAATTGGCCAGCGGCACCGCCTGCGGTGGATTGTTTGAAGCCCAGAATTTCGACCAGGGAAAGCTTGACCTGCTTGTTGAGCAGAGCGAACTGCGAGTCGTTGAGCGCAGAAAGTTTGGATTCGATTTCAGCTAGCAGACCGCTAAAGCGCCGATCCTGGGCCAGTTCGTGCTGCTGCATGCGTTCCAACAGATCCTCCTGGCCAAGCTTCAGATTGCTGATCGACTGGTGCAAATCGGCGTTCTCCGCCTGCTTGTCGGAAAGGGCCAACTTAATAAAGGCGATCTCCCGGTTCAGTCGATCGATTTCGATGTCTGCGGGCTGGGAACCAGAACTCTCCTTGGGCTCGAGCTGCCGAACCTGGGCATTAATACGGGAATCAACAAAATCGGCCAACTCGGGAGCTAACAAGATGCGTTCCAGTAGCGCAGCAAAGTCAATCCTCTCCAGTTGAATTGTGTAGTGCGATTCGTGTAGGTGGACTTCGGATTTAATTAGTCTGGTGATCTCCTCTAAGTTAGCCTGCGATAGCTTTGCTCCTTCCAGCCAATCGCCAGACTTTTGCAGCTCCAGTTTCAGTTTTAATGCCAGATCAGCCAAATCCTTCTCGTTTAGCTCTGATTTCTGTGCAAATTGCTGCAGGTTCTCCTTCATCAGCTGAACAATGAGTTGAACCTGGTGCGGCGGCAGATCCTTTGATTGCTGCTGCATTTTCAGCTCCACCAACTGCTGCACATAGCTGTTGACATGGTTCAAGATATTCTCGTACTCCTCCGCAGTCAGGGCTTTCTGTATGTTGCTCTCTATGCTGGCCATGTTCAGCTTGATGGCCTCCGCTTCCTCCTGGGTACTTTTGACGGTGGGCACCTGCAGCCAGCCCTTCAAGGAGGCCCGAGCGCTGGACAAACGACTTTGCAAGGAGCCGAAAAGGGTCAATGGCAGCGGCAAGAGAGCTTCGGCGCGCTGAACGTACCCAATACGTTGATCCTCCTGCAACAGCGACCATCCTGGCCGGAGAGAAAACGAAACATAGCACTATTAGTTGGCAATCCTTCTACATTTCCAGTTCCCCGCATCTTAGATATTCAAATGGTCTGAGGTAAGGGGGAACTTCGTATTTTGGGGTAATTCCAACACAAATGCAGAAGGATAGAGTTCGGTTTTGGCCAACCAATATTGCTTGTTTACATTTTACTTACCATTTAGCGAACTTCCAACAAATGGCAAATAAAACAAACTACTCTTCTTTTGTACTTGATGTTTTGTATGAAATTGTTTGCGATTTATTTTTTGTATAAACTATTACAAAGCAAACAGTGAACAAATTACATTTAAACGTTGTTTGACAACAAGTATGATTTAGTTAGGGCCTTCACCCAGACGGATAAAGGCCCTAATTGTTGGACAAGAGTTTAGTTTACGTAAATGATTACAAGAATTCTGCAATTTGAACAGCGGCGAGCTCTATCCTTCTCCCATCAGCCTGTGATGTTGCATTTTGTTGGGAATTGTGTAAGGGTTGTGGTAGGGTGGGGTGTTTGTCTATGAGAAGGGGTAAATGAGGGGACGAAAAACTATAAAATAATTGGGAAAATTGCGAGCCCTGCAGACGGACAAAACACGGACCAAATGCTTTACTTTGTACTTAAATTGTTCATATAGAAAGTTTATCATATCCGTTGATATGCCAACAAAATCCTATCAAATAAGCAACTGCTGCAGCAGGTCGGCCACCAAACGGTAGCCTCCCCATTCCAGATGCTTCCTACACACGCTCATAATAGACTTGATCGTCGGCTTGAAAGATCTGTCGCCCCTTGTTGACCACGTTCTGACCGATGGTTCTCAAGTACAGCACATAGTCGTCGGCCCAGTCGCGAACGCGCACCGCATGCTCTGCAGCCTGGGAGCGCAGCGACTCATACTGGGCCTGGTTCAGGTAGTCGCTCACGTTGATCTTGGGCAACTCAGGTAGGGTAAATGTGTATTCGGACAGGGATTTGGGTGGGAAAGTTTCATTGGGGTGTATGTAATAGAACAGACCTGCAAAGGCAAAGCAAATTAGGCGTTGGTCCTTGGCAGATGGCGAGTGTAAAATAAAACATGTCATCACGTGGCCGCAAAATTTAGATCCGCGGGATTTCACTAACAAATTACTGATGGCGTCACGCGACTGTCAACGACCAGGCGAGTGTATAAATAAACCCACCGAAGGTGATCTATATGCATATAGCACGAATTCTCGAACCGATACAAGGTCAGGGCACACGCTCGAACATATTTTACTTTACATCGTTGTTAATCGGATGGGGCTTTGGAGGCCTACTCACCAGTCAACAGCAGCAAGGGCAGCAAAATCAGCAGAAATATTAAGAACCGCTTTTTCGACTTGTTTTCCGCATCCGAGGACCGCAGCAACCACGTGTCCAGACTCAGAACCGATCCAATGAATATGTACAAGTAGCGCAGCAAACTCGTGAATCCTCCTCCGATAGCCTGGGCGACTTTCCCCAAGAATCCGACCTGTTGACTCTGCTGGCGCCTAGCGTAGTAGTTCTGGTAGGCACTTGTCTCCGTGGCCGAGATATTGGTCACTCGAGTCCAGACGGTGGAAACGCTGCTAATGACCAGCTGGATGAGGCGGACAAGCCACCAGCTCTGCTTCTGCTGTTGCCCAAAGGTGGCGTCCAGTTCGTCGGCGGAATCATAGTTGGTCTGCTGGGTATACTTGGACTGATAGCGGCGCCGGATGAACTCCTCCTGGGCAGGGTTCTGCTGAACCATGTAGTTGACCCGATCGTTGTGGTTTTCCAGGCTTCGCCGGGACATGTTAGGCATGGCCACAATGCCCGGTGCCAGTTGCCGACGGTGGGGGGACAGTTCCGAGTAGGTGTAGTCCGTTTTAGGGGTTTTGCTGCAAGATAACTCAATTAGTATACTCCTATAAGGGTGCAGGGTTGGTTTACTCACTTCCAGTACTCGCCAGCATCCCGGTACTCAATGTAGGCCAGGTAGTCGCTGACATTTCCCGAGCTGAGGTTGCCGTTCGAGTGGTTCAGCTTCTCCTGGGCGGAGTTCAGCGTGTTCTGTGTGGTCTCCAGCTGGCTTCGGTTCCGCGGCGTCGATGTGGCCGCACCGGATAGCTTGGTGAAGATCGACGTGACTGTGGTCTTGGTCGAGGTCTGCTTGCGCTTGGCCTCCGGGGTCATGTCGTCGCTGGAGTAGTCCGAGGTCAGCTGGGCAAAGGCCTTGCTGCGGGTTTTCTTGCTGGTGCTGCTGCTCGACTCCACTATATGCTCCTCGACTATCGTTCTGAAAAAAAGGGATGTAGATAGTAGCTAGTGAAGATTTGGGGAAATATTTTCAGTGAGTAAGTCCCTGATAACGTGCTCGGAATCTTTTCCAACGGCGAGTACAACGTATCAAAACAAAAATACAAAAATATGCTTATAAACGCCGCTGACCTTCAACGCTACTGGATGTTAGCCCACCCCAAACCGCTTGTTTTTGTGGCTAAAACGTGAAAACGAATCTGTGATGGCCAACGTGGGACTCCGAATGTCGTCATCGAGTTTGAAAGACCGATCGGACTAGACGCTCTCTTGAATTGGGCGCCAAAAGCTAACGAAGCTCGACGAGATGCCGCACCCTGTATGTGGCTTTGCCTTCGTTTTCTGCCCGTTTCGAAATTGAAATTCGCGCCGAGCGTGAATAACAAGGAGGTGACGTCATGGCGGCAAGCACACGGCATACAGTCACTATAAATATGCGTTGCTATACAGTCTAACGTCCCTAATTGGAACATTAAAGTCTTGATAAAAAAGTATTTTACAATGTTTGGTTTGTAAAAATCATTATTTTAAAGTTGCCTTTTAAAATATTTTAACTAATTTTAAGACCAAAAATTAAAACTCTTTCTAATCCGAATAGTAAGACAGATTATGGTTCGGATTATGGAAGTTGCACTGTAGTTATGACGCGATTGTTTAGTTAACATTTCTGGTCTTACTTGGAGTGAAATTGGATTTCCTAATGGTCTGTAATTACCGTGAAACTTACTTAACTCCAATTTCCTCTCAGAAACCTAACATAACTACTATAAGTAATTATAAAGTGTAGAAATACATATTTATAGGACTATTTATAGTCCTATTTAGGGACTATCTCAGACACTTACTGCACATTGGGGACCGCCGACTTCTTCTTGGGATGCTGCACATGTCCCTCCTCTCCACCCTGATCGTTCGATCTCAAGAAGGGGGTCTTGGAACGCGACCGCCGACGCGTTTCTATCTGGTACGTATCATCGCTCATGATTAGACTCTCTTCCAAGTGCTCGGGGGGCCCTGTGGGAGGGGAAAAACAAAAATAATTAACATGGCCAGCGATTTATGTATTTGGAGTAAACATTAAAACCCGTCTGCGCCCGTGAGAGTGTGTGCGTGTGCTAGGCGTGGGTTGTTTACAATTGGGCAGCTGGAAAACATTTGAGGGCTCTACTTTACTTTTGGGCACGTTACTCTCTTTTACTTTAATGCTCGAGTGCTTTTCCGATCGAGCTTTCCGCGCAACATTAATGCCGCATTATGCAATGCGATGCGTGTGGAAGTGAAATGAAATGAGCGCAATGCCCGGTTTTTAATTAGAATGCAATGGGGAGGTAAGTAGGCATGGGCAGGCCGTAAAGATGGCTTCTAAAAATAGGAGAGAGCATTTTCGGATCGCGAATTGCTTGCCAGTGACCGTGGAACTGTTGATGGACCCATGAAAACGATTCGATTCTTTGGGGGAGAATCGCCTCTTGAGCATAGATTCCAGGGGGCGGGGGGCGGTACAGGGTGCTCCGGCGGCGGTGGGCCACGCCATTCACAAACAACAAACGACGCGCGATAATCAATACAATGAATTGCCCAAAATGGGTTCGCAGCACAGGCGCAAACATTTGGTGTTTCGGTGAAATGGAAACCCAAACAAGTTTTCCGCAGCTGCGTCATAACGTTTGTAAGATGTAGCTGTGAAAATGAAGCACGAACGCACACACACACACACATAATCTCAACTGGGCAATGGCAACGCCAAGTGTTTCGGGCATTTCGCCCATAAATATGGCACATACTTAATAATATTTCTGCTTCTACCGCACTCAATGAATTCCACTTTGATTTAATTTGCTAAATATGCGGTTTGCTTGCAAGCGCCGCAACGGTTTTATAAATAGCCTCCACTGGCGCGACAGCAAAATCACGTCTTTTCCGAGCGGCGAAAAAATTTTGAATAGATTGTGGTAGGAGGAGTGTGACTGCGGAATAATACATTCCTAATAGTATTCCAAACGGTCCCTCTAAATATATCGGTTTTAACATGAGTTCTATCGATATTTCACTCTCGATTATTGACTCCGCTAAGGGTATTCTTTTAATTGCGGAATCGTTCAGTTGCAATTTTATGAGGCATAACGAATAAAAAAATGGTTATTTGAATTGTTTAGAGCACAGTTTAACCTGAAATATTTTGGTCGCTGTTGCAGAATCGCCTTCTGTCTGAACTGGGTGGAAGTACTATCGTAATAGAGTATTGTGATATTATCGATAGTACCACGCACTCTTCTTGCAGCTATAGCAGGGAATGTACAAGCTTCAAGCGCCTTACCGCTGACTTGGCTATCTTCGTATCTATCTATAATCTTTGTACAACCCCGTGAGTAAGTGCAGTGGTCGGAACAAAATGAGCTTTGAAGGGGATAAAAAGGCCTACCAGGCAATGGGTAAGTGCCTATTTAGAGATTTAGATATCTGAATAAATCTCCTTTTTCACTAGAACTTTACTGTAAGGAAGTGGCAGTGAATGATCCGCTCATCAGCAACATTGAGCAGACCCCAAATGGAGATTTCAAGCTTGCTTTTTATATGCACGAGTGGGTAAAGTTCTAGGAAATGACTGTCATTCTGTTTAAATCATATCCTTGCAGATTGTTTTACGGTGGGTTAATTGGCTCCAATGGTTCCACTAAACGCTCCATTCAGGAAAATACCAAAGCACAGATCCATTTTCCGCGTTCGTACCAGAAACCCAACGAAGTCATTATCAGGGCCAAGGAATGCAATCACGTGATTGCTGCACTTGGTGACATTCGGTATCGAATGATATGCATTCGAAGGTCGATGAACCGCACCCATATTTTGGCCGTGGCCCTGAACTTTGGGCAAGTCCAAGAGCGATATGAGGAACTGAAGGTAGAGCTCATGAGGTGAAAGTGGGCCAAAAAAAATTATATAAAGTCTTCTTTCAGAAATGTATTTTAGAGGCCCAGTTGCCAGGAATCCATGAGGGGCTTTTCATATCGAAATATTGCCTACACTTTACTATAGGGGCTTTCGTGCTCCTGGATGAGAAAGAACGCCAAAAGGCTTTAAAAGTGCTGGATTCCTGTCGTTCCCAGCTATCTGACCTAAACACTCCTTTCGAAATGAAAGTCCAAGGCCTGAAAGTTACAAACGACAATCCCACCTTAACTCGCGTTCTGCACGGCTGCATCGAGTCTCCGGAATTGAAGAAGTTTGGTGATCGATGTATGGCTCTCTACGAGAACGCTGGATTGTCACTTCTGGGTCCCAGGTATATGCATATGAAGATTATGAACATCCGATTTCGTCAGGGGGAGACGAAACTAACGGATGTCTTTGACGCCAGCGAGATCCTAGAACGCTTTGGGAACTTCGACTTTGGCACAGCAATATGCCAGGAAGTGCACCTGTGCGAATTGGGTTCCCGCGGAGAGGACAAGTTTTACAAGATATGCAGAAGCCTACAAGTTTAAAATAACCTCTCGCCATTTATGAATTAGCTGCGGATAAAAACAGGAGCAAAATAAATGAACAATTAAACACTTATAGGGCCTTCCCACAGAGATCCATCCACCATCCGTTGAACACTGGTCCCAATTCCCAATATTATTGCATAAACTAGAAAAATGAAGCTACAGACTCGAAACTTGGCACACTATATACTTATTATATATGCAAAGTCTGGACAGAATTTGGTGGCGATCAGGCCACGCCTTCCTTTCCGCTCCATAGAAACCAATGCACCCTGGAACCAAAATTTACAAAATATCCATGAAAATTGGGCCAATATATCCAATAAATTTTAAATATATATAAAATAACTTTGGTTAACATCCCCTCAATCCCCTCCCGCCCTACCAATCTTAAACTTCCAAAATAAATAATGCATCTTGAACAATTATATTATATTTACTTAATTAATTTTCACTTTCAACATCTAAATCAAAGGAAAAGGCATCGGTAGATTCAAATGTATCCAAGTCATCTTCATCATGGTTATCTGTAGTAGGATAACTATTTAGGAAATCGACATTTGGTGGTGTTAAAAGATCAATAACTTCTAAGGGGTAACTGCGTTTTGTATCGATTTACTCTTTCGTTGATGTGGATGCTAGAAACCATCGGATCTGATGAATCAAGTGCTCTATAAAAAAACGTCAGTCATGGTGTTTAAGCGACTATTTGTCTTGCATGCGAACGTCTATCATTTTTATAAATTTTGTTCCGAGCTTCGGATGCATTTTCCCCTATTTCTTCATAACTTAGGTTTATGTTGTCTAGCAAAAAGTTTGTTTTTGGAAAATGGAGCAAAAACGAGCAAAAAAGGTTAATGTCATCGTATTGTTAATAAATTTAAGGACAAAACTGCGTTATTAGGTTTTATAATCCGGCACAATCCAACCTACTTTTATTCCACGAAACACGAAAAATGCTAAGCTAAAATTGTTTAATATACAACTTTACAAAAGCACATATACACAAAGACACATCACATTAAACAAATATTGCATTAAACACATAAATACTACATACCTCCACTAATATTTTCCATTTTTCTTTGTTTTAAAATGTTGAGTAGAACTTTAGCAATCTAACTTTAAAATGTGCTATTATTAAGGTTGCCAAAAAGTCCACATTTCTAGTCAACGAACAGCTGACTTTCAGGGCCACCAAATTTAACAGGGCTGGAATTTCAGTAACGAAATTGCGATTTTTAAATGCAACGTACATTGTTCTTTTTCTTTTTTTTTTCTAACTTCTTTTTTTCCTAATTAAAAAAAAAATGCGTTTTTGCAAAAATATTGGGCATTGGGACCAGTTTGCGTTGAACGGATGGTCCGTAAGGTTTTGCCGTTCCGAAAATTTCCCAGTTAGCCCGACATCCAATTTTGACTGACTTTGACGGGCTCTTTTATGCGATAGTTAGGCTAGGTTTTTTTGTGCAACTCTGAATTCTTCCTCTTGACTGTGAAAAATGGAACGATGACTGCGGGATCAAATCAAATCGATGGCGGGAAAAAATTAAATATTGCTTAAGCTCATTGTTTTTTGGCAATTGTTGAATTATTATACCCGTTACTAGTATAGTAAAATGGTATCTTGTATTCGTGCAAAAGAATGTAACAGGTAGTAGGAAGCTTTTCCGACCCTATAAAGTGAGTCCCATTAATATTCGTTTTTTTTTTTCAACTTCAAACGTGAATGAAAGGTTTGAAACTAATGAAACCCAAAATTTAATAATGCAGAAATAAAGCTTATTTTATTACCTTTTCATAAATATATATATCTTAATACTTTTTTTTTAATTTAAAGAAGAAACATGCATAAACAAAAAAAACCGAAAATTAGGGCAACATTAATATTCGATTTACCCTTTTAATCCTTTAAACTTAATTTGACATTTGAAATGCTAGCCATTATTGTCTATAGTGTTCTTTAAATATTTTGACATACTTTGAAATTTTGTTTTTGCATATTTTGGGCCAGTTTTACCTTCTTAAAAAAAGGATGGGCAGGATAAAATCAAAAAAAATAAACAAAGGTACAACAAATTTTATATTTTCCACTAGAAATCCGTTTCAGCACAATCCTTTCATCCCGCCACCAAAAATGGATGGGTAGAAAAGCAAAGTCGCTCGAAAATTCATTTTTCCTTAAGTTTTGTATGGAATCAAGCAGCAAAACACTTCATCTGAGCGGCCGTCTGTCCGTTTCTATGCAAACTAGTCTCTCTCAAACTTTCCCAAAAGACTTCTTTCTATTGCAGGTAGTACATATGTCGGAACGAGCCGAATCGGACCACTATATCTTATGGCACCCATAGGAATAATCAAAAAAATATTGTAACTTTGTAGGAAGTAGGCGTTTTGATTTTTGACAATTTAAAAACAACCTTAAACCATACCTGCAAGGGTATATAAACTTCGGCGACCGAAGCTAACTTTCGTTCTTGTTTACCTATTATCCTGTGCTATTTATTGTATTTTTCTACAATAAGATTAAGAGAACACAATTTTACGACAGATTTGTCGAGTTGACATCCCCCTTAGTTAATGTTGAGATGAGCAACTGCTCTTCAAGTCAGCTGTTATTGGATGGGATGGTGGATGGAGCTCTGTTTTAAAGTTGTTAAAGTTAAAGTTTTAAATTTGTCAAAAATCCCAACCGTTTAACACGAATGGACTCTATGGGAAGAGGCTATTAATCATTTAGTCGCTGTTGCAGAATCGCCTTCGGTCTGAACTGGGTATAAGAAAATAGTAATTGTCTATGGCGATATTATCGATAGTACCATCCACTCTTCTTGCAGCGCTATTGCGGGTATTGTCAGCTTCAAACGCTTTTTTGCAGGTTCGACATTTTTTTTTAAGTCTCTATCATTTGATTCTTGTACATCCCCTTGAATAAGTGGAGTGATAACTTGCTTGGTAACCGATCAAAATGAGTTTTAAAATATATAAAGAAGGCCTTCAGGCACTGGGTGAGTGGCTTTTTAGTGATGTAGTTATCTGGATAAACCTCCTATTTCCTCAGAACTTTACTGTAAAGAAGTCGCCGTGCATGATCCGCTTATCAGCAACATTGAGCAGACCCCAAATGGAGATTTTAAGCTTGCTTTTTATGTGCACAAGTGGGTAAAGTTCTGGGAAATGGCTGTCCATCTGTTTAAATCATATCCTTGCAGATCGTTTAACGGTGGGTTAATTGGCCCCAAGGGTTCCACTATACGATCCATCCAGGAAAATACTAGAACACAGATCCATATTCCGCGTTCAAACGAGGAACCCAACGAAGTTATTATCAGGGCCAAGCAACGCAATCAGGTGTGTGATGCACTGGGTTGCATTCGTTATCGTATGATACGCATACGAAGGGCGATGAGCCGCACACATTTTTTGGCCGTGGCCCTGAACTTTGGGGAAGTCCAGGAGCGATATGTGGAACTTAAGGTAGGGATTTCAGAGGTAAAAGCGGACCAAAGAAAAACTGGTATAACTTCTTCTTTCAGAAATCTATTTTAGAGGCCCAGTTGCCAGGAATCCATGAGGGGCTGTTCATATCGAAATATTGCCTACACTTTACTATAAATCTTTTTGTGCTCTTGGATGAGAAAGAACGCCAAAAGGCTTTAAAAGTGCTGGATTCCTGTCGTTCCCAGCTATCTGACCTAAAAACTCCTTTTAAAATCAAAGTTCAGGGCCTGAATGTTTTAAACGACGATCCCAGCTCAACTCGGGTTGTGCACGGCTGCATCGAGTCTCCGGACCTGAAGAAGTTTGCTGATCGATGTAATGCCCTCTACGAGAACGCTGGATTGTCGCTCCTGGGACCCATGTGCAAGATGCACATGAAGATAATGAACATCCGATTTCGAGAGGAGGCTACGAACAGAAAGAATAAATTTGACGCCACCGAGATCTTAGAACGCTTTGGGAACTTCGACTTTGGCACAGCAATATGCCAGGAAGTGCACCTGTGCGAATTGGGTTCCCGCGGAGAGGACAAGTTTTACAAGATATGCAGAAGCCTACAGGTTTAAAATAACCTGTTGCCATTTATGAATTAGCTGAGGATAAAAACAGGAGCAAAATAAATGAACAATTCTTTTGATTAAACACTTAAATCTGAAGTATTCAGTTAAATTTTGAAATTAATTTTCGGGAATACCCTTAGTAATTCAACAGAGGAGTTATCGATAACACGGCACAGAAAATTATCCGAGACTGAAACCGAGGGTCATTCAGTTCAACACACTTGACAACTCTAGGCCAAAAATACCACAACAAACCAAAAGGTTTCTGTTGATTTTACTTGCAAACATAAAATATGATTGAAATAACGTGTAACGATCGTCTCGGCAAGAAGGTGAGTTCAAATCCCAACGCATAGATACTTGGCTTCACACAGCGTTTCATTTGCAGGTGCGCGTCAAGTGCAATCCCGACGACACAATCGGGGACCTCAAGAAACTCATTGCGGCACAAACGGGCACCAAGCACGAGAAGATTGTCCTGAAGAAGTGGTATACCATCTACAAGGACCCCATCCGCCTATCCGACTGTAAGCCCTTTGGCAATCAGATGGCAATGCCCAGCTATAAACTAACTTATATATTATTATTATTATATTATTTTTCAGATGAAATCCACGATGGCATGAATCTGGAACTTTACTACCAGTAAAACTGCGAGGGGATAAATCCTGTACCGTGGTTGTCCGATTTTTATAGCTTCTTTGATAAATAAACAAATTTTGAATAAATACTGTACTTTTTGGTTTTTCTTTATTAACTAAACTATTTTGTAATAAAATAAAGTATTACATTTTTGTTTCCAAAATCCTCCTGACTACGCCTCTGTGTTTGGTATTATTTTCGCATTCTGTTGCAGCGTTGCCAGATCGACTAAGACGCGTCCAGGGAAATAATAACAAAAATTGGAAACAGCAGATTTAATATTCCGCGAAATGTCCATGATTCCGTTCTTTCCCACTCTCAAGGTGTCCGTGGCGAATCGCTACTGGTTGGACATGGCTCCTGCCTCAGTCAACGAGGAATCCCAGACGAGGCGCTACGAGGACGAACGCAGCAACTGGGTGAGCATTTAACAGGACCCCGATTTATGTATTACTTGCTATATTTTAATTTTCCCTGAAGCGGGAGTCTCTCAAAACAGCCGGAACAGATCTCCAGCCGCTGGGCAAGATGCTCACCATTCCCGGAATAGAAACCGATGATGAAGATGGTGAGTTTTGAGGGAACACTCCACCCACAGCACTCTTAGCCACCTAATCTTGCTCCTTTAGCCAACGATGACAGCGAGGACACGGACAGTCACGACGAGGAGGACGACGAGACCAACGATCGCGTCATTCCGGTCACCCAGGACTTTTACTCCGCCGACGACATCCAGATGAACGACGAGACCTCGCCCACAGCGCCCTGAATGCGGGCATTAAATGTAGCCGGTAATCTCCGGATTACAGTGCTCTCCGTTCCCCAGGCAGCGAGATTACTACCTTCTCCGGCTGGTGGTTACACAATTATTTATTTTCGCGTCTTGTTCCCTTTACAAACCGTAATAACAAGTGTCGGATACTTTAGGCTTAAATAAATTAAAAACATAGTAAGCAAGTTGGCTGGAGAAGTCTCCACTACTGGTTTCCGGAGACTTGGCTCACTGGTTAAGGACATCGGGGGACAAACTGGGCTTTCTACTCGGATTTCGGGCCGCCCTACTTGTGCAGCGCCGCCGTCTCCAGCTTGGGAGCCGGCTTGGAGGCCAGACCCGAGAGCAGCTTCTTGATCTCGGCGATGGCCCGGCCGGGATTGAGGCCCTTGGGGCAGGTGCGCGTGCAGTTCATGATCGTGTGGCACCGGTAGACGCTGAAGGGGTCCTTCAACTTGCTCAGCCGCTCGGCGGAGTTCTCGTCGCGCGAGTCGATGATCCAGCGATAGGCCTGCATCAGCACGGCGGGGCCCAGGTACTTCTCGGCGTTCCACCAGTACGAGGGGCACGAGGTGGAGCAGCAGGCGCACAGGATGCACTCGTACAGGCCGTCCAACTTGGAGCGGTCCTCGACGGACTGCAGGTACTGGGCCTTGCCCTTCTTCTCACTGGCCTCGTTCCTGCAGAGGATTAGAGCAGATTAGTTATTTCCAGTGTATAAAGATATCACTCCGACTCACTTGCGCTGCAGCCAGGGCTGGATGTTGCGGTACTGCTCGTAGAAGTTGTTCATGTCCGGGACCAGGTCGCGCACCACGTACATGTGGGGCAGCGGGTACACCTTCAGGGACTTGGAGGTGTTGATGTCGATCTTGCTGATGCAGGCCAGCGTGTTGGTGCCGCCGATGTTCATGGCGCAGGAGCCGCAGATGCCCTCGCGGCAGGAGCGCCGGAAGGTGAGTGTGGGGTCCACCTCGTTCTTGATCTTGATCAGGGCGTCCAGCACCATGGGTCCGCACTCGCGCAGGTCCACCTCGTAGGTCTGCATGTAGGGCTTCTCGCCGGCGTTGTCCGGATTCCAGCGGTAGATCTCGAACTTCTTGATCTGCGGCTCCTGGGCCTCCTTGGGCTGCGCCTGCTGCTCCAGCTGGGCGGTGCCATTGCTGATGGTTCGCAGCTGGGGGATGGAATGAAGGGGGGATCAGTAAATAACGTTATAACCATTTTCCTTCAACCGCCGAGTGAAAAAACGTTTACATAACAGCTAATGTCCGTTGGCAATTCCCCCAATTACGACGCTTGGGATTGCATGTTTGGCCGCTTGTCTATATCTCCCGGACCCCCGATTTCCGCCTTATATAACTGCACGGGCCCAAAAGCCGCCTGCACCCCCGCCCACGCCCATGGGGTTCTGGCCAGAAGAACGATGGGCCATCCCGTCCTCCGCTCACCTGGTTCCTGGCCACCAGGGATCCCACGCGGCTCAGGATTTGTCTCGCCTCAGTAGCCAACATTTTCGTCGCGGTTTCTGCAGCAATTGAAACGGCACTGCGTTTGCAATTATCGATTTGCTTAGTAGCAATTTAAGTGTTTTCTTGTTGGCGTACAAAAGTTGCACGAACTAAAAAGTGTGACCGTCGACGAAGCACTCTCCCCGGGAAACACTCTAAAATATACCAGGGGAAGATGGCCACTTTGGCCACACAGGCCGTAACGGAATTTTATTTTTGAATTCATTTTTCATTTCTGAACTTGCCCTGCGGCGACAATTGCCCACTATAAAGTGGGTTACTAGCCAATAATTCTTTCAATTTTTTATGTTTAACTAAATATTGTTTAAATACTTATTTCCAAAAAAAACAATGTTTCATTGTTATTTTTTTTTAGATTTTTAAAGGTTTATTACACATATAGTTTATGAGTTAATAACCAAATTTATTACTTCCTAATAAAATAATTACTTAATTAATAAATTACAATCCATAAAATTTGTGCTGTCTTTCTAGCAGCCGTCTAGCAATTTAAACTATTTATTTTTTCTTTCCAGTTAAAATAAGTAGTCGGCATTCATCCGGAACGAAACCTTCAATTCCGGTTTTCAATCTGATAAAATAGTTTACCCATTTGAAAGAGCAGTGAACGGACTCCTGTAATTAATTAATTTACGAAGCCATTCCACTATGGGTAATTTGACCACTTTTTTTGGCCAAAACCCATTTTTCAAAAGTCGTTAGAAATTGGTTTGGTCAATCACAATGTGTTAGGATAACATCAATGTCAAATGTTATTAACAGAAAAGTTTAACAGTGCGCATCACTGTTAAGTAATCAGCTGTGAAAGTCTGCTAATGCTCCAACAAGATGGCAGCGCTGGTAAATCGCTTTTTTTGATTAAAAGTTTAAATTTTCAAAAAGAGTATAATGAAACAATGCAGCGCGGTTTCTTAAATGCAGTTTAATCAGAGGGGTATGTAACTTTTTTTTTGTGAGCGTGCCGATGTATTTATTGATTGTGGTGTTCCTATAATCTTGGGTAAGATCCAACCTCAAAAAACATTAAAATTGGTAGTGAATGTTTATTTTTAAATGGAGCTACAAAGAGAGTCCAGCTCTGTTCAGCTCTGGAACCTTTTTTATCTTGTAGAGTACTCAATTCTCTTTAAACTCAGTAAGTATATAAGTGCACTTTTGCGCACTTTCTCTGAAATAAATGTTTTAAGACCTCCATCAAAACATGAATAATTCCCGTATTTTTGTATGGTGAAAGTCAGTTACGGTGCAATCTTTACAAAAGCGGTATGCAATAATCTTTGTTACTCTCTAAATATTATTTAAAAATTATGTTATATCATTGTTTCACCGAAATAACTTTGTTATAAAGGTTTATAGTATTTTTGTTAGAAATAATATTCGTAATAATTATAAAAATAAAATTTCTATCAAAAAATAAAAAAACCAAAACTTTTATCAATTTTTAAAAATTGAATATGTTGTTCTTATTAAAATAATTTAAAAACAATTTTTTTTTTCAATGCGTTCTTAAAAAAAAATTTTTTTTCTTAAAAAAAAGGCGGAACCACGCCCATTTTTCCAACATAAATTCCTTTAAATTTAATATAGTTAAGTCAAAAAACAAAATTGTAAAATATTGCGTCGTTTTTAAGTTATTAATTAATGCCACAAAAAGTGGTCAAATTACCCATAGTGCATTCTTACTATCCTTGAACTGCAGCTCAAAAGAAACCCTTTCGGAAAATGTAAAACGTAAACTAATTGAATTTTTATATTTATTTGTGAGAGTACTAGGGTTGATCAATAAAGTGTTCTTTACAGCAAACTTTTAATTGAACGTACGTATTCATTGGATTTAAGCATCAAAAGAAGCCGTTGAGTTGATGTTTGCCTCTTATTCGTACAGAAAATACCCTTTTTTCTGATTTGTGATTTCATAAACTCTAAAAGTAAAATGTAATTATATATTTGAACCAACCCAGATTTTTAAGTTAAGTTTAATAAGTACTGCAAAAATTTACCTATATGTATATTAAACGATATTTATAAATTTATAATAAAGTTATTGTGTTGGCTAATATCACAGGTACACAGCCAAAAATTTCCACGAACCATTTCAAGTTTTCCATGATATTTGGGTGCTCCTGAGTAAAAGTCCCATACAAAATTATTTTCCATCACCTACAGGTTCCGCGGTATAGCTAAGAATACAAAAAACCGATGTTTGCCGACATTTTGAATTACGTGGCCTTTATAATTGGACTTACCCTTATTATTTTCGCTAGGACCTACTCTCAATACATCACGGCACTACTAAAAAATAGTCACCATTGTGAATAATTGCCCATGTCTTTGGAATTCGACGCCAAAGTCGAAACTCCCAAAATTTTAAAGATTTCTCTGATGAAAAAACAATTCTGAGAATTTAATCTTGAATGGAACTAATTTTAACTATTCGTTGAATTTATTGTCCATTGTATGCTTTAATTTCGATTTAAAGCGTTTTCATGAGGATATTTTATTGGATTTCTTATACCAATAAAACCGTTTTTTTTATTTTATTATCTACTCCTATGTGCTGTCAAATTTCAAATAAGTCAAGGCATCCTATAGAATGGGAGTAAACATGTAGTTTCTCTATGTATGTTCAGTGAACGTTTTTAAAATTTTAGTTCTAGAGGTTGCCATGACTTATTCAAAATTTGACAACATTTAGGAGTAGATAATAAAATAAAAAAAGCGGTTTTATTCTTTTAATAAATCCAATAAAATGTCCTCATGAAAACGCCTTAAACCGAAATTAAAGCATACAATGAACAATAGATTCAATGAATAGTTAAAATTAGTTCCATTTAAGATTTAATTCTCAGAATTGTTTTTCTATCAGAGAAATCTTTAAAATTTTGGGATTTTCAACTTTGGCGTCGAATTCCAAAGACATGGACAATGGTTCACAATGGGGACTATTTTTTAGTAGTGCCGTGATGTATTGAGAGTAGGTCCTAGCGAAAATAATAAGGGTAAGTCCAATTATAAAGGCCACGTAATTCAAAATGTCGGCAAACATCGGTTTTTTGTATTCTTAGCTATACCGCGGAACCTGTAGGTGATGGAAAATAATTTTGTATGGGACTTTTACTCAGGAGCACCCAAATATCATGGAAAACTTGAAATGGTTCGTGGAAATTTCACAAAGTTTAATTTTGTGTTCTTGTGTATTTACTCAAGCCTATGTGAGACAACATATTTTTTAAGAGGGCAATGACTAAAGGGTATTTCAAAGGTGGGAATGTGGACCTAACCAATTTTTTCTTGGGTTTTGTTTTTCAGCATTTGTGAAATCTCTACCTTTAAGGGTACTTGGCAAGATCCTGGGCCAACTATTATGTAAAACTTTTTAAATGGCGCTTGGCAAACCCCGAGACAACAGCACGCCGACTTTGTCAATTGTTCAGTGACCTTTTGTTGTTGGGCAAACTTTTGCGGACTCTTTCCTTTTCCTCCCCGCCGTTCGCATTGGCACCTAGGAAATGGAAAAACCCCAGGTGAGGTGAAAAGTAAGAGTGGGTATCGGTATCGGTATCCAGTTTGCTTTATGAGCGGCTGCCTGCGAAGAAAGCGGCGGAAAAAAAGTTTCTCAATGTTAAAGCAAACACAGGCAGCCACTAAAGTTGCCGCCGAAGGAAAAGGAAGGTATTCGCATTCAGACCCAACCAAGAAGCCACAACTCCTCCTCATCGTCCGCCTATTAAAAGCAAATAAAAACAATGAGCGCGAAACTTAAATAAAACCAAACGAGGAGAGTAAAGCGAAGGATTTTATTTGTGTACTCTGCTTTTATTCGACAGAAACACAAAGGGGCGAAAGTGAGGTCATAAAAGAAGGTCTTAGATTTATCTCCCAGTCACTGGAAAAAAGTTGAGAAGTTAGGGTTTATTCCAAAATAATATTAGACTTATACAACTGAACTGAATACTGGCCAATGATAAGGAAAATATTTATGAATTTTTCAAAAATTTATTGTACACTGATATTAAGGGAAAAAGTTAAAACAAATATTTTTAAAACAGTACATTTAACTTAACATTTAACTTTTCCTAAATTTTATTATGAAATATTCCTTAAAAGTTATATTTTTTCTCTATGCAACCAGACGATTGTTTTGATTTCAATTTAAGAGCTGCTAATGCAAATGCGAATGTCTGAGGAAAGTTCGGCAATTAATCAATGGGCGAGAGGCTTGTTTCCCAACTGTTGCCTACTTTTGCGAGCCGAGAAAGATGGCTGAAATCAATGGGGCCCGCCAGCAACTAAGCCCTCGAAATGAATGGCTTATGAGCCGGAATGGGTGGCCACTTGATAAATCAGTTCTGGTCCTCATCCCGTTTTCCGATTTCCGTTTTCCGCCCCTTTAACTTTATTTGCGTGTGCCATTTTCGGAGTGACGCAGGTCCCAGCAGATAGCAGATAGTAGATACACACCGCATTTGTTTGCTTTAAATCTTAATGGTTGCGGGGCCCTTGGCCGAACTTCCAGCCACTCAATGATTTCAGCCTAACTGCGGAAAAATGATCGATTTGTTGATATACCAACCATTTATTTGCCATTCGTTCCGTGCAACTGTGTGTGTGCGTGGGTGTGAAGAGATTGAATAACTTGGCTAACAATAGACGCAAGCGGCACAAAAATAGCAATTTTATTCGCACATTTGTCTGGCTACAAGTCTATTGCCCCTGCTGTTACGGATGGTATGTGTATCCGTGTTAACTGCGCGACAATATTGTCAAAGTTTTGTGTATTAAACCGGCATTCATAGTACGTCATTTCCCCGGGGTGCCATAAAAAATAGACATCCACTCTGGCGAGGCAAAAAAGCGACAGACGCGTCCCCTCATGTAATCCAATACTCGTACTCGTGCACTGGTGTGGGTGCGACCACTTGACGCACTTTTGTTACATGTTTCGATGAATTATTTATGGACAAATCCCCGCCGAAAGCATCGATGGGCGCTCGTTGTACACTCGACACTCAATGTGGCATTAAAATAGCCGGAAATCATCGAAAATTAACTCCCATTTCGATTATTGGTACGGTAATTTGGAAAATTAAATTTCTATAAATATGGATTTCAGCATTTCGAACCGCAGATGTTTGTCTTGATGAAGGTGGGGCAAAGCCGACACCGCAATAAAAACTAAACTCCAGGACCACAGTTCATATTTTCGAATCAGGAAAAATCCAGTAAAATGTAGTGGTTTTATAATATTGCTTTACTGATAAAGAAAATGCTTTCTCAAGATACTTAATACATCATTAAAGTTTTAAAGAGTAAAGGAGCGTATTTAAAATAAAAGCATAAAGAATACAATATAGATACTCAAGTTACCTTTACATCCTTAAAAGATCTCTGGAGTTTCTAAGATGAGGTATTAAAATTGTGAATACCTTCGTGAAAGTAAAATCCTGTCGAGAGACTTAATTTTTATGTTTCTGCTTTATTTGTTCTTCAATGCGGGCAAATTTTAAAGCTTCCTCTTCAGTGAGGCAGACAGAGCCTGAGAATTCAGGCACCTGACTGCAAAATAAAAAGAAGTATGTATATACAAAAAAACAGCACTGTTGCCGTTGGCAATCCAGCGCAGCAGTCCGGCTTGCATTTTCCACTGGAAAAATTGTTGATAGACGCTTTTTAATTTAAGCCAACTCAAGGGTCCTTGTAATACGAGAAAGGTGTAGTAAAAACACGCGGGGTAGTCGAGTTGCCGGAGAAACTATTTATCAACCTGATAGCGACAGGGCCGTTGACGGCAACAAAGATGTCACGCGGCTCAGAGCAAACTCAAACAAGTTATCAAAAGCGCATCAAGCGCGACAGTTCGAGAGGCTCCCCATTGTTGTAGTTTCCTTTCTTGTTTTTTATATTTTTTTTCTGGTCCTCGAGGCACGCACAGGACGATATCTCGGATGGCGGCACGTAGGGCAGACTGCCGTTATTGCTCCTGTTGCTGCCAATACTGTTGTTTCTAGTATTACTGTCGTTGGGCCAGGCACGAGCGGCATAAATGAAGTGGTGAAGTCGGGTCGGCCGTTGAGGGTCCACAAAATCATAAAAGGCCACTCTTTAATACCGAGGTTAAAGCTGGCCAAATGTTCTGACAATCGGCAGAAGGAAGTGGACTAATAAATTAGAACAGCGTACAAGATATTTGGAGAAAGGTGGTGATTTTGTTACAAAAAATCTATTTTTACAAGGAATATAATTATTTTGTATATCAATTTTGTCTTTAATTTAAATATATAGTATTCCACATTTTTTTAAAATAAATTTATATGTTATATCGATAATATCGATAACATCATTCCCTTGCTTTCAATGAACCCTGTTCAATACAGTCCAACTTTCGTCCTTGATGAACGTCTCAGGATGTGCGTAAATAATTCAAACTAATTTGCTCGACTGCGAGGAAAGTATTTATGAATAAGTGAGCTGCCAGTGGGTCAAAGATAACTGCGAGCCGGTCAGCCTTGGAAATGCTGCTTATTTGCGTTGGACAAACAACTCGTGGTCCTGGGCAATATTTGTACATTTAATGGCCGCCGGCCTGCCTTGATTAAATAAGCAAACAAAGCGCCTAGCCGACAATAAACACAATGCACAACGCACTACACACACAAGCAAATGCGATATTTGCACAATATTTGTTTATGGGCAAGGGCCGTGGCTAATCAAACAACCTTGGAGGCGGAGCTGGCTGGGATGTCCAAGGACGTTTCGTTTGGGCGTCTCCCCAAATGATGTTAATGCGATTTTCATGCGATAAGCGTCGCATTAGCGCAATAAGCTACAAATAATCAGCCGCCTGACAGGCATCGTCGTCACACCTGGGCGAAATCCGCAATCAGATTCCTGTCCCATAAAGCCCGAAGAGCCCAGAAAAGCACGCCACGTTCAACTTGCTACGAGATGGCTTTAATGGCGGTGCTCCACCCCCACCCCCACACCACCCCCTCAAAAATCAGCCAAGCAAGAAGGGCACAGCCCGTTTATTAACTTGCCCGGACAGCTTGCTTAAACTGCCGGAGTGCTTATGCAAATGTATGTAAAGTGTTGTAGTCGCCCGACAAAAGCGGAGCCAAAGCAAAACCCTCCAAATGAAGTGAGAAAATAAAATTAAAACTTACACACTCAGTCTCAACGCCTTTCCTATCCCATTCAACGCAAAAAAGCCCCATACCATTCCGCTTCTGTGTGGAGTTAAGCGATAAATTCCGGCCAGTCAAAGCCAGGAAAAGAGAGCCAGAAAGCCAGCGGTGGGCAAGGTACGCTTGGGAAATATTTGCTCTGGTGGGGTAAATGGTATACCCTTATAAGGCATCTCCTTAGTACGACGCTAAGGTAAAAGATATAGGAGTAAATATCTTTTCTTAAGGTCTTTACTACTCTTTAAAAAAGTTCAGGGCAACCATGATTTCTTTTATGAATTTCAGATCTATCTGCATTATAATCGCTTAATCATTTTGTTGTTTATGATAAACAAAATATGTACAATATAAGTCAATATTATTCAGTTCAAATTAAATATTTATACAGCTCGACTGTGTGTAATATATTTATATTTGGTTAAATGTCAAGCGCAAAGCTAACACGTTGTAATAACATAAAAAAATCATTTACATTTTCTGTGGTGTCGGATTGTGGTATTTAAAATCAAATGCAGTTCCAATAAAGGTTAAAAAAATAACAAAATTATTGTTGGATTCAAGATAACATGAAATTGATTAAAGTTAGCGGGTGTCATGGGTATATTTTCCAACCAAAATCCGTTATGGTTCTTAAGTACAAAAATTCACAAAACCAACTGTCTTTGGTTGGGAGAGATTTCTGTGATACCCCCGATATATGTAAGGATTTTAAGAGAAACTTTAAGTCGTTTTCGATTTGTATTACTGTACTGAAAGGCTTTAGAACGGAGACTTTTCCATGGAAACAGAAAGTGGAGTTACTAGATACATCGCAGAGGTGTGCAGGCGAAAAGGTAAACAGAATGTAAATTGGTTTCGGTTTTCCAATTCCGTTTTTTCCATGCTGCCCAATGCCGTCGGATGTGGCAGATGGTGCCTGCGTTCAATGCACCCTATTCGATACGGCTTGCCCCCAGTCGAAGAACCCATTAAGGTTCCGCGGCGAACGCCATTGAACTTGCCACCTCAAGGTGGCACATGCGGTGCAAGATGGGTGGTGGGTGTTCAGCTGGATTGTCGTTTCCCATTAATGGCGTTCCGCTGCCTGGCCATTAATTAATCCAATTATCGGGCGATTAACGTCCAAATTGAACATCAAGCATCCGCCATGTGGCGCCGGCTGACAGCAAATAACGAGAGTTTTAATTGCAGCAAGATGCTCATGAAAACGCATTGAAAGCCATGCCAAAATCGATTAACTGTGCACTTGCTTCCGCCAACGAAAAGCTGGCCCAAATGCAAATTCCCCCGGCCAAGTGGCAGGCATCATGCGGGTCTGACGGGGCACTTTTCACTCTGGAATTTAATCAGAAAACAATTGCATAAAATTATGCTCAACAAAGCGAGAAATTAGTTTTTTAATGTCACGAAATGTTCTCCAAAGGGGCTGCATTCGCAGGATGTTGGCTTGCAGATGACATGGCCAGCAAGGCGACCCCTGGCGAAATCCCCTCTCGCACAATTTCAAGGACCTCCTACGTGAAACCCCCGCTCCTTTCCTTTCTCCCCTTGTCTTTGCTCTGGGACTTTTGTTGTCCGACACGATGTCTTGATTTTCAAGAGACTTAATTATTAAAGCAGTCTCGGGCAACCGAGAAAACCCTTTGTCGGGTTCAGTTTGAGCTTCAGCCGGAGCTGCCTGCCGAATTGAATGCGTAATTATGAGCCATGAAAGTTGTCTGGCTGAGCAACAGCTGCCAAAGGCGACGGCAACGGCAACGGGGACAATTTGCTGCGACGAGTTTGTTGGCTAAAAGTTAATTTTAAGCACACATTTCACTGAGCTCATTAAGCACACAGTTGGCGTTGGCCCATCCCCACTTACATTCCCTCCCCTGATCCTCTGATGGCTGTCCTCCCACAATTGCGCCACGCAAATCGCGCGGATAATCAAGTTTTTGGTTGAATGCAAATGACAGAGACTCCATTGCGTCTATTAACTTTTGATTTGCGGGGATTTGGCAGGGATTGTCGTTAGTGCAAATTTAGTATTTACATTGGAGCACCACGTTCTGTTTAGTTACTAAAAATTATATCTGATACGAAATAACAAACTTAAATAAAGATGGTTTTAAATAGTTTCTGGTCTATGTTATTTAATTTAATTAAAAAAAGAGCCACTTAGATAAATGAGTATGAGAGAGATGGAGCAGTGGCGTCATATAGCGAAAGTTAAATTATTTGCTCATAACTTTTGAATGAGTGGTCCGATTTATAAAATGTATACTACCCTACAAATACCTGATTGAAAAGCTAGTTAAAGTACTTACAACATAAGCTTACAGATTAGTGAAATGTAATTGCTTGTCCTGGCTCTTGTAAACAGTTATTCAACATAAATACCCAGAAATCCGCACAAAGAGCGACTTAAGCTGTTCCTAAATGTGTGCTACACAGCAAAGTGTAGCCATGGGAATTCGCTGAAACTATCCAAGACAGTACCTTATTAGCTAGTCATAACATGGCCAATAACCCTGGTGTGCCTGCATGCACGTGTGTTGTTAGCGTTACCTCATTTATCAGCTAATCAAATTACTTGGCCATAATACGCAAACATTTGCATGAAGCCGGGGAATCGGGGAAACAGGAACATGGGGCAGCTTTAATAGCCAATTTGCGTTAAACGCTGATTGAATAACCGTTAATGCAACTAAAGAGCAAGTGTAAAGACTTGTCCCGCCCACATGCGACTCCTGATACTAATGACATTAGCAGGTGGGGGCCAAGTGCAATCGGGCCATAAACACGTACCGACGGCTTTGGCTTTGGCGTGGGCCAAACTGACGGAGTGCCAGGTGCCCGGGAAAATCTACGGCGACGAGGACTTTGAAAACAACGTTAATGTTGTCGGGTCGATCAATGTGCAACAGCATTTTCTGCTAATGGCCAAGACAGGGAGACAGGAAGCGCCATTAGTACAGGTGCCACAATGCGTTGCCTGATGGAAATGGAGGGAAAGTGCATTAAGTCGCCTTGAGCCGACGAGCTCTTTAACGCCAGCCAGCCGCGCCCACCAGCGGAGTTTATTAAGAACGCATTTATCATAATTACCGACCCGTCGGGCTGTTCTGTCTGCCAACTGATGGACGAGGAAAGGAACCGAACTGCCACCACCAAGTGATGACATATTCAACAGGCAAAGCGGCCGTAAAATTCCTGGAATTTCATTCTAGAATGGCCGGCCCCGAAAAAATGTCTATGATGGTCCTGTCGACATGGGGCGAGCTCATAAAAAATGCGACAGGCAGACACCATGAAAAAGCAAAAGTACATCTAAAACACAGCGAAAATATTGTATTAGATCGGGAAAATAATAATGAAATTATTAAATTATGAAATTTTATTGCTTTTACTTCGCTTAACTCGATCTTCGACTAAACCACTTTTGTAACTCCCCTATATCATCATTAATACATCCAATTTCCAAGTTTTTCCTCACTGTGCACCCACTGCAAAAGGAAGAGCCAGGAATTTATACGCGTTGTGGGCAGGCTGTGGAGCTGGAACTGAAACTGGGAATGATTCATGCGGAAATAAAGGCACTCGAGAGTGCCGTAAATATTGTGGCAGCGACCACAGCAACAACGCCAAGCGGAGGCCCCGGAAAAAGTGCGAAAAACAGGGCGGAAAACAAAAGGAACGCCTTGCATTTTCGCACCTTTACAGGTGAAACACACGAGTGAATCGGTTGATTCATTTCGCTGCCAGTGACAAACCGTCACGAAAATGTCCAAATGTCCAAAAGTCCGAGTGTCCACGCACTCCCCGCCATTAAATCTACTCGTAGTTTCGTCGCTGTCGGCTGTGTGCATTATTTAATTGACATGTTGATTGTTTCGCATTGCGATTCCATTTTATGTGCAATTTCAGGCAAGTGTATGTTGGTCGTGGGCTGCCAGTCCGAATGGACGGACAATTGCCTGTTGAAGTGCTCGTCCACTGCGACGACTCACCAAAATCACGCTCAACAGTTTGTTGCTCCACGGATGAAATAAACGGAGAGGAGAGCGAGCAACAAATGTTGCTGAAACATGCTGATTGGGGCAGGTAAAATATTTGAGGAGGTAAATAAATAACAAATTGGGCTTTTAAAATAATCAAGTACCGTTTTCTCTTCCTAATGCTTAATTTTAATAACGCTTTAAACTCTGAATTTCCAAGTCTTTTCAAGGTTTTAAATTTACTAGGTGCCGTTTTCTTGTAAAAACGTTTAAAAAATTCAAAGTAAAATAAAATGTGTATGAGCATTTTACTTTTTAAAATGTTTCACCCCTGATTTTACATCTAAAACTTTCGATAATTTTCTCTGTGTATTATAGACTTTAATAAAATACCAATAATTGTTTTCTATAAATATAAAAATATTGTAAATAAATATAAAACTAAAACAAATTAAATTTTTAAGACCTAAAATATTTAAATTGATATGTTATACAATGAACGTTTTTTATAATTTGCAATGTTTCATCTAAATGAAATGATGAATTAAAAACATTTTACCGAAGTTTAGTTTTCGAACCACTGTGCTAAGGATTTGTCAAACTTGTTGCTAAAAAAACCCGCCAAAATATGTGAATCGGGGAGTGAGCCGAGGAGACAAAACAACAAGGCCAAAAATACCGCACCGCAGCCGTCAACACTGCAGTCATCGGCAATGAGTAATTTTCAACAAACCGCCCAGCCAAGGCGGCCAGAACCGAACCCACCACGCCTCCTGCCCACCGCCCACCGCCCACCGCCTCCTCCGGGAAACTCACCTGTTAGGCGCAGGACAGGAGCGTGGTGAAGAGAGAGCCAGAAAGAACCTCGCTCGGAAGTCGGAAATCGGAAATCGGCCAAACAGTTGCGACGCGACTACCAATCGAAACGGACGGGCCAGCGCTTCAGTGGAAGTTCAGAACTGAGATGTTTACCCAAAAACTGTATATACCAAGTGCTTGAGAACATTTAAAAAAGTGCTTGATTTCAATATCCGGTTTTAAGTCAGTTCGATTTTTAATATTCGTTAAGTTCCGGTGTTTCGCGTTATCAGTGAATTTTTCGTTACTTTTTCGTGATACGTGTAAATTGATATCTAGATCTACGTTGATTTTTGACTTGAGTTTCTGAAACTTAGTAGTTCGGCTTTCCCGCATCTCCCATTACTTGCATCTTCTGATCCTTCACTTCGCTCAGAGGATGCGTAAGTACTTGGATTCATTTTGATTGCTCACACAATGACCAAGCTAAATGGCTAAGTTTTCCTCCCTTAGCGACGACTGCAGTGGAAAGTTAAATCACATTTATTGTGGCTGCTTAAAGTTTTGCTTTCAGTCGGTTGCTTAATTAAAAACTAAGTTTGAAGCCCCTAAAGTGGAAATTACATGAAACATCTGTTTCCTGAGCGATTTCAAAACTTGCTCCACCCCTTTCCGCAGTGTTTTTCGTTGATGGGCTACCTCCATTCCGGATACTAATTGCATTTGGGGTGGCAAGGGCTGAAACTCGGCCATTTGCGGAACACGTCCGATAGTGGACTCTTATCGAGTCAGCGCCCACGCAGAACAGAATATCGACAATATCGCTCTTATCGCCCCGTGGGCTTTTGTCGCATTTTACATACGTGCAGCCAGCTATCGAGCGACACGTCAGAGAACGTGGCATACTTTGGGGCGCCTTCGCTGGCCAAGGTGGCGTATACTTAATTATTCATGCCTTAACTGATGGCTCTTCTTGGCGTCTTCCCTTCGAGCCGTCATTCGTGCAATTGTTCTTCCTGCACGAATGACACTGCACTTCTGATGGTTTTCCATTGACGCAGAAATAAAATACGCAGCCATTATATTGGTTATTTAGATAGTGAAGCGAATGGGTAAACAATAGGCGATCTCGTATGCTATATGATCTGTATTCTGGATTTTGGCATTCTGGGAAATCAGTATGCCCATTGACAGCGCATTAGGTATACGCCGTGTGTGTGGAGTAATCTATTGTTATCTGGGAAACTATTGTTAGATTAGAGCCTCGACAGTTTGTTGGTTCTGCCCCTCTGGCCAGCCCTCCCCCTCTGCCGTCGGTGCTCGCATCAAAGCTTATTCACAACATTTGCTTTTGTTGGGGGACACAGATACCCACAAGTCTACACACACTGGGGCCTTCTGGGCAGCTGTCAGCAGTCGGCAGAGGGAAAACCCTTTTTGGCAAGTCCAACAATAGCCATCCACATTAGTTTGTAGCTGAAAAAAAATGCATGAATGAGGAAAACTTTTACATCTGCTTTTGGCATTTTATATAAATTATATTAGATTCCATTTGCAGAAGCCCAAGGCTAGCTTACACTTACTTTGCACTGAGTTTGAATTTTGGAATTTAGTCTACTGCAAACTCAGACTCACATTTGCCCCATTTAACTTTGCAGCTGCACGGAATCCCCAGCGTCAGCCGGCGGAAACTCAAATTCAAATCTATTTCGGAACTTTCGCTTAATCAACAAGTTACGTTCGCTTACCCTTTGGCCGAAAACTTGAAAGGCACTCGCTCTGTCGCTCCGAAAAGCGGATTTCGAGTGCGATGCTGCTCTAAGCCATCTGAAGGGGCTGCAAAAACTGGAATGGCGTGTTCCCAGTCAAAGGGAATCGCAAATTGAAGGCAACATCGCGATTTGAGGTGACGACAAACTGACTGCGAGAGGCCGCCATTTTCCGGTATTTTGATTTCGCTTTCCTGGCCCGCAATGCGGCATTAATTCGCACAACTTTGGACTCTCCTTCCGCTTCGATTTATGTTTTCCGCGCGCCAGAGCAATGTGCTTTTAATAATTTATATTAATTTTTAAAACGACAAAACTAATCGCGCAAAGGGAATTTAATTAGGAAAAACCAAACATGGCTATGGAATGGATAACTGCAATGGACAAACGGTGAGTGGAATGTTTATTCATTTTCCCGAGTTATTTATAGCATACTTTTCCAGGCAGGCAAAGCAATTTAATTAGAGCTAAGCTCCGATTGAAATGAGAAACTTTTTCGTAATTTAAATTATAAGTTTTTGGCTCAAGCCCCAAGTTTCCGAGAATCAAATTGAATTCTCTCTCGAATGCTGCACAATGTCTTAAATTTTCAGACACATTTTCCAGTCGAGTGCACAAGCTTCTTTCCTCTTGTTTTCCCAGAGAAGACACGTACACACATGCACGTTAAATGAAAAGCCCGACGTGGAGTACAAACAAAACAAGGACGAGAAGCGAACCATTTTAAAATGTTACCGTCATGCTCTACATTCATTTGTCAAGAACCAACATCTGCGTGCCACTCGATCTCCCTCCATCATCTTCATCGCTGGCTGGCAAAAGGCCAATCCATATTGTGGACACGGCCTGCCACGAATTATCCGCTTTATTAAATCCCAATACCAGTTTCACTGAGCCGCCATTGGCAAAACAATTATACCATCAGGCTTGAATTGGAAACCGAAATTTAATGAAAGAATAACAGAGCGCACTCAAATGGATTACTTTTAAAGAGGCGGAAACTGTTTAATTATGACATTTAAAACATGTTATGAATATATAACATTTTTATAGAGTCATGGCATAATGTTAATTACCAAAAAAAAAAACATTAATAATTATGTTACAAAGTATGATTTACTGACATTCCATCAGAATAAAAGTCAAATATTAAAATATTATCATTTCATCATATTAAGTGGTATTTTTTTGACAGCATTCAAATTAATATGAATGAAATATATTATTGATTGGAATGAAAATATTAAAAGTCCCTTCTTGCTTTTTAGATAGAAAACTTCAAACATTTTGTATTTAAATAAAAGGTTATATGGAATTTATTTATTTGACCGGTGGTTGTGGTTAGAATAGCCAAAAATTGTAATCACTTTTTTAGAAAAAAAGGGGAAAAAGATACTGGGATATATTGATTTTGTTTTTTTTTTTCTGCTGCCCGCAGTTTAGTAATAATACAATTATATCACTGAACTGTACAATTTTAAATCCAAATGAGAATGAATTTGGGCAATAAATCAACATTGCTTTGTCTTTTTGTGTGTCCAAATCAATTTGTTCAAGCGTAAATGGTCGAGTATCAAACACACATTTCTTCACAGAAAACCACTTGATGCAATTTGCTAGATTTCAGCTGGGAGAATCACTCGACGAGTGCCACCATTGCCCACCCACCGACTGCTCAGTTCTGCGGCACATTCCATGTATTATTGCGGAGTGGCCTTATATTTCATTGCTGGTATCCACACCATCAATCACGGGGCAATCTCTTCAAATTTCATGCTCTGTCAACGCTTAAACGCTACTCCCGCAGAGGGGCAGGGGTCAGCGGGCACTCATGTGACTGCGCGCAGCAGCGGCAAAAAAGAAAGGTCAAGTGGCAAAGGCTTAGAGCAAACTGTTTGCCTTGTGCCAGGGGCAAATATTTGCAATTCGCTGCCTTTTGTTTGCCCCGCTCAAAGAGGGAGCGCCGAGTTGCACCAGCCGAGGCTGCAGGACCCAACGTAACTAACTTAATAATCACATCCCTTTCCCAGATGACTTTCGCAACCATTTCAGCATTTCCTAATGGCTCCGGCTCCTTTCCCCTACGGCAAGCAAGTCATTCTGCATTTAATACAAATGGCCTGGCACTCAGTGAAACCTAACAAAATAAATGATTTAATTTGGGCCAGAATTAATGGCACAGGTCCCAGCAGCAAGTCACGCGGCCTGGTAATTCGGCTTATCAAGAGCGATCTGGGCTTAAGAACACCTCGACCTGCACAAGGACGAATGCAAACGAAAGAGCCAATGAATCCTGCCAACGAATCCTTGGCAAAGGCAAGGTAATCGCAGTTCGCAAAGCGTAAAGTGGCAAAGCCAGACAGCAATTGATATTGATGGCCTTCCGGCGAACAGTCGTCTTACTCACAAGTGCCACCAGACATTTATCATACGCCACGTGTGCCGCGATAGCAGGCTTTAATGTATGCCCGAGCAATTTGGCGGGTATCTTTAAGGCTGACGAATCGCCGGCACGGCAATTACAAAATTCCTAAACTAAACTTTCGGGGCGTGTGCCTAAAAACCGCAAAAACCATTATAATAAACAACGAGCCATGGGTTGGCTGGCTGCCTAGGATGCGCCCCAACGCGCTTCCGGCTTTTTGGTACATCCTAAGGACCCCCATCCCTCCCTTTCCCTCTGTCCCTCACCCACGATAGCACTTAGGACCCGACTGTTTGGTTAACGACAAGCCCAGCAACCCAGTTGGCACCGGGGCGGTATCATCCCCCCAGTTGGCGTTCCTCGGTTTGCCGAAATTGCCGCTTCTACTGGCGAATGAATTATGTATGAGCCTGGCAAGACAGCCGCTTACCTCCAGCAGCCAGCCAGCCAGCTATCCAGCTGAAAGTTGTTCAACGGCTGCGCCAAAAAGTAGACGTCTCGCTGCAAAAGTAGCCCTCAATGCAGATGATGCCCCGGCGAAGGCCAACTTGTGTTTCACTTCTGATTTGCAAGCAGCCTTTGTCTGCAAGCTGGAGTAGTTCACCCAGTTCACCGGGTCCACCTCCTCCTCCGATCCCATTCCTCCGCCCGGACGCACCCATTCTCTCAGAATTTTATGGAATTTTTAATTAGGCGGAAGCTCAGCGAGGAGTCTTTAATGTGGGCGCTCCTGATGGATTTATTGTGGGCGAATGTTCGTCTAAATAAAATCTACAACTTTTGGTAACTTGGCAACAAAGAGGATACTTTTTTTGGTAACTTTGTTATACAAAAGAGCTGCAACATCATATAATAAGTGAAGAATAGTACAGGGAATCAGTTATGGACTACAAATACTACAGACAATATAGTCACTTTTTTAGTTTATTGGTTTTGAGCTTTTTTAAGCTTAACCGATTTAAGTTTTTTAAAGAAGAAAATAAGTTTTAATAATTCAGTTTGAACTTTTAGTAATTAAACTTTTAGCAATTAAAAAAACATTAATCATACTTGTATTTCGAAATACTAACTAACTTAGGATTTTTAAAACCGACTGAAACACTTTCAAGAATTCTATCGTGTTTATTAGATTTTACGGTTAAAGTTTTTATTTTATGAAATTAGTTGCTGCTTGGCTTTCACTGCTTCATCTTTTTTGTTTCCCTTTTCTCTCATTTTCCTGGGTGGTCTTCCGTTTCCTGCAGATTCTTGCCCGGAAAGACTTATATTTATTTATTCATTTTTCAATTGACTCGCACACAGACAGACAGGCAGAGAAAAAATAGAATTTGCATACTTAATGCGCGCACAAACCATGCACAAATGACACTGGAATTTTTAATTTGAGTTTATTGTTGAACTAATACTTTCCTTTGCTTTCCCATCGCTCCTCTTTTTTATTCAGTTTATGGCCTTGTCCGGCGACCGAAAATAGAGCAAATCCAAGTGCAGTGCTTTGCATAGAGTCAGTAAATTATAAATGCAAAATACTCATTATATTTCTTTTCTGAGTTCCCTCTTCCTTTATTGCTGTCTATTGTTCCACTGGCTTGGGCTCAATACGCAGAATTTAATACTCAAGGACTAATTTTACTTCATTTTATTTTTTCCAATTTTAGAGAGCGAATAAAAAGTGTGGAATTATTTTTATGGTTGTATTTGAATAATTGCCCTGTATTTTTTAATTTTATAATAATATACTCATGAAAACTAATAAAATAAATTTAATGGATTCAACCATGTGCAACACAAATTAGAATTATCCGCGTTTAATGTTCATAATTGCATTATTGAAATAAGTTATCACAGCCGAAGTGAAAAATTTATAAAATTGAATTATTTTCTTCATTGCCACACCACCAGAATAAATTAATACAAGTCATTTTTACATTCTTCGTTGTTCTTTTTTTTCTGTCTTCTTTTTTTTTAAATAAATAAGCATTTATAACTATTTTGTCAAAGAAAAATACTGCGGCATAACAATTCCTCCTGTTAGACTAAATGTTTTTACTTTAATTATTTTCATTTACACAAAAAATAACATAAAGTTGCTTAGTAAAGTTCACCTAATTTTTCACTTAATTGGCTATATATTCTAAAAATTCCAAATGCTAATTAATTGAATTTTTTTTTGTATGGCCTTAAAGAATAAAAGAAAGCGTATATTTTTTGACATTTTAGGAAGTGTTCTTTGAAAAAGCCTATTAATTGAAAAAAAATATTCCCTAATATTTACTTTTAAATATTAATATTTGTTGTTTGTATGCTGAAAGCCTAAATAACATGCCTATAAATTTTAAAAGTATATAAATGCCCAACCATTAATGAAAATACCCCTTTTTCAGTCCTTGCGACCGAAACTTGCGTGATGTGGAGCTCATCTCGTGCCGCCTGCGTCGCGTGGAGCCGCTGTGTCGCCTTCCGGGCTCTGCGCTCCAGCAGTTGGCCATGTGCGGATTCTACGAGGACCTGGAGAAGGGAGTGACTCGTGAGTGTTGGACTGAGTGGACTTGGTATGCGGCGGAGGTGGCTAACAAACACTTTTCATCCTCCGCAGTTTTTCGCGCCGGAGAACAGGGCCGTTTCTGGTATGCAGTACTCGGCGGGTCGCTGGAGGTCCGTTACCATGCCCATGCCGATGCCGATGGCAAGGTAAGTCCTTGTTTACAGCACTCAGGCGATGGGGCGATGGCATGGCTGGGATGTTCTGTCAAAGCCCCAGAGTGCCAGACAATGCCGTGCTGAGCAATATAATTGATGGCGATTATGCGGCATCCCCGCCGTGTTGCATATCCGATGCGCCGTTCAATATTCCGGGGATTTCGATTTCGGTTGGGGGGTTGGGGTCTATTGGGGGACTGCGGTCTAAGCCCCCTTTCCCCCCTCTTTTTATCCGTCGATGTGAACAGCAGGAAAAAGGAACTGCTGACAACGACGAAAGGCCGGGCATCTCCCGCGCCTTCCACCTCCACCCCCTCGGGCGAATCATATCGGTTTGTGGCATTCCATTTTTTTCCGTTCCATTTTCTTTCCCTCCTTCTGGCATTGTGCTTGCCGCAGCAACATTAATTTCCGCCAGGATATTGGCCAGCAGTTTTTTCCAGCCCAATGTTCTGAATGTTCGAGTACATATGTGAGCGATATCCACGTATACACGTGCATTTCGCTATGGCCGAGTTCATTTTGCGGGGCCTGTTCAGAGAGGTGTCTGCTAATTGAAATGCTCCGAATTGGCCATGAGGGTCTGCAGCTGCTCCTCGTGGTCCTCTCAGTCTCCTCCGTGCCCGAGTGGCAGCTATGGAAATTCGAGTATTTATGGTTAAGTGGGGCATGACAGTGGCAGCATGCCTGACCTCAGCTTACTAATATGGTGACTGTGGCCTGTCGAGTGTGTGGCTATGGAAATTGCACTGGCGGTACTGGTGGCAAGATGGTGGTGCAGATGAGGACGAAATGTTGTGCAATCCTTTTTCGGTATCGCCCGCAAAGGATTCCTTTAATCAAGATGATTTCGTTAGGAGCAAACATCCTTCGATTCCTTTTCGTTCTCTGCCTTGCCGGTAATTTCATCAATGCAGTTCGACAATGTGACTTTTTTTCTGGGAAATTTCTCTTCCACCTAACAAATTTACCTGTCCGCAATGCAGGTATCTTTTACTCATATCTGGTTTCTCTTTTTTGTTTTTAATGTTGAAAAATGACATACATGTGAGAACTTTAAGGAATTAACAGAATTACGACGAATGATTCCTGTGTTATAAGTAGAGATCGAATTAACAGTATATCTTAACATTCCAATTCAATCGAACTAAGGATCAAGTTATTTTTTCCAGGGACCGTAATCATTATAAGTAATATTTTAAAAATTACTTTGTAATGATTACTTATCGATTTTTAATTTTTTAAATCAAGACTAATAATTATTTTTGAGTAAAAAAAATAAAAATCACAAATAATCATTATTTTTGAGCAAAAAAAATAAAACTCAAAAATAATGATTATTCGTGATTTTTATTTTTTTCGCTCAAAATAAAACTCACCAAGCAACAACTTTTAATCCTTTAAGGATATGGCCAATATTGTCCTATGTCCTTATAAAGGGAACCTAGAGCAACAATTGACAACAACAACAAAACGTATTTTACCTGTGTTTGTTGCAATTATTTAATATAAGGTCAACTGTTACATACAGAGCAGCAGCAGCAGATATACACAATTACCAAAACAATGATAATAATGATAATGATAATCATCATAATGATCAACCAGTAGATCAATTAGGTACATTAATTTTCAATTTATTATGCATTTATGTATTTTTATAATTTTTATTTAATTAAATAATTAAATTTTTATTTTTATTAAATTTTTATAATTTTTATTTAATTAAATAATTAAATTTTTATTTTTATTTAATTAAATAAAAATTATAAAAATACATAAATGCATAATAAATTGAAAATTAATGTACCTAATTGATCTACTGGTTGATCATTATGATGATTATCATTATCATTATTATCATTGTTTTGGTAATTGTGTATATCTGCTGCTGCTGCTCTGTATGTAACAGTTGACCTTATATTAAATAATTGCAACAAACACAGGTAAAATACGTTTTGTTGTTGTTGTCAATTGTTGCTCTAGGTTCCCTTTATAAGGACATAGGACAATATTGGCCATATCCTTAAAGGATTAAAAGTTGTTGCTTGGTGAGTTTTATTTTGAGCGAAAAAAATAAAAATCACGAATAATCATTATTTTTGAGTTTTATTTTTTTTGCTCAAAAATAATGATTATTTGTGATTTTTATTTTTTTTGCTCAAAAATAATGTTTAACAATAGAAGAATAAATATAACAATTAAAAATTAAAAATCATCAAGGATATTCATAGTGTATCCTTAAAGGATAAAAACGTGCTAGTCATGCTTGTTCTATGTTGATTGGAAGTGTATGATTTATTCATTTAAAAATAGCGAAAATAATCATTATTTACGGTCCCTGATTTTTTCGATAATCAAAATTGGTTTAAGCCTAAACCGAATTTTAAATTTTTGAGAACCATTTATATTTTATGAAAAATTGCTAGAAATCGAATGCACGCTCGCATATAATCCTAAAAAAATAGTATATTTATGTATTATGTACAATTTAAAATACGAAGGCACCGTTTTCACATAAAACTTTCCATTTACTCCGGTTTATCAAAGCGATTGCTTCCTGTTGACATCTTCGTTGACCCCATTTTGCCGCTGCCTTTTATTTGTTTTTGCATAATTTTTCCACCTGATTGGCTTGGGGAAAAGCCCCGAAATGGATTCGCCTGCGGGCAACCCTCCGCAATTATACGATAATACATTATTCAGGCGACTTCACATTGGTTTTGGGCCTATGAAACCGTTTTTGACACTTCGTTCGCCGGCGAGTGTTATGAATTTTCGTGGACGAGCGTGGCGTGCGACACGCAAAGCCCAATTTCCAGAGGCGAATAAATATACTCGAACGTATCCGCTGAGTGCCGAGAGTCTGGCCCTTAAAACAAAGAAGCGACCTATCAATAGACCCGCAATTAATTTGGAGTGATGCGAGATGCGATATGCGAGAGGTGCTCATCAAAAATAGAAGCCACTCCGGAGTGGCTGGAAATTTATGTGAGAATGTGAGCCTCCGCCGGCTGCCGTTTGGTGCGAGTTCCGTTTCGAGTTGTTTGGATTTCCCCTTTGGCTCGGGGTCACCGATCACCCCTCTCTTCCGCGATCCACACAGTCACGTGATGAAGCCAATTTGGGACTAATGAAATGCGAGCAGGCAGCCCTAAGTAGCAAAAACAGCTGAAGCAGTTACAAATTGCAACTAATTTATAAATGTCTTGGGAAACTTGAAAACCAAAAGCTAAGTCAAGCGTGGGCGTCCCACCTGCAGAGCGCCGTTATAATTGAATTTAGTTCTGCAATGGAATCTGCATTGGGGAAGCACCAGCCCCGCCCCCTCAGTCGACCTTGGTGGGCGGGTGCATGTTACAAAGTATCTGCAAGATAGCTCGTACTTGAGCTCTCGTCTAGCTCGATTTCTTGTCTCCTGACCCGTCGACATGGCCACGATTAATCTTTGTTATGTGGCCGCAAACATAGCCGGATCCAATTAAAATGATTATATAATTATGGCCACAACGCCCGACCAGGCAGAAAAGCCATAAAACTAATGAAAATGCTTTGGAAACTGAAACATAACCCACATGTAATTATACATCATTAGCTGCAGGTACATCGCAGGTGTGTGAGGGGCTTCCTCTGAGCCAGTTTTTCGGGCCACGGCCACCCAGGCATCGATATTCAAGTTCAAACACTTCGTAGGTGTTGGTAGTAAAGCGCAGCTATTTGATCTATGCTATGATCTCCCCGAGATTGGGAGAAAGCAGGCCCATAAATAATTGGATGAGGCAGTGAAAACTTTAAGATTAAATAGAACCCACAAATAGGGAGCAGAACCCACAAAACCACAGCTCCAAATATTTCGATGTGTAAGAGCCATTTCCGCCAAGGCACTTTGAAGCGGAAGCATTTGAGTTTTGGTCAAGAGCCGTCAATACAAATCAAAGACACTCTCTGCTAACCTCATTCTGCCGAATGCTGTTTGTGGCCCCGTTCGCCGAAACGTTTAATTAGCCAAAAAACACAACAATCTTGTCCAATTTTGATGGGAGTCATTTGCATACGAAGATTGACCACCTGAGCAAAGGTTCTTTACTGTTGGATTGAGTTAAATCCAATCATTTTGGCGATTAAACACGGATTCACACAGCCAGCTGGCAGCTGGTAATTAGCGTTCTTCACAGAAACGCTGTCAGATGCCAGAATTAGAATGAACAGAGATACTTGTCCGCCAGTCTAGCGCTAAACAAAGTCGAGAGTCGCGAGTCGAGTGGAGAGACAAACGAGGGCTGCCTGCCACTTGAGACGGCAGTGACAACAATTTGTCGCTTTTCATTAAACGCTACGACATCCCCCGCCACTATATTTGACCCATCATGATCGTCTTGTGCCCCCCGACCAGGTTTTTGGGATGCGTAAATATAAACATCCAGATCTGTGCTCTCGTTTGTCTGGTGTTTGGATTTGCCTCTGCCTCTGCCTTTGCCTTTGCCTTTCTGTCAAACAAGTTGGCGACGTCGGCAGCGAAGTTGCCCACATATGCGCGACCAGCGGAATGTATCTTTCGGATACTTTAGCGCTGCCACAGAAATTAATACGTGCCGAGCTCTCCAGCGGCGCACAACTCGATCGCTGGCTCGCCGAGGTTCGGTTTCCCAGCTCTACCTATATCTCTATCCATATCTCCACCGCCATCGCAGACCATCCGTATCTGTTTCGCTGCAGAAACCCGTGTATCTTCGGCAATTCGAAGTTGGCGATGCCGCGAAAAGTGCGTGGGCTGCGCTGAAAGATTCGCGCGAGGGCGTTCTATTCGCAAAAATCGAAAAATAAACCAGTTAAATCACGGTGGACTGGCTATTGCCGGCCAAAAATGTAATCCATACAGGCAGTGCAGTTTTGAAATTGTTTATGCAATGCAATTGTGTTAAAAATTTATTACCTTCAAAGCGAAACAAAGCAAGGCAGTCGAAAAATACATTTCTTGCTTTCGTGATGGTGATTCAACAGCTGCAGTGTGTGTAAACAAACAGCCGAGAAACAGAAACAAAGCCGCAATGTGGAGGAATTTAATTCAAGTTGATTTCATTCATTAAATCTGCCTGCAAGGTTGCCATTCGGATACTCGGATTCGGATAGGAATACTTTTCTGGTGCGTATTGGAACTTACATTTGCCATATAGGGTTCTTATCTCCGTTCTTATCTGCCTGGGGAGAACTGTTTTCGGAATCAGTTGGGTAAACCTGAAATCGGTATACATATATACTTGTAAATGAGTGGGCACACACAGCACTTCCGGAAAGATGAGTAATACTTCCTTCTGTCAACTTAGCCAGGTTTAGTTTAGTTCATCTCTCTTCATTTCACCCATCATCATAATCATCAAAACCATCGGATACTGAGATCCCCAAATCGCATAAATCACGGCCCAATAAATGCGATTTGCATAATTGATTAAAATTATTTGCAAACTGCTGTTTGGTCAGCAGGTGAACCACTTATGAGCGCCATACCTTTTTGGCCCAGTCGAAATAATAAATATAAACACACACAAAAGGCAGAGCAGTTCGGAGCTGAATAGCCATTGAGTTGATTGATGGTGCTACAGGTTAGCCAAGAGCCAATAAAATGCATAAATCTTTAATAGCTTGGGCGAGAGAGAGAGCGAGTTTGAGTGGGCGGTTAAAAAGCTGTTTTCTGGGGCCCTAAACAAATATGTTCGTGTGTGCAGTGCATACTCGTATAATGATTTTAATCAGCAGAAAAGTGGTTTTAATAATTTTTATTCATTTACCAGAACCCCCGAGCTCTCGAGGCAATTATCCTTTTTTTTCAGGTATCACCAGGCAATTTAAAGTTTTCTCACTCCCACAAAAGTTTGCATTTGCACTGAAAAAGTTTGTAATTAAATAAGTTTATAATGGTAAATGAACCGAAAAAAAATGTGATAAATTCAGCTTCATCGTGAGATTTTCCCCATTAATAACTTAAAAATAATTTAATTAGCATACACTCACGGCTGATTGAACACGTGCCATTGGAATAAGGAGATTTCTTATCTCCACCTCCCTCGATATCTCTCCCTCTCATTAGATAAGCCCGAACAGCGATTCGCGGAAAGCCTTTGTTCGATTGGAAAAATATTCTCAAATTATGCAAATAATCTGCTGATAAGGTGCTAAAAGATACATACTCTCACACAAACAAGTCTGCGTAGCGAAAATCAAATATGAGATACAAACAAATTATGGCCGAACGAGAGGGAGAGTTTGAACAGAGGGACGTGCTTGTCATAAATTCGTTCGCGTTAAAAAATTCAAACGCGCCAAATATGAAAAATCGCCTACACTGTATGTAAATGCTGTCAAAGTACCCTGAAAAAAGAACGATACACATGGCAAGGTCAAGAAGATGTGAATTTAAAAAAAAAATTTCAGAGATCAATCAAATAATTTAAAAAAAAAACAGCCCGAAATCGCCATTAAAGCAAGAAATTCGCCATGGATTTGAGACGATGGCGATTGACCATATTTTTTAGAAAGAAATTTTCTGAAATTTAGAAAATTTCCTAAAATTAAGAACAGTTTAATTTTATGGCTTTTTTCTGAAATTTAGGAAAACAATTTTTTGAGTGGAAGCGATGTATATTATTGGCCATTATTAGATTTATAATTATTAGCTAAAATAAATAATAGGGTATAGAAAGGTTCGACTTGGGATATTTATTTCTCCAGCTTTTTAGAATTTACCCCTGCAGATGTACAGTATTTTTAGCTTTCGAAGCCTATAAACAGCAGAAGCAATGTGAAGAAGACAACAACAAAAATCGGCTACAAAAAAGTATGAAAACGTTTTTGCCGCTTGCCATGGCAATAAGCTTAATGGCAGCATTTGATGTCGATTACCATAAATAATATGTTGGAGAAAAAGCTAAAACTCGGAGCACACGACTCTCGGCAGACAGAAGGCGTTGAATTAGCCGGGGCACAAAACTCAGAACGAGACTGCCACAAAAAGACACTCGACTCGACCTTGCCCCAGACACTTGTGGCAGTCCAAGTTCAGATGAAGAATAGCTGGCTCTCAACGTTTTGCTTATCGTAGTGGAAATGTGGAAATTAGAAAGCAAATTTCGCCCTGGTCTACTTGCTACTCGGGATCTCTCTTTTTCGGCGCATAAAACTTTATGCAGCGAACAAAATCAATATTTGCACAATGGAGAATTTTCAATTTGATTGCCTAGGGGTTGAGACTCGACAGTTCTGTTGCCTCTCTCGCTTTTTATCAACAAATCGGGTTGAGTTCAGATTCGCGTGTGGAATTGAGTTAAACAATATTCTTATCGACTTTTTTTTGGCTCTGGCAAAAGTTTGCTCAGCATGCGTTTTGCCCAATTTACATTTTGGTGGTTGTTCAGGGAGAAAGCCAAGTTGCCAGCAGAAGCCAAACCAAACAAACCGACAAACGAACAGAAAACAGCCACTTCAGCAGTGACAACTTCAAAAGGTTTTCCTATTTCTCGACATGCCCATAAAGGGCAATCGTGATTTGCCGTTGTCATCGCAGAGATCTGGTTAAATTTATTTCTGCTGCTGTGGGCCAAAACTGGATTGGCCAAAACGGGCAGTGGAGAACAATTAATTTCCTTTTGAAAACACACTTTGTTTTCATTTGAGTGGAAATTGAATTTGATGCGTGAATACGACTTCATTTGAATAATTGATTTTTGATACATTTTATTTAATCCATTTAAATTCTGCCACCTGTGCTGGCCAAACTGCAATTCTTCGGGCTGCATTTGCGAACATATATATGAGTATTGATTTTTATTCTGCCTTTGGGCCATGTGCTCTCCACGTTCTTAATGCCCGGTCCGCATCATGTTTATGTGCTGTGGGTCCAATAAAATTTGTGTTAACGCTCCAGACGCCCACGATTTGGAATGGGAATTGAGATGGGGCATGCGAATACGCCTACGCCTATGCCTATGCCTATATGCCTAGGCCATAATGAATAAGTATTATGGATATTATGCTGATGTTTTCCGGCCCATTTCCCGCTGTGGCTACCGTCGCCCTCCGCTCAGCCTTTCCCTTTACTGCCGGCTTTAATATTTCATTACAAATGGCTTTGTCATTTATTTGGCCAAAGCTCTGCTTCCTACTTCGTATACTTACTCTGTATTCACGGCACAAAAGACAATTTTTGTTTAAAGTGCGTATACGCCACGTGGTGCCATCTGGCCCAGATGGGCATATAAAACATATTCCCGGTGCTTTCGAGCGAGCGTTTTATCGCCACTCGTAAAAGCGGCATCTTTTCTGCTGCTCCAGTTGCAACAACACAAGTCAGTCAACAATTTTGCAACTTGGCCACTGGCTGGAGTGACAATTTGTGTCACTCCGCCTGATGGACAGCGAATATATCGAGACGGGGGGATGGACTCTCTCTTTTGACACATTGACCCAGCACTTGTCAGTGCATCGCGTCTCTTATGGCTTTTTATGGCTTCCCCCGAAGATGCCGATGCTGGGATGAAACAAAGCCCTTGGCACACAATCAGCAGCGAATCAATACGGAGCAGCAGCTGCCACACAATCACAATCACAATCACGGCTCGAATATGTCAGCCCAGAAATTCAATCAGCCGTCGAGTCTCCAAGTGCCTGATTGTGATTGAAAAATCCCGCAAGAGGAATTCGCCATTGTCATCCTGTGACAAAACGGAATCCTGTCAGCTAATTATTCCCACTGCCTGGGGCTCCTTTAATTGGGCTGGGTTTATTCACTCCAGCGGCTTAAAGCCTATTAAAATCTTATCACCAGAGTTATGATGATTTTACGGGGGCCAAAGGTTATGGTTCTCCCGTATTTGCTGTGCTGTGCCTCTGTATTGATGGAGGGGATTTTCTTATTGTGATTTACATAATACGCAGACGCAACATCATTTTGTCACCCCACAGGAAATGCAGAGACCCGGCTCTGTGCTCACGATTTGTTTAGATTGCCCCGTCAACCAGACACAAATAAAACTAATTTATTCAAGGCGTGCGCCTTCCGAACACATGTAGCATGTAGCATCAGCCAGCCTGGAGGGGATCGGGTTTGGGAACTTGGGATTGGATTTGCATTTGAAAGAGCTGTCTTCGGGGCCCAACACCTCTGCAGAGCAAACAATTAGTTGTCTGTTTACAAGAAGTCGCAGTCCCAGTCGCAGCCGCATCTGCAATTAGCCAAGCTGTCTCCCCGGAGACAACAATCCAAGCATCCAGCAGCTGAAACTGCGGCAACGACATCAGCAGTCAGATGTCGACTTAGACTTGGAGAACCCTCGAGCGCATTCTTCAAGAATCTGCATTGTGCCCAGACGACGGTGTGGGGATTTGCTTTGTGTTTTTCCTCCAAGGGTTCTGCTCAGCTCTTTAGCTGCATTTAGATTTGCATTTTTATTTAGCGCATAAGTGCAGCCAGAGGGGGCAATCTAGTTTTTCTAGCCGCTTCTTTGTTTTTTCTTGTGTGCTCGCCTTGCATTATTTTTGTTTCCCATCTTAATGCGAGTTTTGTGTGAAAATTCAGTGACACATGTGGGCCGAGGCCAAGACCGAGGCACCTCAAGGTCAAGGAATGGATGACTTAAAGATGGACTGGCATGGGAGAATTGAATCGAATCCGTTGCTCACTTCTTAACGGCAGACTTCGGGATATACAAGTGTCAATTGCACATGTAAGCCACACAGGAGCACTCACAGCATAAGACAATGACAGCCAAGGACACTCCGGAAGAGGGAGACAAGGACTCTTTGCTATGCCAATAATTCAAGCAACTTGTGATAAGTGATGCACAAGGTCAATATTGCCTCGCCAGCGCATCCGCTTCCTCCGATTGAAGAAAATAAATCCGCCATAATCGCGTTAGAGTTCCCGCCTCCCCTTTGCCTTTGCCTTTGCCAACTAAAAAGGCGGATTTCCCCCGACAAATGCACATCCTAATCGGCTTATACTCCCTTATAAACGCGACTTGGGGAGCGGTTAACCATAAGCTTAACCGGAGCGTTAAGCAGGCACAATTGAGAGGCTGAGAAATATGGAGAACTTTCAACCTCTATTAAATATTAGACTTTATAAACCTTTAGGGACGATTAATCGTCCTCTTGATAAATTTAAAATAGGGATACAACCTTGAAAGCGTATAGAAATTTAGAGTTTAAAGCCTACACTAAGTTTAATCTGAGGATGCTTTAACTCAAATCGGACTACTTTCTACTGCCTAAATATCTAATTACCATAACTTCATCAGTACTCATATGATATTTTTAGTAATTTTTTAATGGCCAGCAGTAGAGTAAATCAAATAGGTTGGAAATTAAATCAATGTTATTATAATCCTCGATAAATACCAGTTTCATTTACTTGTATCGAGATTTCAATACAACAGATCCAGTTCATCACCCTTGTTTTGTTTTGTTTTGTAGTGAGAGATATAAAACCTGATGGGAATTGCTTATTTTATGTGATTACCAACCGGTTTGTTTAACAACAATCTCGTTATCGCTTGTTTATATTTTGATTCCCGAACACACACGTACAGTGAAGCGTCAAGAGATTGTTTGAAAATCTCTTAGAAAGCGCTCTTTGAAAAGGTTCTGAAAGTGTCTAGCGTTATCGCGGGGCCTGTAATCATGACTGTATGCTAAAAATTAGCACAGTCATGCTTATACTTTTAAAGGCGAATTGTCGCGACTAATGCTTGTGTGGTCGCGTGCTAGTGCGTTGTTCCCGAACCGTATAAAATGTGCCCCGAACTTGCTGTGGCGATCAGTAAATCGTCGTAGGTCGAGCACGACGAAAGCATAACGGCACTGACTACTGACCAAACAAAATGTTTGTTCTAATCTATTTGGTGCTGGCGATCTCATCGCTGGTGGCCTACCTGTACCACCGCAACTTCAGCTACTGGAAGCGCCGAGGTGTGGCCCACGATACCCCGCATCCTCTGTACGGGAATATGGTCGGGTTCCGAAAGGATCGGGTGATGCACGACTTCTTCTACGACTACTACAACAAGTACCGGAAGAGCGGCAACCCCTTCGTGGGCTTCTACTTCCTGCACAAGCCGGCGGCGTTTATTGTGGACCCCAAGCTGGCCAAGAACATACTGATCAAGGACTTCTCCAACTTCGCCGATCGCGGCCAGTTCCACAACGGCCAGGATGACCCATTGACCCAGCACCTGTTCAATCTGGACGGCAAGAAGTGGAAGGACATGCGCCAGAGGCTGTCGCCCACCTTCACCTCCGGCAAGATGAAGTACATGTTCCCCACGGTCGTCAAGGTGTCCGAGGAGTTCGTCAAGCTGATGACGGAGCAGGTGCCGGCCACCCAAAACGGGGCTGTGCTCGAGATCAAGGAGCTGATGGCCCGCTTCACCACCGACGTGATCGGTACCTGTGCCTTCGGCATTGAGTGCAACACCCTCAGGAATCCCGTCTCCGATTTCCGCACCATGGGACAGAAGGTATTCACTGAACTGCGGCACGGAAAGCTGCTCACCATGTTCATGTTCAGCTTCCCCAATCTGGCCAGGAAGCTGAGGATGCGCATGATGCCCGAGGATGTGCACCAGTTCTTCATGCGCCTGGTCAACGACACCATTGCCATCAGGGAGAAGGAGAACTTCAAGAGGAACGACTTCATGAACCTGCTGATCGAGCTGAAACAGAGGGGCAGTGTCACTTTGGACAACGGTGAGGTGATCGAGGGCATGGACATTGGCGAACTCGCCGCCCAGGTTTTCGTCTTCTATGTGGCCGGCTTCGAGACCTCCTCGTCCACGATGAGCTATTGCCTGTACGAGTTGGCCCAGAACCAGGGCATCCAGGACAGGCTGAGGAACGAGATTCAGACGGTGCTGGAGGAGCACGACGGGCAGCTGACCTACGAGTCGGTCAAGGCCATGCGCTACCTGAATCAGGTCATCTCAGGTGGGTTTTCGTGTTTCATTCTCCTTTAAAACGGGTTTCCTAATTCTTTCAAATGGTGTTATCTAGAAACCCTGCGTCTGTACACTTTGGTGCCGCACCTCGAAAGGAAGGCCCTCAACGACTACGTGGTGCCGGGTCATCCCAATTTCGTGATCGAGAAGGGCACTCAGGTGCTCATACCCGCCTGTGCCTACCACCGCGAGGAGGATCTGTATCCCGACCCGGAGACCTTCGATCCGGACCGCTTCTCGGCGGAGAAAGTGGCCGCCCGCGACTCCGTGGAGTGGCTGCCCTTCGGCGACGGACCGCGGAACTGCATCGGAATGCGATTCGGCCAGATGCAGGTCCGCATCGGTCTGGCCCAGATCATCAGCCGCTTCAAGCTGACCGTCTGCGACAAGACAGAGATCCCACTCAAGTACACCCCCATGTCCATTGTCTTGGGCACAGTGGGCGGCATCTACTTGCGGATGGAGCGCATCTAAAGTTCGCTTCTCGTGTGCCATTGCATATATCTTTCGATCCTAAGTGATATGAACCCAAATTAGTATAAGGGTTTTGTTGTGAAATACTTTTAGTAGCACTTATCTATGACTGAACCCCACCTTTTATATAATAAACTACATATGTTGACTGAAAATACTAAATGATGAAATAGTACACATTTTCGCGTAAATATTACAGTTAATTAGTAAACAAGCGATATCTGAAACTTTAAGAAGTTAATTGTATGCTAAATCTGTGTTCATTGGTATAAATGCCACATGTTTACTGTTTAGATGTCTTATTTGACTGCCAACGAGATGACTTCACACAAATGCAGTTCCCATCAGATTTGCAAGTTCATAAATTGCATTCGGGGCAAAGCGGTTTATCTTGTGGCAGCATGCCACACGAATTGCCACCTGGCTGTGGTTGAAGTCAATGACTTTCCTCTGCATAGCCGAGTGTATGGCTAAGTAATTAATATTACCAGACGCTCTAATGTTTTGCATACCTCATAGCTCATCGCCACACTCGTCGGGTTGCTCAACCGTAGCAGTGAAAACCCCAAATTAAAATATGGCGGTGAAGCATGCAACGCGAGTCGGCTAATTGTGGTAAGCTCTACCTGATTAGACACTATGTACCCGGAAAAAAAAAATAATGGCACAACCATGTCTCAAGAGTACACAAATGTCAATGCCTTCCTAAAGCGATGAGATAACTTTTACGGTTTAATCATTCTTAAGTTACCTCTGGTTATCAGAGATTTCTACTTCAAATGTTTATGGTGATATCACCTTAAGTGGCTGATATTTAAATAAGAACACTGTACAATTGTACTGGTTATCTTTAATTATAAACATTTCTTATCAAAATTGCGATTGTTTTTAATTACGAGTAATATAAGGTAGCAAACAGAGATACCTAGCCACATTTGCCATAAGAAACCTATAATATGACTAAGAACTTCAAAAGGCGATGAAAAAGTTAAATTGATTAATTAATCTCATGTTTTATTTCAAGATCAACACTAGAGCGTTTTCAATTTATTATTTTTGTTGGGCAACTGTTATTTGCCTCAGCAACCTATTGTATTTACAGTTTGATTGAGTGATTTAAGTTTCCGGTCTAGAATGTTAACCAGCCCAACTTGTTGTTTTCGTAGCATAATTCTCGATTTACATTTTGCTTAATTTCGATTTTATTGCACATTCCAAGCAAGCAGAGAAAAGTTTCCAGCCACAGCAGACATTTTGGGGATTCAAAACAATCGAACATTCTTCTTTAAATGCATACATTTCCAGCTTTAAGCTTTCTTTTTTAATTATTCCTAACGATAAATCTACTTTTTGGGTCGCCCTGGAATGCAGAAAATAGGACAGTTATTTTCAAACGTTATTCATGCTCCCTCGAATTAATAAAATTCCGTAAAGTTTTTAATTATGCAGGTAGGGAAATGTTTATCTAACGTCATCGCCGCATGCAACGCGTGGAAATTGAGGCAAGTGCCCAAAGCTGGGAAAACTGAGGGCGTGTTAAATCCGCACCATAATGAGCGCGTCTCTAACGGTTATGCTGTTATACCAAACATAAAATGTAATTTGATAAAGCTAATTAATGTATGTGTATACTCTCTTGTTGGTTTAGACCTATATCATTATTAGCTCATCGCCCGGTGAATTATGCTGTTTTCATAAACTGATATACCGATTAAAAACCACAAACAACTGAATTTTTTCCAATTATTAACTGATGACCTAATTAGCATAATTAATTAGACAAACAAACGCGGTCCGTGATTTATTTGGACACCTCAAACGATGAAGGCAAATAGTTTATATGAGGTACTCGTATCTGGCGGATACACGCTGCCTAAGCATTGTGAGCAGTCGTTGACTTGGTGGTCTGCAACTTGGCTCTTTACCTTCACTGCGGGAGGGCGAAATAAATTTAATTACTAGCCGGCAAGAAACAAATGTGGCTGAACAAAAGGAAACAAGTGCAAAAACCACCGACATAGAGCATAACTCAAATAAAAGTGTCAAGGTTGTTCAACCTGAACAACAACCATAAACTATGTCGGTTATTTAAAGCCACAACTTTAAAGGTTGCCGTTGCTTATGGCTGGCAACTTTCAATTCCCATCCAGCAGCCACATCTCATCCGAAATTCCATTAGCACGGGCGCCATCAAAGCAAGTCATTCGCCTGGCCATCGCCCAAAGTTAAGTCCACATCCCTGTTTGCCCAACTGAATTGGGCAGAGTGCAGTTGTTGCTGCCGCAGCAGCAACATCAACATCGCATCAGCAATTGCAGCTGCAGCTGCAACGGACGGAAGCGTGCTCATATGTGCGTAAAAAGTTTTTCAAGCGCGGCAGCGAACAAAACAAAAAGTCGACATGGACGTGGGATACTGGACATTTGGCCAAAAACAATGCCGTAGGTGCATGTGGCATGGCCAGGAATCGGGCTTAGGTTTCACCATGATATGGATATGGATATGGATGTGGATGTGGCTATGGATACGCGCATGTACGCCGACATGGACATGGCCACGGTCTTGGCCCGGAGCTTTGGCGCGGATTAATTGCATGCATCAAGCGACAGCGAAGGCTGTCAGTCCAGCCAAATTGGGAAATGGAACACTCTCGGCTGCAGACCAAATTTTAAATGCCCTTTTCCTCTTTCACTATCGGGATATCTTACTTGAGACATATAAACATGACATTCTGAATTTAAGAATAATATATTTTACATAAGCAAAATAAGGGAGCTCTACATCTGCATTGCATGTTTGCTTTTTCTACATCTCTTTCATTTAAATTTGCATGTATTTTGTCAACAGTAAGTTTCCTTGATAAATTACGCATGTTCTGCAAATCGTTAAAAATGAATAGGTTATAAATTCATAAAAACAAGAAATTTTATGACATAACTTTCTTTTAAAACACATGTAAAACTTTCCTTTTGAATTGCTAAGCTTTGGAAGTGACCTAAATTTTGTATTGTTTTTAGAAAATTTGCCTTTGAATATAAAATTGTTCCATACTTAAAGGCAGTGGCGGATCTAGGATTTTGTTGTGGGGGGTGATATCAGAACAATTTTTTTGTTGCATACTTTTTGAATACGAAAAATCCTTTCATTTTTCACCCGAGTGGGGGGTGATATATCACCCATATCACCCCCCGTGGATCCGCGCATGCTTAAAGGTGATTTTACTTAAAACAAGAAACAATTTTATTGGAAGGCAAGATTTCTAAATTTTAGAAAGAAATTTTTATGAACGTAGTACATAGTATGTAGTAACATACATACAATAAAATAAATGTTTTTCTTTCAATTACTCGAAAAGAGTAATTCTGAACTGGCGAACGCTTATCTACACTCAAAAAATGCATCGCCCTGAATTTTAGAAAATCGCCTATGGATTTGCTTCACTGGCGATTTCTTTCTTTAAAATAAGACAAATTTTCTACTGGTAAGGAAAATTTTCTTCAAATTGATAAAAAAGGAATTAAATTTAAGAAATTTTCCAGAAATATAGAAAAAATTGCCAGTGAAGCAAATCCATAGGCGATTTTCTAAAATTTTTTTTTGAGTGTAGAGCTTTGGATTATCAGCAAATACGAGCTCTGCTCAATCAGAGCTCTACAAATCAAACCCAATTTCGGTTTGCAATTCTAATTGCGAATATTTGTCTGCCAGTTTGCGAATGGCATTCATGTTATGAGACAGATATGGTCAATTGAGCTGTCATCGGGCGTTCTACGTTGCAGTTGCAGATGTGGCTAATGGCCACACTCCAGCAACTTGCAACAGCGGGTTGCACAAAAGAGTCGTGAACATGCAACACACAGAGTCTCTGCCGCTTCCGCTGATTTTTAGCTGCTGCCGCGGCAGTCAGTTGGCTTCAACTTCAATTTCAGTTGGCTTCGCAAGTCGTCGCCGTGCGGTTGAAAAAATTCGAGACGGGCCGGAATAGTTGGTCCTCAGTTGCGAGTGTGGAAACTGAAGCTCACTCTCCATATGAGAATTCAGAAATTCGCAAAAAGAATGCCTAATTGCAGTGCGCCGTGACACGCGTCCATGTCGTTTATCAATGGCAGCTGGACAGCATGTGGGGTCCGGAATGTTTGGCCATATATTTTTGGCAGTGCGTGCTTTTGCCTTTTACCTTAGTTAGTGGCAGGTCGTCCGTTTGACCTCACGTCCACGAGCCGCAATCAAAAGGCAGCGGCGGGCAAACAAAAACATCAACAATTCCATTTAATCCGGGTAACGTGTGTTTCGTATTTTTTGTTTTCGTGGGTTTCTTTCATATTTTCAAATGTCGCTCAGCCAAATTTGAATATGCACAAATGCCCCACGACTGTCCGAAATCCACAAAAAGAAAGATACAAGTGTGAGTGAGAGAGAAGCGCGAGAGACAAAGAGGGAAAATGCTATTTCGTCGCAGTTGTACGTATAACGTGGAGCAATCAACGCGACATTATGCAAAGGTAAAACATTGCATTGCACACCCCACATTTATGTAAAAGATCCAGTGGCGAAAACGAAAACAAAAACGAGAAAAATGTACGTGCTTACCGACGCTTATAGATATAGATATGTAGCGAAACCCCACCATCCGTAGATATAAGCTGGCAATAACCGTATATTGCTCGATAGCGATTGCAATGCTTCTGAAACGTTTTATTATTTCAGCTTCTCGACACCAGCTTGGGTTGGGTGTCAATCGAAGACCCTCGATACAATAAATGCTGGTCTAAGATAAGATATCCCTTCATCCCTGTATTTGTTTAAAGCGTATGTACAGATTTATTGTTGGTCCTTTAGGAATATGGAAAGCCCTTTGAACCAATAATCTTATTCAAATTCTTCAATCTATCACAAAAATATTTTTTCTAAAAATCTATACAACATTTGCTAAAGATTTTCATGAATATATTATCATGTCATGCCCTTCTATTAGTTCTTTTGATATTCCTTTTCTTATGTCACCATTTTCAGTATTAAAGTAAGTGGTTCTGCCCCACTTTAAGCATACAAATAAATATAGTAATTCTAGGAAAATCGTATAATAAAATCATGTTATTGTTTTACACTTGCTAAATTTATATGTAGGTTCAAATCGTAAAATTACATCACAGCTCTTCTCTTCCCAACTGGCGGCAAACACAGAAAACACAAAGCTGGGCAGCTTTCCAAATATTATTGTTTGGGCGGCAAATTCAATTCAGTTCTCGCCGGCTTAAGGAAATTATAAAAGGGAAATGCTGGTGGACGAATTTCAGTCCGTCGGCCGCTTTTCACTTCCCGTCTCTTTCGCCCCGTCTCTTTCTGTCGCTCCGCATCCCTCTTTTTCTGTGTCTGTGGGTCAACTTTTAATGCTGCAATAAATTAGAAAGCAATCAAATTTAATGTGGGCGCGGAGAGGGGGATTGTGTTTGGTGGAGACTCTTTTTGACGCTTGTCAAAAAACAAAAGCCGCAATAAATCAACAGGAAAAGCGAATGAGATTTGCGACTGCGACTGCCGACTGAGTTGGCCAAAAAGAAAAGGTGCCACAAAAGCAACTGTAATTACACAGAGCGGGAATTAATTAAAGTATATTTTATGGTCTCTGTGCGGTGTAATAACTGTGCACACTACGGGCAAACATGTGTGTGTTGGCCCTGTCAGCTAATGCGAGTTTAACAATTTCTGCGGTCGCTTGCAAGACTTGTTAAGCCAATTACACGGCAGGGCTTGGATTCTCGGGTCGTCGAAATGGGGCAGCGAAGCCCTCGGGCTAAGAATTACAAAGTACCAAGTATCAAGAAGCAGGCCCGGAACTCCAAGAACTCCAAGAAGTCTCTGGTGGGAAAGCAAACAATCTGAACGCAGATGCAAACGCGGCTGGGTAATTGAAAATGTCATTGCAATGTTGCGGTTAGACTGCGTTTATTACATCGGAGACACTGAAAAGCGCCGCATTTCCCGTTTCCTTTTTGGGCACTCTAGTGCTTCACCACCGGCGGTGGTTTTGCGGCAAAGGCAACAATGGAGCGATTACCGAGTTTTAAGCAAATGTTTGTCCCTGCCACCACGAGCAAATTGCGGCCATTTGCGTTAATTGTGTAAGACGCCAGAGAAAGACAAGCCCAGGATCCGAGTAGTCAAGCCTCCAGGGAATGTTTAATCTGCAGAGATATTTATATTCAAGAGATGTGGATCTCCGACTTTGGGATACCTGTTACTGAAATGTAGAATTAATTATGGAGAGAATGTGGAGACTAGGTGTATGGGAAATAATAGTTCCAAAATATTTCCTTAATACAAAATTTGAAAATCTTGAAACATGTATTTAAAGAATTAATTGCAATTTCCTATCAGCTATCAACTGGTCAATTCTAATCTTTATCAATTATAATCAAAAACTGGAACTCCGAATTAATCAGCTTATATGTGAAAAGTTTTCACTGAAAACGTGGTTATCCCATATGATCTTTTGTTTCTGATAAAAGTGTGGCTTAGAGGTAAAGAAAGTTAAAGATCTCAGGATTTTAGAAAAAATCGACAAAACATGTTACCCTTTTTGGGGAGAATGATTCAAAAGGCCTTATGAATGTATTCATGCAGGAGTATATTATGTAAGTTATCGCTGTTTTTTAATACTAAACCTATTTGGCCGTTTAGGCTTAGATAGCATTAATTGTTGGGGATATTTCTTTCCTTCTTAGTTTATGAACTCGAAATCGCTAGTATCTCCAATCTATTTTAAGAAAATACAATATACCCTTGCAGTCAAAATGTACCGGGTATAAAAACACAGCAGAACCACATCTTAAGAGCTGTCTAACTAGATATTCTGGCCCTATTTATTTGCAGAGCGCAGTTACCCTTTGCAACCTGGGCGTGGGTGCCACATTCGGGGAGTCCGTACTGCACGACCTGCCGCGGGACAGCACCGTGGTGACGAAGACAACCTGCGAGCTGCTGCGCGTGGAGCAGCAGGACTTCCGACTCATTTGGGAGGTAAGTTTAAGCTTAAGTTTCTCAAATCGATTTTCGCCACCCTATTCTGTCCTGTCAAATGAATCAATCCGCCCTCCTTCTGTTTCTGTTCTGTTTTAATGAGCAGCTGCTGTGTGCATGAGTTGCCAAAATGATATGCAGAAATTCGAGGAGCTGGGGGACCTCGACTATTTGCGGTATTCCTGCGTCATTGTCGAAAATATTTAATTAAAATTTCAATTAACCTTTAATGATGCTCGTAGGCTCGTAGGGCTCGGGGACAGCTTTTTCCTAATGAAGTTCCTGGCCCTAAGCCCGAACACATGGCAAGCAATTCGGGCCTTCGGTGTTAAGTGCTGGGGCTTAGCCGCAGAGTGGGGAATTAAGCCAAGTTTCTCCTGTGGCCTAAGTAGTTCTTTATGTAGAGCATGGCATTAGAGTGTAATGACAGTCGTAGGTATTGCAATATATCATTTATGTCCAAGTTGCATGTTTACGCGCTGTTGAAACGGAATGACAGGACTCGAGGGATAGGATAATTAATTGGAAAGGCTTGCCACTCAACCGAACTGCCTGTTCAGTTGGATTCGATTGGTTTAATTTCTGCAGAAATGCGTTTGACCGGAAAAGGAATTATATTTGCATTAGGCAAGCCACAAGGCTGGAATGTGGCAAAGCATCTTTTCGGCCATAGTCGACCACAACATGGCTTACATATGCCAAAATGTAAATATTTGAGAGGGCCACACAGTCGGCAAAAAGTGCACTTGGCAAAAACGGAAATCCAAATTTAATCAAACTCTAACCTACACAAAAAAAAAGCACGTCGCGGTCAAATCGATATGCGCATATCGTTTTTACCGAAATCTGCCTCTCTGAGATTCTTCGACTTCGAAAGAGAGAGGAAGAAGCAATGTGACAAGCTAAATAACGTGAGTGGGAGGGAGAAGTACAAACTCTCTCAATTGGAAATTGAGCGAGATAGCTCTTAAATTTACATGAGTGGGAGCATATCAAGTCAAAATTGATATCACAAAACATCAAATCGATCATCGTTTCATGTCAAGTTTTTTTTGGTGTAGAATCTTTGGCATACACAAACATACTTCGATTTGATTACTTTTCACTTTATTTCTGCCAGTGCCCGAATGCAAAACTGAATGTGAAAACTCTGTGTTGAATTCAGAGACCCCACTAACAATGCCATTCAGCTGGGGAGCCCCAAGTCATCCCTTGAGGCAGCCACAAAAGGTATAAAGCCCGCACACATGCACACATTCGAGCAATGCCTGAATTAGTGAGGGACGTGTATGTTTACCTTATTTGTTGGCAGGACATAAGACGAGCAGAAGCAGGAGCAAACCTCAAATTGGGGCACATACTATTTTGCAACATTATCCCGACATTGGCTTACCAGCAACGAATGGCAGACCCAGTTGAGCTGAGCGATAACAAAGTAGCTGCGACAGCAGGGCCACCACATGTCACGTATACGCAGTGTGCAACAATGGAGAGTCGAGTGAAAGCGGATGGTGGATGCAGTGCCAGTAGCAGTGGCAGTACCATAAAAATGCGAGCTGGGGAATTTCTTCTGCCACTGCGTAAATGCGATAAAATCAGGGGGAAAATTGAAGGGGAATAGGAAAAATATTCGAAGGAGTGTAAGGGATCTAAGCCATTGAGTTCATGGAACTTGTCATTCCACTTTGCCCCTTGGCAGAGCATTTGATTTGTGCGCAAATATTTGCTCGAGTGGGCCAAATTGAAAATGCCAGTGAAAGCAATTGTAGTCCCATGTGGCGGGTGAAAGGGAATTTCGGGTTAATTACCAGTCTCATTTCTCTTGCTCCGGGACCCAGGGGCGCTCGAAAGTGAATACCGAATGCCAAACCGACTAACAACTAGCAGCCAGTAGGGCCACTTACCATTCAATGGCTGCCAATTATTCCGGACAAGCGTTTTAGCCAAGCCGAGTGGATTGGGATTGGAATCTGAATTGGCAGTGCGATTGCGATTGGAAAAATGTAGCTCAGGCGGATGAATGCAAGTCTTGCATCAGTGGCGGAAATTACACTCGGCACTTGCGGTAAATTCCCAGATTGCCGCCGAGTGTGCGGGTGTAACTCGATTTTACGGCTGCCTAATGCGATTCAATGCCACTTGATTGCTAAATATTTGCATTTAATTTCGGGCGCGCTTTATGTTCTAGCCACGGAATTGGCCAACATGTGGTCTGCGTAATATCCAGCCCATAAATATTGCAGCCTCTACTCTATTGAGAGCCCCGTGGCATGCACAGTTGCATGTCCATGGTCATGGGGTTATTTATTTATGCACAAACACAAGTTGCACATGTGAACCCGCAAGGGAGGTGAATGGGAGGGGGTGAGTGGGGCATCTCTGAAGGATTTCGTATCCTTTGGCGGCGGAGGAGACAAAATTCACTCGAGTCATCAACGTGCTGGCTGCATCGCTCAATTTAAATTTCATCCCAGTTGTGAAGACTGTTCAATGAACACACTTCTTGGTAAATCCACTGGATTTACTCACAAGTTCCTTCTGCACTCTGCACTTTCCTTTTGGTTAAGTTGCAAGAAAATAAATAAGTATATTTCCTGGTATCAGTGCAGATGGTTTTGTTTCTCTGTTTCATTGAACGGAAAATAAGAATCTGGGATATTTACGAAGAAAAGCTTTCAAGTGTTTTCTTCAAAGGTTACGAGTATGTTAAAGGAAATAAAAAGACACAACAAAGCTTTCTTTCCAAGCGTTTTTGTGTTTAAGTTTAAACCAAGCTTCATATAATGTGCTTATTTATTTTAAATCCTCATTATAAGTGGCAATGTGCCAAGTTTTGTTAAAATTTGTTACCATTTTGACTGATAGCCCAGTCACGCTCCGCTTTTAGTTGTTTTAACAAACTTTCTCATGGAGAGACTGGCATAAAGTTTTTAAACAAATAGCTTTAAAACTTAAAGACAACTTAGTGGTCACTAAATTTATAATTCTAAAGACTTCGTGCCTCGGCTCTTCCGATGATGCTTATCTAAATATACCTGGTGTCCCCTGTTTAATAAATTTTCTTTTAAGTTCAAATAATATATTTTCTTTCGCTTGGAATGCGGGGTAAAAACCAATTATTGGCTTAAAGGCTTTGATAACATAGTAATGGTTGGTTTAACAAGCAAAGGCAATGCAAAGTTTCCTCGAAATACACAACTCGACAGGAAACATCACGGTTCAATTAATGTGTCTGGCACTCAAGGCGCAGGCTCTCCAGCCCCTCGAACCCCCTCGAACCCCCTTTGAACCCCCTTTGAGCAACCCACACCCACCCAGTGGGTGGCACTCATTTTGGCGAGCTGTGCGTTTGATAAGCAAAGCGACTTTAATTAGCGTCAACGACGACGCCAACGCATCGCTCGTCGCTTATCGGCGGGCGGAACCTCAAGTGTTGCCAGGCGTCTTGGCTCCGCTCTTAACCCATTTCCAGCTAATGAGGCTCTCTAGGTGCAGGAAATAAAATAAAAAAAAATACAAAAATATAAAAAGGTACAAACTTGTACTTTAATGTTTAATTAATTGCGCTGTTTAATACTTTAAAAACTGTTCTTCAGCCTGCTAAATTCGACCTATTACTATTACTATTTTCAATCAATGTTTTCTAGAACCTCATCGTTTGAAATAATTTTAATAATAATAATAATAAGTTGTGTAACTTAACAAGAGTGCTCTTTAAATATAATTATAAATAGTAGTGAAATGGAATAAACAAAGCAAAATAATTTCCATATATAAATCTGTGTTTGTCAAAGAAACTTGATATTTTTCAGAGAAACCAATTTACGATTGGAATCTTAAACCAATCAACCCTTTTGGATATTTTCCCTGTAATTTTACCCCAGATACTAGGCTCTTATAATTGATATGAAGAAAATGTATAAACAACAAAATGGAAATTAAATTTAAATACATACAGTTTCCAAATAGCATTTAATGCTTAGATGGAGGTTAAAAATAGGTTTCACCTCATAGCATATAAAGTCAGGTCAGGTTTAGGGTATCATGGGTTAAGGCGTTAGAAGCATGTGAAAAGCAGGGGCTTCGGCAACCCTTGAGCCTGATAAGTAATTGCAAACAACGAGCAGGGCCGTTTGTGTGACGCTATCAGTGTGCGTAGAAGCGTTCGGCGGCAATCACCTGGTGGCTCGAACTCCGGTCCCAAGTGAAAGTGAAGTGAAGACCCCCGAAGACTGGCCCACATGGCAGCTGGCCGGCAGCGTTGGTCCGCCCAGGTTGTGGCCGGCAATGACCCAGCCTCCTCCGCCGCCGGCGTCCTTCTCCTCCGCTACCGACGTCACAGCGGAGGCGGAGAGGGGGAGGGGAAGGGGAAGGGGGAGGAGCAGGTGGCGGCCACAGTTGGAGCCACCAAGGCCACAGTTGGCGCCACTTCCGCCGCCGTCAAGCGGCGAAGGCGACTGGAACGTGGGCAGATGACGCGTCCGCAGTCGACGGCATTTGAAATGAGCAACGTAATTGGAATTGGAATCCTCTGAAGCAGAACATCGATATACAAAAGCCAGGCTATTAATGGACATTTACGCTTTTCATTGCAGAAAAACAAGGAGTTGATGAACGACATATTCACCAACTGCAAATTGAAGAACGGTATGTACACAAAAGCTCCATTTAATTCCCACAATAATCATTGTTTGTGTGACTAACATTGGGTGCATTCGGTGATTAATTGCTTTCATTGGCTTTCTTTGTAATGTTTTTTGAAAATACATTTTGTTGATCGTGAGTCGTGGCGGTTAGTTATTTTTGTTTTGAGAACATTTGAAAGCCTTTACAGAACTTTTAAGAGCATTCATTGTTTTGTAGCCGCACCGACTGCGCCTATTGAACTCGCATTTAAATTGAGTTAGCCTATTTAGTTGGATTAACACTAATTAATTAACACCATGGCTGCCTCTTTAGGTTTTGGACCCAGTGTGCAGACAGCAGCGGCGGCCACATCGCCCACAAAAAGACCCCTCAGTCCCGACCATCCGAACCCAGCGCTGCCCATTACCGAGGTAAAATATATATAAAGAAAAAAAGGAACACCAGAGAAGCCACCTTGAAGCGCACATAAATATTATAAATGTAATGTCCTGACATTGACGACGACAAATGAGTTAATTTGCTGCTCCAGAAGCTGTCGAGGGAATTACAAAATATTTATGTGTTATTCATGAGGGCGGAAGGTCCTTTCCTCTGGCTCTGACATTTTAATCCGAAGGTGCCGGACTTTCGGGTGTGGAAATTAAAGAAAATTTGGAAATTTTCAGACGCCGAGTCCTGCTATGAACCGCATGGGCTGGGCCCTCAGAACTCTACTCGTCGCCGACAATTCGAGCTGTCTGAAGGATCGCAAGGTGAGTGTGGCTTAGGAGTTTTGAGAGTGGGACCTTTGCCATGCTAATTATCCCGCCCATGCTTAGGTCTCTGGAAAGCTAATCCGCAAGTGCGCCCCGGGCACCGAGCTAGTCGACTGGCTGGTCAACCTCGCGCCCATCGTCCACACCCGCGCCCAGGCGGCTGGCATGTGGCAGGCTCTTGTCGAGGAAGGAGTTCTCGCACACGGTAGGTCATTACCGATAGATTTAGACCCTTAATTTGGTTTAACGCCCCAACTGAAACCCCTCTGCAGTCAACAAGGAGCAGCCGTTCAAGGACAAGTGCTTTCTGTACCGCTTTCGCCTCGACGAGGAGGGCGGAACGGCGGCAGCGGGCGTGCCCCAGGCGGAGGATCTCGGAGCGGCCAACGAACACATCCGCGAGGCGCTGAGCGCTCTTTTCCAGCGCGGTCCGGACGCCACGCTGCGTATGATATTGCGCAAACCGTAAGTACTGAATGGGTTTTTATAAAAAGTGGACCTTAAAAAACATGATTAAAAAAAAAAAAAATTTTTTTCCCGTTGCTAATATGAGTGTAACCTGTAGTAAATGATATATCATTTTATTAGTACTTTAATTTCTTGCTAATTATGTCGCGAGTAATTAGTAAAACCCTCATTAGGTTTCGAAAAAAAAACTGTCTCATCGCAATGAACATTGTAAAATAAAGTAGATAAGAAATACATTCATATTAGTCAGTAAAATAAAGTTCACAAAATTATTAAGATTCCCTAAGATTAACTTATTGTTTAATTAGTTTGCGTGTGTATTTAAGCCAATAACATGACCTTAAGTTGAGTTGGTAATGGTTTTTGCAGATGATATCAAGAATTAAATATCAGAACCGCGTAATGGATTACCATTGTACTTCCATTCATTAATCCATTTTCACATGGTTAAATCCTTTTAAATTTTTAATTTCGGTATATGTGTTGTTCCACAGCTCGCACGAACGGACATCGGAGGAGCTGGAGCTGGTTTTCGAGGAACTGGTCCACATAGCCGCTCTCTCGCACTTATCGACCAGCATCAAGCGGGAGCTGTCGTCGATTTTCGTGTTCGAGGCTCATGCCCAGGCGGGCACAATATGTGAGTATCCGGCCGCAGAATTCATAACTCCCAAGCTTGCGGAGATGTGATTTTCCAAAAGAAAAAGAGGGAGTGAAAAGAACGATAAAGTTGGGGAAACTTTTTAATTAAACCCCGGCTAATTATGTCTCAATAAACGGGTCAGCCATTTGAGCTATCAGTACTAATAACGACTTTTATCCTTTAACACGTTTAACCCATTACGACCATTAAAAACCAAAACAACAACAACAACGACGAACGCAGTATTCAATCAAGGCGACGAAGGACGCTCCTGGTACATCTTACTCAAGGGATCCGTGGACGTTGTGATACACGGCAAGGGAACCGTTGCCACTCTGAAGACTGGGGATGATTTCGGGAAGTTGGCCCTGATAAACGACGCACCCAGGTGAGTGATGATCGACCATAGTGAATTGAATTGAATTGACCATTGCCAATTGAATTCTTAAATGGTTGGGCCATCTTTTACGACTGAAGCTTTTGAGAAGGCATCTAGGTATTAAGCCTCTCTTCCACTTTGTTGTGTGTCGAGTCTCGACAATGGCCAAATAGCCACAATGGCCTGAACCAGAGCAGCGGGTAATAGTACGGACCACTTGGTGCAACGGATGAGATAACAGGCAACAAGCTCCACAACAGCGACAGATAACAAGCGGCATTGTGTGCCAGTTTAAGGCAAACAATTGAAAATTGAAACAAAATATTAGCCAAGGCCCACGTCCAATTTGTAAGCCATTTCCTAAGCTGTCGCTTGGGCGGATGGCAAAGGAGGGGAACTATCAAAGAGTTGCTAAAGAATGGAATTGGTTTCCATTGTTAGTCGGCAAAGAGCTAGAGCATGGTTAAATAAGCAACGTTGACCAAAGGGAAATATATACATTCATTTTATCTCTGTAGGTTATTAATTCATATGCGTGCACTTCCGCATTTAATACTTCAGTTGAAAGGATAACTAGTTTAAGCTTCCATCCAGCTTTTTGGTTAATTAAAACGGTCAGAGAGCTTGTTTGCCGGCAACAAATATAATAAATCGCGCTGCCACGAGTCGTGCACTCATATCAGCAGTCTGGTAAATAATTCCGCATATCGATTGGGTTATTTGCCAACTGCAGGCGCAGCTTTGCTGGCTGCCGTTGAAATCCAATTTAAAACATTTCCCCGACTCTTCAGTGCGCATCCATTTTCCATATCTATAGCTATTTATGGGGTTTTAAACTCATCATATAGTGAAGGTTGCTTGGGTCATGGGAATAAGCGGATCTTTAAAGAGAAAACTAATGACTTTCACAATCATCCGGCAGAGCTGCTACCATCGTTCTCAAGGAGAACAATTGCCACTTGCTGCGCGTGGACAAGGAACACTTCAACCGGATACTCCGCGATGTGGAGGCCAATACCCTGAGATTGCAGGAGCACGGCAAGGATGTTTTAGTGCTCGAGCGCGTGGCCAAGCAACGTGGACAGCATTCGGCATTCAAGTGAGTGTCTAATCAATTTTTAATGTGCCTTCAAATTTAATTGAAACTCCCGGCCGGGTTTTGATTTTATGGGTCGCGTGTATTTGCTTTTTACGGTCATTCTTTGCCGTGACGGAATGGCTTTGACTTTGATATCAATTTCCTTGCTTTCGTTAAGGAAATTAAGAAAAGAAACAATACCACACGTACTGCAAAATAATTAAATTGATTGAATGGATTATTATACAAAAAATCAGACATGTAGCTACGAGTAAAGCCACTTTACTACAAAGAATTTCAAAAATATTAACTTAAAATGAAGAGTTCATATAAAATTCCTATAATTATTATTTGTGAGCGATATTTATTTTGCTTACATGTAATGATTATTCCTGATAAATATTTATAAAACTCAAAAATAATAATTATTTCTTAGGAATAATGATTATTTCTGAGTTTTTTGAATAAACCTTGAATTTCATTATTATTTACTATTGTAGAAAACTTCTGTATGGTAAATATTTACTTAAATATTAATCTCTCTTTCCAGATACACGGTTATGTCGGGCACCCCGGCCAAGATGCTGGAGCACCTGCTGGAGACGCGACTGGGCCAGTCGGTGGGCGGAATGGACCCCTTTCTGGACGACTTTCTGCTCACGCACATTGTATTCATGCCCGTCGTGCAGCTGGTTGATGAATTGGCCAATTAATATCCTTTTTAAACAACACAAAAATCACCGAAAAATTCCAAAAGCCGTTTTCGTCAGACATTTTGCGATTCGGACCACGTCTCAGCGCTTAATCCTGGCCTTTGACCACTTTAAATCCCCATGAAGTGTGCTTCTAGCGTTTCCAAGGTCCGCTTAGCTAGGCTCTCCTCGGTCAGGCTGCACTTAAAAATTGCGAAAAAAGAAATAGCGCACTCTTATACTAGTCCATCTCGCGTCCGAGTCACGTTCCTCTGGGTGGGAGCACGAAACATTTCCACAGCGACAGTTTAAGTGCCGGCAGCACGCAAGCCTCCACACATGACCCCGATCCCGGCCAGCGGGTTTTGGGTGGCCTTTTGGGCTCGAGTGTAGCAGAAAATGCTAACAAGCTACACTTCCGTTTCGGCGCAGGGCGAACAATCCAACTTCAGTCGAAACAAAAACCACATGATGACTTGGGTCAGCATTTTCGGAATGCCATGAAATAGGGGTTGGCAGGTGGATGGCGATGGGGTGGTCAATGATGCCTGAAACTAATCTCACAATCTGCATCGAAATACGTGATGGGTTTAATAAGCAGGCAGGAGGGAGCAACAAGGTTAGGAAGAATGCGGGACAGAAATCAATAACCAGATTCCCCAAGACGGAAAAGTAGTTGGGTTTGGGAAAAGTTCCGCCGGACAGATATAGGCAGGACCCGGCAAATCCCTCTCTTAATCCCGTTTCGCAATCCCAAACGAAATTGGTTTCCTCCTTAACCGCCCTGCACCTTCCATTGCGATGCCCATGAGGACGCCCAGACACCCGAGGATCGTGAGTATATAATCAACTTCAAGAAGCGCGTGATCCAGTTCATGCAGAAGTGGGTCATGGCCGTGCGCCACGCCGCCTTCGAGGAGCCCAGCGTCTGCGACTTCATCGAGGACCTGGCCGCCGAGGTGGAGGCCGATCCCGACCTGAACGAGGAGACCAGCATAGTGCACAACGTGCTTACCCAGATGGCGCGCTACCAGGAGGACCGCAACCAGAACGCCGGCCAGAAGTGGAAGCTGCCGCCCAATGGCCAGCCCATCTGCCTCTTCAGCGGCAATGCGACGCCGGCCAAGACGGTCATTCGGCCAGACGATGACAGTAAGTGTCCTTCAAGTTTGAGTGCTGCTCAAATAAAATACCTCATACTTCAAAAAACGAGAATACCTTTCAGTGGGTTTAGAAAGAATCGAGCAAAATTGAGAACAAAAGAGAGCAAATATCAAATGCTCTCAATTTAAGAATTTATTCTCTCATTTCTCTCTAATTATTCGAGAAGAAACGTTCTTGAAATCAAGACGAATGAACTCTTTTGATTGCTTGTTTTTTGAGATCAGGCGTTCATGAAATAGAGATAAAGGAAGTCCAGAAAAAATGTATATTTATAAGTATTTAAGAACAACCTGGATCTAAATTATATTTATAGCAAAAGAGAACGCTATAGTCGGGTTGGTGTCCCGACTATCTAATACCCGTCACTCGGCTAAAGGGAGTGCGAGGGAGATGGAGATATAAACTTTGATCAGGCATAACTTTTTAACGACTGGTCCGATTTAAAAAATTTCTGCCGCATTTCGATGGGTATTGATAAGCACAATAAAACTGCATTTGTACTTTTCCGAAATATTTAAATTTTGTAAAATCGTTATTAGCGATTGTGGGCGCTAGAGGGGGCGTGGCACCTTCTTGAAACATACTTGCGCTGCGTAAGAACTCCGAGAATCTTCATCCCATATACGAATCCTCAAGCTTTTATAGTTTCCGAGATCTCAGCGTTCATACAGACGGACAGACAGACGGACAGACAGACATGGCTAGATCGACTCGGCTAGTGATCCTGATCAAGAATATATATACTTTATATACTTTATACTTTTTTACTCTACGAGTAACGGGTATAAAATTTCAAATTTCATTTAATTTTTCAGTCATTTTCCGCGTCTATTGCGCCGACCACACCTACTGCACCCTGCGATTCCCCATGCACACCACGGCGGAGCTTATTAAGGCATGTGCCGCCGACAAGTTGCAGCTGAACCGGGGTCCCGAGGACCTCGTCCTCGTGGAGGTCAAGTCGAACGGAGAGCGCTCCGTGTTCAAGGACAACGATGTCAGCATACCGACGGGCCTGTCCCTTAACGGCCGCCTGTTTGTCTCCGTCAAGGATCACCTAGACGCCTTGGTAAGCTTTCATCAGTACAAATTATAGGTAAAATCACCATTTACTATCCTCGCTTATCCCGCAGACCCAACTGCAGGAGCAGGAATGCCCCACTGAGGGCGTGGACATCGATCTGGAGATATTGAGCACCAAGGAGCTGGCCTACCACATCACCCTGTTCGAGTGGGACCTCTTCTGGGCCGTTCATGAATACGAGTTGCTCTACCACACCTTCGGGCGGCATCACTTTGGCAAGGTAAGAGGGCCAACTTTTGCCAGAAGTCTCCGAAGTCTCGTTTGGCTAATTAGCCTGCCAGACACTGACCGCAAAACTGTTGCCATTTGTCATCTGCTTGCAAATTAAGTTAGCCCCGAGTTTTGCCACCCCAAGTAATTAAAGATGGCCCGAAACTATTGGCTTTAGAACTTTTGGCAGGCACGTTGCTCACATCGATCGATTTTCCCATTCCCATTCGCACCCACAGATCACTGCCAACTTGGATGTCTTCCTGCGTCGCTTCAACGAGGTTCAGTACTGGATTGTCACCGAACTGGTATCCACGCCCAGCCTGAGCAAACGCGTAGGTCTGGTCCGGAAGTTCATCAAGCTGGCCGCCTAGTAAGTACTCATGATGAATCCTTTGATACACCAAAAAAAAATCTATATTAAACGTAGATCGATTTTACATTATGTAATATCAATTTTAACTTGATATGCGGCCCCGTAAATTCGATATGCTCGAAATGAGTATTTCATGTTAAAACGATATGCGTATTGCATAACAAGAAATTTACGACAAGCTTTTTTTTGTGTATATAGTAACGAGTAAAAGTGTAACAGTCATTTTGAGGGCATAGTATCTTAACCATTCATACATAATGATGCTTCGAAATTTTTGGTATACCTAAAATTAGAGCAATAAATAGTAATAGTAATAGTAATAAATTCCTTAGTCAAGTGTCCCAACTATGATATACCAACTATATATCCTGATCAGTTCTATACTCAATGAGTTGTTCTTTAAAATGTTTAGATGAAGTTTTATTAGCTCGTTAAATGTATTGAACCTCAAAGAAGACACATACTTCTATCCAGCCAAGAACACAATGTTTAGCAACACCATTCAATTCCATTCCAGCTGCAAGGAGTACCAGAATCTGAACGCCTTCTTCGCCGTGGTAATGGGCCTCTCAAACATGGCGGTGTCCCGACTGCAACAGACCTGGGAGAAGATCCCCTCGAAGTTCCGGAAGATCTTCCAGGAGTTCGAGGCCCTTATCGACCCCAGTCGCAACCACAGGGCGTACCGCGTGTTCGTGGGCAAACTTCAGCCGCCGCTGATTCCGTTCATGCCGCTGCTGCTCAAGGACATGACCTTCGCCCACGAGGGCAACAAGACCAGCCTGGACGGCCTGGTGAACTTCGAGAAGATGCACATGATGGCCCAGACGATGCGCACCATCCGCTTCTGTCGCTCCAGGAGTCTGGGTAAGTGTGATGGACCCATCTACTCGAAGGTAATTTCCTCACTGACTTCGATTTGGATTTGCAACAGGTCTGGAGCCGCCGTCGCCGAAGAGCGAGGGCGAGGTGAGGACGTACATCAGCAGCTTCCGCGTCATCGACAACCAGCGGGTGCTCACCGCCATGTCCCAGAAGGTGGAGCCCACCCGGAAGCTCTAAGCCCCCCGAAAGGCCCTGTTATCTGATTAGCCTGTAGCGTGTATTAAGTGTCTAACCCTGAGTGTGTGTGTTAATCAAACCGCAATTAGCTGCACAGTTATGAGCTTAGCCGGGTTGTTTTCGGGAAGCCAATTGGCGCCACGGCCACCACAACCCGGACAAACTTTCATCCGCATTCGCATTCGCATTAGCTTTTAAGCTACAACTGTACTTTGTATATCTACGAACCCGACTAGGAACTATCTCAATCTTCTAATGAACTGAAACCCAAACGCATTTCAATGCAAACGAGAAACTTTTTGCTTTAGTACAAAACGATAGATGGAAAACAAAAATGTAAAATTCGGGAGTCCCGGCGGAAACCGAAACGAATAACAACAAAACTTGGACGAGTGTGATACTAAACATTTAGAGGAGGCAACATCAAAACAAACAGCACTAAACTGCATAATTTCCTACAAAACTTTACTCTATAAATCCTACGCAAGCTAGTAAAATAATTTGTAAAATTGTAGATCGTATCCGAGAGCATGGAATCTATTTTTTTAAAAACCCTAAACTAAAACCAACTATTAAACAGTCTAGTTGAAGCTAGTTATTAACAAGTAAGCCACGTAGCGGATAAGTTATTTTATTTAAAGTTTCAATTTTGTCTATCGTTTGGAAATTCGTTTTCCCTAAGTACTGCAACTCGCAAATAAAATACGAAACCATTTATTAATATTTATTTACACAACCATTGTTTGTTTTATTTTGTAGAAAATTCTGTCCTTGTTTGTTTTAAGTACGCTAACAAGTATGCTTATATGCCAATGCATAAAAAACATTAAACACTGGAGAGGGACCTTATTAGTTGTAGTTTGTACATAAATACGTGTAAAGCCATTTACCTTCATTATACTGGTGCAGTTGTGTTCAAAACCAGGGAAGTCTTTTGTAATGCCTTTAAAAATTTCAAATAAAATAGTTTGAAAACCATGTAGTAATTTTTTCTTAATATCTTTTTTAAGAACCGTATTGTTTTGTCTCATACAAAATTTTTACTTTTTTCATCAAATGAATAAAATGGATTTCTACCTTAAAAGCTTGTTTTGAAAGCGACCTATATTTGAACACAACTGTACAACAAAGTATATCTGATGTAATTATTATACTCGGTACTTGGAGAACAGAAGGTATAACAATGTATTTAATTATTTATTTAAATACGTCCGTCTGTATGAACAAATCGATCTTTGGAACAATAAAGTATTTTCAAGTGCGTAGCTGCGTAACTGCAGAAATAAAAATCCCAGAAATAAATTTGTACCGAGTATCCCAAAGTCGGGGATCCGACTATAGCATTTTGTCTTCTTTGAATGTCAACCCAAATGAAATTGGTTTGACCTGTGGGGTTTGGCGCAAAATATAAGAAATCCCTGTTGATTAATGCCAAAACCAATAAAAGATCAAACCTAAGAAATCGTAGATTATCCAGTACTTGTAGTTACCATTCTAACCCAACTCCTCTCCCAAGAAAAGGTCTCTCAAACAACGATTTATCACATAATACCATTCCTAGATGTAACCAAAACTTTGACCATGATGCGTAGAATACAATTGTCGTATTAAATAAAGTTTTTTCATTTACGTACACCAATCAGACAAACAATATAGTCAACTATAATCCAAGACATTATATATATCCAGTGGTTTCTCCTCCAAAAAAGTAATAAAAACAAACGAATTTTCAATAAAATTTTTATAGATGTAGCAAACCGATTCAAACGAAACAATAGTGTTTAGTTTATAGTTAATGAGATGTAAAAATTTCGTATTAATTTACAAGCAACGCAACACCAATTTTAGTATGATAAAGTTTGTAAGTAGAGTTGGAAAGCCTTTAATTACTTTATCTACACCATTTGCTACGGAAGCGGGTAGAATCTATCACAATCATCCACATAGAATTGTGTAGCAATCCTCCGAGGAAGTTTTCGACAAAAGTAAACCACCTCTTACGAGTATAGCATAAAAGAGCAGAGAAGTTTAAAAAGAAATACTTATTTAATGGATCTATAAATCTAGCTTACAGATGTAGAACCTATTCTAGTGTTAAGTAATCGTTTCCAACAAATGGAAACCCTTATGTGTCAAAACCAATAATATTTGTATATTTTTGAGTACTGCTTTGTTAAAGTAACTCCAACAATACACCACCACTGTTGTTATTGTTGTGCACTTTCAATAATACAGATGGTATACATACCTACTATATATGTACATATACCAATATATAAAATATGCAAGTACTCCAAAAAAGGGAAAATTTCAAATTTTACTTGTGATTCGATTTGACAATCTCAAAACATAACTCTACGAACTTTTAATTTCTCAAATATAACCTAAGCACTTTGCATAAATTTAACATCATTGGGTAACTCACGGATGCACACAAACCGATATATTCATGCTATACGTATATACCTCCGTTACCAAAATATAGCTAATGCCAATCAGTCATAATCAGTCAGTAAATGTTCGAGCCGTAACTAGTTCTAACCAATAAATGTTCAAATCAGTGTTTACATGTCTAACGCAAAACAATCTTGAAGTTTACTTACCTACCATATAGCAAAATAGAGTAAAATAAATAGTTCGTAATCGGATGAAAGAGACGGCTCCCAGGAGCTCACAGCAAGAAGACAACACCAACAAACCACTTAGAAGTAATTAAATCCATCGAGCATGGTATAGACGTACATATTGTGTAGCATAAACAGAGATCTTTTAACCGTACTAACAGATTACATATTCTAATAACATGTATACCCAATATTGCGAAGAGCGAAGTGAGATTTATGCAAAGCAGAGTAAATATTTTAATGGCAACCCTAAATGTTGAAACTATGTGTAAACCAGCATGTATCTTTGAATGTCTAACATTTTGAACTCAACTAATATTCGAATAAAGATTTATGTGTTAGCGAGTGGCTATTTGGTTTTTAATGCTATTTAGAGGGCGTGCTAAAAAGCGTTTTTCAATTGTTGGGATTGAACTCTAATTTAAACCCTTTATTTGATCGGTTTTAACAAAAGGTTACTTTTGTAGTATCCTGCATTCCGGCACGGTTATTAAAGATGATGATAAAGCCCTAATATTTTCAATAGTACTTAAACTATTAAGTTAATTAATGGTAAGTTGAGCAGTAATTAGTAAACCATTTACAATTATTCTCAAGAGAGAATTAGCAGTTAATTCTGATCAGGACTTATTAATTATTTATTATTTCTTTTATTTAAAATGATTTGTAGGCCTAGTTATAGTCCAAAGTATCTAGATATCTAAAGTATCTTCATCGAGCTTAATCACCTGATGGGGATTCCACAGGGGGATCATTGGTGAATTTAAATATCGATTTATGTTGGCTAAGCTAAAAACTGAGCGCCTGAAGCTCCGTCTCTCTGTTCCGCTCTCCAAATAAAAGCTTTTGCTCGCTGGGAATAACCGCGCGGTGTTCGTGACGTCACCGGATGACACAGCAGCTGCTCGCCGTGACAAAACCAACGCAACCGGCTGAGCGGCCAACAGTTCTCCGAGAAACTTTAAACGTGCTGGAACAGATAGAGATTGCTGCCGAGACGAGACCACCGAAAAAAGCCTAATCGCACTGATTTAGAAGCGTCCAATTTGCACAGCGTTAATTATCAGCGCCAGCGACAACACGATGACCAATCTGGCTCCCACCATCCGGCTGAACAATGGGCGCGAGATGCCGATCTTGGGCCTGGGCACCTGGAAGTCCTTCGAGTCGGACGCCTACCACTCGACGCGCCACGCCCTCGACGTGGGCTACCGGCACCTGGACACCGCCTTCGTCTACGAGAACGAGGCGGAGGTGGGCCAGGCGATCGCCGAGAAGATCGCCGAGGGAGTGGTGACCCGCGACCAGGTCTTCGTGACCACCAAGCTGGGCGGGATCCACCACGACACCGGGCTGGTGGAGCGCGCCTGCCGCCTCAGCCTGAGCAACCTGGGTCTGGAGTACGTGGACCTCTACCTGATGCACATGCCCGTGGGCCAGAAGTTCCACAACGACAGCAACGTGCACGGCACCCTGGAGCTGACGGACGTGGACTATCTGGACACCTGGCGCGAGATGGAGAAGCTGGTGGATCTGGGCCTGGCGCGCAGCATCGGCCTGTCCAACTTCAATGCCGCCCAGACGGAGCGTGTGCTGGCCAACTGCCGCATCAAGCCGGTGGTGAACCAGGTGGAGTGCCACCCGGGATTCCAGCAGCAAAAGCTCCGGGAGCATGCCAAGAGTCACGGCCTGGTCATCTGCGCCTACTGCCCCCTGGCACGCCCCCAGCCCTCCCGCCAGTGGCCGCCCTTCATCTACGACGAGCACGCCCAGCAGCTGGCCAAGAAGTACGGACGGACCACGGCCCAGATCTGCCTGCGGTACCTGGTCCAGCTGGGCGTGGTGCCACTGCCCAAATCCTCGAACAAGGCCCGCATCGAGGAGAACTTCGGGGTCTTCGACTTTGAGCTGAGTCCGGAGGACGTCGCCAGCATGGAGCAGTATCACACGGGGCAGCGCACGGTGCCCTTCTCCGGCATGGCCGGGCACAAGTACTATCCGTTCCACGCAGAATTCTAGACACCCATTAGTTTCCCGGAATTTGTATATCTTGAATCATAAGTTCTCGAACTTTTGAATCATTTTTCAAACCCCATTCGTGGGTTGTTTTCAAATCGTTTGTTTTGGGGACACCGTTATTTAAATTTCCTTAAATATTTAATTGAAAGAGATTCGTAAGACACCCCCGCTTATGTAGTATTTGTATTGTAAAATAAAGTATATTACGAAGAAAATCTCCCTGTGGTGGGGCTAATCAGTTTGTCTAACGGGGCCGCTTGATAAATCGTGTTATCTGGTCGTATTTGGCGTGTGCGCCTGCCAGTCGGAATGCCAAGTCAGTATTGGGGATACATATAGCGAGCTTTCATTCAGATGAACGTCTGCGATAGTAGCTGGAATACCTGCGAGCGCAGGAAGACATTTCCGAGGCGCATCCGAATCATATCTCCGCTTATCAGTGAAACAGATTCTGGAATTGTGAAATCAAATTTTGAAGTGGCGACCTTGGGCAGCGATAACGACAGATAGAGCATCGATAGGTTGGGAACTACTTTCGATGACAGTCTGATGGCGCGTTTCACAGCACTGTGAATTCAAATTTAGGAGGTCTGGTAGCACTGTCTGGTTTAAATTTTGTGTTTCCCTCTCAATCCGTTATGCTATTAAAAAGTTAGTAATTAGATTTACAAAGAGAAATGTATTATTAATTGAATTAAAATGACGTCAAAGTACTTAATCAACAAATTAAACCCGGTAAAATCTTTAAGGCAGTGCGACCATAATTATCGATTAGTTAACATATGCTTTAATATCGATACTTTCGACATTACAAGCAGCAGAAGAAATAAAAAAATAAATAAAACAGCGGCAGCATGTCAATAATATTAAAGCGGAATTTCCGGGCGTCCTGGATGCTAAAGGTAAGGAACAAGCATGTTTAAGGGAATCAGCCATTATCTTATAATATTTGAATACCCCTCAGGCATGCTACAGCTCCAGCGCACAATCGGGGGATTCGGCCAAAACAATACCCAAGAACCTGCTCGAGGACAAGCAAACGGCTGTTCTGCAAAAGGAAAACGGTGCCATCTTCGACAAGAGACCCTTCAAGATCCACCTGGACAAAGGTACGATTCACACATTCCATAAAAAGCGATCTGAGACGTTTACATAACCACAACTCGCGACCCACAGATAAAACCTACAGCTGGTGCCTATGCGGCAAGTCCAAATCTCAGCCCCTGTGCGATGGAATGCACAAGAACGAGTTCCTGAAGATCAAGCAGAGGTAAGTGATAAGACCATGAATGGTAATCCATTAATCTACTTAAGTACAATGTTTTCTATTATATATATGCCTATCTTTCCAGGCCCATCCGCTTCAAGGTGGAAAAGTCGGGGGACTACTGGCTGTGCAACTGCAAACAGACCACCCACAGACCCTTCTGCGACGGCACCCACAAGCAGCCGCACATCCAGACAGCCGTTAAATAGTTTAAGGACTCGAAGTACTCGTGTGTGAAAATGAGAAATGCATTAATTTTGAATCAAGCAACACATGTTTTTATTCTAGATTATAGAACGTAATTGGTACACCCTAATAATGCTCCGTAATGGTGAGCGAGCACATTAATTATACATTTTATTTTTTAATTTGCGTCTGACGAAAGCAGATGTTGACTATTATGCGTGTGTAGTTAGTGTGCGACAAGCTTTAACAAATTATTTACAATTATCAAACAAGTGTAAATGAGTGGGTGCATTTCAAAAGCTTCCGGCCAGGATAAATCATCGGTTTCAAGGCGAATCGTTTGGCAATAAATCAAAAGTGTGGTTAGAAAATAGAAAGATGTTCGCTTTTTATTCAAACTTTTTAACGAGTTCTACCTGTTTTACACATAATTATAGAACTTAAAAAATCGAGAGCAAAAATCACTTAATATATAATCATTTTGTTACGAAGCCAATTATTTAAAAGTAGAAATTGAAAGTACAAAATACCGGTTTGGTGAGTGACATCTCATTGTTAAATATTTTTCTGATTATACAAATTCGGCTCATGTGATCCACTACATACAACACTCAAAACGATTAAAGTCAGCTAATGAAACTTATACAAAAAATATAAATGTATTAAATTGGTTTTAATTGTGTAAAGCGTATGTTACAGAGAACTAACTGAGCTAAATCATATTAAATTCATAAACTGAGAATTTTAAACAATTTTCTTAAATAGAGTTTTTGTATTCAACGAAGAATTTAGAAGTGCTGGCTGGCTTTTCTTTAGATAGTGAGATTTAGTTTTCGTTTATTCCGCTAAAGTACAAACAATTTAAATATGAAATGGTTGATGATGACAAGGTTGACACTCATCGTCAACCGCGGGACGCAGAAGGATAACATTCGCGACCTCAATTTTGAACCGAAAGATCTCTTTAATGTGAAAATAGTTCCCGTCTCCCTATCCTTTGAGCAGCGGCATGTTTGAAATAAAGTAATGTTTGAAGTATAACGATTTAATCACTTAGCGCTCCTGTCGTCAACCTCGGCCTTCGGAATTAAGCCCTATACGCATTCGTAAGTCTTCTCGTTTGCTAAACGTCTTCTTGGTTCCTGTCTAATCAATAAACTTTATTTTTGTACCCTTCATCCTGCTTCTTGACTTATGTTTTGAATATGTATGCAGCAAATGAATTTAGTGGGTTTGTTTTTCATTTCTTCGTTTAAATTAATACTCCTCGTCCTCTGGTGGTGCATCGTCTGGCGGCGCAAAACCATCCTGAAAGTAAGATACATAAGTCTAAGTGATTGCAAGGCCGTGCGAAAAAGTGTACGGACTTGTCCTACCTCAGTCGCATACAGGATGTCCATGATCTTTTGAATGAGCGGATGTTGCTCGCCGTCATCAGCTTCTTGGCATCTGTAAAAATAAGAGTCGGTCAGCGCGGTGTTGAAACGTGAGTGGATCTATTTCTGCGGTACTTACAGAATTTCAATGTCCCGTAACTTGGAGAAGTAAAAGTCGCGCTCCTTCTCTAATCCCTCCAGGTTTATGCGCATATCCATGACCTGATCCTTAACATTAGTAACGGATTTTTGCTTATTGTCTTGTTCTTCACCCACCTGGTTTGACATCTCTTCGATTTGCTGATTGTTGACCGAGTTGCCCGCGTCGTTCTTCTTGACGGTGCCCGTGCTATTGGCACCGGCGGTTATTCTGCTCGCTGGCGCGGCGTTGTTCGTGCGTGGCAGCACCTTGGAGACTGCTTGAATGGGCAAAACGAGCGAGGTTAGTATGCAAACAACCGCTTCGCAGGAATAGAAGCTTAAGAAGTCAACAAACGTGAAGCACAGACAGCTTAGCTCTTCGTATTATATGTTTGTGTCTACTTGGAGGATGTGAATTTAGTGTCTTAAATATGAGAGCATCTAAATGAACCATGGCATGCGATATGTACAATTGTCTGTCCATGTGGATAGTGCGTAACGATAATGAAAGGAAAGATAGCGGTAGGAGAGTACAACTAGGGAACCAAACCAAAACAACATACTGGGCTTCACTGTCGTCGTCGCCGCCGGGCGCGCCGTTGCCGTCGGGGCACGTCGATAGCTGCTGTGCACGCCGCTGGCCGCCGTGCCGGGAAGGGACTTCCCCGCTCCCGAGCCGAAGCCCATTGGGGCTCCCTCACGCACCGCGCTGGCATCGTAGTCCCTGCCATCGTAATTGGCATCGAAGAACTTTTTGAACCATTGCAAAAACTCGAAATTGTCTTGGAAACGACCCTTGATCAATTTATCAATGGGTATAATCTAAAAGTAAAATGGGCGAGAAATATGCAGTCAGGTGAGAGAGTGTGTGGTGAAACCAAATGCAATGGGAACAAAATAAGGATAAACAAACACACAGTATGGATTTAGAAGAAACAGAAATCTTTGGCAAGCCAAAGCACTACAATATTTCTTACGAATATACATTTAATTGTAGTTTTCCAATGGAAGGAGCAGTGTTGGGAAAACTTTTCGAAAATATAGTGTTTCATTTTACCCTGGAAAACCCAGAGCTCTCATAAAAGTTACTAATATTGTCTTTTAAAGATTAAACGAGTGTTTTAACAATATTTTATTTTTTTTTTGTTAGAAAATAAAATAAAAAAAAATAAAAAATTAAACGCGTTTAATTATATTAAAGTATTAGAAATTGACAAACGACAAATCAGATGAATCGCGTAAAAATGTCCTATTATAAAAATATTTCATATTGAATATTTGTATAATAAAATCAGAAATACAAAATAACCGTTTAGAAAGATTTAACAACGTAGGGAAGGTAAAGAACACCCAAGGTAAACCCTAGAAACAAATATCCAGATAATTCCCGTCACTAAGGGAAGGGGAATGAAGATGGATTAGTGGTTTTGGATGTGGGACAACAACAGATCCTCCAACTTGTGTGCTTTGTGCTGGGATGCGACTGAATGTGTGTGCTTGTTGGGTAGTAGTTGGTGCTCCTGCTGCTCAAGACCAGTGCGGTGAGTGGAGTTTTATGTGGTGTGGTGTGGCATCAGCATCCCAGTTCGGCCTGCTTCCGCTGCGTGCTTCACGTTCGTTCGCTGCGCAACTCAAAATGAAATGGCAAGCAAATGGCGCGCTCCCAACACCGGAGTTTGTGGCTTCGACAGATCTCAGATCCAGTCCACTCCAATAACCGTACCAGTCTGAGCGATGACCCGCGGTGGCATGCGGACGCTTCCGGCTGGCGCCTGCAAGGGCCGTCGATGCATCAGGTGGAGATCGTTGTTGCTGCTGCCCACGCCACTGCCTCCGTTGCTGCCGTGTCCGTTGCCATTGCCCAGCTTGACCCCGGAACGCTGCGCCAAGGGATCGTACTCGCGACCGTCGTAATTGGCGTCGAAGAACTTCTTGAACCACTGGAGGAACTCGAAGTTGTCTTGAAAGCGTCCCTTAATCAGTTTATCAACTGGTATGATCTACGGACGTCGTTGTTTGCGTGGTCGTGTGGTTGATTTGTAACGGAAATCGTAGTTAGTCACAACATAAAAGAGTTGATTGGTACAGTGGACAGCTTCTCAAAGCGCTTCCACTGTACCGTGCCCATGTCCACTCTATTTATTCTCGGGATTGGTTGGGTTTGTGTGTGTTTAAACAAAAACAAAACAAGAAATCTAGAAATATACAAAACTACTTCAAGTGAGCAAGCATTACCTTATCCACAGACATCTTCTTGAAGCCCGCCTGCAATATCTTGAAGTTCTGTATGTACTCGTGCTCCAGATTTGTACGAAATTTGACACGCTTTACGGGCACTGAATTGGGGAACAGCATGTCCATGAACTGGCAATATGCGGCACCTAGAAACGAAGCGTAGGTCGATCTCAACAATCACTTCTAAGACGAATCAAGCCCACTTACCTGTGCAGAGCTCCTCGATTTTTGAGAACTGCGACTGCAGGCAATCGTTGACCCAGGCCAGCATATCGTGGCGCGAGAGATTCTCTGACGTCACATTTGTGGAGTAAACGTTAACAGCCATGATGGTGGTGTCCTCTGGTTTCTCGAGCGGGTCTGAAACGAAGATACAAATGCCTGGTTAGTGCTCTGTGGGCAGCTCTGCATAGAAGCCCGTCCGTGTGGGAGTGCTACTGCCATGAACGGCTCTTAATTACGCCAGCTAATAATTGTTTTGGCTCAGGGTGCATTGAAGCGTGTCCCATGTGCGTGCTCAATATCAAGATCACGATAATCATCAGCAAAAGCAAACGGCAAACGGCAGCCGGGAACGCCAAATGATTGTTATTGGACATGTTACCGTTGCACACTCAACTCACTCCACGAATCTGCAGAATTTGTTCCTCGAAAGTAGTTTGGCGGGTTGGCCTATCGCCGAGAAGTTCGATTGTTTCGACTCCGGTCTGGAAGCCGCACGAAAGGCCTTTCCAAACCGAAAACTCATTATCTTACTTCCCGGAATAAGAATAACAATCTGTCAAATAATTACCATCGCCGATGCACTTACCAGCTTTCTGTTTGCGGTGTGCTCCTAGCAATTCCCCTCTGGCTATCCTCTCTTTTGCAATATCAAGAAGAAACTGTGAAAATTACTCTTGTTTTTCTTTTGTTCCGTTTTGATACAAGTCCACGACCTACTGACAATTCCAATGCAAACTGTTGTAACGCTGAGATCTGAACTGAATAGCAATATTATCAAGGCCTGTTGTTTGCCTTTTAAACCGACAGCCTCCATTTGATGAATGAATTTAAGGCGGTGACCAAAAAATTATTATGGATCATTTTGACTCGTTCATAATATTTGGATTCTTTGGAATTTATTTTTAATAATCTTTCCATCTGTCAAGATTATATCAAGATTATTATTATTGTTATTAGGATTACACCTCTAGAACCGACTTGGTAATTACCAGTATTTGTTCTCTCTATTAACAGTTGTTTTGCGAATACAGTATATTTCATGAGTAATTTGTATAAATTTAATGAAAAAAGCGATAGTGAACAAACTTTATACATACAAACGAGAATATATAAAGTATTAAAGTATTTCCAATTTACTGCAATGCCCACTAAAAATAAACCCACTTTGATTCGGAGAAGTTTGCGATAGAGATAAATAAATATGCCTCTGCGGATACTCTTCTGAACTTTCAGAGATAATGGTTCTTCAGACCCATCTTGAATACTTACGAGAGCATAAACGGCAATCAAAGTGGAAAGAAAGCGCTCCGCGGATACTGGAACTGGCGAACAATGAACTTGGACTGTTCGACGCCGCGACGCGTCGTCAGCGCTCCGCTTCGCTGACATCGTCGCTCCTTTCTCGAAGACGAAGATTACTCATGGACCGCGTCATTGGCATTATCAATGTCAGCCTGGCCAGCAGGAACATAGAACATGGGCAATGCGAACGTGGGCCAGCGAGATAAAGAATTAGCCGGCATTTGGGAGCCAGCCTATAAATATACACCGACTCACTTCGGCCGCGCGCCTTTCCGAGTTTCCGTAAAATTCTGCCTCGCCACCTTTTGGCTGTGCGAGTGTACGGGTGCATTGACCCGAAAGGGCGGAACTCCAATTCAAATGCGGAGCGATTTGCTGCTAGTTTATTGATTTAAGTGCCCCCCGCCGGAGAAGGCACAACAATAGCCATGCCCCAAATACAACGAGTTGGTGTTCTTACACATAGGGAAAATTCCTAATAACGTTCATGTCATTTTTAATCGGAATATTAACATTAATGCGGAGTATTAACATATTGTATGTGAATTCAAAAAAATAACCCAAGAAACTACAAATTCCATTCGCTTTGTTTACTACTCATTAGTTTTCATGTTTATCTCCCGCCTTATAAGACTGGCGTGTTCGTCATTTTCCAATGAGTAAATATGATTAGTTTTATGATTCAGTGCACAAGTCTAAACAAACATATTTATGACTTTGATATTGGACATTACTTATAAGAAAAATGTAAGCCTTAGCCAAACAGATTTCTTGAAACAATACAGGAGAATGTTGTTTTGCAGAAGCAATCTATACAGCGCAATACATAAACAAAAGTTTTTATAAACAAAAATTTATGCAACAGCTGTTGCTTACTTTTCTTGGATTGCGAATTTGAGTCTTTTTTAGATTTGTCAGCAGACCATCCCAAACCAAATTGCTTTTTCTTGGCGGAAGTTTTCTCCTTGTTTTCTCATGAAGGATACCTGATACGAAATGTTTGTTTACATCTACAGAGAATAAATAAATACCCTATGAGTAAGAAATAAATTGAAATTTTTCCGAAGTCTTAATGATTAATATGGAAACCAAATTCCAAGATGGCAAGTCACTGATGTGTGTCATTTTGCTTCGAGAGAGGAAAGAATCGATGACCGATGACATTTTTCCCAGTGTAGTCTGTGTTGTGGCTGTCGATAAGTAAGTGTGCATGTGTGCGAGTGTGGGCGCGTGCAGCGGAAGTTGAATGCGAACTAATTAAGCAGAACCAGGAAGACAGAAAAGAGCAGCCAGAAAGGGGGATTAGTGGTCCCAAAACGGGGCCTCCCATTTCTAAGCCCCTGCGCCGTTGAAATGTCTTCCATATCCTAAACATATTTAAAAATTCCCAAATGTGAATCAATCCGAAATCGGTGTGGAAGTGTGTCAACAGCAGTAAGCTGTTTGAGCAACAAATAAACATTCCGATATTGTGAGCCAAATCCGCTTGATTTGATGGGTGTGAGTTGAGAGTTTTTGAGTGGGGAAACCGAAAAGAAACCGGCAAGCTAATGGAACAACAACAAAAAGGCCAGAAAGCTGCGTCGGCGTAGCAGATTTCAATTGAGCCAATAAAAATAAAAATAGTAAGTCGAGCTAAAAGAAAACAAAACAAGTCCGAGAATTGTTGGTAACTGGACAGACACACACACACTAACACGGGCCGAGAAATGCGGGGGTTTGACAGATAAACCGTAGATGAGTGACGTCATCGAAATGGTGGCTCAAAACCAGAAAGAGGCCAGAAAATATGGTTTCCCCGCTTTTTCCAGACTTTGCAGCCTTCGGGGGTTGGGGTTGGGCACATTAGCCATTATACACTGCACCGGAATTTTTGCGGCCTCTTTTTTTCTTTTTCTTGCGGCTGTGGCAAGCACACTCACACAGTGGCACGCCAAGATGATAGGCACTCACACTCGCACGCAACCAGGATAGGGAATTTTATTTTTGGAGGAGGAAACGAGAAACAGCAGCAGGCGACATTTAAATATACAACGCACACGGACACGCACGCACGCACACAGGCGCACGGATGCTCTGCAATGTACAGCTATTTCGCTCAAGTGTGCACTTGAAGTTTTCGGCAAAGTTATTTTAAATCGCCACATACCGATGAACTTTCTTTTCTGCTGACGCTACTTCTAGGTTTTGCCATTTCTTCTTCTCTTCGTTTTTTTTTCGCGAAAAAGTCGAGGAGCCGCACACACACACAGACACGCACGGAGAGAGACTCACTGAGTCATACGGACGCAGTGGGCACTCAACCGGTAAATCCTCCGATCCTCTGATAAACTCACCTTTTCAGTTAGTCGTAGTCCTGTCTGGCGAGGGCCTTTTAAATGATTCCTGGACTTTAAACAAAGAAATGCAAATTCTTGACGAACCGTCTTCTGGCAAACGAGCGAGCGCTAGGGATGTAAAATGTACAATGATGCATCGACCGCCCAGCGCAGGTCCGCATGGAAGCCTATCGATAGGCGCTAGAGATGGGCGATAGTGCGCGGCGGCACCTTCTTGCGTTTTGGCTGTTATTTTTCAAACATACAAAACCTACACTTTTGTTTTTGAACTATTCCAATGAACATTATTAGTTTACTTAGTTTTCCACTCTTCATAGCTATGTTCATGATCGTACAGTCCAACTTCTATAACTCAAAATAGCAGCTCTTAAATTAAAAAAACCATTAGTTTGTAGAATTGATTTAATAAAAATTTACTCAAATTACCATTCTTAATGCTAATAAATGCAATAGTTTCGCTATTAGACGTGGCATATTATAAATATTCAATTTCCTTTTTTAAAATCATTAATTTTGATGTTTCCGTATATGTTGTCAGCATCAATTACAACAGTTAACAAATCAATTCAAAAGTTTATGATACTTTTATGGTATAAAACCGAAAAGCTCTCGACTATTCAACACATACATTTCCTCGACATTTGTTGTCTTTTAAATAGACACTCAGTGGTAGATTACACAGTTAACAATTGACTTAACTCTAATAAATGCAACAGTTTCGAAATAAAGGCTGGCATTAAATGCCTGTAAATGCACCCGAGTTCCTTTCTTGCGCTTGCAAATTAGATTTACATGCGGAAGACTCCAAACTTGGTGTCCTGACCGGCATTGTTGACGGCTGCCTTCAGGCTGAGGCCCAGGACCTGGCGAGTGTTGGCCGGATCGATGATGCCGTCGTCCCAGAGGCGAGCGGTACTGTAGTACGGAGAGCCCTCCGCCTCGAACATCTCCACAATGGGAGCCTTCAGCTTCTGGGCTTCCTCTTCGCTGAACTCCTTGCCAGCTCGCTTCCGCTGGTCCTCGGTGATCTGAGCCATGACATTGGCCGCCTGGGTGCCGCCCATCACGGAGATACGGGAGTTTGGCCACATGTAGAGGAACCGAGGCGAGTAGGCCCGTCCGCACATGCCGTAGTTACCGGCACCGTAGGATCCACCGATTATCACCGTGAACTTGGGCACATTAGCGCAGGCCACGGCCGTGACCATCTTGGCTCCGTTCTTGGCAATGCCATTTGCCTCAGCATCACGTCCCACCATGAAGCCTAGATCGAAAGTTTAAGAATGTTGCAGTTTATCCGAGCTCTTTTACAACTCACCCGTTATGTTCTGCAGGAAGACTAGCGGAATCTTTCGCTGCGCACACAGCTGAATAAAGTGAGCGCCCTTAAGGGCACTCTCCGAGAAAAGGACTCCATTGTTTCCCACAATTCCCACCGTGTGGCCATAAAGCTTTGCAAATCCGCACACCAAGGTCTCGCCATATAATTTCTTGAATTCCGTGAAGCGGCTCCCGTCCACGATGCGGGCAATCACCTCTCGGACGTCGAAGCTCTTGGTAAGATTGGGACCCACAATGCCGTACAGCTCTCGAGGATCGTAGCGCGGCTCCTCTATGGCAGCTGGCGGGACAGCCCCCTGGAAGTTGGCTTGGCTGGAGTGCGTCAGCTGATCGTTGTAGGAATTCGTTGCGGGGAGGTTCAGGTTGCTCACAATCTGCCGGGCTAGATACAGGGCGTGCTCGTCGTCAACGGCATAGTGGTCCGTGACTCCCGATGTCTTGCAGTGCAGATCCGCCCCGCCCAGATCCTCCGCGGACACCTCTTCACCAGTGGCGGCCTTTACCAGCGGCGGACCAGCAAGGAAAATGGTTCCCTGCTTCTTAACAATGATGCTCTCATCAGCCATCGCCGGAACGTATGCTCCTCCGGCCGTGCAGCTTCCCATTACCACTGCGATCTGTGGAATTCCCTGAGCCGACATGTTCGCCTGGTTGTAGAAAATGCGTCCAAAGTGCAGCTTGTCGGGAAAGACATCCGCCTGACGCGGCAGGTTGGCGCCACCCGAGTCCACGAGGTAGATACAGGGCAGGCGGTTTTCTTGTGCGATCTCTTGGGCGCGCAGATGCTTCTTGACGGTAATGGGATAGTAGCTGCCGCCCTTCACCGTGGCGTCGTTGGCCACCACCAGACACTCCGTTCTGGAAAGATAATTGCATTAACATACTTTCTAACCGGTTGATTTCAGTTAAGAGATCGCATTTCTATAATGCTCTATAATTTCCGGTGATAAAGTGTTCAGCAGAACCTACCCACAAACACGACCCACTCCTGTGACGATTCCTCCAGAGTTGACCACCTCTTCGCCGTACAACTCGTGTCCAGCCAGAGCACTGAGTTCCAGGAAGGGTGATCCCTTGTCCAGGAGCAGGTTGATGCGCTCCCTGGCCAGGAGTTTGCCCCGCTGGGTGTGCCGCTCGATGGCCTTCTGCCCACCGCCTTTCAGCACCTGGCTGGTGTAGTTCCTCAGCTCTCCGACCAACCTACCCATCTCAGTGGCATTTTCCTATACGAAAACTCAGACTTCAGAAGGTGTGTAAACGTAAATAAGCGAGTGTTTATATGTGCATACCTTGTACTCGGGGGACTGCTTGTCCACTTCGCTGGGCAGAATATTAGCCTCCCCCACGTGGAGCAGTCGTACCTGGCTGCTCAGGAACTTCGAGGAGCTTCTTAAGAGCCCATTTAGCCGAATCATTTTGTGGGGGAGGGTTTTTAGGGGAGTTAATAACTGAAATTACCACGCGAATGGCAGGCGAATGTTACGTCAGTTGTGGGCAGGCTAACTGATAACGATATCAAACACAGCAACAGCTGGTCGATCGCGATAACAGCAACTATCGATTACAAAGAAATAAAATGCGTTACACTGAAAAAAAAATTCGATTTTAAGATAATTAAAAAAAAACACGTCAATTAAAGTAATTTTATTAACTTTAAACTTAATATATGGTAATATGATAACTCATCGAAATGTAAGTAAATAAAACATTTAAACATCGTAAGAACGATGTATGTATGGAAGTAAAGGATAGTCAAATACAACATTTAATTTGAAATATTTTTGATATGGATTGCTAACATTTATTAATTGCAACACTCTAGCTGAGACCGCTTTAGGAATTGAACTTGAGACTGTGTAACAGAATAAACAGCCAACTACGAAAGGTGAATTGGTTTAATGCCTAAAGTTCTATGAACTTTAATACGATTCATTACACAATTTATTTAACATGATTTGTGATTGTGCAGGTCGCTCTAGAAGGTAGGTGGTAAATACTAATTTATATTGATTTACGTAGTCAGTAGTGGGCTTGCTAACGCTGCTAAAGAATCACTTGATAAGCATAAACATTGGCTTGCTTAAATTTATTCACTTAACTAATTTAGAGGTTTAGTTGTAGATTTCTCTTAAAGCGTTTCGAAAAAGTTGTACTACAAAAATATGATGGATCTGCGCCCTGCATGATTTACTTGATCTTGATTTTGTGCAGCTTCAGCTTGAAGCCCAAAACCTCGCTGAGAACGCCCGAGAGGGCCGACAGGATGACCACCTTGATGGTTGTGAAAAGATATGGGTTGGCACTGAGGCCAGAGATCTTGAATGGCGTTTCGAGTTCCTTTAGCAGATCGGCGGCCAGCTTGAGCACGCTGTTGGACACCATCAGCTCGTCCTTCTTCTTGGGCTTCTGCTCGATCTGCAGATACAGGTTAATTTGTTCTGTAATCAGCACAGACACGCTGCGGTACTTGTGCTGGATCTTCTGGCCCAGGGTCATGAACCGGAGCAGGAAGATCCCGATTGTGATTGACCAGATTAGGGCCTCCAGCGTGAGGTGCGTGTGCAGGTGCACAGAATCCTTCAGCCACTCCACGCTTAGGAAGGCTAGTAACAAAAGCGTTACTATAAAGGCGGCGGAAACAATGATGTCCACCGATCGCTGAGGTCCGCGTTTCTGTTGAAGATTACAATGGTTGATTTCGTTCACGAAATAACTGGATGTGCTAAACCCACCTTCAAATAAGACCGCACGCTAAGCCAGGTTTTGATGTTGCGTACCTTGTTCAGGCGGAAGTGCGGAAGATTCGACTTGCGAGCACGACGTGACGACGTGAGGTGTGAAAAGAGTTTGGCGTAAAGGAAGCGCTGCTTGAACGTGCGCTCGGCGACGGCAAATATGATGAACAGGATGAGGGTCAGGCAAAGGCGCTGCACAAAGCCCAGTGCCAGGACAGTACGCTCCCATCGACTATCGCCGAAGGCAAAGCCAAGCAGCGTATAGAACGAGGCCGACGACTTCTCCCACAGCAGCTGCGGCATGTACAAGTAGCTAATTTCACTGGCCTTCTCCGCGTCGCTCCCGAGAGTGACCTGAAAGCATATAACATGTTCAAGTTAGGTGCACCATACAACTTCATCTTTGCCAGATTGAATACCTCGCAGAGTCGGCAGAATATGGGAATTAACGTGAGCAGGAAAGAGAAGACCACGCCTATGTAGATGTAGTCGTTGGCCTCGCCCATCGAATCTACACGTTCGATTATGCAAGATGCGATCTCCAGCACGGATAGCTGGGCCTTCTTAGCGTCCCGCTGATCCCAAATGGTGCAGCTAACTGGAGAATGTAAATGACATTGTGACAACTGCGACCTTCAAGTCTAAGCTTTAATACTTACTGCGGTCCAGGCTGCTGTGTGGATTTAATATCGTGGTTGGCGTAATGTCTAGCTCGCCAGGATCTTCGTCGCTGCAGGCCGTATGCTTCAAACCTCCATCAGAGTGGTCCATATCAGAGGTGTAGCTGCAGTCCTCGCTGTTCGTCGTCACTCCCAGCCAGTCGGTGGCAGAGGTGGTGCACTCCTGGTTGCACGCCGAGGCAGGACTCGATATGATGTCCGCATCATCGCACTCGTCCGACTCGGCGCAACTGGTTGTGGATTCATTGCCGCGCGACTGGCCCTTCTTTTCCGTTGCCGGAGGAGCACTGGTGGCTCCGGCGTTGGCCGAGTTTAGACGCAGGCGCAGCTGATTGGTCTGCACGGGAACGGGCGGAGCCACAACAGCGACTGCATTAGGCAGAGGAGAATGGTTGTTGTCCTCGCCGCTGGAGCTTTTCCCATTGAGACTCTCGAAGCCATCGTCCTCGCCGATGTTTCGACGCGAATGGTAGGCGGGCTTGCTTTCACCATTCGCTTCCGTCCCATCTTCGCCGACGTCCCGACTCGAGCAGGGCTGTTCAGTGCGCTCGTAGGTGGCGTAGATCTGGATGGGCGTGTGCCAGTTGACGTTGCGCTTTTTGGGGCTTTCGAGGGCCGCTCCCCCCGTCTGCCTGCTGAGATCGAAGCGTGCGTCTGTGGCTGCCAGCGATTGGGGTAGTGGGCTGATGGCAGTCGTCGTCAGAAAGGTCTCCTCGTTGCTGTTCCGCCTGATTACGACGGGCGGTGGCGTGGCCGGCAGGATGGGGTCTGGCACAACGGCACAGGTGCTTATGGGCGAGGGCAAGGGGGTGATCGGTCTGGGAAGCACTTCGATGGCGCTAGCTGGAGCGCGTCTGGTTGGAATTGAAATGTTGCTACTCGCCTGCGACAGATCAGGTTCCATTTGGCGAATGCTGTGGGAGATTGAATTACAGAGTGTTTCCCAAAACTTCAGCCTTACTTACCGCACAAACTTCTTGCGGCGCCGCACCCGATGCTCCCGATTCGTGGCCTTGTCGCCTAAGAAGCTAGCAGAGATTCGTCTCAGTTTATTCTTGCTGCTCCCACTTGTTCCGCCCGAGGCGGTGTTTGTGGCCACTATCTGCGAGTGAATAAGGCTGATCAGCAGGCTCAGGGCGCACGGGATGAGCAGGGCGCTGAGCAGATCGGCGTGCTCCTCGGATTGCTTATCCGCAACGGGGACATCTCCATCTCCCGCTACCTCTGCCTGGATCAGGGTGCCATTCGAGGGCTTTTCATAGACCAGCGGCACTATGCGACTGCTGTGCAACACGTATATTGCCCAGTTGGACAGCTGGGTGAGGTAGAGGACGAGGATGAACCCGAAGGCGTTGGGCGTGGTCTGCTTGACCCACCACTGGGCATATAGGGGCAGCAGTACATAGCGCAAAATGGCCAAGCGGATCACCGTGACGAGCGACTGCTTGGGCTTGGCCTTGGGGAAGGTGGAACCTGCAACATATCATTGAGTTTATAACCGTGGTTGGGGAAAAATCAGGTGAAAACACACCTCGCACCAAGTCCACATCGATCAGCTCCGTCTTCAGCTTAGTGTTCTTCAAGTTGACATTATTGAAGCCGTCCAAGATCCTCTGTTCGACGGTCTTCTCCCATTCTTGCTTGTCATAGGTGCCGATTTTTTTCTGGTACCTAAGTACGTAAGCGGTAAATTAGATAATTTCGAGAATAATGGATCATTGTTCGCTTACCATGCAACTATTTCATCCAATTTCATAGTAATAATCACATAAAAGCCCTCGAAGTGTGCAGCCTGCGAGCGAACAAAGAAATCTTCAATTAGGTTTTACAGCTGTAGTGCGAAAGCGTATAATTTACATCGGCCAGCGATAGGGTGGTGCCCGCTATCCGGATATAACTGGGAACTAAGAAATCCCATTACTTGGGTACTGCGAATTTCAGATGGGGATTTTGTCCCACTTACAGCTGCTCCGTCGAACAGCTGCTCTGCATAACGGGTTTTGCGGGCGGTTAGCCGATATCAGCTGATGACTTTCACCTTCGCCTTGCCACAACTACTGCCCCCTCCGCCCCTTCTGACCAAACTTACGCGATAAGAAGTGCCCCACCTAATGAAGGGATATCTCTGTTTTCCTCGCTTTTCCGCTTCACTTGCCTTGAAAAGCGAGAAAAGCAGACGGCTAACGGCTGAACAGCTGTTGAACGGGTGGGTGGGCCTCAATGTTTATGCACACACACGCGGAAGGGGCGCAGATATACACACAGGCAAAGGGGATCGGCTTTGGCTCGGTATGTATGAGGCCCCTTCTGCATTTCTGGGTTCAAGGTGAACCAATGTACCTTATAATTTCACAAAAATAGAAAACGCCCATAGGAAGAGCTGCTTTCATTCATGGATGGCGCGGTTACCTTGATTTAAACCGCGTCAACGATCGATTTTCGTGCGAGTTTCTTCCGTTGGGGCTTCCTGGTCCTGGTCACATCGAATCCGAATCCGGGGAGGCACGGTTACAGGGAACTAGGGCTCCCGTCGGTTCACTGGTAATTTTGAATGCACTACACACGCCGCGAGAGCGTTTTGCATTTGCATTGGGGTCCGAAATTCCGAAACTATTTCTCGCCTGCTCCAGACGAACACAAGAAAAGTAGTGGTGGGTGTGTGTAAGCTGGGTCCTGACCATCGATATTATCGATAGTGCCTACGATACTTTGCCAGCTCTAAGTAGAAATGTACAACCAAATAAAGCATCACCGATTACAAAATTACCACTTTATTTATTTACCTCAAAGGATGCCAATTTAAAAAACGTTAAAAAAAAAAATCGCCGACGCAAGGATTCTGAGAAAAAGGACGTTAAAGTTGGTTATTTTTTAAGATTCCATTTCTAATGCGGGTTTTACCAAATGCGTTTTTATACCCGTTACTCGTAGAGTAAAAGGGTATATTGTATTCGTGCAAAAGTATGTAACAGGGAGAAGGAAGCGTTTCCGACCCTATAAAGTATATATATTCTTGGTCAGGGTCACTAGCCGAGTCGATATAGCCATGTCCGTCTGTCCGTCTGTCCGTCTGTCCGTCTGTCCGTCTGTCTGTCTGTCTGTCCGTATGAACGCTGAGATCTCGGAAACTATAAAAGCTAGAAGATTTGCATTTGGCATGAAGATTCTTGGAGTTCCTACGCAGCGCAAGTTTATTTCAAGAAGGTGCCACGCCCCCTCTAACGCCCACAATCGCTTATATACGATTTTAAAAATTTAAATATTTCGGAAATGTAAAAATGCAGTTTTGTTGTGTTTATCAATACCTATCGAAATGTAGAAGAAATTTTTTAAATCGGACCATTCGTTTAAAACTTATGCCTGATCAAAGTTTTATCTCCATCTCCCTAGCACTTCCTTTAGCTGAGTTACGTCTATTAGGTAGTCGGGACACCAACCCTTTAGCTGAGTGACGGGTATTAGATAGTCGGGACACCAACCCGACTATAGCGTTCTCTCTTGTTTACATTTGCATTGGTTGCCGAAAAGATTTGGTGCGCAGCAGAACGAATGTCCAAGCTTTGAAAATAGCTAGAAATGGCCAGAACATTTTGGTGGTAGCTAAAAAAACGATAAAGTGGTGACCCCGATATTTTAATTGAAGTTCGTCAACTAAAACTAAAAGGAATCACATTCGAAATTCAAAAATAAAAAATTTTTAAAGCCTCCAAAGTTTGTTTGTTTTAACCAATTAATAGAGCCGTTTTGGGTAACACTTGGCGTATGCGCAATTTTTGGGACGCAGAGAAGGGCTATGACCATAGTTGCTGGTGTAGAAGCGGTGTGCCAATAACAAATTAAAAATGGAAGACCCAAAAACCACTGAAAAAACACCTGCAGGAGTTTCGGAAATACTTATGACCATAGTTAAGTTTACTATAACCATAGTTAAAGTTACTATGACCATAGGTAAAGTTAATATGACCATAGTTAAGTTTACTATTTAAGTCTTATTCGACTCGTTAAAAATATTACATTTTATAATTTTTAGGTTCCGTTCTACCGATAGGAATCCCGTAGATTGTCAGATGGTCGATAGTACCTATCGATAGAAGCAGCTGCTTTTTGTATCGAAATGGCGCAAATTTTAAATATTTTCTAACGGTCACTATTACAAAGCAGTTTAATCCGTCTTCACATTTAAAATATACCTATATGCCAAAAAAGTTCTAAAAAGGTCTAAAACCACATTCTTCAAACCTTAAGATCAATTTTTCTAAGAATCCTTGATTAGTAAAGTATTATCGTGAACACACTTGGAAATTGCGCAATAAACCCAGAATTTTAATCTGAAATCAATACCACTTTTTACAACACAGTGTTGTTAACAAACTTGTTATACAAAGATTCGGTAGATTGCATAGTTCTGAGATGTTTTTCTCCCAATTTGTTTTTATAGGACCATTCGTAGAGACCATTTTATGCTCGTACTAAATGCATAAACAGAGAACTGCAATTCGAAAGGAAAACTCTCGCTCATCCCCCGATTTCACCACACTCATCGCACGATCTTCCGTCGCTCCTGCGCTCGTTCGAAAAGCTTTTCGAGGGAGGGGGCGGAAAAACCGAGGAAAAGCCCGAAACGCACGATCCCTAAAGCTCGGGCAAGGCCTCTTGAATGGCACCGAGTTTCCACCAAAATACTTTCAGTTGCGAGCGGACCTCTGCACGGAGTGGAACAAAATCTGAAAGGCAAAGAGTACAGTCCGCGGAAAACGTACAATTAATAGAAGCAAGAAGCAATATATATAATCTAATTTTTCTCATATATACCCTACATATATTTCGTATATATGTATCAGTGTACCAAAAGTTGTTATACATAAAATAAATTGCGAAAGAAAGAAATACCATTATCAACTAAAAATAGTGACCGATTCTCAAAGGAATACAAATTTTAATAACGAAAAATCCCAAACGACGTGAACGAATTAATTATAAAATATAACCAAAAAGAGCCAACGCACACGCACGCACGCATGTTCGAGTTAAGGGTTTAGAATACCGTCGACCGAAGACCGAACCGAAGATAGAACCCCCTCCCCGTAACCGATTGTGTGAGTGAGGGATCGAAGGATGACTTTCACTCGCCTCAAGACTCTTTCGCTGCTCGTGTGTGCTCTGCTGGCACTGAGTTTTCCCGGATATGTGAACGGCGCCACCAACAACAACAGCAACAAGAAGGGCTCGCAGCCAGTGGCTCCCGTTGAACCGGAGGCCGTTATCGAGGAGGTCAATGCCAAGCAGCTGGAGAAGCTCCTGGCCGACAAGGATTACGTGGCCGTCTTCTGGTGTAAGTTCCATGACCGATATGTGCGACCGATATAGTAAATGCGAATGGGTCCGGGCATCGTTCTTTTATTGTTAGCCGACCGGACTCGAAATAGTAACAGAGGCAGAAGCAGAATCAGAAGCCATATTATATAAATTTTCGCTAGTGAAAATTCTAAAAATTCACATACAAATGAAAATATGTGAAAAATTCGTTGCTCGAAATGTCCGAGATTTTCATTCGGTTAATTTTTTATTTTTTTTTTTCCTATTTTTTTCTATTTCTTTATTTTCTCCCCATGTTGCCAGTAGTAGTCTGTGTTGCCTTCCCCTTTTCTATATATTTTTTCTTCGTTTGTGCGCTATCTTTGCGATCTGTTTATGAGTAGAGAAATCTCTCTTGGCTGTGAGAAATTGACATCGTCTTCGCCTCAGAGACCGAGACCGAGGCAGCTTTTTATATTCGATGTTTTTTATCTTTTTTGGCGCAAACTTTTGGCACAAAAAGTACCTCTTACCAAAAAATAGCAGAATCCCACTTCCTTCCAGTTGGCAACCGAATTCCTGCCCTTTTGATTTTTGATCTATTTTTGGGTCAGTAAAAAATGGTTTCCCATTGTTTCCTCTATAAATACTCAGCAGCTTGAGTTCGTTGGAAATAAGTCTTATAAACAAACTGCTAATGGCTCTACATAAAATATCTTTAATCGCCTTAAAAATAGATTCGGCCTTTCTGCATTGTCCGCCAATGTCAAAGTTAATAAACAAGAAAGCGATCTTCGGATTGTAATATTCTTCTATATACACATATGTCGTGTTTTACCTACACATTTTCACGATGTGTTTCATTGGCGGCAATTCCAAAAATAATTGTTGACAATGAAAATACATATTTTAAATCCAAAAGCCTCAAGCCCAATGCCTCTGGCAAACAAACGAAAATGATCATGGAACATCTACGCAAATGGCGGATCATATCAAATCAGAGATAGCTAAAATTTTAAATGAATTCTATTGAGAGGCTATATGTGTTTATTGTTTCAAGTAAAAGCTATTTATGTTATTGCACTGCAATGCGAAAACACACGGATCACGGATCGAATAGAACTTCCTGTGGCAGCGGAATCGATAGATTCATCGGAGTAAACGAAACATCCTAGTCTGTTCCATGTCTTTGACCGCCCATTTAGAACCCGTAAATAGTTTCCTATTGGCTAACTTGCGATTACTTTTCAAGCACTGAAAGATCGTTTCAAATGGAAAGCCAAACAATCGAAATGGGTGTTTACTCGGCGATGTATTAACGATTCCAATTCCTCTAGCAGTCTGCCGTTTAACCAACCAGAACATTTAAAGAGATGGTCTTTTGTCTGCTGCAATTCAGTTCCCTAATAGTGGCCGCATGAATTTTATGAATTAATTTAGAAATTTTAGCATATTTGTTGGCAGTTGCTGCCGCATTAATAGCACCGAATTGGCCTGGCGCTGCTGTCATTTCATTCATTCATTCAGCCTTATTTTCCTCTGCGCAGACCGATGATGCATCCTGCATCTACTATAGGAATGAATAATCTGTACGGCATTTGGTTCCACTTCTGCCAGGGCTTTGAGTTTTCAATTTTCAATTCGAATGTGGATATGAATGTGAATGTGAATGCGAATGCTGTTATGCGCGTCATACGCAACAGTTGCCGATTGTCAATTGATGTTGGTATCTCTATTCTGCGATTTCAGATGCGCGTAGCTGCGTGACCTGTGATAAGGTTTTGGCGGAACTCGAGAAAATCGACGATGACACCGACTCCTTCGGTGTGGACTTTGTGAAAATCAACGACAAACGACTAGCCAAACAGTATGGCATCAAGAATTTCCCCGCCCTCACCTACTTCAGGTGAGTAACTCCCCATCGGTTCGGTGAGAAAAGACCTAATCGACCTATGAAATCGCCGAAAAACGCAGGGAAAAGGAGCCAATCATCTACGATGGCGATCTCATGGACGAGGAGGGAGTGCTCGACTTCCTCACCTCCCTGGAGGCCATGGATCTGCCCGATCGCATCGAGGAGGTCAATGCCAAGATATTGGGCAAGATCATCGAGGACACCGACTTTGTAGCCGTTCTATTCTGTAAGTCCGACTGACTTGATCTTAACACACATACTATATACTATACTTCTTCAAACGTTTACCACTCCGAACTGTCTTATTGTCGGAGATTTGAATTGATGATGTTCTATATTTCAAAGCAGTTGCAGTTTTTAGCGAACACAAACAGTTTAGCTCTCTTGTGACTAAAAATCATACAGCTAGGTATAGACTACAATCATATCTACCTATACTGTATATTCTGTAAATCAATTTCTTATGCGTATGTCTGTATCTCTCTTTATAAATACGTATATTATCTGTGACTAACCAAAGCTAAATGGCAGCATACTTAACATTCAATATTACTCTCTATATAAATATATCTCTTCCGGCGATATTTCGCGCCCTCTCTGAGCCAATTTACGTATGGACAATTTATCAAAGCATTGTATATTTTATCAAACGACGCAGGTCCAGATCATGAAACATGCCCGCCCAGGGTTATGGGTAAGTTTTTCGTGAAAAAATACTGGGAACCTCCAACCCTGCCCTCTCCTTCTAATCACTTTCAATTTTGAAACTTTGTTTCCCCCAAAAATAATTCATTGACAATACGTTCTACCCTATTCCACAATAATTTTCCTGATTCCAGTAATCCAAAAATGCACACGAAAATATTCTTCCGCAATGCCCACGTTACGATATGTAAATATGTACTTTATAATTGGCTATATAACCCGAATAACCGAACAATCCAGTGTGTTGGTGCTTGCAAACATGGAACGATTTGGGAGAAACCATTTCAGGAAAATTACGCCCAGCAGGTCGGAGATTATGAGATTCAAGTTGATGGTACAGAAATTAGTTTTGCTCAAGCGAATTGAAATCTATATTCATTTGGGAAATCTCTAATCCTCTAATCTTTTCGAAGGCCAACTAGCACGACAAAGTTAACGTCGATGGCCTGGGGAAAGGACAAATGCTTGAATAGTAATTCTTAGTAATTTCTGTTTGAAAAACAAGATTTCTCATTTTCGCGTTCGCTATCGACGAAGGCAGACACACATATTACGTATACGTATAATAATAAACATTACAACAACAGAAGCGTTGCAGATGAATGTCTGGGCTCGGCGCCAGATTATGTTTTTGTCGCCGCGGCATCTCCAATCCCGAACCCTGTGATATGGACATATCCCTGTTGAATTGTGGAAGTTGGCTAAGGCCAGATACTAGAAAATCTGGAGGAAAACCTCTGAGGGGATGTAGAAATGTGAAGGGTGGCCTTGGATAAATTATGGAATAAAGGCAGGAATTTACCTATCGAAAAACATAAATTCAATACTTGCAGATAATGTGGGTATATACGACTACACACTCACACACAAGCGGCGCTGTCTTGGCCAACAACAAAGTATTTGTTGCTGTCCGTCTCTTTTCGACACAGCCACCTACAATTTTGGTGTTAAAAATAGAAAACTCAAGCAGTTGGTCGGCCAACAAAATGATTTTTTCGCTGCTCTTGTTGCCGCTGTTATTTTTGCTTAATTCTGAAACAACTAACTATAGAGTGGGCATGTGTGGGAATATATCTGCAGTATCCGCTACACTATCTATAGGTATTTTTATCAAACGCAGACAGCGTACGAAAAACAAAAAGGCTTTCCTACTGCATTGATGCGAACATTGATGCGAATGCATGTAGGTGAGACATTACAAGAAATTGTGGCCCATTGTGGCCCACCCCCCTCCTAGCACTCCGCCCCTGGCTGTAGACATGCCCCCCCTGCAATTGAGTTTGTATCCATCAGGGGCTGCGGACAGACAGCACTTTTAATTGCTTTTGCATACAGCAATACATCAACATGGCGGACACGAGCCGGCAATGCATGGTTATGGGCAGAGATCTTTAGTTGTCGCAGCCAAATGCTGATTTACATAATATACAAATGCGAATAGCCGCACCACATACATACTATGGCACTATGTGTGCTTGGCCCGACTGACTTGCACTATTTTTAGTTAAATGCAACATTTGCCCATGTCTGCGGCAGGGCCAAAAATTGGTCAGGCTGTCAGTGGGAAAGTGGGAAAGTGGGAGCCTCATAAACATGTTTCAATTTCTACATTTGCGCATTTTGCAGATTGTGCAGTAAATTATGAGCAATTTTCCCGAGAAATTGTGCACTGGCCTTGTCACCTGGGCGACACCCACTCAGCCGGTCAACCAAAAATTATCGTAGGTGGGAGTGTCTTTAGGAAATCGTGTAATTTTAAGTGCTACCGCCGGCTAACTGCATTTGGTGCGAGGTGCAAGGGGCCGTGATTGGTTGCCATAAACATGTGGCCAGTCATGTGGCACCGAAAGACACTGACAAGTTCACCGACAGACCAACAGACCAACAGAAATAAATATTACGTATACGCAGCGTCAGCCAGAAAAGCGAAAGCTTGCTGAGAACACACGAATTTACGAATGTGGCAAGCAAGGCGCAATGTGATAGGGGAATAGGTGTGAGGAAGGAGAGAGCTTTCCTCCCTTCTTTGATTTTTCATTTGTATTTTCTCTAGCAAGAGAAGAAAAGCATATTGCAACAGGTTGCACGCAGACAGACGGGGATGCTGTAAACAAATTGTGTAAATAAACGAATCGCCTGGGGAATGATTGGGTAACTCTGCACTCGAATGGAATTCCATGGCCCTTGCATGCACTCACCTTTGTCTGAGTTGGCTCTTGAAAATAACCCCACCACTTACGGCCGCACGAAACATAATCCCTGAATGTTCTACCAATCCGTGTAGCCCTGTACCTTTGTTTTATACTCCCCTCCTCGCCTGCCGAGCCGTTTGCCCCACTCTGTTAGACGAGCCTAATTATCTATTGTTTGCCTGATTCTATGAAACCGACTCTACCAACACACCAGACAAACAGCAGTGCCGCAAGTGCGCCAAGGCCTTGCAGGAGCTGGAGAATATCGACGACGAGGCCGATCAGCTGGGCATCGGGTTTGTGAAAATACACGACGAGGCCTTGGCCGACGAGTACAATCTCGGCAATCTGCCGGCCCTGGTCTACTACCGCCACCAGACTCCGATCATATACGAAGGTACCGAACCACCCACATTTACCCCGAAACTCAGAAACAACACACGCATCAATATCAATCCCATGCTGAACTTGAACTTGGTTACCCCCTCGTGTCGCTAATATCGAAACTGTGTCTCCAGGTGAACTTCAGCGGGAGGAGGACGTCTTGGAGTGGTTGGTGCAGAATAAGTCGACGGGCGATGAGGATGACGTTATTGAGGACGTCACTTCGAAGACGCTGTCGACGCTGATCAGCAATATCGACAACCTGGTTGTGCTATTCTGTAGGTAGTTGGGAATTCTTGAGGCAAGGCCGCGATAACCGGGTGCTATTAATCTGCAGATGATCATGGAAATGACGACTCGATGACCGTGTTGGAGGAGCTAGAGCAAATCGACGACGACTGCGACAAGCATGGCATTCAGTTTGTGAAAATCGACGATGCCAAGGCGGCAGCGGATTACGGAATCGAATCGGTACGATCTACCCAGAAAACCAGAAGTTGATACCGTCTTTGACGCGAATATATATATCGTTCGATCTGCAGATTCCGGCCATTGTTTACTTTGAAAAAGAAATTCCAAATGTGTACGACGGCGATCTCATGGACGAGGAGCAGATTCTGAAATGGTTGTTGGGCCAGTTGGAACGGGATGAGATCGAGGACGTCACCGACGAAATGCTCGACACAATGATCAAGGAAGGACGCGTCATTGCAGTGCTGTTCTGTAAATATTCACAATCCCTATACCCCCAAGCAAAGGGCAAACCATTTCCTCACACGCTGTTTTCCAGACGACAACAACGACAAGAAGTCCCAGAAAGTGCTCGAAGAGCTCGAGAACATTGACGACGAGTGCGACGCTCTGGGCATTACTTTCGTGAAGATCGACAATCCCGAGGAGGCCGTTGAATATGGCATCAATAAAGTTCCTAAACTGATATACTTTGAAAAAGGCATTCCAACTATATACGAGGGCAATCTGGAGGACGAGGAGAAGCTCCTGAAATGGCTAACAGACCAAACGAGTTCCGATCAAATCGAGGACATCACCGACGAAATGTTGGATTTGATCATTGAGAAAATGCCCCACGTTGCCGTTCTCTTCTGTAAGTGATTTCAGGCCCCACACCTCTTGTGACTTTGTGCCGGGACCCTTGCGCACTCGACTCGTAATCTTTGTTCTTACTGTACAGTTGTACTCCTTGGTGTTGTATTTCTGGGGTGTCTGCAATCGTAATGTTAACCCACTGTCGAGTGCTCGACTTGCTTTTCAGTATTAACTTTCAAAAGCGCTTTATAAACCTATTAATTAAAACTAATCAAATACAAGTAGACCCCTCTTTTCGTAAAGGTGACGATTGGTAGACCCTTGAAAAATATGTAGATTGTAGGTTTCAAGTTACAAGTTGAGCGAAACAGCAGTTTGTTGATCATTTTATTTCATAGCTTAGAAAACGTTTAAGAATGTAATTGTAACACTATGACTTCATCTCCACAGACGACAAAGACCAAAAGAAATCTCAGAAAATCCTCGCAGAATTGGAAAACATTGACGATGAGTGCGATCAGAATGATATTGCCTTTGTCAAGATCGATGATGACAAGGAGGCCAAAGAATGGGGTATCGATGAGATACCATCGATTGTACTCTTTGAACGTGGAATTCCACACATCTACGAGGGTGATCTGATGAAAGAGGATGAGCTGCTTGGCTGGTTGGTCCACCAGAAGCGCTATTCCGAAATTCCCGAAGTCACCGACGAGATGAAGGACAAATTGGTCGAGAACACCGAGCACTTGGCGGTTATCTTCTGTGAGTAGCCCTATTAACGATTGTTTATATTGTTTTTGCAATGAGCTCTTTTCGCCCACAGACGACAAGGACGATAAGCAGGATATGCGCATCCTGAACGAACTGGAGAACATCGACGATGAGCTGGAGAAGGAGGGAATCGTCATCGTGCGCATCGATAATGCCGCCGAAGCCAAGGAATACGGTCTCGATCATTTGCCCGCCCTCATCTACTTCGAGAACAAGATCCCTGCTCTCTACGAGGGCGATCTGATGAACGAGGATGAGGTGCTCGAGTGGCTGTTGGTGCAAAAGAAGACGGCTACCATTGAAGAGGTCACCGACGAGATCCTGGTCAACCTTATCAACGAGCACGAATATGTCGTCGTCTTCTTCACCGGTCCCTGCGAACCCGGCGAGACCTGCGATCACACTCTGAACGCCCTGGAAAGCATCGACGACGAGTTGGACGAGGCTGGCATCATTTTTGTTACCACCGAGGATACCGGAGTCGCTAAGAAGTACAATGTCAAGACCTATCCACGCCTCGTGTTCTTCAGGAACCGTGATCCATTGCACTTCACCGGAGATTTGGACGACGAAGACGAAGTGTTGGCCTGGATTACCGACGACGAAACCCTCGAGATTCCCGGAAAAATTGAGGAGGTCAATGTGAAGATGTTGGACAAGATCTTGGCTGAAAACGATCACGTTGTCGTGTTCTTCTGTAAGAAAATATATTGTTATAGATGTTATATCATTCTCACACTTTAATTTGTATCTGCAGATGCTGAGGGCGATAAGAAGGCCCAGAAGATCCTTAACGAGCTGGAGAACATCGATGACGAGTGCGAGGAAAAAGACATTGACTTTGTAAAGACATCCGACGATGATATTGATAAGGAGTACGATCTGCCCGGTCTGCCGGCACTTGCATTTTATAGACATAAGTTTAGAACAATTTACACTGGTAAGTTTAATAATAATGAATTTGTAAAAGTGTAATATAAATATTATTTGGTTATAACTTTTTAAGGTGACCTGATGAAGGAAGAGGAAATTCTTGAGTGGGTTATTGACTTGCACGAGTCAACAGCTGATGTCATTGAATCTGTCGATCGTAAGACCCTGCAAGTTCTGATCAACGATGTTGAGCACCTGGCTGTGTTCTTCTGTAAGTACTTCAGTTGTATATCTAATGTGGAAATTTAGAAACATAAGACCTACTACAGATGACGATGAATGCGAATCGTGCTCTGATATCTTGGATGAATTGGAAAACATCGACGATGACACCGATAAGCACGGAATCCAATTTGTCAAATCCAATGACGTTAAGTTGGCCCATGAAATTGGCATTTTCGCATTCCCAGCTTTGGTCTACTACGAGACCGGCGTCCCGATTATGTATGATGGTATGGTGAAGTCAATTGCTAATTGGAGCAGCTTTAACTAACGATCTTCTCTCCTTCAGGTAATCTCAAAAATGAAAACCGTGTGCTGCAGTGGTTAGTCAATCAAAAGAGTAAGCTTCCTTTTTTCCAATGTGTTATCTGCTTTACAACTCACGCTCATAAGCCAAACTATCGCTACAAAGTCAATTGAGACAAAAAAGGTCCCATGAATCTTGAAAAAAGATATATCCAATATCATTTACCCGTTTCTTGCCCATAATAAAAGAACAAAACGTAATGATAATTTCTTATATAGGCAAAGATGACGACGCAAGTGATGAAAAAATTGTTAAATTGCGCTATCCCAAAGAAAGCGATGAGGATAAAAGAGAAAGATTAAAGCGTCTGCAAAGTACAATACGAAATGAAAGATTACGACAGAAAAGAATACACGTTGATAACGGGGATGAGGATGAGGAGGATGAAACTGGGGAGAAAGATACCGATAAGGACGACGAGGATGACGGTGATAATGGGGAAGACGAGGAGGATACTAATGGGGACGAAGAGGACGAGGACGAGGACGACGACGATAATAATGGGGATGACGAGGACGAAGAAGACAAAAATGGGGACGATGAGGACGAAGAAGACAATAATGGGGACGACGAGGACGAGGATGACGAGGACGACGAAGATAATAATGGGGACGATGAGGACGAAGACGATAATAATAAGGACGACGAGGACGAAGAGGACGACGAAGAAGACGATAATGGGGACGACGAGGACGAAGAAGACAATAATGAGGACGACGAGGACGAAGAAGATAATAATGGGGACGATGAGGACGAAGACGATAGGAATAAGGACGACGAGGACGAAGAAGAGAATAATGGGGACGACGAGGATGACGAGGACGACGAAGAAGACGATAATGGGGACGACGAGGACGATGATAATAAGGACGACGAAGACGAAGAGGACGATAATGAGGACGACGAGGACGAAGATGATAATAATGGGGACGACGAGGACGAAGACGATAATGATAAGGACGATGAGGACGAAGAGGACGATAATGGGGACGACGAGGACGAAGAAGACAATAATGGGGACGACGAGGACGAAGACGATAATAATAAGGACGACGAGGATGAAGAGGACGACAATGGGGACGACGAGGACGAGGACGAGGATGACGACGACGAGGACGACGAAGAAGAAGATATTAAGAGTAAGCCAAAGTACAGGCACACGGCCAAAGGTCGAACGATACATCGCCTTGCTGACCTTTGCTCAGGTCGGCTAATAGATGAAATAGGTAATACCTGAATGTGAGTTGCCATTGACGCACTAACTGAAGTTGTTCAATGTTTTGTCCAACCCGACTGAAATTCCGATCCCACTTCCACCCCTCCTGAGCACTCATCCTTGCACACTTAGCAATGACACAGAACATTCTATAAACACTGACTATAGTTAATTTCATTGTCTATCTACAGACTTGGGGAAGAGGAAGTCAAATAGAAATGCATTTAAACAAGGTAACCACTCCACACTCACCAGACTTTAATATCTCTGTGCTGTGCGCATAGCTTCTGTGCTAAAGCAACTGTCATGTGAGGGACACACGCAATTGGGAACACAGTCCAGCCAAATTAACTATCCACACTCGTCAATGTTTGATCCTCTTGAATGTTTAATCCTACACCCGCAGCTTTATCCAGTTCTTAAGTCAGAGGTCTTTGGTACCCCAAAGGACATATTCAAAGAAATATTAAATCATACATAGCTGACACAATGTTTGAAATTATTTAAGCAAGGAAATTTATATTTTTTTTTGTTTTTAAAACGTAACTATTTCTGTAATGATACAAAAAATGTGTTAATACCTATTTTGTTTGATTTATAATTTACTTTCTCATAATAATTTAAGTAATCGTTATGTTTGTTCTACATATATTATTTAATAACGATCCTGCTGTTCCATGGAAAATATTTAAGCTTATAAACAAAAACAAGACCGAAATTCGATGAAGTGAAACACAGTGAATTCACTGGCACTTAGTCGAAAACGAAATGTACAACGTGGGCTTAACTCGATATTCAATATGTTTAGTACAAATTAGAATCAAAATCCGAAACTTGTACAGTCAGCATCAAAAGCATTTTGTCAGTTAGTAGTTTTGAAATATAATTTGAAATCTAAAATTATATTTAAACAATCTCAAATCTCTTCCACTCATAAAGCACGCTTTTACTCTAGAACAAAGAATCTATCAAGTCTGAATCTGAAAATAATGAAAATCAAATCGAAAATCGTACTAACTGCTGTTTTTCTCTCTCTCTCTCTCTGTGGTAATATCGGAGGTGTTTAAGAAAAGTGTTGAAAGCCAGTTAACGACTTATGTTCTTAGTTCTAGCCTACAATGATGCACTTTTGTTGAAACCTTTTTTTTAATAACTTATCGTAACGAACCTTCTGTTGTTAGTGGACCAAAATAAAAAACAAAAATCTATTTAAATTAAACAATCTGACAAAATGTTTTTGTTTGTTTGCTCACACAGATGACGAATGTTTCTATGTTGGATTGGGTCATGACGGCCATTCAGCTAAGCGCGGCAACAATTTCGTGCCCAACGATTACAAACCATTCCAATGCTGTCCAACCAAATTGGAGAAGTCAACGAAAGTTCCTAAGATGACGGCCCAGCGGATCGGACACAGCGAGGGAGATCAGGGCAAGCGTCCGATTGGCGGCGGTAACTTCCAGTTCGCCGGTTCGGCATCCTCAACGGCGGCCTCCAGCAAGTCCTCCGGCAAGCCGGTGGTGAACAAGAAGCAGGCCAAGGCCCCGGCCACCAAGGACTCCAAGAACGACGACGATGATGATGACGAGGACGATGATGACAAGCCCCTGGTCAAGGTCTCGTATGCCAACAAGCGCTCGGGAGGAAGCAACAAGCCGCAGGCTGGCAAGAAGCCAGTGGCCAAGGGCCAGGACAACGACGACGAGTCCCAGGAGGTGGAGAAGGTATCCAAGCAGAAGTCGTCGAAGAAATCCGGCAAGCTGAATGTGAAAACCGGTACGTAGGCCTTGGACCCTTTGGACAAACTCCACAACGTGGTCATTTAGCACTAGAAACAAGCCAAGACAAACTCAATCTCGAACGCAAACTCAAACTCCATTTAAAGTCAAAAACTCATTGTCCTGTTTTTTGCCCTGATCATTTTGGATCATACTCAGACACACTCACGCACAATTTGGTCTTTACCTTATTTGTTTATTTCTCTTCTCTTTTCTCTCTCTTGTGTCTTGCAGGCATTAATTTTTTCCAAAATCGACTAAAAAATTTGTATGATATCATTTTTCAGGATATCTCACTGTGGGAGTAAGGCAACAGTTTAACTGAATGTGAAAAGCCACAGACAGTTAGATATAGTGATTGTATGAGATTGAATGATATGCCATACTAAAGTAGCACGTATACGCACTGTTGTCAACCGATAAAACAATTACCAAACTACCAACCAAAACCAATACCAAAACCAACTCAAACCTGTATAGCCATCAAAAGAACCTTCAATGACAGGTTTCTATAATTAAATGTACATCATCTATGTGTGACTGCAAAAGACAACAACTATGACAAGAACCAACTGAATAACTGAATTCGTATGGCTGTGTGTCCGTTAAACGAGGTTTCCCCTCACACTAACCTTGAATCGTCTGGCACACTACTATCCAACCAAATACCCATTAATCCTCGGTGTCAGATCATATCATAGTCCAGAACATAATCGTTGTTCCACGTTGAAAAGAAGATCCACGGGTAGCAGAATCACACAAAAGCCAAAATAATTAAAAATTAATCAAGAAAAAACACCTACTAACTAAAACGTTGTTGATATTTTCGCTTAAACTATTTTCAAGATGGATCCCAGGATCCATAACTAAACTAAACCAAACATTTGTTGCATTTTGTCAACGGATTTCAACAAACTTTGTTCAAACTATAAGCAATTACTTCAACAAGCAACTATCAAACTTCTGAGAACTTTCACTTGTATATTTAGTCAGCATACTTTGTTATTAACAAATCAATCGGCCATTGTCTTTTGTCAATAACAAACGTCTAAACTTTTTTGATACTACTTCTTTTTGTCACCATATACAATTTACATTTATGTAGTTAGTCTAATTTAAACAAGAGCCAAGCAGAGCAAAGCCAAACAAAACGAAACGAACAAACGGATAAAATATTTTTTGAAACAATTTACACCAGACAGTGCCAAACTGTTGACTATTTTAACTGAAACGTGTAACGATGAGAGCTTTCAACTGTTTTCATAATAACAACACTATGAGCCGTAAGCCGAAATATATTGTGTAACCAGAGCTTTTTTATCAGATATGTTGCAGCATACTCGCCGTATACTTAATTTTGTTGTATATCTATGGAAACGAAAATCCAATCCAATATTTCTCGCTGAACAATGGCCTCGCATACAATGTAGCTCGCCATTTCGTTTCATTTGTTTTCTTCTGAGAGCGATTTCTGTACCGCTCGCCGTTGTTTTTGTTATCGGTATTTGCAAAATACCGAATTATAAATCTTTATCATTATGTTTTCTTAAGCTAAAGCCTACCACTCTACACGCAATTGTAACTAAATCCAACATATATGTAAACAAATTTTGTTGAACAGCAGCTGTTAAGTCAGGATCAAGCGAATGTATTTTTGTAAAACTAATTTTCTCCAATGAAAATTGTCAGATTGTAAGAATCAAACGCAAATCAAACTGAAATCACTTTTGTAAACATAATCTCTTGAACGAAAATGTAAGAATATTCAATAAAAACCATCCAACTCAATAAAATTAGGTTCTCTTATTTGCTAAAATTCAGAATTTCCTTGACTTGAATAATTTCAAACACAAAGTCGTTAAAAATGTTTAAAAAACATATATTAAAGCAAAAACCCAAAGATGTATTTCATGTCAAAAGCAACTCTGCCCCTGCAAAAAACTGTGTTATTTTGAGTCATAGGCAACCGAATGTTGCCATTAATTATGACCTGGTGGGGATTTGGCAAATTGCCCATTTCGAATTTCTTTTGGGCGGGGGGAAAATAAACAAAGCGATCATTAATTTTGTATACACATTCAAGAATAAAGCTGATGATTGATTGACAAACTGCAGCCAACAGGTATGTGCCACCAAATGAAAGCCCACACATTTCATCTTTGAACAAAAACATGATTTTCTCTAACGACAGTCTAACATTCTACACATAGGTAACATCGCCAGCAATCAGGACGTCTTCAACTGGATACTCGAACAGAAGGCCGACCAAAGCATTCAGCTAATTGATCGTGATCAACTCTTCGAGTATATAGGCACCAAAGACTTTTTAGCGGTTGTTTTTTGTAAGTATAACATGCGGACAGTGTTTTAGGTAAAAGCTAAGGAATCTAGGAGTACTTTTCATATACACTCTTGTTAAATCGCGCCCACTAAAAACTGTAACTGCCCAAAAAAAAAAAAAACACAAGCAATATTATAAGATAAGATATTAAAGAAATCCAACTACTGTCTAATGGCTAATGCGACTGGGATATGGTTTGTGATTGCAGACAAGGAAGACGATCCCGACTCGCCACGAGTGCTAAGGCACATCGAACTTATCGACGATGAGGCTGCCGAATATGGCATTTATATAGTGAAAATGCACGACAAACTGATGGCCAAGAAGTACGGATACAGGAATCCTCCCGGTCTAACTTATTTCCGGAAGGGCAAGTACATAAACTACGATGGCGACATCGACGACGAGGAGGAGGTGCTCGACTGGCTGACCAGCCCGGCCAACATGGAGATGACCGATCACATCGAGCAGGTCAATCGCAAGATGTTCGAGAAGATCCGCAAGAACTCCGATTATGTGGCCGTGATATTCTGTAAGTCCTAAGTGCTCAGATCGGAGTGGGATTATGATGAACCTATCTCTAACTTAACCTCAGATAGCGATGAGTGCAAGCAGTGTCCTCGCGTCCTGGCCGAGGTGGAGCACATAGACGACGAGGCGGACAAGGCGGGCATTGACTTTGTCAAGATCGACGACAAGCAAATGGCCAAGGAGTACGGAGTGTTTGCCCTGCCCGCCATTGTCTTCTTCAAGCCCACGTCCAAGGAGCCAGTTATATACGCCGGTAGGAGACCCCAGGATAATCTGAGGAATCTTTATTCAAACTAGTCCCCTTCCAGGTGATCTTTACGAAGAAGAACAGATCCTTACTTGGCTGATCACGCAAAAGGATCCAAGTGGAGATGTTATCGAAGATCTCGAAGGCGAAAGACTCGTTCATCTGATCGAAGAGTCCGGCTCCATAGCCGTGTACTTTTGTAAGTTCGCAGCCGGAAGCACCCACTGATTTAACTGATGAATACTCAATATCTCTGAGGAACCAGGTTTTCATTGCTGCAATCGGTTTGGTGATCCCAATTCGCACAAAGTACAATGTCCAAATTGATGTTCATTCTTAGAAAACAAAATTCAAAAACATTGTATGTGAAATTAACATTTTGTCACATTCGAGTCTCAAGTACTTTTGTGCAGAATGGATAATCACGCTTTTGCGCAAAAAGTTTGCAGCAAACTCTGTGTTATTGTAGTTAACCAATTAGATCAATCTAGTTTAAGCCTCTTATCAGCGCTCTCTGTGTATCTAACCAAACAAGACTTTATTTATATTTCTATCTACGACGTTGCTCTCTGAAATCTCTGAATTCAAACCGAACCACACAAAACGATACCTGTTACCAAACGTAGGGAACAAGACCAAGTGCGACATTTGCAATTCGAAAGCGGCGCGCAAGGCGCGTCTGAAAAAGGAGCGAGATCAGCACCAGCAGGAGGGCGGAGCAGCCAGCGCGGCTGCCGCCTTCGGCAGTGAGGCAGATCCCTCCGAGGCGGCCGCTGGTGGGGCGGAGGACGCGCCGGGTCAAGGGGCAGGTCCCGAGGGGGAGTCGGCAGCCCCGGCCTCTGCAGCTGCTCCACCGGATGCATCGACCGGCAAGCAAGAGGATGGTAGCCCACCTTTCTGTATAGAACTCGTGCAACTGGAATGAGTCCTAGAATGTTTAACCACATAACCCAGCACAACCAGAACCACTGTACACCACACACTATCCACCTTGTACAGCGAATGTATAAACCCCGAAAGAACTTAGAATCTCCACCCGAAACTCGCACTCTCTCTCTGTTGCTCTGACTCTTTCTCTATATCTCTGTCATACCCGAAACCTTCTTTGTATTCTCAACGTTAGATGTTCACTCCCTGACTCCCGATTAGTTTCTTTCCTTTATATTCCGTTTTGTGTACTAGCCTGATCCATTGATATGTATTTCAATCGTAATTACTGATTCCACTTAAAATTAACCCAAGTTTTTGTTACTGAAAGTATATGTCAGTGGAATCAGAACTTATGTACTATATAGTTGTTTGCCATCTCATACTCCCCTTCAACTTCTGCTGTGCTTCAGTTCACATTCGTGTAGTGCTTGCTGTAGTACCCTGTATTGTCCCTCCGCCTGTTTAGTGCTTGTTGAATAATTAGATATTCCCCAAACCCACTTTGACAACCAGATGCGGATGGCTGTGAGCAGTGCACCAAGGTGCTGGAGGAACTGGAGAACATTGACGACGACTGCGACAAACACGGCATTACCTTCGTGAAGACCAGAGACTTCTCGGTGGCCGATGGCTACGGGGTGCACGAGTATCCGGCTTTGGTCTACTTCGAAGGAGGAATACCCAATGTCTTTGAGGGTAAGGGAGTCCCTAAGATCCGTAACTGGATATTAAAGAGAGATTCCTACAGGCGAACTCAGCGAGGAGGAGGAGGTGCTCCAGTGGCTAATCACACAGAAGACCGAGGATCGCATCGAGCTCATCACTCGCCAAATGCTTGAGACCATGGTGGAGGAGACCCAGTACCTAGCCGTGTACTTCTGTGAGTAGTTCTCGACTCGATTGGTCACGATTGTTTCCCATCACTTTCTCATGATCTCACACATTCTGAATTGTTATATCCCCCCGCCCCAAACACCACAAAAACTTATCCCTGACTTAAACCGAAACCTGTACCTCCGTACCATCGTACCGTCCTCAGTGCCGCCTGAGCGCAAAGGAAAGCAACCCGCTTTCTGCCGCAGTTTCTGCTCCCCCTCTAGTCTTAAAGAAAGCAACCTGACCACCACCAAATCCACAAAACACTCATCCAGCCAATTCGTACAAAACTACATCTCACGTAAAAGAAAACGTATCGAAAAACAAGGTATTCCTTCCGTATTCCACGTGCCAAAATATAAACAACTCAAGCCCTAACCACGTCTAACCCTCCACTGGAGCTCTGTTCAATGTCCAGAATTGATTCTTGACTGCACTAAACTGCCAGGCTTCCATCGTATTACGACCAAACTAAATTAGGTTTCTACACGTCTTTCGTTTGCTGTAAATGAAATATTTGATCAACTTTAATATCGAAATGTCCGGAATTCACTGGAATTTAGTTTGGACGGGAATACCTTTTTGTTACGGCGTTTTCTTTGCCTCTCACACTATCGCTAACCGATTCTTAAGCTTGGCACTAAATTCTAAGTACTTATGTTTGCCGGATAACTGACTTGCTTTCTATATTTGGCAGACAAAATCAATTGCAACATATGCGATCAGATACTGGAGGGCTTGGAACTGATCGATGACGAATGCGATGTGTTCGGAATTCATATGGTCAAGATACAGGATCCTCAGTTGGCCAAACGTTATTCGATCAAGACCTTCCCGGCTCTGGTTTATTTCAGGTAAATGTCTTATTTCATAAATGTAACTTTTAAGCTAACTGGATTTATTATGTAGAAATGGAAATCCATTGCTGTTTGAGGGCGACCTGCAAAACGAGCAGTCAGTACTGGAATGGCTAATT